>CM035205.1:15023101-15043101 GCA_020233015.1 Callinectes sapidus | reverse complement strand
TCCAACAGTACACTCAAGCCTTGATACAAGGGACCTTCCTTTAATGGGTTTTTAAAGCAGTGGACAAAATCTGTACCAGCCAATTCAATTTAAAGGCCCCGCTCACTATGGTCGGAATAGTAGCAACACTGGATATGAGTTGCACCTTCAAGAACTGACTGTTAGTTGGCATGAGGTGACTTTGTTTACACTAGTGTAAGAACACATTTAGCTCATTGCTTCATGGTTTTTGGCCTTTTCTTATCTGTATATATATATGAATCTGGTGGCAAAGTAAAAGTTGCACCTGAAAAAACAATGTTGGGCCTAGTTCTGGATATCATATCACTCACCATTATATATGTTGATTGCTATTGGATAGACCACTTTAGAAATATCATTAGACATAATAATGATAATACTATGTGTTCCATTTCTCTGGAAATATGTTATAACTTCAAACTTGCAGGTATTTGTCATCACAACATCATCTCCACAAGTCTCATCCCCTGAAAGAAAACAAGGAAGATTAGGATTAAAGGAAGATTTCAACATAAGAAGAAAATATCAATAAATCACTTTTGATTCATTCATTTGTCAAAGTCTGAAAAAAAGACAGGAATGAATTTGTTACAAGAAAATTTATGGCAGATTTGAGTTATGCAATTATGTACAATTTTTTTTTCTTTTGCTATTTGTGAAAAAAAGATCAGGAAACAAATGTACATATTAAGCATAATCATCATCATTTTGACGAGTTTCATATATGCTTCCATGTGTAAGTCTTATTCTATTTCTAGTAACTCATCAAATGTGCAGTGTCTTAATGCCTATATTAATGACATTTTTATGGGTCAAAATCTTCTAACTTCTCTAAGACATACATTTATAAACTATACATGTTCTAATTCCTGATTGTTCTCACTTAGTCATTCTATTTTGCTATGGTCTAATCCTTAACACTTTCCACCTAGTCACTTTGCCATCTTCACAACATATTCAAATAATCTCAATCTATCTCTTCTCATTACATAACTAGTACCTCTATGTACTCTGTTCATAATCTACAATCACAGCTCTATTGTTCAGTAATCCACTAAATATCCATCCTCTTCTATTTCTTGCCATAACTAAGGAATAAAGTCCGTTCTGAAAAAATCCCAGCCAGATTCACCAGCTGATTTAATATTACAAGTAAAAGGTGATCAACTTTAATAATATTGCTATCTGTCTGTTATCAAACCAACTAATAAAAACATTATAAAAATTTCAGCCACCATCATCAAACAGAAAGCTAATGTTGCAAAACAAGTTCAATGCTATGAACATTATCATGGGTTTGGCATGTGTTATCATAATGCTTTTACTTGCTATATAAATTTATACAAGTTTCAAGCTTACCAGTGACATTATATACGCCAGTGTATGTCTTCTTGCAGTATGCTATATTAGGTGACCCAGAACACTCCACTGTCAGCTCAACAAGGTCCCCATGCTTCAGCCATGTGTTGCCAGTAACATTAACATGGCCAATGGGTTCTGTGGGACAATAAATTAAAGAATGCATTAACATTAAATTGTTTTTGTAAAAAGGAAAGGTGTCAATACCTATAAAATAACTGTCAACAATTAACTTGCTGGTCTTCTGAAAACTTCAGAATTTTGTCATCAAATCACTAGTAATGCAAATAAGCTGTACTATGTTCTGTCCTCTATCCAGAATAAGGAAGTTTCATTGGTATATAGCCTCTATTACAATTTCCCTCAATTATACCACAATTCAGCCGTGGTACAGTGGAACAGCTTGCGCTCTAGGGGCCTTGGGATCCCCAAGTGCATGGGTTCGAACCCTGACTATGGTCTGAGTGGAAATTGGGGATCCACTCAGGGTAACAGTTCCCCAGTAGGTGGGCTTTGAGAGAGGAGGTCTCCATTAGGTGGTCTCCTTTAGTCCATAAATTCCCATAAAAAAGCCCAGATTGTTATAAAAAAAAAAATAATAAAAAAAAAAGAAAAAAAAAGGAAGGTTTTTGTGCTCATATATATGTATCTTTGTTTACTTGTTTGTTAGTAATATAAATGACCAGAGTGAGTGTGAGCTTAGGCAGGACTGAGGCTTTAGGATGGAATAAAATGGGTTCATGCAAATTAAAGCCAATTTTGGGGTGTCAAGAAAGTGCAATAGCCAGTTTGCTATGAATAGGCAAATAAATGATAAATCCAATAAAACAAAAATAATGACAATCTGAAAAATAAAATAATCAGGTTATTACATGTATAGCAGAGACAGCAGAATTTTTCTAGATTCGGAAAGTTAGCGCTCTTCTTACATAAAAAAATGACTATTAAAAACTAATAAAAAGTAGTATTACTACCAATATATTAATATAATCTCAGCTAATTCTACAATAAGGCAATTGGATATAAATTTATAAACATCTGATAGAAAAAAATCAATAATACAGTTTACTCACCAACAGCTTTGACAGATGTGTAAAAATATCCCAGCTTGTGATATCTCCCAGAGTTCCAATCAGCTGTATGGCCAACCTGTGGCCAATAGCCATCACAGAACCACACCTTGGGATTAGGTGTCGGAGGTTTTACAGTTGTGGTGGTAGTGCTTGTAGTGGTTTTTGGGGTGGTTGTGGTAGTGTTTGGCTTTGGTGTAGTTGTAGTAGTGGTAGTGGTAGTGGTAGTTGTTGTAGTTGTAGTGATAATGTGATCTGAGAGATCTAGGATGACTGTTGCTTGAATGCTGTAATTGCCTGGTTCAGTGATGTTGATGACAAGAGATGGTGTAGGACACTGTGCCTGTTGCTGAATAAAACAAGAGAATGAATCACACAAAGCAAGAGAAACCTATATCTAAATACATAAATACATATCTAAATTTGGAAGACCTTTAAAGTTGCAAAAGTTCTGGAAAAGGCATGAGGTATCTATCCTACATAAACTGGTAACATCTTGCCTGACACTCAAATATCATTTTTTCAAGTGGAAGTAAGCTAACAGATGGCTTTACATTCAATGAATTTACTAAACTATTTATCTTATCTTGTGATAGTTTTGCATTACAGAGTTCATTAAAACAAATGTTTATACATTACTCACTTCATCATTATTGATGATCCAAAAGAAAGAAATCATTTGTGTGTGCTGTTTCAACCAATCCTCAAAATCATGAAGAGCCACAGTCAGATTTGTTTGGTTTGTGGTTGAGATAAATCCAAGTTTTGGAAGAGTCACATTTGGTTGCTTAAAGGTCAACTCCCCACCAAGAAACTCTGTTAAACAAAAATCAGAAACATGTAAAATTTCTGTTATAAAAAAAACATTTAACTGCTTTCTGATACACACACACACACACACACACACACACACACACACACACACACACACACACACACACACACAAACAAACAAATAAATAAATAAATAAATAAATGAATAAATAAATAAATTAATCAAAATACATATATATATATATATATATATATATATATATATATATATATATATATATATATATATATATATATATATATATATATACAATTTCTTCAATTACTCATGTATAAAAACTTAGTAGGTTCGTCACACATGATTTCCCTTATCTAAATCCAAATTGTCTATATGATATAATTATATAGTTCCATTGTCTTCCAAATATTTCACCCATTTCTCTTTAATCAATATCTCACATATTTTGCTGACAACACTTGTCCAGTGACACAGGTCTATAACTTAGTGGGTCAGTCTTCTTTCCTCCATTGTGTGTGTGTGTGTGTATGTGTATATATATATATATATATATATATATATACACACACACACATGCACACACACACACACACACACACACACACACACACACACACATATATATACAGTATAACAAAATCTCAAAACTAATACAGCAGAAGATCAATATGACATGAAATGCAATACATACATGTACGTATACGTATGATCGAGTATTCACACATAATAATACTGTACAGATTGAAGTTACTGGTCCAACTTTTGCAAGTTTCATATTATCCTTACTCTATTCACATAAATGTTTTGAGACTTGTAACTCGAAAACATATAGAGTTATCAATCTATAGGGCTCATTCAAGTAGCTTTTTGTCCACAGTCGTCTGAACTCTCTCAAATACAAACCAACTAACATTACCATAAAGTTGATTACCTGATAATATAAATGTAGTCACTGCTGTATCCCTTGTTATAAAACCATATTTCTTGACAACCAAGGTAACAGTGACTTTTCCAGTTAAAAATCTATAGCGATATTTATCATAAGTCAAATTCCATGATGTCCTTGGTTCACTTGCATAATACTGAAAATGTCAAAAGAATACCAAAATTATGTCTTAATAACAAAATCATTCATTAAACATAATTTTCACTTTTTGTCAAAAATTAATCAAAACATTTCTATATTAATGATAAGAGGCATACACATTACGGTTGATACATACTTCATCTCTATTGTTGAGATCATCTGACCACTCCCAATACAGCTTCTCACCAGCCTCGTAGTCCGTAAGCTCCGCAAAAAAGAAAACTGGTACATCTAAAACTGCTGGGCCTGTGTTGTTTAACAACAAAGAACCTGAAAAGAGGTGAAACATATTTATTGTATATGGCAATAATTTCAGATTTTTAGCTCTGGATATTGTGCAGAGATTTAATCAGCAACTCTCTCTCTCTCTCTCAACATAAACTTTTGATTCTCAAGGTTAAGTATAAGGATAGCTTATAATACCAAAAAAGACCTCTGTAAAAGGGAGAAAAAAATACCACTGAAAACTTGAGTTTGTAAAATCCCCGTTGTGGTACTGAAGGACAAAACCAGTTAAGTTATGTAATAACCAAATTATGTAACATGTTACTTTTCCATAACAATCAATTACTTGGTGATGCTTCAAAGCAGCTTCCTAATCCACTGTCCCACTTCTCTAGGATCAGTTGGTCAGGTATGAATTTTGAGCCTGCCCTAATGAGGTGGATGTAATCTTGTACTGATGGTTCATCTGGCAAGCTACTCAAGAACAGACCCTGTTTCTTGAATTTTGCAAGAAAACAATCAGATTCCTCAATTTTTTTTGGAAGACAATTGAAAATTTGGGTACTTATGATTGTGAAGCTAATGGCACATTGTGTATTGCCTTAGTGGGATTCTTGGCTGGGAAGTGACATTCCCATGCACCATCATCCTGTACTGTCACTATGGATATGGAATAATTTTTGATATATTTTTTAGTTTCAGCCAATACTTCTCCAGTCCTGATTCTCCCCCTAACCTATTCCTATACGGTAAACTGACCTAATTCAACATTTTGAGATCTCTTAATTGGAGAGTGGTCTTTGTCTTCATGGACCCGACTGAATATTTTCTAACATCCTAACAAGGGAGCTTAACATACTCCTCTCCCTGGACTCACTTGTAAACTAACTTAAAATTTAGTAACTTCATAACCTGAGTGTGAGTGCCCCTTTATCTCCTCTGGACACCCCTCAGACGATATATGGAGGGTTCCACACACAATTTTATAAGATAAAAGTAGAATTAAAAGCTTTTTGTCTTATCAATTTCTCTCAAAGAGAAAGGAGAAGATAGAAAATAAGGATATGACTTGATATTAATTTCTTAGTGTTGCCAGCTAGGTCAGATGAGTTTAGTGGTACTGGTAGTGACAAGTACTCTCACAGCAATAACACTAAATTTTGAACTTTTATTTTTGTGGTACTTTATGAAAAATGAAATTAAAGTCAACTCTCAATTAACACGAGTTTGAACAACTTGATTTTGATTTAACACAACTTGATATTTAAGGAGATATGATTAGCTCCTTCAGCACTGGGACACATTTTTACTTTGAGTTTTGGGTGTGATTAGATGATTTTACTAATATTAGGAAGGGCCTATGAAGGTCAAAAGAATAATGGCCACCATCTGTAGCATTTTGATCCCCACATGAGTTTCTGAAGCTGTATAAAATCACCGAATAATAAACAGCATAAATATAAAAACACATCCCAGTACTGAAGGGGTTAAATGACGTGATTTATTCAACTGAATGCCAGTTAACTCAACTTGATGATGTCATGTGCACCCTTAATAATGTAAACAGAAGTGCAACAGTGGCACAAAAGTGATGGCAGAACTAAACTGGTATAAAATCATGTTAGACAAGAAGAAAAAGATGATTACAAAAACCACACTAGATAAATTCTTGCAATAGAAGATCATAGAAGAGGAGTCTAAGGAAGAGGGACACATGAGCTAGAAGACATGAACGAGGGAGAGCGGGGTGGAGATTCAATGGTGAATGACCATAGATACATCAACAGTGATGGTGAGAGGATGTATTTTTGAGTTAATGAATCATAAATGTAATGTAATGTAATGAGAACTTATTTTTACTGTTTCTGTGACATATATTAATTTTTTTCAAGATCTGAGTAATAAAATCCCCCAAATAAGCAAACTTTCCCAGTGGCCAGGAATGTAACACAGCTGATACACTATATTATGCATTGCCATTGGTACTACCTCATTACACGATGGTACATTACACTATCATTACCTCCCCGTTTTGATTACACACACACACACTTGGCTATCATTAGTACACACTGGCCAATATGATCCTGCTTATGGCACGTATTTCCGCCCACAGTTTCTAGATACATAATATATTGTTGCATCTGCTAAATACGGGCTACTGTACCACCAGTTCCAGGCTGCCCACTTAACGCACTCCTTGGATTGAATATGACTTAAGCAATCAGGCAGAAAACCAGGGTTCGTGAACAAAGCCACGATGAAACCCTATACCAAATAATACTTACCGTGGGCAGACTCGACACCCAGCAGTAGCACCACGGCCAGGCTCGCCACCCACGTCCACCTCCCACCTCTCATCACGCACCACACCACTCCACAACACGCCTTGATTTCTCCCTGCTATGTGAAAAGTTCCAAGGTCCGGAGGTCCTCCCTCACACTCACTGTCACACTCATACTCTGTGACCACAAACTGTGTTGCCAGTGTTCTCCTCAGGTCAGCAGGCTTCCTTCTCACTGGGACCTGCCTCTCTCACACTGCTGACTAGTAATTGGTGATACTTGCACTCAAAACATCAGTTTGTTATTACAAGGAAACCAATTACAAAATATCTGCTTCTCCGCTACATAAATCTACGAAATATCTATACTTGGCACTATCACCGAGAACTTATCACTCCACAATAAACAAATGATAGTCGCATGTCTGACAGTTGCAAAACAATGAATGAGAAAATTTGCAAACCATTAATATATTCATCTTTTATCTGACTATAATGTTTATACATATGATATTACTGGAATGCACAATTAAGTCTCCGTTAGACCTTTCCGTGGATGAAATATTATACATCAAAGGAAAACGGATTCGTGTATTTATACAGAAAAGTTTGTGATACTATAAAAGTTCACATTAGATTATCGTAACCCCACAGCTAGAGAGAAGAAAAAATCGTGCAAACAAACACCATGAACGAGACTCCCAAGTGCCCAAGGATAATTTATAAGAATCCTTGCACCAAGTCCCAAACAAAAGGCACAGGTATTAAAGCTCAAGATGTAGGTAACTTGTAAACACAAGAGGGGAAATATCCTTAGTCTTCCCCAAGGATAATAATTGTAAGCAACAATCAAGGATCCTTGCTCCGAGGCAAGGATTCTGAGCCACCTGTAGCATCAAGACCAAGATCGAGATACCACCAAGGTAAAAAGTCAAACTCAAAAATGCCTGTAAGACTCATTCCCTCTGCCTTGGATACGCCAATGGTCCCGAATCTCATATGTCGCTATAGCCCACTTCTGGCTGGGTCACACATCACTCACCGCTCACCTGATGAGCCGCTTACACTTGGCCCCTGCTGACCCATTGTACCCCTGGTGCAGGACTGTTCCTCAAACCATCAACATTCACTGCCGGTGTTTTCACTCTCATGGCACTGCACTGCGCTCTCATCTCTCAGCTCTAAGCATCATTTTTTTTTTTTTTCTACCTACCCACCCTCCCTGGCGTTCACTCTTCACTCCAGCCTGCTGCCCTACGTCTCACCTGTGCCTTCCTGGGGAGGACCGGCCAGCTACCACGCCTGTGATAGACTCAGAGGACTACACCAGCAGAGCTCATAAGAACTATAACGTCTTAGCAGGTGGCAAACTAAATGTGTAACAGATAGAGATCCCAGACTTATTTGAGTACTTAATTCCAGACAATTTTTATTTATTCATTTTTATTTATTTATTTTTTTTCTTTTGCAGTAGTTCTTGACCTATTTTTAATAAATCTTTATGCAGTTTCCGTCGCAAATGATTTCTTTAACATTTTCCCCCATTATCCACCTCAGTTACAATATGTCTGCATTCCCACACCCCTTCCCACATTTCCACCCACCCAAACAAGCTTAGGGGTATATTGGGATTTTGGGTGGGGGGCGAGAAATTAGCTAAATATAGGATTTGAAAAGTCTACGGTATTTTAACCTTGTAATTTTTTTCTTAATTGTTTACAAGATGTCCTTTATTTGCCAAATATGGCTATTTGCCTCAGACTTTTTCAGAAAATGCAAATTTGGACTATTTTGACATCCTTAATCTTGGCAAACGTAGTTGTAAAATTAAGCCAATCTAATCCAGCTTAAACCTTTTCTAACTTTTTTGGTGTGATGTGGTGATTTTCAAACGTTTCAACATGATTCAGTAATAATGTGCAAAAAAAATTATGGACGTGAAGTACAGCAAGTATAGACTACTACCACAATATGCAATCACATCATGTACTACTGATAGTGAACATTAACCTTTTGTTACCTTACCAATCCTAGCCAAGGGGCCTGTACCCCCTTGAACCCTGCTCTTGAGCCAGGAAATCAATTTAACCAAACTAAAATATGTATAACAAAATGCCTAGAAAATTACACTATTATGCTTATCGGTAAGGGGAAGAGATTATCAGGGCAATGGAGGTTCTTAGAGCTTTGCATCTTCATTGATAAACATGTGGAACCTCTTCTTTGTGTCTGTATATCACATCTTGAATATTGTCTATGCTAAATCCTGTCAAAAACTGCCAATGTTCGCTTCACCTCTGTCCACTGAGTAACCATATTAACAAATGATAGTGAGCCTCTATAAGAACATTTGACTTTCCACAAGATTAGATAAATTGCTCTGACTGACTGGATTAGTTTTGTATTTTTGATTGGCTAGTGGCTGTATTCTCTAACAAAAGAATCATGATTAAAATGGCACTTGTGCAACAGATGTGGCATAGGTACACAAAGATAAACATGCCTTCACTGACATGCCTCAGTACTCACCTTTCCATCACATGCATGGGTGTGTCACTTTATTATTGTTACTTTTAATGTTGTCAATTTAAGAATCCCTTTAATACTGGTATGAATGACTAGTAAGTTGCAACAATGTTATTTTTCTTCTGCTTCATCATTTGTACATTATATATATAAGCATTCATTATTTAATCTTTTTTTTTTTTTTTTTTTTTTGAAGAGTGATGGTGAGTCATGTTGGGTACAAAGCAGAGAAACAAAATCAACTCAGCCCCACATACCATGCTTGTGCAGGTGCTGTCAGTGGAGCAGTTGCTCGAGCTGTTTTACAACCCCTTGATGTCCTCAAAATTAGATTCCAAGTAAGTTTACTTGATGATACAATATCGTAATGATATGTATTTATATATCATATGTATACATATATGCATTATTGCTTACCCTGGCTGTATCTACAGGTCTGTTTCATTTTCAGTTAGGACAGATGATATACACTTATCCTCCCTTGCAGATTGGGTGATAAATGGTTACCTGGGGAAACCTTGGGAACATAAACTGTTGTAGCCTGGAAACCAAATTCAGCCTAGTGGCCTTGGGTAAGGGATTTTTTTTATTTAAGCAACTCACAAGGCTCTACATAGCAGAAAAAGTCTCAAGTCACCATCTCTGTTTCACAAGGGAATAAATATAAATCCAAAGGAAACACTCTCCAAACTGAAAAGGACTTGCCAAACACTTTTGTAGAAAGAACAGATAAAAATCAAATGCCACACAATGCTATGTAATATTCTGGAGACAACTGCCCTCAAGATGACAACTACCTACTGTTTTTCACAATATTGCAACACTCAGATCTGAGCTTAGCTCATCTCAAATCTCTCTGAAGTTCGTCTAGAGAGAATAGATTTTATAGCAGTGTTTCTTAATCCTGGATTTCAACCCATGGGCCACCCAGCTATTTCATTGGGTTGCCAAGGGTATGTGGACATTATTTTCCCCCAATATACCTATTCAAAATGTTATCCTGTGTATAGGATTCCTAAGTCAGGCTAAGCAAATCATAGAAACAGACAATTTAATTTCGAAAATTAGTTGAATTATGTTTGACTATTTCTTTCTTTCTTTTATTAACAGCTTCAGATTGAACCAATAACAAAAAGAGGAGGCGGTTTGTATCAAGGGTTGTTGCAAAGCACATATACAATAGCAAGGACTGAGGGACTATCTGCCCTCTGGAAAGGACATAATGCAGCCCAGGCCCTGAGCATCACATTTGGCATGGCTCAGGT
This sequence comes from Callinectes sapidus, assembly GCA_020233015.1. Taxonomy (NCBI): domain Eukaryota; kingdom Metazoa; phylum Arthropoda; class Malacostraca; order Decapoda; family Portunidae; genus Callinectes; species Callinectes sapidus. Next base: position 15,032,470 of record CM035205.1, on the reverse strand, counting down.
AAAATTGTTCTTTCTTTTTACATGTAAAGTCATATAGATAATGCAGACTATGGCTTAAAGAGGTTATGAATAGTGTGGGTAGAATGTGAGATAAGGATAGTGAAGTATACAAGACTATTTGCATGCACTAATGAATTAGAAAACATAATTTAAACATTAATTATTTATTTTTGTAAGATATTTGTGATGGATAACAAGAATGTAAGGGAAGGGGAGTGTTTAGACTAATTGATAATGTTGGGTGTCCCATTTCCATGTCATTGATGTACCCTGATAATGTTTTTTTGCAAATAATGATGAAATAAGCTTGTTTTATTTATAATGTACAAGCTAATTTTGGATTATGTTTTTCAGTTTTGGAGTTACTCACTGTTGACTAAAGCAGCAAGTGAGCATGGTGCAGGTGAAGGGCATCTTTCTCATGGTGTGTGTGGGGCCGTGGCAGGACTGTTTGCTACAATCACTTCTTTCCCTTTTGACATAGTGCGAACAAGACTAATTGCACAAGGTTACCCAAAGGTAAAATATGACATTAAATTATGTATGAACTGAAATTAATATTACTCAGTTATGCCTGGTTTGTACCTTCATGAAATACACTAGAAGTGATTTTTAGATAATATTTCTCAAAACTCTTTTCTATCCAGCGTTATACAGGAATGATGAATGCTGTGATAAAGATGGTGAATCAGGAAGGAGCACAGAGCCTGTGGAAGGGCTTGCTGCCAACTCTAGTCATGAGCGCTCCTTATTCAGGACTCGTCTTTTACTTCTACAGTGCCTATCAAGCATTAATGACAAAATGGGTTGTGAAAGGTCGGACATTACTTTGTGCATCTAAGGGAATTTTATCAAATGTTTTTTTATACATTTTAATTAATGTTCTTGCAGTATACTACAAAAAAGTACCAATCTTTCTTTACAAATTGCTACATTCATCCATTAATCACAAGCGTAAATCACCAATCTTGGTCTTTAGTAGGGCTGTTCCTGTACAATTAGTATGGCAAGAATCAGCTGTTTATATATTTAAAAATATCAAGGCCTAAAAACATAAGTATATGTAAACTAATACATGGAGCATTGAAGCATGATTTTTTATGTAATGGCAAAACTCAGCCCATAGCAGAAAAAAAGTTCAACTTGACATGTGCATACTTAACAATGCTAAAATAAGTCAACATTTTCCTTGATATTGATATTATTAGACTAATTCTATCATCCTAGATCCAGTTTCAACCAATTTAATAGAAATGTACAAATAAAAAACATATTTAGAGATATGTATATATTGGTCACAATAGAGTAGTTTTTGAATTAATAACAAACTGTACAGACAATCTTGAATTTTTGTATTTATACAGGAAAAGAGAATGAATGGCTAAGCACTTCAGCAGTGACTGGTTTAGTAGCTGGAGGATGTGCAAAGATGTGTGTGTATCCTTTAGATGTGCTCAAGAAGAGGCTACAGATAAGAGGCTTTGAAGAAGCTCGTGAACAGTTTGGGAAGGTTAGTTTGTTTTTTCCTTATTGTATTTTCTTGTATCTTACCTTAAGTGTGCATGAAATTAATTTTCTATAGTCGTAGAATGTGATTTATATAAAAGAAAGTTATAGAAATGTTCATTGAAATAGTGTTAGAATGTACGTACTAAGATGGTTGCTTGAATGAGGTGCTATGAGGGATGGATGGAGGGATGCCTGATCACTATCTAATGGAGACCAACTTAAGAATGGATATGCTGTGAATTAGAGGTGGGAAAAATTGGATGTGATTAGGAAAGTTTGTGTGTGAATGAAAATATCAGGATAAACTGAAAGGTAGGTGGAATGCAGTGAAAAAGATGAAAGAAAGGATAATGACAACTGTATGGTAAGACATTCATAATGGAGTTGTATTTGACAATTTTTGGTGGATGTGTGAACCTGAGGATTGCCAGTGGTATAATGAAACGTCAAATTAAAACAGGTGGTAGAGGGATTTGGAAGAGAGGATTTTGATAGAGAAAGAGAGCAAGAATAATAATGAAATGTATAAGAATGGCATTTGGTAGATAATAGCTTTTACCATCTGCCATCCTTCAACCAAATAGGAGAAAGTGTGCTTTAGTTTTGTATAGTGAGTCCCCTGGGGAGGTGGAATTTCAACTGCTTAAGACTTTATGTTAAAGCAGATTGTTATCTAGAGATGAAGTTTAAAACCAGTCAACTAGCTTAGAAATTTAGGACCAGAAATTTATGATCTAAACTCAGACTGTTTTATTGTAAAAGGGATGTCTTTGGAGCAAGGTTTAGTATGGTGGAAATGAGTAAAAAGTAGCTGTGAATGCATAAATGAAAATGAAATCATCTTGCAAAAAATTCTTGCATCTGGTTTACTCCATTAATCAGGTGGGGTGGTGGGAACATGATATATCTGTCTATTGCATTGCATCATAAAGGGGAGAATTAGCCTCTTGTGTAGAGAAAATATTATGATGGAGAATTATAACATGTTTTTATTGATTTTTCAATGTAGTCAAGCAAACATAGCTTAAGGAATGTTATCCATATAAATTGAACTGATATCCTTACCTTCAGGTTGTTGTGTACAAAAATCCATGGAGTTGTGTGTTCCAAGTCACAAGACAAGAGGGCATCTTAGCGTGGTATAAAGGGCTTTGGCCAGCCATGATAAAGAGCGGACTCACATCAGGGGTCATATTTCTAACATTTGAAACCATATGCCAGTTGCTTTCACATTTACAGAACAAAGAAGAGGATGGATGTGTTGATTAATATTTATAAAGACCTTCTATGATGTTTAGCCCATAATAATTGTCTATACATACTATACAAGTATAGTATGTATGTAGTTACCATCAGTTTTATCTTGTACAGTAGTTGTCATACTGTTTTCAGTATTTTTCTGATATTTGCAGAAATAATATCTATTGCCATACACAGAAACCTAACAGTTTTTTATTATTTTGTATTATTTTTTATCTGCAGATTCTAATGATAGATAAACCAGACTTCAGGCTGTTTTTTTTATTTTTCATGATTTTGAGAACCAGCCAACTTAAAAACTGCATATTTTTATATTATTGTTATTGTTCAATTAATTTATTATTATTCAAGACTGTATTCATCTTCCTACCATTTACTGTAATATTCATGATATGTGCCTATACACATGCACCATGCTGCTCAAGAAATATATTTACAAAGCATTCTTACCACCCACTCAACATAAATTATGCTACAACTCCTCATGCACTCTACCATTCACCCCTCCAGACCTCACTGCCACCTACTATTCCTTACTTGTGATCATTGAATCTTTTAAATCTTCAAATGCATAAATTCATTGTTTTCTTCCAACAGCAACTCCCTCAGACTTATTATTCTCCCCTGAATTTAGTGATCACTCAAAATATTCTGGCTATCTCTCCCTTCCAGAATTCATTTTATTGAACATCAACATTGCTCTTGCCTACCTAATACTCTCTTTTTACATCATCTTCATCACCTAGAATACTTTCCTTTTCAATTGGGGCATTTGCTATGGTCTGAAAAAACTACCAGATTCTCCAACTAACTGAATTTTATACATAAAAGGGGGTGAGGTGAAAAAAATCTTAACATAATTTTTGTGTCATCAAAGCCAGCAACTTAGCTCATTGCAAATGCCCCAGTTATTGAATTTTCATTCTCCTTCTTCACTTCTCATTCAAACTCACTTTTGCATCACTCACAGCTTAAGAAATTAGTAACTGAACTGTGAATGTACAGTACATAGTATGTAGGTAGATGGTTGCCTTGGTTACCATCCATTGAGAGGTGTATAGAAATCTCATGTTTCTTTGTATGAATTTGTAAATATACATATTAGTATGTAAATACAAGATGTTTTCATGAAGTACTCAGTCTTTTTTTCTCAGTAACTACACATAATGGAATTAAGAGATAAGGGTGATAATTACTTGGTAATAGAACCTGCTGCACAAACAGAAAACAAAGCAAGCTGGATGAGTCAGTCCCTTGATTGTTTGACATGAGTTTATAGGCTGTAACTTTATATGAGATGACATAATACAGTGAATAGCATCAAAACATCAAGTTTTCTTTAAAGCTTGGCGATACTAAAAGGAAATCATTCACTCAGATCTATTTTAGAAATTTCCAAACTTCAGTTGACAATGATTAGCATAACAGCAGGCTATCATCATGCTGAAATCCACATGCCATTGACCATATGCACAATTTAGTCGTGGAAAACTGTTGGTCAGTCATTCAAAAGTTTGTTAATGAAATTTTAATGAATGACAGAATATGCATGAACTGTAATGAAAAATGTCTAGGTATGAGAAAATGGAGCAGTTGTGTATAGTTATGTATTTTCAGCTTATTTTGCTATCTGATGATGTACGTGACTAATTTAACAATGATTTACACATGCCAGTAAGTATGGTGCTGATACTATAATGAACTGATTGGTCCTGAGATGTCATTCCTTTTCACCATTTGTTCTGCCTTGTCATTTCATGAAGCATGCTGAAATTTCAGACTTTCTGAGAACCATGATCGCTGGTGATAAGTCTTTGGTGGACCAAAGTCCAATAGCTATTGTTATTGCAATGAAAGTTCACAGCACTCCTGAAGCTAGAAGAAACCAAGACCAGTGAAGAACAGAGTCAAATTAATGATGGTTGATTTTTCACTCTTAGCACATCACAAACATGCACTAAGCAGCCAAACTGTTAACAAATTATGAGATTATCCAGTCATTTAAGTGGAAGCTGCATCATGATGGCAACACAACCCATTCTTCACATTAGATGTGGGATTTTTTTTGGCAGAGCATACAATTATTCTACCTTGGGTTCTTTGCTCTCCAGATATTGACAATTTACATAGTAAAAATGCTGTTGAAAGACTATTTGAGATCTAAAAGAACATCATGAACAATGTGATGGTAGCCTTTCTAAAAAAGATCTTTGAAAATATTTCCCATTGTTAAGAGACCACTGAGTTGTGTGTGAGGAGTTACAAGGAGTCTGCTTCAAAGGACAATAAGAGTTTGAAAAAAATCTGGATACTTTTGAGACAAATTCAAAAAGTTATTACAGCAACATAAGGAATCCAAATATATTTATTTGAAATTCACTGTCACATTATTCTAATTCAATTTTACTGACAGTGGAAAAAATATGTGCATATACAATACAGTTGGTAGTAATAACCTTATTTATATATTTCAACTTTTACTGTTATAGATTTTTTACAAAATGTAAGTGCAGTACTTACATGATCTGGTACTTCATATGTGCATAAGATATTTCTTATTGTGCATTGGATGAACTTATCTTTTCCCATTACTTCTACATTGTGCCACAGAGCTGGCATGTACCCAAATGCAGCTCACTGAATATGCCACTTCCAACAAGACTTATCACATATGATAGGGAGTGTCAATGCTATTTGTCCTTGCTTCACTAATCTCATCTCAGTCTAGGTACAATGCACAAATAAAAATTTAATATATTACACATTTCCTACTACTTCACACACACACACACACACACACACACACACACATTGTATGTGCAGTCATTGGAGTTTATGGCAGAACTGCATTTCTATGACGGTTCATTCCAACCACAACAGTTACGCTCTTATATCACATTAATTACTACTTACAAATTAGTTGCTTTCACTTGCCTGTTGTTAGTATGGCAAAATATTGAAAAATCATGATGCTTTTGAATTTTCGTAAAGTACATTTTGCACTACATTGCATTATTCTACATTGTTATTTGAACACACACACACATACACACACACTCATCTAACTTATCTCTCTGCAATTTCTACATAGGGAACATCAGATTTTTTGTTCAGTGCCTTGAAACTACATTCCTTCACGTGCTCACTTGTTATGTAAAAAAAAAATTCCTTTATTGGCACTCATCAATTCCTCTCCACTTTGCTTAATGTGAATGAACTGACCTTTATAAAGAAAAAGTTCTTTCTCATGTCATTCCCATTTCTTTTCCTCCTTCCTGGTGTTGATTCTATACAGATAAGTCAGCTATTATGCGTCTGCATGAAGTACATACAGCTCCCATTACATGATATAGGTTTCATTCACACAACCTTTATTATAATTAATGCAGTCAATAACTTTTCACATCATTCACCTGCCTGTCTGTCTGTCTTGTTGTCTGCGTGTCTCACTTCATCTTTCCTAAAACTTTATACATTTCTCTATCATTTACCTATTCATCTATTTATTTATTAATTTTTCATAGAGGAAATAGATGCAAAGAGGAGTGGTGCACCCTTTCGTTCCCTCTCCCACATCCCCCACCCCTTGTTATCATGAACAACTCTCCTTCATACGTATGCATTTCAAGAGCTGACAACAAAGAAGAGCACAATTATTATCCTAAGGGTATTGAATCAGTATGTACAAGAAAGAAATACCGAGTTGATTATATTTTTGTATCCATTGTACGTAGTAGAAAAGGTTCACTCACAACTGTGGCTTCTGATGAAGCTTTATTCTGGAATGTTTCGTCGTCGTACCAATTACTTTCAAAGGCTCAGAGAAAGTTACAATGGGATTTGTAAGGATACTGCCTTGATTCTACTGCTGCAATGAAAATATTTCTGCATTACTGATAGAAGAAACACTTGAGAATTGAGCTAACCATCTATATGGTCTTTGTGAATAGTGGTCGTGTGTTTTTGTTTTTTTCCCGCCTTACATGCTCCATAGTCTGCTATTTCCCAAGCCCCGTCGCATGTGAGGCCTATCATTTCTTTATAATATGTATTTTTTTGAGGGGGGGGGGCTCTAAAATTTTGAAGTACTTGGAAAACCTAAACAAGAAATTAATGTTTCATCACAGTTTTTATTTTATTAAGCTAATCTGAATTTTGGTTTCTTGTCTATCAATGATCATTTCAGTGCACTCGTAATCTCATAATGTCACACACATGCACCTCACATTTCAAATTCCCAATAGTACCGCATTCTCGTTCAGGGTATGGAAGCAATAAGTGTAGCTCCTTATCAGTGACACAGTGCCCCTTTTGATGCCCAATGCTAATCTGTCACTCTCCGCTTGAACTAAGAAGTCATAGTGATATTGTAGGTATTAGTATTTGTTCATTTTGTTATCATCATCCAAGGAGCCAGTCAACCATAATGTGTGAAAATCAATGTAAAAAAATCACTGTAGGAGTCAACATCAGTAATTTACATGTCACGATGGTTTAATCAATAGATCTATACGCCAGGATTGGATGAGTTTTGTGTGAGGACCTTGACGGTAAGCCAGCGCACCACCTCCCTCCAGATGGGCAGGATGTCCGTGTTTATTACCTGGCGGGCCTGCACACGGCAGCGGTACCGGTACAAGTCACATGCGTTGGCTCTGATGGGTGAAAACCTTTATCACATGACACATCTAAGTTTACTGTTGTAGCTCAAGGAATTATTATTATTATTATTATTATTATTATTATTATTATTATTATTATTATTACTATTATCATTATTATTATTATCATTATCATTATTACTATTATTATTACCATTATCATTATCATTATTATTACTGTTAAAATTATCATTATCATTCTCACTATTATGAGGCTACCCATTGACTATCAGCTTGCGATCCAGTACTGGTTCGTGACATGTACATTGAGGAACCGTACTAACTCACCTATCCTCCCCAACCTTGACAGCCTCAACGTAGGACAGGAGCCTGGAACCTTCAGCTGTGTTGAGGAGTTCACGACTAACCTCCAATGGATTCCCTGGCAGCCTGTCACAGATCAAACAAAAGAGCGTGAGTATCGAAGTTCTTTGCGTTCCAATCGAAGGATTAATTCTATACAAAACTCTTCTTTCTAAGAAGTCCTGAATTCTCTGTCTGACTTGTAAAGGCAACTAAGTGGTTCTTTTTAATTACTCTTTTTGTTGCCCTTGGCCAGCTTTCCTTCTTATGTAAGAAAAATGAACAGTCGATGTCAAGCTTCCTTTTTTGGTTGAGGTACCTCAGCATTGTGTAGATGTTAATGCATCGGTGGGTGGTTTGTGACATGTCTGCTGCATCACTTTGATATTTTCGCTATTTATTTATTTATTTATTAACACAGTTACTATTATTTATTTATTTAAGGTCTTATATTTACACACCTAAATTTTATTTTCACGAGTTATCAATGTCGTAATTTCCTCGTGAAAAGATAATGCTGATATGTATCTTCATACGTCTCTGAAAAATATTAGTCACTAGTTTTCCAGAAGCTTAATGACAATTTAAACTGTCAGAAGTTTGGGGTTTTCGTTATTTTCAGTAAGAGGATAATTCTGTGTTGAATGATGTAGATTTTATCTACAAATGTAATCTCATTATTATGATAAAAAGAGACAGCAGCTTTATACAAGCAGACCTGAAAACATACCTAATCGTTCTTGTGGTACACATTCTTTATGCAAACACAAGGTTGTATCTGAATATAACTTCACTAACTCGTTTGCTATGCATCACAAAAGCAAAACCACCATACCGTTGCAATACATTTGTCGGGCTCTGGATGTAAAAGAAAAGAAAAAAGTTACTCCCATCTTCATCGCGTGACGTTAACACAACACTGGATCTCTCTCTCTCCACACGTGATTTTTTTCTTCTATGAATACTTTCTATTCATATTTTCATTATATAGAAAAGGGACACTTCATTCTTTCCATCAACTAAAAGTCAAAGTATGGATGTGTAATGTGCAAGAAAAATAAATTTTGTAGAAAACAGAGACTTGATGAATTTGCATGTGTTGAAAGTAGGGTGTGTAGATTTAGAAAAATACAAGGCTAATTCCATTATGCGTAAGAAGTCACTCTAGCACGGGTATTCATCAAGTGTTTCTTTATTCCTGTGTGAAGGATGCCAGTATAGTCTTCAACACTACTTCATTATGACGCAACGACTATTTTCAAGTGACATTGAGATGAATAGTCAGTTTCTCATGGATTGATAATGGGTAGTCTGCTTATTTGAGTATTACTGAAGTCGTGAAAAACTTCAATGGAAAACTCAGAAGCTGCCTTTAAAACCTGGTGAAAGCGCGATATAGGATGCCAAAACGTTTAATATTCAGAATACAAGTTCGAAAATCTTGTTCCCGCGAGACCAGCACCGTTGCGAGGATTGGTATGAAATCTCCAGGAAAGGGACATTTTATTTGATGCGGCACTGACATTATCGTGAAAACCTAAAAGTAGATGATATGGTTAGAGAGAGAGAGAGAGAGAGAGAGAGAGAGAGAGAGAGAGAGAGAGAGAGAGAGAGAGAGAGAGAGAGAGAGAGAGAG
>CM035205.1:15005693-15009102 GCA_020233015.1 Callinectes sapidus | reverse complement strand
GAGAGAGAGAGAGAGAGAGAGAGAGAGAGAGAGAGAGAGAATGGTGATGGCGGTTTGAAAGGAAGACACGAAGAGGAGGGGGAGGAGATGAGGATGCAGTGAGAGCGTCACGGTGGTGGGGGGGCTACTGGGTCAGACGCACCGCACGGCTGCCCACGCCACGCCAGGATAACCCAAACTAGACCACAAACATTACCACCTCACACCCATACACACACACACACACACACACAACGCAGTTCACAATAAGAAATAGTAGTATTGCACACACACACACACACACACACACACACACACACACACACACACCACTGTCAATCTTTTAAGGGCAGAACTATAAATCTCACGGTGTGTGTGTGTGTGTGTGTGTGTGTGAGAGAGAGAGAGAGAGAGAGAGAGAGAGAGAGAGAGAGAGAGAGAGAGAGAGAGAGAGAGAGAGTCCTTCCTATGTATCTCTCTGTGTACCTGCCTATGTTATCTACTTAGCTACCCGAGTGTTTACCTACCTACTTATCTATCCACAATAAAATCATGGTGGCATACTAAGCGGGAGTTCTTATGTTCCGTCCTTTTTCCCTCACCACATAATCTCTCTCACAGTCACGGTCAGATGTCAAGTAACCTGCCACACTCACTTCCACGGTGCCTTGGTGTGTCTTCTTTGTAAATTCAAAACCTGACAACTCACTGATCCTAAAATAGATTAAACGATGGGTTCAAAGGAAATGGCTTTTGGATGATGATTCCCTCAGCAATGTGACCTCTCTCTCTCTCTCTCCCCCCGATCTTGGTTTTGTTTTTGGTGTAATCACTATTTCAATGTTCCTTCTATGTTAACAGTTGCGATTATTCACTTGTGATTTGTTGAATTTTTATATAAGTAGGCAACAGAACTTCTCACTCGTGCTTAAGATTTCACTGCCTACTCACTACTCTTTTTATTCCGATTTGTTCTTCACGAATCACCTTTTCCAGACCAAACCAGTGCTAGACCGAGATTTATTAATGTCACCCATTCGAGCCTCACTGCGCCTGTTCTCGTTTATATTGATAACGTGATGTCGTTCTTTTTGTTCCATCTACCTCGCATTTTATGACCCAATTGGGTGAGTCAGTCATATAGTAATAGCCACACGTTAGCGCGTCTTTTTCATCTTTGTATGCAAGGTTAGCTGGAGAGAATGTAATGGTTCTTATGTGTGTGTGTGTGTGTGTGTGTGTGTGTGAGAGAGAGAGAGAGAGAGAGAGAGAGAGAGAGAGAGAGAGAGAGAGAGAGAGAGAGAGAGAGAGAAACACGAGTGCCCCTTCCCAGGTAACCATCCTTTCGACAATCAGTCTCCCATGACGCTCAGTCCTCGATTTCTCTATAATCATCGTCCCTAATCTCTTTATTTACATTATCATAGGATAGAAGCTGAACCGCCAAGATATCTACAGGGAATCTGCCTCGCTGTGACCTGACCATATCGCCTTCACATTTACAAACAGTTACAGACAACACCCTCAAGTTCGTTCTCTCTCTCTCTCTCTCTCTCTCTCTCTCTCTCTCTCTCTCTCTCTCTCTCTCTCTCTCTCTCTCTCTCTCTCTCTCTCTCTCTCTCTCAGCAAGACCCAGCCACTGTAAAGAATGTTCTTCGGGTTTAGAAGGAACGTAATAAGAACGGAGACAGTTCCAAGTGTAATATCACAGTCATTAAGAAGAAATTTGAATTGAAGGCGTACCAGTGAACAGTGAGCGACCCTTAATTTGTAATGTCATAATGCGTTTTTGTATGTGCCTCGCCTCAGCCCGCCGTTCGATCTCGCTAACCAACAAGCCCGTCAGTCTTCCGCGGGCTTCGTGAGGTTGCAGAGTCCGTGACGGTGTTTATCAGTGTGTGGTGGCCACGGCTACAGGCGATGAGGGGATGGTGCGCGCTCACATGCACACCCCACCCATGCACCCACCCCACAAAGCGCCCACTTCGACAGTATAGTGAGAGAGAGAGAGAGAGAGAGAGAGAGAGAGAGAGAGAGAGAGAGAGAGAGAGAGAGAGAGAGAGAGAGAGAGAGAGAGAGAGAGTTTTATTTTTACAATGTATGATTAATTACTAATCACATCTATTTCACTATCTATGATTTAAAGTTGACGAGTCTGAAAGACAACAAGGCCACCTCTTGTAGGTAAGGGTTGTCGCGTGGAGTAGCGGATATACCTTTACGCACGCATTTCCGGTAGTGGAGGGAGTCACAATTTTTTTTTCTTTTTTTTTCTGTATTGCTTCATCAATAAGGAATCATCCAAGACGACAATTTGATCAGTGTTCCTGGAGTCCCTCTCGCTCCAGTAATCCCAGTGTAGTTGCATGGCCTTCAGCTTAGGTTGAGGAAGTAGGCGAGTGGTTAGCGGCAGAGGGTGTCACACAACTCTGGACCGAAGAACACTTGGCTTACCAACCATAAAAGCTGTATGACATTGCAGCTTTCGATGATTGGAAGTCTTAAAACATTGCTGGGGGCGTGCGTGTGGCGCCTATTATATGAGCGAAGTGATGGGGCGCTGGTGAATGAGGCAAAGGGTGAGTGATGCAGATGGCAATGTCTCGAGGTCGAGGATCTGGGCTCAGTTGGCTGAGGATCAGTATGGGCGGCAGCAGCTATCCTAAGGACGCCAGCAGGAGTGATGGACGATGTGGGCGGCAGTGTCAGGTAGGGTGGAGACGGCTGAGCGAACAAGTGTCACTCGTAACCTACGTAGACCAAGAGAATCAACTTCTTGGTTTCTCTGGTTGTGAGTCACTGCTAGTCTCTCCCACTCGGGTTGGCTCCCACCCATCCATCCTTTGTTCATTACTTCGACTTTTCTCCAGCGTTTCTCCGAGCGGCGTCGCCTCGTGTATGGTGCAGACACGCAACACACGACAGTAGGTACACCACAGGCTGGCCATACCGGGAAGACTTATACTGGAGGACCACCGAACAGCTCGAAGGACTTCCGGGATCAGAGACTAAAATTGAGCTTTGTCATTCTTCTGTACTAGCTATAGTTTGTTTTGCACAAGGTTATGTAAAAATACTATACACCAGCTGATATCATAACTGTGAAGTGTATAAGCGAAGAATACGAAGAAATCTCTCTCTCTCTCTCTCTCTCTCTCTCTCTCTCTCTCACACACACACACACACACTACGAGTTTTGTTATTTACAAGCATCATTAATCAGACGTGGGCCGGCAGCCTTCCTCCATGGCGCCGGAACACGTGGCAAGGACCCTTAGTCAGAAATGCTTTGCTATCTCAGCGGGGCTTTTTTAATTGGCCACTTAACTTAACTCGAGTTTTTTTTTCTTCCCTAATATAGTGTAAGTGCAGCGCAGTGTTTCAAAATATGGACTTATGGATTACACAAAGGACTATAGGTGTCGAGCAG
>CM035205.1:14975693-15003193 GCA_020233015.1 Callinectes sapidus | reverse complement strand
AGTGTATCAGTTATTTGCTCCAGGCCATGTTTTTTTAAACTTTTTTAAAAACTTCTAAGTGGTACATTTTTCCCCGATTGAGAGTCACTCAGTTAATTAAAGTGTATTGAATGAAGTGGAGGGGCGGCATAGAAGCGTTTCAGTTTAAAGTTCGTTATCGCGACACATACTCTTTGATACAAGCGCGCACGTAACACAGATATGTAACACACGAGTTGAGTTCAAATATCATCGATGGTCCGACACACACGGAGTAGTAGTAGAATGCTTTTTTTTTCTTTCCTTCCATGACCGATTTCAAAGGCCAGAGATTATCATCTGTATTTTCGAGACAATTTCTTTCGGTGATAATGTAGAAATATTCTAATTATGTCACTAGAACATTAAAGTCTTTAAAATTAATAAAACTTCAAGTAAAGCCATTTGAATGCAGTATAAATGTGGCGCAGAAGTATTTCAAAATATTGTCCAAAGCGTGACGGTATTGGAAAGTGTGACGGGACTCTCATAAGGACTTTTATCTCCCTTCAGTACTGGGACGCATTTTTATATTTATTCTGCTTATTGTTTTTCGATTTTATACAGCTTTAGAAACTCATGTGGGGATTAAAATAAAATAGACTCTGGCCATCAATCTTCTGACCTCTATAGATCCTTCCTAATATCAATAAAATCGTCTAATCACACTCAAAACTCGTGGTAAAAATGCGTTTTTTCTATAGAAGATACATAATTTTAATCTAATTATCATTACAATAGAAAAAAAAACGCAATAAAAATTCCATTGCCTTCATCTAAAATCTGTTATGAGTGTTGAAAGCAAGAAGCAGGAACGTTTAAGAGTACACGCCTCATGCTCTGACCTCGTGACAACCGCCTGAGAAATTACCGACCTTTGCTTAGCACAAAAATCTTTATGTATATCCTTTACGAGTGCAGTGTGTGTGTGTGTGTGTGTGTGTGTGTGTGTGTGTGTGTGTGTGCAGCTTTCCCATGACCTAGGGTTGAAACCATTGCCTGCGTGACGTTCTGCAGTCACATAACTTCCATGAAAGCAAGCTGAAACGTATCGTCATTGCGAGTATTACTTAAGGGCAAATACTATACAATTAGTGGCGAGTGATGCACGCAGTCATAAGAATCCCAAGTGAAAACCAAGAAGTTCCCCGGCACAAGCAGAAATAACATACTTCCATAAGCTAATAGTGGATTATTTTCTTTTGACGGGGAAGAGGCTGGAGTTCCGCGCGGGCAGTCAGGGAGGGACCTGTGTTACGCCACGCTCCGCCGCCGGACAATTATCATGCACCAATACCCTCCACCTGGCGGCGACCAAGGGATAACGCACCCGCGGTGTCTGCACTGTTACCCACGCACTATACTACTATAAGTGCACCACGGACTCCATGCAGCATCTCTCTCTCTCTCTCTCTCTCTCTCTCTCTCTCTCTCTCTCTCTCTCTCTCTCTCTCTCTCTCTCTCTCTCTCTCTCTCTCATTTGTGTTGTTTTATTTCATCTTAGGAATCTTTGTAGCTAGACATAAGTAAAGTAAATTGAAACAGGAATCGCCATCTGTATTTACAAAGTTTGCGTTTAGTTAACCCAAAATATTGTTTTCGTCCGCGTGAAGTAGTTTGACGAATGGGAACGTAGTCGCGTACTACTACTACTACTACTACTACTACTACTACTACTACTACTGCTGCTGCTGCTGCTGCTGCTTCTACACACACACACACACACACACACACACACACACACACACGCACACAATGCGCGGCCGGGGTAAAATAAGTACGTACAAAGAAGATACTATTAATTTGGATCGCAGAGCATGGTTCATGAGCGAGCACGAAGCTTCACTCACTCACAGACGTTATTGAATGCCACGGTCTTTCCCGAAATAAGAGATATATTGTTACATCTTTATTTCAAGATATGATGACGACATTCTGAACAGGAAAGGATTAAAATTTCCGCGTCACTTCCACAAAGATATGCATTGCAACAAACTACTGAGAACCTTCCTTGCGATAAATTAAACAATTATGAAAATATGACATTCTGAATCCAAGGTTAAGTCGCCTCACCGTATGTGTTGGTCCCTACGCATGACTGGGCCGCTAGATTAACTCTTTGATTATTATTTGGCCCAGTACTCGACATTATTATTTCTTTCTGTTCCACAACCACCTATGAACTTCTTGTAGACTAGACACTGGAGAGCTCTTTTTCTTCCTTCTTTTCTTCTTGCACATGTCTGCAAACACCTTGTATAGTGCCTTAAGCTATGTGGATTCATGGGGATTGCAATGAAAGGGTTAGGAAGCGATATGGCGACCAACGTATGAAAAACAATGAAGAGAGGACTGAAACGCATGTATATATTTTGTAGTATTTACTGTACCATCCATGAAGTCCTGTTCAAAACTCTTCCTGGACGAGCAATATTTCAATGGTATGACCTTTTGTTTCTAATGTGGTAATTTGTGGTATTCATTGATTTATTTTCCAATGTCACATATATTCCAAACATTTTTTTCTGAGTGACGGCACTAGATTTTTTTTCTTCATGAGGTTGGGGTTGAATTTCCACCCGATTTTTTTTTTATCCCTCCGTCCTGCTTCGCATGAGGTTATGTGGCGCCTCGAGAGAGAGAGAGAGTATTCTGCGTAACCAGGAACTGAATCACAACAGAGGAAATGAGAAGAACGGGAGGTAGTATTCTAGTTTCAGGAAGTGGATACTACTTACTACTACTACTATGGTGATGCCAGTGTAAATCGAAGAATGCGTGGTTATGATTTTTGCACATTTCAACTCATCACGCCAACTGCAGGAAAGCATTTTTCCTACATATGTGTGTGTGTGTGTGTGTGTGTATATATATATATATATATATATATATATATATATATATATATATATATATATATATATATATATATATATATATATATATATATAATTCAGTTTTTACATCCTTAGTTGTCCGTCATGGCTCAGGGGAGGAGCAGTTCACTGTCATCCTCATCTATTTTCTTTTAAACGCAACTTCCCACACATTACATTTACTGCAAGAAATATTCTTTTCTTATTTTCTTTCTTCTTATGGGAAAGGTGTTGATCACGAACGTATGTGTCCGTCTTTCTTTAGACTTTGCTTATAACATAAGAATGCATTTCGGGTGAGTGTTACGTTTTGTCTTTAACTACTACTACTACTACTACTACTACTACTACTACTACTACTACTACTAAAAATAATAATAATGATAATAATAAAATAAAAATGACATTGGTAATAATAATAATAATAATAATAATAATAATAATAATAATAATAATAATAATAATAATAATAATAATGCATGAGTATTAGTAATAGATATATTCTGCACAATGTATGGAACTGTGTTAAGTTATCAGTCTTCTTTGGCAGATACCATGCCTTCCCCAAGTGTTCATCCTCCCTACTCTAGCCGATAAATGGATAATGGTTCAAGTGGAGGGAAGGAAATCTATGGATATTCCTCCCAAGTCGATCTGTGTTGTGGTAGTTGAAGGCTCTATCCCTCTTGAAGACTTCGATTCAAAAAGATTGAGATGGACGCCACAGATGCTTAGCTCAGTCTGTCCGAGGATTGAAACAAGAATAAATCATAAAATGTGGTGACTTACCGCAGAGTCACAGTAACTTGTTTTCAGACCGACTCACACGAACACTTGGTCTGTCAATACCAGAATGTTGATCTTGATAGCAACACTTTCACTTCATCATTTATCTCGCAAACAATGCAAGTAGAAACCCTGGCATGCAAGACGAGGCACACGGGTGGCACGACACCAACAACCGCTCCCGAGAAACTGACGGCCACCGCAAAGGACGAGTCACCACGAAGTCTTTCACGGTCCATGCGTGTTCCTCTCCCGCCCTCCCTCCTTCCCTTCCCACATCTCCCTACATTCTACGGCAACAGGGGAAAGCATCATGTTTGGGAAATTTTTTTTTACTGATTTTATTTCGTAGTATAAAGCACATAGCTAAGACCAAGGATATACAACAGTTCATGGTTTCGTCTTCATAGAGATAAGAATGGTAACATATATCGAAAAAGAGAGATTTTCATTAAACCAAAACTGTTTCAAACATTTATGCCTAATCCTAAAACGCATATCTCATATCAAACATGGGCTATAAGGACGTTAAATGACGTAGAAAATGCTGGCTTAACTCATTCTGAACACAATTGTAAGTGTATAGGAAGCCAAAGTCTATAGAGCGCCATTAATGTTAATAGTTGTATAATGACAAACCGCTTTTCCCTGCCAGTGATAAGGAACCCTCCCGGATGTTTCCTCCCCGCCCAGGGAAAGTGACCTACCTGAATAATAATACCGGGTACTTTCCTCTTGCTGCGACATTTACTTACAATCACTATTAAGAGAAAGTCCAACAGACAGATTACGTCACGATATCCCTCTATCATCAGGGCAACTCTGGTTCAGCACCGAATGTGGAGGCATCGGGAAGTCAGGGGAAGGATCTACTGGGAGTGATTATGAGGGCATGGCTTGTGTACAGTAGTATGACATTGGCAGAGGTGGGGGAATGAGAGCGTAATGAAGGAAGTGGGTGAGCTAGAGGTGGTGAAGAGAACGTAGTGAGGCTGATATACTGAATGAAGGGATGCAAACGAGGAACGAATTATATACAACGTAGCCATATTCTCTTTCTCTCTCTCATTTGTAATTGCATATATATATATATATATATATATATATATATATATATATATATATATATATATATATATATATATATATATATATATATATATATTCAGAAGGTCTCTCGGCACCTTTATCCCACACATCACACATCCTTGTTGCAGCAGGACCTCAACAGGAAACCAATCATTTCTTCTTCCTATTCAGACACATGCTCTACGTTTCACAGACAAACTTTCATCTCATTTCAACACTATTATCTAGCCCATTAAAGTTTTTGTCTATAATTCATCTTTATTGACTTGACTTTCTCTAAATCCATGAGGCTTAGAACACTTATTCATTTTTTGACAAATGTGTTTCACATCCCAATTTCAAAAGTATCTACCCCCCCTCTCTCTCTTTATCTTTCAAAAATAAATAAATAAAGAAATAAAGAAATAAAAATAAAAAATCCTCATTACACACACCTATGCATCTTATAACAATTTGATGACTTATACCTCTAAAATCAATGTCAATTATTAACAAATGGAAGTAGCTTCTGCATGTATAGACAAACCGAATACTTCCAGCCATTCTTGATCAATATACCGTATTCCTATAATAAGTTCATTCACCTCATGTGATACAACATATAAAATAAATAAATAAATAAATACATAAATAAATAAGTGATACATGAAATAATACACATAGTGTATTACCAAAATTTGGTTGTTGTATTAATCTGCAAAGCTTAGATAAGGAAAATTAACAAAATAATTTTTGAACCACTCTTATATTACAACAGATGGTATCACTTCATAGGAATTTTATGTGTTATAATAGTGGTGAACTTTAACAATGAAATGATAATTTAGGGTCTAGTTTCTTGTTTATCATGGCATTTGTTTGCTGCAGCATCTAGTATATTCACTTGAATTTAAATATTGAAATCCAAAATTGTCAACCAACATAATTTTATAACAAAAAATGAAATAAAGTAAATTAAAAGGTACATAACACTTGAATCTGACACATCAATGCTTGTGCCATATCCTACACATTATTCAACACTATCAATGCCTGCAGTCAGAAGAAAGCAAACAACTAACCATCTCAGTTCTTTAGTACTTGTGCTCTCCATCATAATTCAATGCAAGGTTTATCATCCATGTTTATGCAAGTTGACTGGAAAGACCACCACCCTGTTGTTACCATGGGCGAGGCGACATGTGGAGCAGCGAGCCTCCCTCCCTTCCTTGCGTTTAGCACATGGCGGCAGAAGCAACAACACATTGTGGGCCCCATTCTGGCCCAGGACAGGCGACGAGGCAGCACGAGGTAGGAGCTGCAGGGCCACTGGGCCATATAGACGCGTGCCCCGACACACACACTTCGTTGTGCAGTCTTCAATAGTGTGTGTATGTGTGTGTGTGTGTCCTATCAATAATTTTGTTATGTGAATGCAATGATTATTCTTGTCATAACATTGCAAGTATGAAATTTAATGCTTAGGAGGCATTAAAATTCTGTTTACAATTTCAGAATTAATCTAGTCATTATGGCTATTGACTTTATGTAACTGATATTACACAATAAAATATATTAATATATATCTATATGTATCAATGTACCTATGAATGAGTACGACTATGAATGAATACGACTAATATAAGAAAAGGAGGGTGAAAAATTAAGCAAAACAATATAGCCATCCCTTGTAAAACAGAGAAAATGGGTTCTATTCTCTATCTTTAGCCTCCGTCAGTGGCCACTGTGGCGCCATGATCTTTCCTCCAAGCTATAATTCACGACTTGGTATCCTTCTTAGAGAATCCTTGGGCCAGATTGACTTGAAAGCCGTTCACGGCGAAGTACAGGCGAGACCGGCCGACTGGCAGGAAGGCGCATCGGCCGCCACGTTTTTTTTTTTTTTTTTTTTTTTTTTTTCGAATTGAGAAGCTGCGTTTGGATTGGAGGTCAAAATTTGCTCGCCAAATGTGTTTGGATTGAGAAGTGTTCGAGTCAAAGGGTGTTCGAATCAAGAGGTACCACTGTATATATATATATATATATATATATATATATATATATATATATATATATATATATATATATATATACTGTAATATAATGTACTGTACGGCTGTTCAAGTACTAAAAAGTTTGACTATTGATAAATCAGGTAATTTGTTCTAACATAAGCAAAACCTTAAGTTTACAAAAATTTCAATGTATTTCTTATAATTTTTCCATTTCTTCCACTGCTGCAGATTGCTTAAATTCCTTTTTCAAATCTATCACTACATCAGCTTCAATATGGTGGCTACTATAGATTTTGACAAACAATACTGTCTTATATATATGTTTATACATATTATGTATTTTTTGAAGAAAATATTCATTATATAGTGTCACTGCTAAACTGAGTCATGGATAAAATATTAATCTAATGGAGGGGAGACTGGGGTAGGAGTTGGGATGAAGGGCGATGGTACTGAATGAGTCGCAGGTTTTGGTGTGCTGGATGGAAGAAGGCTTGATATCCGTCCACACACAGTTCGCACTACAGCAAGCCACACTACAACACTTATCTGTGAAAATAAGCAAACATCATCTGCATATTCAAGCTGTACATTAAGCAAATTGAGGCAAGAAATGATAAAATCACTCTTGAATTTACATAAATACACATATCACAGAATATAGTAAAAGTACATAAAGCTACATAGAAAAACACCCCACAACAGACCTTGCAGTCCTCATTAGAGAACCTTACCTTGCCATAGGTCTGGAGGATAAACCTTAATGTAATGTGATTTTTTTATTTATTCAGTCTCAGACTCACTAAATAAATAAAAATCACATTACATTGAGTTTTGTCCTCCAGACCTACAGCAAGGTAAGGTTCTTTAGTGAGGACTGTAAGGTCTATTGTGGCCGGTTTTTCTATGTAACTTTATGTAAACATAATATTCAGCTCATATTACTAAATATCAAACACCACATACTCAGTTATTTAGAATTTCAAGATCTTTACTTTAAAAAATGCCTTATCAAATGATGAAATTCCTTTTTTTGTCATAAAAAGTTCTATAAATAGTACATAAGTACTTTCTCACCTGTCCATATTGACATGATGGAAAGGAGAGCACTGGTCCTAGTGGCCACACTAGAGTGTCTGGTAGTGACACCACTGGCTCCGAGCGATTCTCCCAAACCAGCCACAGACATGACAAGCCAACCACTGTCTTTATTATTCCATTAATTGTGAGCTGCACTCGTCGTTGTCCAATGGAGCGTTCACTGACTGAAAGAGAGTAAACCAAAATTAACTTTACACACTTCACACACACACACACACACAAGAAGTTTGGAAGGGGCCTACTCTGCTACTCACACCTACACCACATGCTCTGCCATGACACCCCTCACTATACCATAATCAGATAACACCCCTAAAGGTGCCATGCATGGACCAATACTGCCTCAGTACAGTTGCCAACATGGTCCAAGCCATCAACAAATACAGGGTGTTCAGAAAGTCACTGTGCACTTACATTAACATTACACAACACAACATTAACATTACATTAAACAATTATTAGAAAAGTGCACAGTGACTTTCCAAACACAGTGTAGTATATGCTTGTTGGTTATCCTAGGCCTATTGTTAACCTTTCCCTAAACCCATTGTATATTTTCAGTCTCACTGCTGAAAATCAATAAACTGTTCGTCATAATTATTATGATCATCACATACACACACACACACACACACACACACACACACACACACATACATATATAACCATTAATACTAATCATTCTGGAGAACAGAAGTAGCAAAATGTTTGAGAGAGCACCTTTAGCTTTGTACTGCTGATTCAGGGAATTAATCTTCCGCTGGATGCGAGCATAACTTGCAAACTGATCAACCATACTGATATTCTGCAACTGTTGCTTCAACCTCAAAACTTCTTGCCGTATTTGTCGTTCTTCTGGACCTTCACCTCCAATGGCTCGTATAAACTGTAAAAATATAATTATGGATAGTATTTTCATAATCATCAACAATAAATAATATTTCATTGAAAACATATGTGTTTAAGCAATGAAAATTCAAATATATTGAGACTAAGCCTGCATCTATTTCTGGTTCAGCTGCTTGATATAAAATACACATAAGAATTGAAAAATATCCTGCCATGGAAGCATGAGGGGAATAATTTCTAAGAATAAAGGAAAGCCATTAGGCACACCACTATGCTGACTCTATTGACTTCAACTGTATGTAATATGATGTCCCTTACTTTGATACTCCAGTGATAGCCACGTTAATAAAATGAGATAACCATTAATCCATAAAAACACTTACATAATGAAGGAAGGCAGGCAGCACAACTCCTGCACAGCCAAGGATGGTGGTGATAATGAAAAGATGCATTTTCTACTGATTTTTTGGCACCTGAAAATCATTGTTGAGTGAATTTTTGAGCAAAAGCAGTTTCATGGGTAATCATAATTTCTGAATATATACAGTATTTCCTAACATAACCCATAGTATTCATATCAGCATCAATGGAGGAGGTGAGGTGAACACAAGTGTTGGGAGGTGAGTACCTGTATTCCCAACTAAATTCACACAAAAGCTTTTTCAGCTCCTGATGCAGCTCCTGTCATAATCCTTATTTTATTCTATATCATACATCTACTATGTGCATCCATCTCATGGCCACAAAAAAGAGAGAAAAAATTGTTCTCAGTGAAGTACTTGGGTCACATTTAACACACTGGTATACATATATCTTTACCACTGCAAATTGTGGGTTCCCAAAATATTAATTTTCATCAGATTTAGAACCTCCTCCACATAGCCATGTTACCTTGTATATATATTCAGTAGGCAGCATCATGAAGTTTACAAATTGACCCTAAACTCCAACCAACAAATATTAGAGTTGATAGAGCTGTAATCACCTACTGTGAAATTACTGGCGTATCCAGGTCTTGGCTCAGGCCTTCGTAATATCAGAGCTATAACAACATGAGGATGACACCGAGTTACTCTTCTTCTTCTTCTTGAGGTATGTGACGCTCTGAACCCCTTCTTGGGTCTCTCTCCTTCTTTCACCGTCTACCAGTCTAACAATCTAATCTGGCACTTGATTGACCAGCTTTGGCCTAAAATTTTAGATTTGTTTACCTTAGATGTCTTGATCTTGATCTTCATGTTGTGTGTGACCCAAGCCTGGATTCCTGAATCAGCAGGCCTTTGAAACGCCAACTCATAGATGTGACATAATCCCACAGGATCACATATACATACGGAAGAGTTATGTAGTTGTTTTTTTTATTCATTTCAAAAGTCACTGTTACACTTTCTGCTTTCCCTTATTAATTCTATTTTTTTTCAGGAAAAGGAACTACAATATGAAAACAGACAAAGTCAAATTCGACTGGCTTATTATTCAAATTCTGAATCTCTTGCGTATGATCTGAGCCTATAAAGCAGTGCATTGCCAGGCCTTAATTTACTGTGGATTTCAAGTAAAACAAGGTCTTTTCCACAATACCAGGTACAGTATATTTTGTGAGGAAGAGATATCAATTAAAATAAGTGACACATACATATTGTAGAACCTTACTGCATTCAAACCATCATCTAACTGAATTACAAATGCCAGTCTAGTTTTACTAGAGACCGTACAACAAGAGTTCCATTGTATAAAAATACTAAGGTACTTCTGAGCCTGAGAAAAGTCATGAATTACTCATTTCTAACGTTTTCATTCTGCAGTTGTACAAAAAAATAATGTACAATAGTAATAAAGAATGGTGTTTAGCATGACATTAATTTTTTAAATATGATGCATCAATACTGGTACATATTCAGTCATGGTCCAAGGCGACGATAATCAATTCTTTCAAGCTGGACAAGTGGCTTCAGTTGATCAGCTAAGGCCCGAAGATCATCAGCAACAGACATGTCTGTTTTAGTTGTCAAAACACTCAATTCCACCATGTGAGACATAGTCATCTGCTCGAGGTTGTCCTTAGCCATACCAGTTCCCATCTGAAACAAATATACATAATGGAATTTTTTTTACAAAGGTATTATTATTTTCTTTATGTCCAATTTATGAAAATATTTAACTTTACCAAATATCAACCATACTCTACCACTATAATCCCACATTCACTGCTACCAATATTCAGTTTGTTGATTGCAATAATACTAGGTTCATTCAAGTCTTAGAATTTTCCCATGCTCATTTTATTATGCTATGCATCCACTCATGCTTTCTTCACAAAACTTTAATACTTTTGTTGTAATCATATTCACACCAATCTTTCTATTCCTCAAATTTCCAAGAATTAGTATGTAATTTTCTCCCTTTTCTATTTTGCTTTCTTCTTGCATTTTTTCATTGCCATCATTCCTCAGCTCATCATAATTATTTCATTTTAAGTTTTGCATCTATCAATTTTTTAAAAACCCATCTTCATTCTATATTTAGTTCCATAAGCCTCTCACACTTGGGGCAATGTCTGTATATCAACAATTACATTTTAATATATTGAATGAGATTCAATATCATAATTAACTCTTTTGTGACTGAAAATGTGCTTCTCTTTGGATCTCATGAGAAATTTTCATTAACACTAGAGAAACAATAAAAATAAGTTTAAACCACAAATAATATAGTCCAAATTTACAAACAAACAATAATAATTAGTATTATTGTATTATTAGAACATTGATAAACATTAAGCTGTATGCATGTTTATACAGTAGGTAATATCAGCATACCAAATAGAATGAAAAATGTATGGAGGAAACCAAAGACAAAATGTATGTAGACTTATTTGTACACTTCTACAGATGCATAATAATCAAATAGATAATGTGATATTTGAAATTATTTGTATTAAATCAGAAGATCAATCAGCTACAAATAATTTGTAATACAACTTACCTTATACATTTTAAAGACAGTCACTTTTATTCTGCCTTTTTTCATTATGAATCCTTTTGCAATAAACTCATGATCAAGCTGGAAGAAGAAAAAAGCATATGAAAACTTGAAAATTTTAAAGGAATTACACTATTCACAACTTTAATGATGCTAAAAATATGATACATAAATGAAAAAAAAAAAAAAAAAAAAAAAAAAATCTATGATTATATGCAAAGTACTGCCAAAGTTAATATTATCCCCAGTATGCACTAATATCAAGTAGTTGTCACTTATTCATACTAAAAAACAAAGTAAGATAAATCAATACGCAAATTACAACTCAAATTAATTTCCATTTGTGACAAAATCTCTACCTTTGCTCCTAATTCTGTCAAGAATTCACAGACATTATTGCTGACAGGAATGTCCAAGCAATTCCGTAACAGTGCTGGATAATTGCCTAGAAAATAGAAAGAGTTTATCTTAGTTGTGAGTGTATCCTATGATTCGATGGGAAAACTTTGCTATTGACAGCATTGATCAATTATGAAAGATATGTTGCAATTCTTCTTATTCACATTCAATTCAAGGAGCTCCCAAATAAAATGTTTCAAGTTTTCATTAATATAATCATTGTATCAGGCACACACATAGCAAAGTGAGGTAACAGAATGTAATTTGTCTTATATGCAACAGTTTTCTCAATCAGTTGTGCATGAAACACTTGCCTAGTTCAGGGTATCCCACATATCGTAGCTGATAAGGAAGATCAGGGTAGTCCATGGCACGACGAACCCTCAGCATCACTCCTTGTGATGCTGGACCAGGGGTTGACATGGCTGGAAATATCTTTAAATTTACTTTCTCTTTCTCTTACTAATTTTTTTTCTTATTTCATGGTGTGATAGGTAGGTAACAAATCTCCAGGTGATTAGGAGGCTGGTCAAAATCACTCTTATATAGATGTACTTTAATAGAAGTTTGAATGAGCAAATAATAATGATGTTCTTACACTTATGACAAACTTACATGAATCTCTAACTGATAGACATTAAGTATCTATGAATTGAATGAACAATTGACAAAAGAATATAAAAAGCTTGCAAAGTTTTATAAGAAAGTCTTACCACTAAAATCTTTCAGGACAAAAACCACTTCATGATCATGAAAAGTTTCTGGAAGAATATCAGCATTGTCACACAACCCTCGGAGACGATCAATTACTACGCCAAGAGATGTATCAAGCACTGAACCTGCAGACACAATTTGAGAACAATTATGTGTTGACTCATAGCCATTATCTTAAATTTATGCATTTCCTGAGTTATCTATTCAAAACAAAACAAATAGTACACAATATACAGCTAATATCTACAGAGGGACTTATCATGAGAGTGTGATTGTTCACAACTCTTCTACATTTCAGGTTTTGGACTCTGAGATGACCATTAATTTACCTTTTCTGAATATGAAATAATGTCTTTTCTCACTTTCCTTATATAGGCACCACAAAGTGAACAGTACAGATCTATATAGACATATATGAGGGGAAAATATATGATACAAACATTGCAACTGAATGAGAAAAATTTGTTCTTAAATATCCAGAGAAAACACAATTCACTTTTATTCATGCACATCACACTTTGGGTGCTGTGAAAAATTTACCATTGTAACAATACTCTTACTTAATATATCTGGATACTTTTTACAACAATGGCCAGGGCAGATATATATAGCTGCAAATCCATAAAAGTTGGTTATTTGATAGCATACATTTACCACTTACCTTGAAGTAAAAACTCTTGATCAGGAACAATTTGACTTTTGAGGGCAGCTTCTAAATTCTCCCCAAAATGTGGAACATTCGCAGGCATTGCCATCACTAGTTTTAGGAGATACAAGCAAAAGAAAGGTTTAGTTAGAAACTTACTGAGATTTCATGACAGATATTGTGAGTATACAAAAGCATCAAATATACATGGTATTTCTAACTGTTTGGATTATGAAATTACTTGCATCCTCATTAACCAACCATTCCAGAAATGTTTGTCAGTCCTTTTCCTTGTAATTTCTGGATGGAGGATGTAAAAGATACTGATGAGGGACAAAACCCTCTTCATGCTAAGAAATCATGGTAAAAACCAGGTTTTTTAAATTTTTATTTTTTATTGAGAACTATATGTGATTAAATAAATGCTGTGCATACCACATATTATCCCTTAACATTGCATTATTATTAGTGTGATTGATGTGCGTATGAGTATGTGTTGCTTTGCCTGGTATGGGAAATTGCTGGCATGGTATTGTACGAAAATGAAGTCTTACTCACGTAATATTTATTGACAAAGCTTATTTAGTTACTATTTGGGTGAAAAATGATTGAGAAAATGGATAAGTACAACTAACAAATGAGTATACTTGTCTTTCAATATTGATGCAAATGGGTTAGGTACTCTGTAAAGGAACATTTCTAAATGAAAGAGTGGTTCATATATCATGATACTTCTTAAAGCATCTCAGTGAAATTATGCACCTATCAAGATGGCAGAGGTGTTATATATATTTAAAGCTAAAATGATGCAGTTTTGCTAAACAACAAAACTTATGGTTAATCTGCAAAATTGGGCCTTGTACCCATTGCACACCACATTTATATGCTTAGGTAGTGTTCTCACTGTACTATATGTCTGTGAAAATTTTAATCTGCTGAAGTTTAGTGTTCACCCAGGACAGGATTCTGAAATTTGAAATAGACTCACAAAGTCTAATCCACACATTAACACCATCCACTCCAGCTCTGCACTTCTCCACCTCTAACCTAACCCTCTGGTATATTAATAATAAATATAAGTACTATGCCAGTAGCCTTTAGCAGTATATTAAGGCTTTGTAACTGATTGTGATAGAGTTGACAGTAGGATGGAGGCCCTTGCCCAGGTAGGATAGGTTAGTTACATTAAATTTGGTCAACGGTTTGGTTTGGTTAGTTAAAATTAAATTCTTATCGGTATTTTAGGAATTTATTCCAATCTAACCAAATTTGACCTCTAAAACTTTTTTGGAATTGCAACATTTGATCTATTTTGGCTTTCTCCACCCCAAAACCCTCCTTTCCCAACAGAGCCTCAAGTTTGTTAGTGTTGGGAAGGGGGCTTGTGGCGAGCTTATAGTTAGCAACCACCATGCACTTTAACTGCCGTTTTTTTTATCCTACCTGTTGATGTTGATCCTCTCGTCACGCAGGGCTAAGGATCCTATATCAGTTCCTTACGCAGGATCACCCTTCTCCTACTTCAGTACCATTCAGTAAATGTGCAAAGGAAGTGTACCAATAGACACAAGCTATCTTAGAACATGACGCTTCTTGTTTCCTTCAGCTTTCTAAGTACTGGGGTCACTGTGGTGAAAATATAAATATAATTATTGGAACTCAATAGGTACCGTGCATTCTACAATCAATGTAACTAATAGCACGAAATAAATAAGTAAATTAATATGAATCGCGAATGTTTACCGTGTGTTTTGGTGAGCCGTTTAAAGGCAGCTGGTGTTGTCTTCAGCACGCCTTTCCTACGGCACTCTGACAGTAGCAAGGATATTATAACAGTAGTAACGCCTCCCTCGGTCACTATGGAGATGAGATGGAGGAGGATCTAAGAAGCAAACAGAGTCGAGTCGAGGAGAGTGAAAAGTAACAGCCTCACTCAGACTCAGTTATCCAGGGAGATATAGAATATTCTAATTAAGAATCTTTATTTTGTTATTTTATCTTGTCACCATTCTCCCTATCTTATTACTTTACTCAACTGTTTATGACTTACCTTGAGAGAGAGAGAGAGAGAGAGAGAGAGAGAGAGAGAGAGAGAGAGAGAGAGAGAGAGAGAGAGAGAGAGAGAGAGAGAGAGAGAGAGAGTACATTGTAGAATATCATGAGCTTGGCCGGACTTTTTTTTCAGATGGAACTTTGACATTATGACTTTGCTGTCGAATCTGGTGCGACTGTGACCTTACAACCGAAAATGCTTTACATGGCAGAGAAACACTCGATTATATATCTTTGTCATTTTCTGGATTAAATCACTGAATAAATTAATATGTATTGGTCATCCTCTTTCTACTTCATATCCTTCTGGCCCCATCTTCTCATGCCGCGGCAATTACTTACAAAAAAGTAGTTTTTTCCATCTTGAAAGTCATTGAAAAGATCGCGGAAACTTGGCGGTGTGATTTTGCTTAGTTCGACTTTTCAAGCAGTTTGCGACTTCGAAATTCATTGTTACGAAGGCGCAATTCGATCTATTCCGCAAAGTCCTGCTCTGTTTAATGTATCTTAAAATCCGCCTCGATTCCCATATGGCAACCATCAAGGAAATGGGAGAAATTCGGTTCACTGCTGATCAGCCATCCCCGTAATACACTCCAACAACCAAACTTCATTCTTATTTTGAACCAGTGATCTCGAAGATTCGCCAGGTTATTCACTGTAATTTTGAAACAGTGACCCGCAATCCCTCAGGGACCCTGAAAAACCTGTAAGTGACAATCATTCCAGCCTCTTTGACCTGGAAATCTCTTCCCTGCACTATTTTACCCTGTCTTACCCGGAGATCACTCATATCACAGTCTTTGTCTTACCAGATCACTTACTATTTCATCTGGAAATCAGCTACCGCTGAGACTCACAACACTGAAGATCGACCACCTTACGCGTAGCATGAGTAGATGATCTAAGGATCAATCAGTTAATCATGGGGGGCATACACCGGGAGGAACATTGCCTCGCCTACCCTATGATGCAACTCCTTGTGGTCATGTCTCCCGAGTCTCAATGCAGGCTCCCTTTTCGTACCAAGTAACTCCCAGCAAGAGGCATCGACTTACTGCAGCCATGAATTTTGTGGGCGCCTCCTTGGAATCTTCCATACTGGGTTATCCCTTTCGAAGATAACCCGATGAGCAGGATCGGGTTCCGGTTAGCATGCCACCTGCCCATGTAGCCGCAGCTGGCGTTGACAGACTATGCTGGTAATGGACCTGTAACATTTATTTATATATCTTTTGTCATTAAGTTAATATATATAAAATTCAGAGGGATAGATATCAACAAAACTGATCTTGTGCCATCAGGCTGTAGTGGTTCGAGAAGTACAAATAGTAATGCTGTTAGGACTATGAAACTAATCCCACGTTCAACATTTTTTGATCATGTCTAATATTGTAGATTGTTTACTAATTGGTCGTTGTGAACCTATTCATGGTATTCTGCTTCGGTCAGGTAAGAAGTATTCCGTGTGCTTACAGGAAATACTACAAGTTTGCCCTTTAGTTTCCTCCGAGTACTAAATACCGGCGAGCTGTCTGTGCAGCGATAACTGTACCTATCGTTGCAACCCATCATCAAGGATTCTGATTATAATATCCTTGCTATCATGGTGGTGGTGGTGGTGGTGTCCTCCTTACTCCTTCCATGCCATCACAAGTCCATGAATGTGTTGCCGGTCGCTTTCGCTTTCGAGATGCTTTGCAGCTTTGCAGTTTGCAGCTGTGGCATAAATGAAGGAAGGCATAATTAAACGTACGAGATAACAATTAACAATGACTTAGTTACTCCTGAAGCGCGACTCCATTTTTTGTGAGCCGTCAAAACAAGAGTCAGAAACAGCTGATGCGGGGGAGCGGAACACCTGCAGGCGTACCGCCATGCCCACGAATAATCCCAGGTAGCGGGGTGTGTGATGACTTCCAAGCGCATAGTGTAAGTACAGCATGAATCTCTTTACACAATATCAAATCAACAAAACGCTTCGAGACCAGATTTCATTGGTTGGTTGATATGTGCTACATCACGATTGTTTGTTGTTGGCTCATATCCTTGTCCCATGACACCACCGTAAAGTGTACCAACGAGGTCTTGAATGCAGACAAGAAATACAAGATGTGATACAGTGGCAATAGTCCGTGGGTATTAGTATACATTAGCTGAAAGAGAGAGAGAGAGAAGCACATAACATGAGATGTACTACACATATATACGCCTACACGTTTACATGAGTTACCACTCGTCAATCTTTCTTTTTTTCAGATTTACGTAAACCTCCGTATATGAATATCAGCTAATGCATACATATGTACCTCTTAGGGGTACCTTCATAGCACTTCAGGTATGTCAAGATGAATGGGAGGTGGGTTACATTATGTTCAGTGTTGTATTCCAAGATAACATAATCCACATAAAAGAAAGAAGAAAAAAAATCATTCCCTTCCTGAAAGAAGTGAAATAATACTGGGTTGAGAGACACTATTGCTTTGTTAGAGGAGGTACAAAAGATATGGACAATGAGAATTGAAGGGAATACTTTGGTTTAACCTAACCAATACTGAACATCTCGTTTAAGGTTCATTTCCATCAGGGGTTGTCTGATGAGAGTTGACCTAATCTTGGTCTACAAGATTCCCAGTAATCTCTGTTTTCATCCTAAAAATTTGCCTGGGTATTGTAATGTTAGGGATAGGACTCATACTGTCAAGGTGGCAATGACTTGATGTAATACCAAAGCCAGGGCTCATTTCTTTTCTGTGAAAGTCCTGGAGACTTGGAATAACTTGCCCTGTTGATTCTTCAAGCACCAATGTATTGGGTTTTATAGTGACATCTTGTTGAACTTTAATAGGAGTGTTCACTGCTATTGTGGTGAAGCCATGCAAGCTAACTACATGTCATGATCAAGAAATTCCTGTAGTCCTGGTCCTCAAACCAGCTTTAGGATGTGGTGGGTAAGCCAAATGTGGAAATTCATGAAAACTAATAAGGCAGAGATGCTATATTTTTGAAAGCGGTAATATTTGTAGCCTACCCTAACTTCACTTAACTTAACCCTCTTAAGGAGTGGGTCCTAACCTGATCTTATCTAATATATCTTAACCTAATTCTGGGGAAGGGAACTCACCACACCTGGACTCACCTTCAGGACAAGAACCTAACCTAACTTTGCCGTCCCCAACCACCCACCAAGCGACAGGTGCCACTGCCCTTTGGAAAAACTTACATACATTACTCAGCTAATTCTAGGTAGTAGTTATTAATATATAGGCAGAAGTATTAATAGGTTGGACTGACAATCTGAAGTTATTGAAATGCTGTGGTGCTGCAGTTGCAACACTGATTTGCAGATGAAAAAACTGCCTTTTTGAGTATGGAAAGGCAAATCCTATTCTGGGCATGTATGCTTTGCATTTCTTTCAAGCAGATATTTCTACACTATATTTTTCATGATCACATATCAGGCATACATTTCTATAAAAATTCTGCTGTTCATGTTGGAGGGTCATGGAATGAGTAACTTTTGAGATTTGTCCTATTTGCAAAAGGGCAATACAGGCAACTCTCTTTTTATGTGAGTTTGTTTTACACATTTTTGAATTTATGCAAGGTCCAAAATCCAAGCAAATTTTTTTATTAATGTTTCCTTCACTTATATGCCATATTTTTTTGAGTGGCCAACAGATGTCTCACATGAGTTTCTTTTTGACACCGAAATGGTTTGTCTTATTTCCAAAATGGCAATAAAGGTAATTCTGCCTTTAGACAGTTGTTTTAAGAAAAAGTGTCACAAGCTTAACAATTGAAAATTACAGTTTTTCATGCCGACCATCGGATGGTAACACTGATGCATCATAGGGTGCCATGGCTTTGATGGTAACAATGGTAACCAGAGCAATCAGAAATGTACATTTTACAATAACACAGGGACATAACTTTTGGTTGTAGGAATGTATCTTGCCTTATAGAATGGAAGTGTATGGCAAAAAATGGCTCTTTGCAAGTTTTTTATATTTTTTATGAACAGTTTTCTAGAAACATAATTCATTTGTAAATCAAGGAACTGGTGTGTTGGGTGGTAAAGATTGAAAGATATATATATATATATATATATATATATATATATATATATATATATATATATATATATATATATATATATATATATATGCTCTTCAAGAATGCAATGTGCATGTGAATTGAGAGGTACCTATATTGCTTTTTGCCCCAAAGACTCAATTTTTTGGACTGTCTTTTTACAGAATAATCTTTACCATAAATTTTGCATTTCTCTTGCTAAAACAGCTTTCATTAAGCCTGTGTTTCTGTATCATCTTTACTAGTCCTATATTTTCAGGTTTCACCCAATTAATGGGTCATACCTGTTGTACAAAGTAGAGTTCCTTTGTGGAGTCTAAATTCATGCAGCAATACCTACTTAAATGGGCAGAATCCAAAGCTTTTCACCTCATCAACTCCTCTTTCTGTACCAGACTGCATTCAGTCTTTAACATTGTTTCTTGTCATATTGCTGAACTCTTTTAAATTGTTCATAATCTATAATAACACAAGAGCTGTTTCTGTTATGTGTACTGAAGGCTTTATAATCTTGACACATTTTGAATTAAAGATTTGGATGGAAGAATTGGTTTAATTATCATTGCATTTATTTTACTGATCATCATGGTATCATTTGTAGATTTTATTGTATAGATGCTAGGATAATGCATTATTAATATGTAATTTGTATGAAAGATGAAAGACAAAGGTAGAAACAGCATGAGGAAAATTGTGAATGAGTTTCCAGCTTTGTATCATCCTTTGATAGAATATAGAAGGAAGATAGAGTATATATGTATAAAAAAAAAAAAAAAAAAAGGCATGTATTCTAATAGCAAACACCAATCATCATTCTAGGGAAGGCCAACCACCTCAGATATAATTTGCTATCATATCTGTAACTCTTTATCTTAGCATGATTTGTATGTTTGTGTGTTTGGGGTGGGGGAGGGCAAAGATGACCTTGATGTATTATTTCTTTGTTAGTTACTTTGTCTATCATAGACAATTTCTGCAATGATGGAATTAAAAAACAAAACTATGTATACTATCAGGCAGTTAATATGGAAGCTATTAAAGATGACTGTTTACAAGTGTACTTAATTTATATGAGAGATCAAAACGAATAGCAGAGATAGCTTTCATTTATTAGAAAAATTTATTTAAGTATCAGACGGTATTTTTGTCCATCAATAAAAATGTAATCTTTCTGTTCTATTACAAGATTTCAATGGAGTATCTGATCATTTATCAGTCCATTGTTTTAGCTTCAGGCATCCATGTTTGTTACATTGTTGTTAATACCTTTTAGTTGTTGTTTCTTTACTGTCATTTGGCACAGTGCTCTACATATTTCATTACTGAGCATAAGGATAGACAAAAAGGTTCCCAGGAAATAGGCTTGCATGTGACTAGTGAATAATAGATTGTGCATTGATTACTGTTCTGTTATGCTTCAACTTTTTGAGAGAATATCATGAGGGAACTGAACAGTGAGTGAAAAGGTAAAAAAGGGAATTAGGGAGATGTTTGAATTTTTTGTATCAAATTTTCTTGGTACAGATATTAGCACCTTGAATTCATAAAAATGTAGTAATGATCTAATCCATGATGAGCAGTGTGTTTGTTGCTCTTTCAGATTATCTCAAGTATTCCTGTAGCATTAGCTCATCTTCTAAGACTTGCCACTTGAAGAAGAGTGGTGATAATTATCATGGAATCATCCTACTTATACTTCCTGCCCCTCACTGTCTTTGTGCTCTTCCCAGCCACCTTCATCATCACGTAAGTTGAGAGAAATTCCTTTTTTTTTATCTTCCTGTTATATTATGTACAATTTTTTAAATCTTTATTTACTCTGGACTTTATATTATTTGCATGCCTGAATGGAGAGAGAGAGAGAGAGAGAGAGAGAGAGAGAGAGAGAGAGAGAGAGAGAGAGAGAGAGAGAGAGAGAGAGAGAGAGGAGTTTTAAAGGTTTTCTTGTGGCTTTTTCAACAGATACATCATATCAATCTTACTGAAACACACAGAACCCGACTTTCCATACATCAGTGATACAGGAACTTACTCTCCAGAAAGTTGTATTTTCAGCCAAGCTCTAAACATCGGAGCATTTGCAAGTAAGATGTGTTATCATCTTTTTAGTCATGATTATGTTTGTAGCCATGAATTGTGACTGATCTTATGAAATGTTTTTTGATACTGTGCTCAACTAAATAGAAGCAAGTGCAGTTTTCTTTCTTTTTTTTTGTATGTGAATTTCTTAGATTGAGCTCCTCACATAAGCTGATATTGTGTTAGCTTGTTGAATTGGTTTATCCTGCTTTTGAAATAAAATTCTCTTCATGTATTAATTTTTGCACTGAAGCACAACCTTTATTTGTTTTGCAGTACTCCTCACAATCTACATACGCTTCCGTCAGATTGCTGAACTGTACCGCAACCATTCCTCTTCAGCCAACATTGTGAGGCTGAATCGTGTTGGTTTGTGTGTCGGTTCTCTTGCAGCTCTTGGTATATCCATTGTTGCAAACTTCCAAGAGACTAATGTATTTTTTGTCCATATAACTGGAGCTCTAATTGCATTTGGCCTTGGAACCACATACCTATGGGTTCAGGTAAGTGGCCATTGTGCCAGAGATAATCTTGTGTGCTCCTTAGCTCATATCTATATGTATTTATTCCATCTTTTATTCAACTGATGTGTTCTCCTTATCTGTGTAATTTCTTCTTGTCCATTATAGATATTTGTATCCATGTGGGAAGAAACGTTTTTTCTTTTTTACGTTGATGAAGCATTTTGCATCACAATATCTTATAGTTTCCTCTCAAATATAAAATCTCTAATGGCTACAGTCATGGGCATCTGCAGAAAAAAATGCAGGTGAGGCATTGATATGGAGTTCACTGTAAGAGTGGGGTCTAAGGCAGGGGTGTAGCTATGGGGCATTTATTTATTGTTGTGTGTTATGTCTCATTGTAAAGGTAACTTTCACTCATTTGTGTATAAGCTTTAGGAGTAGTAGTATTGTTATGCTCTTCCATCTCCCTGCAGGCAATGTGCTCTTACCAGACTCATCCTCTAGTGAACAGTTTGGCCATGGCTCATATTCGCATGGGTTTGGCTGTTGTGGCTTCCATCTTCTTTGTGGTGGGTTGTGTTTGTGCAAGTATTGCTCATTCACAGTTTAAAGGTGAGTATTATGTTAAAATTAGTGATATTGGAATAGTGTGATATTGTCTATTTTCTCTTGTTTTTTTTCTAGCGATTGGAGATTAACTTTTGATATATGTACAGTATTCCAATAAATGGAAATCTATTCATAGTTATGGAGTGATAAGCAATGTGCATTCTTTTTCAGGTGATGATGCTCGGAAGTGGTATCCTGAGGATGGGGGCTGGGGCTTCCATGTGGCCAGCACTGTGTCTGAGTGGGTGTGTGCTGCAGCATTCAATTTCTTTATGCTGACACTTGTGGATGAATTTAAGAGCATTTCTATGGATCCTCCTCAGGTAATGAGAATTTTTATGCAGAAATATTTCTCTTTGAAGTTAAGAAATATTTTCTCATCTGGATCTTAGTTTATAAAGTCTGGGAAATGAATGATATTGTCATTTAGGTAGTTTTTTTGTGTTCATAAGTTTGTTATTGTTTTTCTTACTCCAATAAATAAAAAATGAACTTATTACCTTAAATTGCTGTTAGCTCTTGGAGAATAATGCAAAATTACACAAAGCCACTCTTAATTTCATCTGTTCTTCATTCTTACGTGTTCTGATAAGCTTGCAGTCTGAATTTCATTGTTCCCTTAATCCTGTTTTATTTTGGGATGAATTTTGAGAATGGCTTACATATATGAATCAGGAATATATTGTTTACTGTTTGCAAGAGGAAATGTTCTCTCTCTCTCTCTCTTTCTCTCTCTCTCTCTCTCTCTCTCTCTCTCTCTCTCTCTCTCTCTCTCTCTCTCTCTCTCTGTCTCTTGCATGCTGGAAATACTACAGAATGACTGGATTATTAATATCTGAACCCATATCTTTTCATGCTATAAGTATTTTCTCTTGCAGGTGTATGTGTCTGTAGATACATTGGTACCGACACAATACAGCGGGATTGGAGAACAAGATCAAACGACAGATGATGTACAAGCTATTTTGTCATCTCATTCATACATCACCTGAGGAACACCCTCCCAGTCAGCTAGTCACCTGCCTGCTGACTGCTTCGTGGAGGGCATGGGAGGGAGCAGTGATGAGGATTTGAGACATTTGCCAAACTTTGGGCAGGAAGGAAACAGTAATCCTGAATGGCAAAAAGTTAAGTTGCTCTTTAGCAGCTGTTTCAATTTTTCATGTGAAGGAAACGTTCTTTTAGATGATGAAAATATATCTTGTTTAGAGGACTCCCCAGAAATGAAAAGAGATGAGGCGTCCTGCAATAGAAACGTTTCTGATGCAGTTGTCTGTGATGATGAAAATGGGCATGGAGTTCTCTCGTGTATTACATCTCCAGAAATTCATTCCACTGATTATATAACTCATGATAGATCATCTGAATGGGAAAAGAACAAGTTGTATCCTGATATCAAGAAACAGGCAGGCAAGAACTATAACTCTTTTGAGTCGTCTCCTCCACTAGATGAAATCACGGATACCAAAGAGGCTTCTATAGGATCGCCAGGTCTCTTGACTGCAAGTGAGGAACTAAGGCCTTTGATTTCCAAGTATAATTCGATGTTTTATAAAAATGTTGGAAGTGTTACAAATGAATACGATTGTGTTGCTAAAAAGGATAAGTTCTATAATAAGGTTTTGCCATTCCCTCTCATAAACAAAGGTTTTGGTTCTGAATACTCAGGTGCTGTAAATTCTTTAGTAGAATTTGATGATGATACAAATTCTCATTCTGTATCTCTAAATTATAGCAAAAATATGGAATGTAAGGGCAGTGACCTTTCAGTTTTCCAGAGGCCTGTTATAGCAAAAGATACAATGATCCTCTGCAATGACTTAGACAGTGATTGCCAGGTAATTCCCTTATCTTTTAGCCCAAATGTCTACCCAGACATGGGCTTAGTGCCTCCAGTTAAAAGCCAAGTGTCCATGAACAATAGTGTGCCTCCAGGAACTTTAGTTAGCTCTTCCTGTAATAGTAATTCATTGGTAACTTTATTGAATCA
The DNA here is from genome assembly GCA_020233015.1 of Callinectes sapidus. Lineage (NCBI taxonomy): Eukaryota > Metazoa > Arthropoda > Malacostraca > Decapoda > Portunidae > Callinectes > Callinectes sapidus. The sequence goes on along the minus strand of CM035205.1, from coordinate 14,978,447 downwards.
GACCAGAGACTCCACCCATCCAGCTTCTTGGCCACGAAGGCGGCCTCAATCACTTCGTGTTGCCATGTGTTATTCTGACCCTGAGCATTTGCAAGCTAGTTTAGGAAACCCTTCACCTGTTGTTAATCTACAAGAAATAGCACTAGAAGACATGTCAACAAACTCATTAAAAGACTGTTTTTCGAGAAAAACTAACCTATTATCAAGTCCAATAGGCTACAGTAGCTTGGCTGTGCAAGATGAGAATAAATTTAAATGTCCATTACATGAAAATCTTAGTGGAAAACAAGAGCTTTCTTCAGAAATAGGATGTAGAAAAGATGAAGATAGGGATGTATTAAGAGATACAAAACCAGATGACAGTGATGATATTACTGCAACCTCAAATAGGGATAATGTTTTACAAGCATCAGATGTTTGTAAACAGCCCTTCAATTCAATAACAGAGACTTCCCATACAAGCAATGCCTTGACAAATGTCACCCAAAGACATATAGAATCTGAAGATTGGGCTCTAAAATCGCCAAGCAGTGATAAAGAAAATGATCCAACAATACTTTCTGTACGACCTAAGATAAAGAGTATTAGTACTTCTCACTCACCGAAGAAGAAAAAAACATCTCCTTTGAAGAAATATAAGTCCCCTAGAAAACATAAACTTGATATTATGAAAGAGGTTCCATCAAAGCCATTGTCACTACAGAAAAGTGATATCAACAAAAAGGATAGTTTATGCAGTAGAGAAGATGATGTGTGGGCAGTTGATGATTTCTTGCCCATAAGAAAGCATCATGACAGTCAATTTGTGGAACAGCCCGACAAAAATTCAAAGTTGTCTCCCACTTTGATAGTTAAAAATTCACGCTGTGGATCAGAAGCAAAGTCAGGATCAAAGTCTGAAAATGTTAAAGGTAATATGACGCCTATTTTGGATGAAGCAGATTTTAGTATGATAAATAGTACATTTTCAACTGACACAGGCTATGAAACAGAAACAAATGTAAATTCAGTAAATGGAGAGGACTGTATTACAGCCGATGAAGTACTTAAATCAAAGGAAATATCAACATTACATTCAATGGCTCAAAAAAGTCTTGTGCCTGATGTAAACTCCTCACTTTGTGTGCCCTCTGCACATTCTACTCCTATCAATTTATCGGGTCCTGCTACGCCTAACACTGTTACTGATGATCTTACAGAATACTACAGCATTTGCTCCGAACTAGCAAATCTAATTAATGTGTCCAATAACATTTCATTGCAAAAAGAAGCTGGTGAGGACACTCCTGATTACCTTAGCATATCTTCTGAATTACCTGGAGTGTCAAAGTTATTAGAGGACAGTCCTTCTGCTGATTTTGATGCCCAACAGTGTTTTGTGGAGGATAATAAAAATGTTGAACTATGTGATAATTCAAGACCAGACCAAACTCCTCATAAGTGTGACTCTCAAGATTCACCCTTAGATATGGAGCCTTCAGCTGCCCTTGAAACCCCAGTAGATCAAGATCCTCCATCTCCCACTGAGAAAGAAAAGACTCCTTCAGGCTCATCTTCACCCTCTCCAGTGAACACTCCCTCACAAGAACTAGTTGAAGTGAAGTATGTGCAACTTTCACTAAGCATTGTGTTAGCCATTGTCCTTCATGCCATGCAAAGTATTTCCCAATTTATGTTAGAAATATTTCTTGCCACTGAACAAGATGACCAATGGGATTAATTAGTAAAAAATACATTATTGTTTAGTTTGATGAATCATAAGTGTGGAGTTATGGAAGCAGAAATCTTAAGCTTTCACAAAAATAGAATATATAATTGGTTTATTTATTTGTGAAGTATGTTAAGTGAATCTACATGACATAGAAATTACCAATTTAATAACTTTGTTATTTTTTAAAGATTTTATTTAAAGCTAGGTACCTTTTTTTTCATGGGCTGGGTGGCACTTCCTAATGGAGGACATTAATGGTTGCATTTTTTCATACAGATGTTCTACTTCATTGTGTCAATTCATGTTCTTGAAATACAGTTAAGTGACTAAAATTCTGATGTTAATTGAGTTAAAATGTGAGATCACTTGTGAAATACCTAAATGGTACTACAGTACAGAGAGATGTATAGTAACAGCAAACATTTTTATATCAGTTGAGTTCAACCTTTGCTTAGCAGAATTATAGTGTCTAAGTGAAAGAAGTCATCAGTATCAATTGTATGTTTATTACTGTCATATTTATTAAAATCCTTTGCCTCCTCTTACCAATTCTGATGGAGGATGGCACAACTTGCCTTGGAGACATTTTGTATGTGTACTGACCCTCTTGGCAATATAATTATGTAGACTGAGCAATAGTACAATGATTACTTGATATAGATGATCAGAAGAAGAGGTGACATTATGAAGAGTGTAAGAAAGATTTGATAGTACTTGTACACAATGTATTTATTATTTGAACTCATAGTTAGCTTGAAGTACTGAATGGAGGTCAAGGTGCATTCCAGTACCTTGCTGGCAGAGTTCAAAACCTAATAAATTCTGGGAAATGTGTTTGGACTGATAAGTAATCAGCAATACTTGAAAGCTATCACAAAATGTCTTAAACCTCGACTAAACATTTGATTTCATGGTTAGGCAACAAGGAGTTTTGTTTTTTACATTGATATTTATAATTTATGGGATCAAATATTGGTATATAAATATAAATATATATATATATATATATATATATATATATATATATATATATATATATATAT
>CM035205.1:14900695-14914703 GCA_020233015.1 Callinectes sapidus | reverse complement strand
GGAGAGAGAGAGAGAGAGAGAGAGAGAGAGAGAGAGAGAGAGAGAGAGAGAGAGAGAGAGAGAGAGAGAGAGAGAGAGAGAGAGAGCGGGCGAGAGAGAGAGAGAGAGAGAGAGAGAGAGAGAGAGAGAGAGAGAGAGAGAGAGAGAGAGAGAGAGAGAGTTAGGATGTCTAGCAAAGAGGGTGTAGTCAAGAATGCTTGCTGACGCTTGCAGTGCGCCGGTGTTGTTTACCAAGTGTTTTGTAAGCGGTATAAAAAGGTTGTGGCGCCTCCGTGGTGTGTGTGTGTGTGTGTGTGTGTGTGTGTGTGTGTGTGTGTGTGTGTGTGTGGCGCGGCGCTTCAGGTGTGGTTGGTGGTGGTGTTGCTTGATGCCTGGCCAGGTGAAGGTGGACGAGATAGTGGGAATGGTGGTGGTAATCATGGTGATAGTGGTGGTGATGGAGGTAGTGATGGTGGTGGCGGCATGAATATTAAGTGAGAGGTACACTTCCTCACCCAGTGGACGTAGCCTTCAGGTGCGGTGTTGTTGTCTCCTGTCGCTTCCTGATGGTGTGGCACTCATGGTGTGTGTGTGTGTGTGTGTGTGTGTGAAGGGGGGGGGGGTGCCTTGCTTCGTCTATCACTCGTGTGTCTCGTCTCGTCCGTCTTCTAACTAGCCACAGAGTCTGGTCCTAGTGGTTCAGTGTGTTGCTATTGGCAACCCGCTGGTGATTAGTGAGTGTTCTCTCCAGGCAGACAAACAGATGGATCCTCGAGTTTCTAGGTGGCCAGCCAGACGCCTTGTTCGTGTCCTTGCTTGTGGACTATGAAAACATTGTCCCTTGGCGTATATACCAGTTCGTCGCCGCTGTTGTAGGCCAGCTACTTGCTTAGTCACCTGGGAGATAGTTCAGTCTGACAAACGACCAAATGAAACTCATCCATTTAGTTAATTACACTACCCGTCAGCGGCTCCCTTGAGGGGGAGCGTGGCGTACTTCCGGCGAGTCTCCTTGCTGCACCATTATGAGAGGCCAGGACACCGGCAGCAGGGTCCCACTGGGTGGAAGGAAAGTGTGGAGTGAAGGGGAGAGTTGTAGGCGTAAAGGTACCTCAGGAACCACAGGTGTGCTGGAGGTGATTATAGCGCCAGTGTGCAGATGTGCCTGGCAGGTGTGGACCGGTGCTGGCTGAGGCTGACAGGCAGGAGGGCAGTGTTCCCTAACGTAATTAAGTAGCGGCCCGACGGAGTGTGTCGTGCAGCTGAGGCCCTCTTGACCCGCAGGGACGAGAGGCCCTAAGGAGCCCGAGTCCCAAGACCTTAAAGAGGCCTTAAGGGGCCACACGTCGCTGCTGGTTCTCGCCGTGCTGAGGAGCGAGACCCGTTTGGAAGGAAAACAGACGAGAGAAGCTGCTTTGTGATGGCAGTTGTGGGTCGTGGTGGCGGCTCTCCAGTGTGACGTAATGTAGGGTTTCGATACGGATAAAAAGCCACAGGAACTCATACTTAAGCAACGGCAGTTCGCTAATGAATGTGACCCGTGTACAGATGAGGCTTTGTAGGCGGAAGGCATCGCTGCCGGGTAGTGCTGGTGTATGCCGGCCAGGTAGTCAAGACGTTGTGGCGTCCTTACAAATATTGACAATGGTGTAAGTAGGCAAAGCAGGCCGCGGTGACAGGTGCTGTGGAAGAGGAACAGGAAACATGAAGCACGCCATGATATGTGTGGAGACTAGTACGCCAAGCTTGTCGCCGCGGCAACGGGTGGAGGGAGGATGGGGAGGAGCGAGATAGAGAGGCATTGTGGAGCTTAGAAACGATCCCTACCTTTCCTTGAGCTCTCCTCCGTGTCTCCCTGTCTCCCTGTCTTCCTGCCAGCCCCTCCCCTCCCCGCACACATCGGCATCTTTCCAGTGTGATGCTCGGCCAGGCAGAAGCTACCGCCCTGTCAAGGAGAGGGAGAGGACGCTGGCTTGTAATAGACCTCGTCCTGAGAGGAAGCAGCAGTGGAGCGTGGTCATCTGTCTCACGGCCATTGCTTCACGATAAGTCACCAAGGCCGCCGCCGCCACCGCCGCTGTCTCAAAAAAGTCACTTTCCCACCATCAACCAACTGTCGACGCCGCCGCCGCCCTCGATTCCCTCCTCACTCGCCGTCACCTCCACCACCACCACCACCACCGCCACCACCAGTACATTAGCACCAACACTCAACATCACCCACGCCACGTGCTGCGATAATCTTAGCCTTATCTTAAAAACAAACTTGTTGTTGAGGTAAGGTCAGAGGCACGCCGGAGAGAGAGAGAGAGAGAGAGAGAGAGAGAGAGAGAGAGAGAGAGAGAGAGAGAGAGAGAGAGAGAGAGAGAGGTGTGTGTGTGTGTGTGTGTGTGTGTGTGTGTGTGTGTGTGTGTGTGTGTGGACGGGACGCGTGGCTGAACCGTCAGGTAGTGAGTGGGTCCAGGTGGGTGTATTTCAAGTTGGACTGTTATCGGTCCTTTAACTTGTGTCCAGGGCGGCTCATTGCTGTGCGTCTCACATAGCCGTGAGGAGAGCGAAGCACCGGAGACACTCTGGAATATGTAATGTTTCAACAGTACACACACACACACACGTGTGTGTGTGTGTGTGTGTGTGTGTGTGTGTGTGTGTATTACATGGAAGGTTAAATGAATTATCCGGTAATGTCATAAAAAATCTTCAATCAAAGGGCTGCCTGGCAACCTGGGTGGGAAAACATAATTGCTCTGCTGTGTGTAATCCCTGTGCTGTGACTTGTGCCTGTCTGTGTTGCGTTGCAGCTGGAACAGTGGTGTGCACTGGGGTGGGGGGGGGGCAAGGGTGCGGGCCTCCCGCGCGCCAGGCAGCTGTGCACTGGGACACAGGGTGGGCCTTGGCTGCCACGCCTCGTGCCTTCACGGCGTGAGGATCGTGCTGGACGCTGCTATACTACAGGGTGGAGGGGCTGCTCTCAGAGAGGACATTTCCCACCGCGGGAGGGTCAGCGTGACGAGAGGGAGTGCAGCACAGGAGGTGGCTGCCTGGTGATGCATCCCTTGAGTTCTCTCACCTGCCACCTGCGGGCGATTTAGGAACCGTGAGGACGCCCCGCTCACATCCTCACCGGAACCCACATTTCCGTTGCCCTCTGTCTGCCTCCAGGTTCTCACCCACCACCTGCTGCGGGACGCTTGCTCGGACTCGTGCTTTGTGTGAGAGGAACGACGGTTTGCTGCGGCTGCTCTAGGAGGGAAGACACGAGCAGCGCTGTGAGGGGCGTACAGGCGGTGGGCATCTCTCAGGGGCGTGGTGATGCACGGGGCCTGTACCGGGTGTCAGGAAGTGGTGACTCGTCATGACTTGCCTGCTCCCCTCCCCTCCCTCACTGTAGGCGTGCAGCAACAGGGTTTGTGCTCCATGACACTGCTCCTCTCCACGGCGGCCAGGCCTCACTACAGTGACGCCCACAGCCAGGCAGAGACCGTGGGTGTGTACAGTTCCTTCACCCACGAAGCCTGAAAGATGGTGGGCGAGAGTCTGGGTCGAGTAACTGGCGGCATGTGAGTGCTTGGGAAGGGGAAGGGAGGGGAGGGGAGGGGAGGGAGGGTTTGCGTCTCGAAGCGTGGTGAAGAGGGGAAAGCGAGGATGAGAAGCAAGACAGTAACAAGAGGGGTGACCTTCTGTGGCGAGAATGTAGCCATTATAGCTGACGGGGAGTGGGGAGGGGGGAGGGAGATACGTGCAGAGGGACTCACACGCCATTGCACCCCCTCCTCCTCCTCTCCTCCTCTCCTCCTCTCCTCCGCTACCACTCACTCCTCACCCCCCGGGGCCTTGGTTAGCGCAAGCTCTCCTCCTCCTCCTCCTCCTCCTCCTCCTCCTCCTCCTCCTCCTCCTCCTCCTCCTCCACCTCTCGCTGCAGGTGATGAGGGCAACAGTCAGTTTGTTGCCTCGGGTCCTCAGGTGTTTGGAAACTCCTTCCCTCGCGCCACGCTGACGACTACCGAGGGAACACAATGATCTGAGGAGGAAGTGCTGTGCCGCCGCTAACCTTTTTGTGGCAGGCGTCATGGGGTGGTGGTGGGAGTAGAGGTGGGGGTGGGGATGAGGCGGCAGGGAAGACAACGGAAGTAAATGGGTAGGAGATAGGGGGAAATCATTCCGTGAGGCAGCCTTTCCTTGCTAGGTAGTGTACTCGTCTAGGCAGGCTTGGCCCTTGGGTCATTATGAGTGCTGCTGGATGGTGCATTATTCCTGTGTGACAGAAGCAGACACGCTGTTATGGTGTTCTCACATCACCTTACAATGTTCCTCTTCGCTGTCAAGTGTTCCTTCGATGTCCATGGCGCCCACACCACCCAAGCTGCAGGTCTGATGCTGGAGCCGTGTGTATGAAGCTGCAAACATTTGGCTTTCCGCTTCGTGATGTGAGTGACGATAATTTCTGCGGGCTGGTGGTGGTGGTGGGGGGGGGGGGACGGGCGTGTGACTGAGTGCGGTAATGTGTCCTGGCCTTCCCACACTTTGGAGAGGTGCTTTGGTCTTCGCCGCAGCGCTGTGCTGGAGGACAGTGCGTGAGTGCTACGAGCCCGGAGGCGTGTGACCCGCGGCGCCTCTCCTAAGCCCGCCTCCTGCGGCACACAGGTTCACCTTTGTCTTCCTCAGCCGGCGATATGCTCGGGACGCCGCGTTGTTGCGATCCAGGGCAGTCTTTGAAAGGGGGGAGGGGGGAAGGTGTCGGTGCAGGGCTGAGGGCACCTGCGTTCACCACCACAGAGAGAGAATGTGTGTGTGTGTGTGTGTGTGTGTGTGTGTGTGTGTGTGTGTGTGTGTGTGTGTGTGTGTGTGTGTGTGTTGATCCTAATTTACGTCCTCCAACTGGAAAATTATCCTTCCAGAGAAAGAACTCCGCAGCAGAGATCCTTCAGTCCAGTACAAGGCTTATCTTTTGACTGTCACGCCGCGCACCTCACGGCGTGGGGGGAGCAGGGCACTAACTGATTGCTTATCACTCAACTCATTACCAATCAGAGTGGGACGTGAATTGTGACCAGTAAAGGACGTCACCAGTGTGTCTGTGTGTGTGTGTGTGTGTGTGTGTGTGTCTCTGGAGTGGCCGAGTTGGTGAGTGTGTGCGGGACGGAAATTCCTCCCTTTTCCGGGCCCGCGGGGTAGTGCGGGATGATGCGCCCCCTGCTCCTCCCCCCGCCCCCCCTGCCTGTCTGCTGCCACCCCTTCATATTACTTAGACCCGCACCACTTCTCAGTCTTGCTCTGAACGCCACCGTCACTTCCTTCGCCCTCGCAGTGTGATGATTCAGAGAGAGAGAGAGAGAGAGAGAGAGAGAGAGAGAGAGAGAGAGAGAGAGAGAGAGAGAGAGAGAGAGAATAATACATTCATCCCGAGACATAAAGGATTTAACACAGGAAATAAAAGTAATGAGAATATCTTTAAATATAATAACCCAATACAAACACCAAATCACATTAGTAATAACGCCATTAGATTCAACAGTAGCAATAACCGTAATGTGAAAGGAAAGGAGGAAGAGGAGGAGGAAGAGGAGGAGGAGGAGGAGGAGGAGGAGGAGGAGGAGGAGGGGGGAGGTATTACACTGTAGGGAGGGAGAAGGGAGAAGGAGGAGGGCATGGGTGACTCACTGGCGACTTGTGGGTGGGATGGGGTGGTGGGGCAGACGCCAGACACACACTGGAGGGGGAGGGATGGGGGAGGGAAGGACAGTTTTTTCCCCGTCTTATCAGGCAGTGTCAGTTTGGCACTCTGCCTATATTAGTTTTGTCTGTGTGTCTGTCAGGTTGTCAGTGAACGTGAGGAGTGAGAAAGGAGGAGGAGGAGGAGGAGGAGGAGGGAGAAGTAGAAGAAGAAGAAGAAGAAAGGAAGAGGGGAAAGGGAGGAATGGTTTCTCTCCCAACGTTTGTCTGTCAGTCTGTTTTGTCTTTCGTCTTTGTCGTTCCATTCTGCCGTGTGTGTTTCTCTCCTTCCCGTCATTTTACTATAATTGCTCTATTTTTATGTTTTCTCCTCACTTTTCGTCTTTAAAATGATATATTACTTATACTATTCATCTCTCTCTCTCTCTCTCTCTCTCTCTCTCTCTCTCTCTCTCTCTCTCTCTCTCTCTCTCTCTCTCGTTCGCAAGTGGTGGTGAGGACGGGGAGAGGAGTAGAGTGATTACCTTGTCTCAGTTCCTCTCCTCGCACCCCATTCCTTATCGCAGCCCCATCCTGTGACTCAGTTCTGGGAGGAGGAGGGGGGGGGGGGCTGGGGGGAGGAGCTGTGGCGGGGCTGGCTGGGTACTCTGGGCTGGGGTAGGGTTGTCTGGGTGGAGAGATGGGATGGGGTGGGCTGGGCTGGGCTGGGTGGTCTTGTTAGCACCACCACCACTACCACCACTATCCACCCATCTTCCCATCCTGCCATCCTGCCATCCACTTGTCTAATCCTTCCCCACTCGTGTACCCAGCTCATCAGGCCAATCATCTCCTCTATTCGTCCTCTGTTAGTTCTTTCCTTCCTTCCTTCCTTCCTTCCTTTCATGAATGACTTTCCTTTCCTCCTTTCTTCCTTTCATGGCACTCCCTGTATTTAGTATGTATCAGTGCCATGTCTCGGTTCCTTTCTTTCATCTTTTTGTCATTTCTTCGTTGCCTGCTGTTTTTTTTTTTCCTTCTTCCTTCCTTCCTTCCTTCCTTTCATGAATTACTGTTATTTCCTCCTTTCTTCCCTTCGTGGCACTCCTTGGCCCCATCTATTTGATATGTATTAGTGCCATGATTCTTTCCTTCCTCTTCCTTATGGCACATCTTGGCTCTATCTGATATGTATTAGTGCCATTTCTCGGTCCTTTTTATCATCTTCCTGTCGTGGGACCTCTTGGATCAATCATATACTTATTAATGCTATTTTTCTCTTCCTTCAAGTCTTGGCACATCTTGGCCCCATCTGATGTGTGTTGATGCCATGTGTCTTTCATTCGTGGCTCTCTGTGGCCCTATGGAATGTCTGATGGGTTTTTATTTTCTTCTTATTGATATTATTTTCCATGTTTGCTTGGCGTACTTTTCTTTCAGAGATGCACTTGACTCCACTAACAATATGACCTACAGTTCTTTTTCTTCCTTCTTCTATTTTTCGTTGCACTGTCTCATAAGCGGTTATTTGCCTTCGAAATGGGAAAATTAGACTCCCTCTTTTTTTTCGATGCAAAGTATGACCTGAACAGTGAAAAGATTTTAGTGTAACGTAACTTAACATAGAATATCCTAAGCTAACTGAACTTGACGTAACCTTACATCATCTGATCAACCTTACTTACCTCATCTAACTTAACTTAATCTCACCTTATCTATCCATACTTAACCGTAATGTAACTTAATAACGTCCTAACCTAACTTGACCTCTCATAATCTATCCTTACTTGACCATAATTTAACTTCTCAACATCCTAACTAACTTAACTTCACGTAATCCATTCTTACTTAACCATTACATTCTAACCTCACTTAACTTCGCCCAATCTATCCTTACGTAAGCATAAACTAACTTACCAACGTCCTAACCTAGCTTAACCTCACCCAATCTCTCCTTACTTAACCATAATCTAACTTACCATCATCCCAACCCAAACCTAACCTAACCTAACCTAACTCTAATGTAACTTCCTGATGCATTTACTCCCTCTTTGCACTCCATTTAGCTGGCATTTCCTTTGTGACCTTTACTTCTACTCTCCTTAACCCGCCAGGCACTTTCCCCTTGCGCTCATCACCAGACACCACACATACACATCTCCCTCCCCCTGCCCGCACCCTTCTCTCTTGGGGCATTCAACCGAACACCCAGAGAAAGAGAGAGAGAGAGAGAGAGAGAGAGAGAGAGAGAGAGAGAGAGAGAGGGGGGGGAAGCAATTTTAGTATCTTGTGCTTATTACATATTTTCATCACTTCTGGTGTAGAGAGGAGGAAGTGGTGGTGATAGTGTTGATTTTGGTGATGTAGAGTTCAAGTAGTGATGATACAGTGATAAAGGAACCGTGGTGATGTGGTGAGGTGTTGTGGTGGTGTAGTACGTTTGGTGAGGAAGGGAGAGTGGTGGTGATGGTATGGTGTGGAAGGGAGGGTGGCGCGGAAGTAATGGTGAGGGAGGGAATGAGGAAGGGACTCTGGTGTTGGGGAGTGGAGGGAAGGAGAAAGGGACTGTGGTGGTGGTGGTGGTGAGGGAGCGAAGGACTGTGGACTGCGGTGGTGGTGGTGGTGGTGGTGAGGGAGCGAAGGACTGTGGACTGTGATGGTGGTGGTGGTGGTGAGGGAGCGAAGGACTGTGTTGGGGACGGGGAACTGGTCACGGTGGTTGGGGAGCGTCATGGTGAGCCTCCTACGCGGTGATGGTCTCGCCTCAGGCACTGACGAGGGCGTCGCTGGGGTCACTGTGCCTTGCCAAGCTCACACACACACACACACACACACACACACACACACACACACACACACACACACACACACACACATCAGCCCGGAGCATTAGTGTCAAGTCAAAACATCATGTATACTTAATACATGAGTTAACACGAGTTACCCTTCGCCCTCCTTCACCCTTCCCTCCCCACTGGCACAGTTCCCACGGCTACACCTTGAGCCACGCAGGTTTGAGAGCCACGCCTCTGACACGCATCAGCTTATCACCAGCACACTCGGGGCGACAGGGCGGTAAGGCGATGACATCTTTATTGAGAATGGTGGTGGTGTGGGAGCCTGGTGCGTGGCAATGGAAAGATACTGTAGTGGTCCTATTCGCAACACGCCGCCGAGTGGACTGAGCAACGCCCCACAGGTTAGCTCTTTGGCTTCCACTGGTGGCCAAGTAGAGGGGTAGCGGCTGGCAAGTAACATTTTCGTCGCAACGTGATGCCCCGTAGCTACACGAGGCGTTCATGCCGCAGCACCAAGATTGCACTGTTAAGTTGAGTTAGGCGAGGAACCCTTGACAGAGGTGGTGGATGGTCTGGAGGGGCGGCAGAGTAATATAATGCGGCGCTGGTAAAGGCGAGTAGAAAGTGCAGCAGGTGGTGTGAGGCAGCTTGACTGACCAAGTGACGCCACACTCTTCTCCCCTACCTTAATTGTGTCCATTGGGATATGGCCAATCAGAGCCTCCGTGTTGTGAACTGTTAGGGAAAGAGGAGGGCTGGCGTGGGAACAAAGGAACGTAGCTAAGGCTGGCAGGAATCTATTGGGGAAACAACCCACAGTAACAATAGCGTATGTAGTAGTGCATCAAGTCAGGAATCACCAAGAAGTAACAAGCAGAAGGCCAGAAATCCCTTTGGGAACGCGTGGCTCGGAGACGTGACGTACGTTCCTAAAACACTGCTCAAGACAAAGGAGAGCAGGCCAGGGCGGGGTGCAGGAAACTGGGTCGACAGGGTACGAAGGGAAAATAGGTCACTCAAATATTTACGAGGAGAATGACCCAGTTTGCAGAGGTACGACGCTTGGACTGTTTTATATGTATACGTGTGGGGTACATGCATCGCCTCGTGTTTGGCTGGCGGGGGTGTGATTGCTGCTGTGGAGCCGAGTGGATGGGAGAGCGTGACGGCTGCTGTGATAAAAGTGTGCAGTCTTTTCTGGAGTGTTTTGATGAAGCTTTTACCTGCCGGGCGGGGCGTGCGGGTTTGTCTGGAGGAACTGGGTCAGGCATGGAGTAGGGTTCGCTGTGTGTGTGTGTGTGTGTGTGTGTGTGTGTGTGTGTGTGTGTGTGTGTAGGGTGTGAGCTTAGTACCGTACGTGACGAGAAGTAACCAGCCAGCCCAGGCCACTGAGAGTATTGACTGAAAACCTGGCCGGTGATATAGTTGGTTGGCCATTGATTATTTGATAGGGCCGAGCCGAGGAGGGGCGGTGCGACAGGGCAATGGGCTGCTGAATGGGAGGGTGCTGACTGACCGGCTTTACAGCGGTGCACATTCACCTTCCTTACATACCCAATACACTAATCTCCATTTTTCATGTCTTGTACCGAAATTGGTCTTTGCCTCATGTATTACACTCACTCCTGGGTCTGACGCTCGCCATCTTAATTAAACACATCTATACTCTACCTCCACTATTTCTAAAGGCTTTATTTAAATTTGCTCGAGTTTTTAAGGTGTTTTTGTGATTTTAGAGACAGATTGACAAGCTTTCTACATTATTAACTGGGAAAACACTCTTGTAAAAACCCGCTAATCATCTGTGTGGCCTTGGAAAATAGTCGTGATGAGAGAGCAAAGCGTTTCTGGACACGGACGGGCCTGATACTGTATTATCCTGTCAGCCGTCGTGCCTCCGTGACTTTCACCGTGTAGCCTTTCCAGCGTCTCCTGCTCCTACACCCGTCAAGGCCGCGGCCCCTCTGATGGATGGTCCAATAACCGCTGCGGGCATGAAAGCTGTGCCTTGATTGGTATGGTTTAGCCAGCTGCTGAGAAGTGATGTAATTGGTCTTCATGTGGTGAGGAAGTCTGTGGTTGGAGATAAGAGCAAGTGAACGGGGTACTGCTTACATCCATAAATCACCCAATCTCTCTCTCTCTCTCTCTCTCTCTCTCTCTCTCTCACTCATCCTTTCTCTCTCTCTCTCTCTCTCTCTCTCTCTCTCTCTCTCTCTCTCTCTCTCTCTCTCTCTCTCTCTCTCTCTCTCTCTCTCTCTCTCTGTGTATGTAGCAGTAGGGTCTCGGGTTATCGACTCACGTGGCTTGTAATGAGGACTCGTAAAAATGTTGTCTGCACCTACACCCTTTCATGTCCATCACTGGTTGTATTGGAGGGCACATCTCGTGGTGGATATTGGGGACTGGACATAGGTAGGCCTCTCACCACCACCACCACCACCACCACCCCCACCACCACCATTATCCGTAACCACACTACCATCATAATTCTCATCGTTACTTCTGTGTGAGCTTAGTATTTTGTGGCAGGAGTCAGCTTTCAGTATATATGTCTGCTTTGTATTCTCGTTATGGAAATTGACTGGAACATCATCTATTTTATTTTCTCGTCAGCCTGAAAAGCAGTGAACATGAGGAAAGACGGTTGTTTATTGTGTTTCATGGCTGACGCTGACTGAATGTAGACGAATATTGGCTTTGCATCAAGAGGAGTGGGAGAAACTGACTGAGACACTATATACTTTTGTTTTAACCCGTAAATCTATAGTACAGTGGAGAGAGAGAGAGAGAGAGAGAGAGAGAGAGAGAGAGAGAGAGAGAGAGAGAGAGAGAGAGAGAGAGAGAGAGAGAGAGAGAGAGAGAAATAGTGTAGGGAATCAGTTCAGAGGGAAACTTTTGGAACTCTGAGCTGCTGAATGTTTGGTGGTGATGGCGGCGAGCAACACCTGACACCTGGAAGACAGTGTAATGGCGAGCCCACACCTCGTGCACAGCATTATAAGGACTCCTGGCGCGGCTGTTGAACTTATCGCGGTTGCATCTCATGATCGTCTCCTGTTGAAGGCACAAGGCAATGTCCCGCCATGCGTCAGTGACCTTCAAACAGGAAAAAGGTTCAGGGAGGTGAAGAGCCAGCTGTCCACGGGGAGGAAGGGAACATAAGCGCCCAGTGACGTAGCGCCGTTCAGGGAAATGGAGAAAATGTAAAGAAGATGAATGGGAAGGTTCAGTCAGTAATCAGGTTGTGACTGCCGAGTCGTAAGGAAGATTTGAATAGAGTTTAGGGTAATTTATGATTGAGGGTGAGAGAAATTATTTATTTGTGTACACCTGATGGCTTTTTATTGCTTTCCTTTTTATGTGGTGTTCTTGTGAAGTTAGCAAGTGAGGCCTTACAACGGTTATTTGTCATATATAGGGAAGGTAGATGAGATAGATTACTAAATTATACTGGTAGTTTTTTTTCTCTATTTGGGCTTATCATGTGGCTTGAATGGAACCAGCAAACAGTCCACCCTTTGTTTACTCGTTATCATAATCCCAAATAGAATGATTGAAAGGTGGATAAATGAGATAGACTCAGTAATAAGGTTGCTGGTGCCAAGTCATTAGGAATCTTGAAAATATTTGACGAATGTATAGATGTTAATGAGAGGTGGAAATGAATAGCTATGTCTCATACTGGAATTGCCTTGTATAGGCCTGATGGCTGTGTGCAGCTTCTTGTTTTCCTGTACTCGTATATTCTCGTCACTTTATTAATCTAATAAATCTCAGTTTTCTGCAGCCATTTGTAACCGTGTTAGTGTTGTGTTCCTGGTGTGTTTCACTTTCCCCAACAACTTTCTCGTCCCGCTGTGTCTGCCTTGACCTCATTTGTCATTCCCTGGACACCTTTCCATCATTCAGTCTGTTATTCTCACGCCGTCGCCGCAGGGATGACCTCAGTGTATGCATTTTAAGTTGGCTTTCAAAACAGTCTTTTCTCGTTTTTCCATTTAAGGAGGTGGTTCTCTCCGCTCCTCAAGAAGCTCGCCCGCCCACTTGTTAAAACTTTACGCTCTACATACGGCGTGAGTATTGCAAAAACGTGCATTCAAATGTCAGTTGTACTGTTGATCTTCCAGTCAATCAACATATTTATCCTTCAATGAATTCCTGCTATTTTTGTTGTTTTAAGGCGTGGATCGCAGAGCATTGTGTTAAAGCGCGGATGTTTGTTGAAACATTGTGACTGCGTGAAGGACCGTGAAACCTGACACCTTCACTACACAAGACTTACTTACTGTTATGATATTTTGAACAATATTAAATCAGTAGAGGACATGATATAACCGTGTGTGAGAGTTAATACATTATTCTCTCTCTCTCTCTCTCTCTCTCTCTCTCTCTCTCTCTCTCTCTCTCTCCTCGATCATTCTCCCTCTCATCGTCTTCGCTCTTACATCTCCCTCTCTCGTCTCTCCTCGGTTTCGCTGCTCTCGCCCTCGTCATCCCTCTCTCTCTCTCTCTCTCTCTCTCTCTCTCTCTCTCTCTCTCTCTCTCTCTCTCTCTCTCCTGTCTATGTAGTACGTGACGCCACACACGGCTTGCTGGGGCAGTAAGCAGGGGCCTCCAATCTCTTCCCCCATCACGAGACAGGCGCAGGAAGGGTCCGCTCTTGTCTGGTGCTGTGTGTTGGCTTGTTACTGCTACCGCTGCTGCTGGAACCTACTGCATTTACCTATGGCTGTTTATTGAATTTGCTCTGGTGTTGCGTGTGTTGATATTGTGTTGATGTTGTTGCTCCTCTATCTCTTCGTAGTAGTAGTAGTAGTAGTTATGAATGAACTTTTCTTCGTAGTATTGAATGAAAAACAGGACGTCCTGATGGCTGGGAAAAGAACACAACCACCATGCCTTACATAATAAACAAGTAAGTAAATAAACAAATAAAAGGTTTGGTGACTTCATTTATTTTTACAGAACAGAATGAAAGGAAAAAAATAAGTGAAGCATAATAGAGTTTATTTTTCTTACCTTTGGCCAGTGTACCACTAGTTGAGACCGTAGATTGACCGGTGGATGACTGCAATGCTCGACTACTGATCAAACGAAACCCATAACAGCAGCAGCAGCAGCAGTAATAATAGTAGTAGTAATAATCCCAACCGCTGTCTGTGGTCTCGCCATCGTTAGGTAGTTGCAACACAAGGAAAGGCGCAGGAAGCCATCAGACGTACACGTGGGGAGTCCCTGTTTCAAAACGTTCTTGGCTGTGTATCCTCTGTCGTTCCTTTCATTGGTAACTTTGTCCTATATTTGAAATCGCTCTAATGACTTTTTTGATGAGACTGTTCTATTCATTCGTCACTGTTTGAGGACTATTTTTCCCCTCCTCTCCTCTCTCTCCTCTTCTCTCCTTTCCTTTCCTCGCATTTCCGCTCCTCTCCTCTCCTCTCCTCTCCTCTCCTCTCCTCTCCTCTCCTCTCCTTTGCTCTGCTCTGCTCTGCTCTCTCCTCTCCTCTCCTCTCCTCTCCTCTCCTCTCCTCTCCTCTCCTCTCCTCTCTTCTCTTCTCTTCTCTTTTCTCTTCTCT
>CM035205.1:14877897-14892108 GCA_020233015.1 Callinectes sapidus | reverse complement strand
TATATATCTATATCTATATATATATATATATATATATATATATATATATATATATATATATACAGTATATATAATTTGTTCTCTTATTTAGGTTCAGATTTTGCATAACTTCAGAGCACTGTTGTAAAAAGTTCTGTCATAACATTGGTAGCTGGAGACATTTCTTTTAAATTTACCTGATGGTCAGTGATAAATGCTTTGGTCTTCAAATGCAGGCACAGTAAACAGCTTAAAATTAAAAACAGAAATAATGTAAGATTTATGCTCCAAAGACCTGCAGCTTTGTTTGAGAGACAGAAGTGACTGGTCCTCCCGATTGGCTCCTTACAGAGTGGAGCGCAGGCGGCCCGACAAGACGTACACGTGTCCATGTGCCATCTATGTCTTCCTCTCGTCTGTCTTCTCCTGTGTTGCTCCCAGTGCCTCCAACTCCCACTCCTGCTCAGAATGTCCCTCCTCCTCCTCCTCGTCCTCTTCCTCCTCATCTTCCTCCACCTCCTCTGCCTCTCACACATGTGCCAGAGGTTGTGCTCATGCATGCACTTCATCTTCTGCCTCTTCTGGCTGCACCAGATGTTCTAGTCACACCCAGGCTTCCACCTCCTCTGCTCCCTCTACTTCTGTTCGACATCATAAATCTTGTTCTCACCATCACTCTCACTCACACACTTCATCATCTGCACAAACCCCTTGCAAAAGTGTGTGTAGTGGGGTTTGTCCTCCCTACACAACCTCTGGTTCCCTATGCACTGGGCCCTCCCCTTCCTCCAAGTCTGACCCAACCAAGCCCTCACGACACAGTGCCACGTGTTACAGGCCAGGCAACACTAGTGTTTTGGGCTCTCCAAGCAGACATTCCACTTGCTCCAACACTGTCCCTACCAGTACAACTTCCAGCACTTCAGTTGGAGGAAATATTGTACTTAGCAACCCTAATACAAGTTCAGATGTACCACAAGAAGGAACTCCAGTGAGACGGTAAGGATTCAATTTTACCAAGTACAATAATTTTGGTAGGTTACTTTTAAAAATCTTTTATATAATGAATAAAGATAGAAATTTTTGTGTTGCATTTATAGCAAGAAAATATTTTCAGTTTATAGCCTCCCATTTTGTAATTGAAAGAAATTCAAATATAGTATGGTAGTAGCAGCTTTAGAATGGGGAATGGTTAAGTTTTCAATTCCTGTCAAATTCAGAGAACTAATGTGGCCTTAACAGGGATTGTTCTTTGTTACTAAATAACTTTCAAAACAGATGAATGTTTGAAGAAATCTCTTGTTTGCATACATTAGGCTAAAAACATGCCACATTGTATCATCTCTTGATGGCTACAGCTGAGTCATCCATATCTCATATTGTAAATTTTTACCTGTCAGTTTTACTTTGGATTGGTACATTAACCTAGAAGGAATGTTTACTTTTAGCTCTATTTTAGGAAGGAATATATGCATACTGTACACACACATACACGGGTTATTGATTATCTGATGATTATTTGATTTACTCTTCAGTTTTCACTACACTAATTGAGAGCATGTTCTAAGAACCAGTTCTTTAAATCTTGTTCTGAAATATTTGTGCAACTGTCTGGTCTGAAAGATACCTAGATTACAAGAAGAGTGATGTAAAGTGATGTTGAGTGGTATGATGAGTACGAGAATTAGGGAAATTGTTATCAAGCATCAAACTTAAAAGTATTACTTGATCTATGTCTCTAAAAGCATTTTCTTGTAGTTTTAAGTTTTATGGTGGAATGAAACATTATAAGAACAAATTCTTATAAAAGGTTCCCCATTCTAAATTATGTTTTAAATAAATCATTAGACTGCTAGTGGACTAAAAAATTCTTAAAGACATTTTTACATTTTGCATAACAGAGAACCTCGAAACAGAGAGAATCGAAGGAGCCGGGCAGGAAGTGTAGAACGTGTTAGTCAGCGAGATGCTGGGGATGGAAGGCAGAATTCAAGCTCTGTTCGTAGACCCTCTGAACGCCACCGTCATTATCTTTCTCGTAACCAGCTCCATCAGCCTCCAGACCTTCCTGAAGGATTTGGTAAGTAAATGTTTATTTTGCTTGTGTATCAATAGTTAATGGAGAAAATAATGAAAGTATTGGAATCACAGTATCACTTCACACATTTGATAATAGACCCATTCATGCATGTCCTTTTACTTTCACTGCTTCTAGCACTTTTTCTTTTATGATATATATATATATATATTCTTTTTATCACTTAAAAAGACCTTGTGTATGATTTTAGAATTAATGTTTTTTTACTCTGAATGATGTGATCATTATTCTTCACAGAAATGCGCACCACTCAACAAGGACAAGTGTACTACTATAATGTACACACTGGTACCTCTACTTGGCACGACCCCAGGGTGCCAAGGGATCTTGGAAATGTCAATATAGATGACCTAGGACCCCTGCCCAGTGGCTGGGAGTTGAGGCACACCCCTAGTGGGCGGCCATACTACCTGGACCACATAAATCGCACTACTCAGTTCACTGACCCAAGGCTCTCCGACAGTCTTATTCTCAGTAGTATTCTCAGGTCAGTTTGAAAGCTGTCTGCCTTGATTTGTAATCGTTTCATATTTTTAGTTCTATTTATGGATAGCTGTGGTTGTCATAACAGTCCATTCATTCACTTTCCATTAGTGAGAAAAAATTGCATATTTTTTATGTGGTTTGGTTGATATTTTGATTTTATAAGGCACACTTCAATATGGGATATTTAAGTTTTATTTGAAATTAAATGTATTTTTCTTAGATAAGTGATATATAAGATCTTGCAGCCTGATTTAAAGAATATTTTTTAAACCCTTGCTTACATATGTGAAGTATGTACATATTATGAAAATAATTATTTTATGTGTACTATTTATTGATATCTGATTTTCAGGTCTAGAAATGAAGGAAGCAACCGTACAAGTGTCATAGAAACAGGAGGCAGCAGTGACCCAATAATCATTAATACCAATGAGAGTCCTGTACCAACAAACAGTATTTCAAATGGTAGAAGTAACAGAACCTCCACTAACAGCAGACGAAGCAGTTCCTCCCGTAGTAGAGGTCCATCTCCTGAGGCCAATACCTCAGGAGCAACTATATCAGATAATGTGCCTAATAATGAAGATACCAATAACTCAATTGTTAATAGTAATCCTGTTAGCCCCACTTCTGTGCCTACTAGCATTAATAATAGCCTCAATGTAAGCAGTGAAAGAAGTGGTATTACAACCACTAGTGTTAGTACCAGCAATACTGTGGTGCTCCAGAACAACAGCACCAACTTGCAGATGAGCACTAGCAATAATACTCCTGGACCCAAGGAACCAGCTGTGATAGAAATGGATAGTGATTGTCTGCCCAAGTATAAACGTGATTTAGTAGCTAAGATGAAGGTGCTGAGAGCAGAACTTCAGTGTCTCCAGCCCCAAAGTGGTCATTGCCGTCTTGACATTCCACGTGGAGAAGTGTTTGAAGAATCTTACAGACAAATCATGAAAATGAGACCAAAGGACCTTCGTAAAAGGTTAATGGTTAAGTTTAAGGGTGAAGAAGGGCTAGACTATGGTGGTGTTGCACGTGAGTGGCTGTACCTTTTGTCCCATGAGATGCTCAACCCCTATTATGGATTGTTCCAGTACTCAAGGGATGATATCTACACTCTACAAATCAATCCAGACTCTAGTATTAATCCGGTAAGTCTTTACTAGCCTTGTCAGTTTTATATTTTTATTGATGATACATGGGTGAAGAGCATTACCCTTTGTACCACAAGTTTGGTTGTGGCTAGGAGTTTATTGACTTTAGGAAGAGGTAGAAAAATTATTGATGAGAGTATGTACTATTTTAATCCCCACTTGAATTTCTGATCCTGTATAAAATGAACAAATAATGAGCTGAATAGATATGAAAATGCCTCCCAGTACTGAAGGGATTAAGTTAAAGCCTTGTATCTCAAAACAAACTTATTACATTATCCAGACATACCTCTCCACCATTTATGGCTAATGATTCTGGTGTCTTTAGTAAGGGAGCTAAAATATCTAAAAAATCAAGTGACAAGATTTTTATTTAGTGTTAAATTTTTTTCTAGTGTTTAGTTTTTCCTCTAGCTTAAGAGAAACGCTAGTTGAGGAAAAATTGTATTTTTTTCTTGACAACAGTCAGAAAACTTAATTTCATCTTGTTTTCTCTGAAAAATTTCAAGCTTCTTGTGACAAATTTTCAAAACAAAATGAAAAAAATTGTTAGACAAGTTAAAATCTAAATGTTTAAAATTTTCTTTGAAAATAAAACCTGTTGTTCAAGATTTAATGAAATTT
Source organism: Callinectes sapidus (assembly GCA_020233015.1). NCBI lineage: Eukaryota > Metazoa > Arthropoda > Malacostraca > Decapoda > Portunidae > Callinectes > Callinectes sapidus. The sequence continues at coordinate 14,887,764 of CM035205.1, read as the reverse complement.
GTACATATAATTAATTTAAAAATTAGGTGAAGTTTTGTTTACAAGTAATGAAAATAAACTTAGTTGGTCCCCTTAGCCTTCTTTTGTTTTCATTTTGATAAACTGAATAAGTATGTAATTATTCAGTAGTTTTGGCTACCTAAGGTCAAAGGCAACTTTTATGATTTTGATGTTTGTCCAAGGCATTTTTTCCTTTTCCTTTATCCTTATGGTTATCCTTTGATACATATTGTGACATGATGGTAGTATTAAGAATACCAAATAGGCTTTATTCTGTAGTTCTAGAGAAATTTTATTGATTTAGCCAAATTGACTTACATTTTTTTGAAATGCCTTTGATATGCAGTAGTCATTAAATATTATTCCTCTGTTATAATCCAGTCCTTGATGGTGAGATTAACATCCTATCTTTCTTCCAGGAGCATTTGTCCTACTTTCATTTTGTTGGCCGTGTCATTGGGATGGCAATCTTCCATGGACATTACATCGATGGAGGTTTCTCAATGCCATTTTACAAGATGTTGCTGAATAAGTTAATAGTATTGGATGACATTGAGGCAGTTGATCCTCAACTGCACTACTCCCTCAACTGGATGTTGTAAGCTTCTTTATATTTTGTAAGCTCAAAGTGTTAAGGGTTTGATTTGTGTGATATTCCTAAAGTGTGTGACTAAACCTAGTGGAAGAATGAATACACATCAGAGGGTGGGTGTGATGAAAGGATGTTGTCAAGAATAGAGCTATGCTTTGCTGTAAATCAATATTAGTGGGGCAGAGCATATCTTTATATATATATACAAGGGATGGCCAATATTTGTTTGCAATTTTCCACTGCTGATTTTATGCATTTGTTTTACTCTCATTGCCAGTCTTGTCTTCATGAAAACTATGACTATATTTCCCCCCCCTTTTTTTTTTTTTTTGCACAATAGTTGACTATGGACAATTTTTGAAAAAAAAAAAAAAAAAAAAAAAAAAAAAAAAAAAAAAAAAAAAAAAAAAAAAATATATATATATATATATATATATATATATATATATATATTCCTTGAATGACTGTCTGATGTACATATATTTTTCCTTTGCAGAGAAAATGATATTACTGGTATCATTGATCATACATTTGCGGTTGAGCATGAGTGTTTTGGAGTTCTTCAAATGAAAGAACTAAAGTCTGGTGGTAGCAATGTTGTTGTTACAGAAGACAATAAGAAGGAATATGTCAAACTTTATGTCAACCATAGATTTATGCAGGTTTGTGTGATCATTATGGTACTGTTATGTTGTAATAGAGTATTAATTTTCTTCAGTTGCTAGATGGTGTACTAGATACCCATGGTAATGAAAATATATAAAGTTTCAAATACTTGTTTATTTACAAAAGCTTGTCTTTTACAGGGTATAGAGGAACAATTTGCAGCTCTCCAGAAAGGTTTCACAGAAGTGGTGCCTCAACATTTGCTGAAGCCTTTTGATGAAAGAGAGTTGGAACTTATAATTGGAGGGTTAGGAAAAATAGATATTGATGACTGGAAATCCAATACGAGACTTAAAGTGAGTATTTGTCGTAATAATAGACATATGTTCGTCAACCTCTGTAAGCAACGTTTACCCCATATGGAAAATATTGACACAGTTAATGAAGTGTTGGTAATGGAGAGTTGCTACTTGTCAGAGCTCTGTTATTGTAATACAAATGAAAAGGGGATTCTAAATTTGTGTCACTTTGTATGGAAGTAGTTGTATAGTCTCGTATTTGCCATTATTTATATCTTCATATACCCAGTGGAGTATATAACTTCTCATGTCATATATTTCCTTTTCGTACATATATTTTTTTCATATTTTCTCTAAGTTTCATCTTATTTACTGTTGTAGGGGTGGCCTATAGTCATTCTTCCTTATTTATATGCCAAGCTGACATATCTTTAACAAAAGATGTGCACACACACACACACACACACACACACACCATACATTATCTTGTCTTTATCTCTCTTTCTCTTTGAAATCTATATAAGTGAAAACAAAGGTTGTGTGGCGAATTACATTTTTGTATAATCTTTCCAGCACTGCACTCCAGAAACGCCAGTTGTTGGGTGGTTCTGGCAAATCGTGGACTCATACACAGAAGAAATGAGAGCAAGGTTGCTGCAGTTTGTGACAGGTTCTTCACGTGTTCCTCTTCAAGGCTTCAAGGCACTCCAAGGATCCACAGGTGCTGCTGGACCCAGGCTCTTCACAATTCATCAGATTGATGCTCCTACAGGTACTCATTAATATCATTTGTGTTTCATTGAATTAGGTGAGTAGAAATTATTTAGAAATTTTTGAAGCATGAATTTATTTGCTGGACAGATCAAAATGAAAAGTTCAAAAGTTCAAGAATGCATGTGATTTCGAAATCAAATTACTGCTTCATCTTTTGGAAATAAAAAAGATGGGCTTAGGTAGAGGAAAACCTCATGCATTGAGAAAATCAAAATGGAAAGCAGTGTTTTTCCTTTCCAAAGCATTGGACTATTTCTAACTTATTAATGGTATATGCTGTTTGTAAGGAGATGAACTGTTAGCAAAGGAGCTGCTTGAAATTTGCCATTATTTTGAAGCTTCACTGTGCATTTTCAACAATGTTTGGTGTCGTATATTTAATCACTTGTCACTGGTCCCACTGGATGAGATTTTAATAAAAGCTAAATACAGGATTGTGGAAGGTGAAAAGTTCATTAGAATTGAAAGATGAAAGAGAAAAGTCTGGTAAAATTTCTTGTGTATGCATGTTAGAGCTTGTCATCCAATGTTACTGATGTTACTGATGCAGATGCAGACACTCACAGCTCAACCACATGCATACACACACACACACACACATTTTCACCATGTTCAATAAGAATAATAAAGGATAGCAATGAAATAGAACAAAGTATAATAAAGCCAATATGATGCTGACTAGTGTTGTAAGGAACATATAGATTGCATATAGATTGCAGGACAAGTAAACGAATAACATGAATTAAATTTTATATAAAAAAGTTGGATGAATAATGAGATGTATCATTAGTGAAGCATATGAATAGCAAGTTTCCATAGTACTGAAATAATCATCATTTTCAGAAAATCTTCCCAAAGCTCATACCTGCTTCAATCGCATCGACCTTCCCCCATACGAGTCATATAGTAAGATGCTGGAGAAGCTGACTCAGGCTGTGGAAGAAACATGCGGGTTTGCTGTTGAATGAATTGTGTTTGCCGTGATTTTGGGCGTAGACATTGTTATGTTTTCATACAGATTCTGTATGTAATAGTTGTAGACATATCTGTCAAAAATGTCCATTGCTGGAACATGAGAAATTATTATTTGATGCATTACACGAGTTCTGTGAACTGGAATGTCCGAGTTGTTGTTTCTAGTGTTTTCTATTCATGTTTTTATGAATTAGACCAAAATTTTACTAACACAGCACTCTCCTTATTCATTTTTATTATATACATAGAAAGCAAAATGTTAAGGACAATATGTTGATTAACATCAGCATATCATGGGTGTCTTCCCGTAGTGATGATAAGGAGATTCCAACTTCATATGATTTATAATCCGAGGTATACACTCGGTATTTTTAGTCATTTCTGAATAAACTGTGATAGCAATACAGTTCCAACTTCCAGGGCAGTGACACACATGTACAGATGCATTTTTGATACTTATAATGCAAGTGAATTGTGAGCTTGATCCAGGGATTTAATTTATTCTAAGAATCAATCCTTAGAAAGTCATTGCTCACTTCAGCTGTAAACATTTATAGGCTTTGGTAATGCTGTGGCCAAGAAAGGTCTATTTTTATTGAGAATTTTATGTACATTTCTCACATATCAAAATGTATATTGAGGATAGGAAATAGGTCTTACTGCCAAAACCCAGAGAAATACAACTTCCCTTAGAATAATTGTATAGCAAACTACTCAATTTTGTGAATAAAGTATTCCTTATAAATATATATACAGATATACTGTTTTCAGATAAGTGCAAACACTGACAAAATACTTCAATGGAACACCTTCACACCAACATGGGCACATGCTCACACACACACACACACACACACACACACACACACACACACACACACACACACACACACACACACACACACTATTTACATTTTAAAAAATCTTAGTTTACAACCACTTTTGTGTAGTCATGGTAGTTGGTTGCAGATCTTTTATCTTTCATTTATTTTATTATTTTTTTTAAGCTTCTTGAGAATCTCAGTTCTTGCAACTAGGTGCCTCTTTTAATCCTAATTTCAGTCAGTAATAAATAGCATTTATTTTTTACTGTGAAAATAAAGTTAAATTGCACAATTGTTAAAAGTTATTGTTATTGTGTGTTGCTATTGCTATCAGAAATATGTTAAGAAAATACAAAAAATTGTGTGTGAAAGTGGTCACATAAATCATTGTGTAAATAGCCATTCCATCATCACTTGACATGTGCTGGAGCTGCAGAGTATGTATCAGATACAACTTACAATCCTTGATCATTACAATACAAGCTCTTGTTTAAAACTGTTAATACTCCAACATCATGTGGTGTATTCACATACTACAGCCAGTAGGCGCATTCCATTAGTTTTTTTCTATTTGGTAGCCATGTGGGATGGTAAAAAAACGTGATGTTTGTAATGCTTCAGGTGTGAGTTATTTTGCAGTACAATGTAGAATGCCATTTTGTTTGTATAGTGCTTAGAGTATAGCAGTGGAGTTAGGAAAAGGATTAACATATCATGAAAATACCTTGTCTCATTCCTTGAAAATATTTGTGCAATATCTTTTTGTGTTCAAATTTCAAGAATTTGGTAACATGATAACATGACTTAACAGTTGTTTTTCTTTTAATTTTGGTTTGGTAATAATTGTGATTAATAATTTATATTGAAATTGCAAAGAATTACAATGGATTTCAAAGTTGTAACTGCTGATTTAATTTGAACTTGAATGAGCTTGTGTTCTGACTTCCATTGTTATATAACATAGGAACTGGTGTTACCTTACATTTTAATAACAGCAACAACCATTGCTTCAAAACTTTCTTTAAGGTCTTGATCCCCAAACAAAGGAATTCATTGAGGCTTATATCTTCTGTCAGTCATTTTGCCATCATTGTCACCAAGGCATGGGTGGAGGATCCCTATCATCTTTGTGTAGGGGAAATTGACATGACTCTTCTGTATCAAGTTATTGATGGTTAACTTGACAAGATGGAGAAATGCCAGACACCAGTCATATGGCACTATGATACTACTGCAGTAGACAGATGAATTTGTATATGAAGAGATACTTTAAGAGTCTATAAACTATTAAAATGGTTAGATTGAATGAAGAATATTACTTCTTTTTAAGGAGATGATTTTGAGGTGATCTTGCCTAAGGAGGAAAGGATATCATGAAGGCTGAGAGAGACCAAGAGAAGAAAAATGGTGGTTCTTACATTATTGTATCTTAAGCAGGACAGGACATGCTGTATAGAAAGAAGAATGTTACAGATTGGTTGGGAGAACGTCATGAGGTGGGAGTTGGTGAAATTGGTAAGGCCAGTAATTAATCATGTGAGTGCCTTTTCCCATCATCTGTTCCTGTGCCCAGGGTCTAATCAAGATGAGATGGTTTGATTCTATGTAATTTATTTAACCTATATCTCCTAAAGTCAACTTATGAAACAAGTATACAATACACCAGTGCAATATCAACCATAAACAACAAAATATTAAGATTTTACACTGTACCTTCAGTAACCTTTCACCAGTCCGCCTTATAGTACTATCTGTAAAGATGGTTCCCAAAGCATCATTGTTGTAGAAAACTGATACTAAAAATCATTCTCTCATAATACTTTCCCACTTTTGACATGCTCTGCTATTCACATAAAAGTTTCTTGTTTCCATGAGCAATCTATCATGCAACCCATAAGGCCTGTCCACACTGGGACTGGGCAGTTGGAGAACTGCAAGACTTTTCGATATTGACTCCCATATTGGATAAAGTAGGCCGGGCTATACAATGGGTGAAGCAGTCTTGAGCAAACGGCATTTGGTGGGGTGAGTGATGCTTTGATCACGGGAAAACCTAGGTATCTTTTTGAAGTGAGAGTAGTGTTGCTCTGCTCTTGGGGAAATGGGTGTCTGCCTTACTGACATAAGGTTCAAATTTCAGAGGTGGCTCATGTACAGCCACTGGAACTGTAGCATTCCCTATTTTCATTCAACATTATAGATGAAAATCAATATACACTCATCCCTCAATCTAACGGATTTTGGAAGCAACGCACAATTTGAAAGTCCCGCGGTACAGATGGATATGTGGCAACCCTGCAGCTTGCCACACCCCACCAGCCTCACCCCTGACGTGACAAGTGGCTGGATCATTGGCCAGACGGAGATACCTTGCGACCTGGAGCGAGTAAAGGAAAAGGAAGGAGGAAATCAAGAAGGAGATGGAAGAAGAGAAGGAGGAGGAGGAGGGACAATGCAAAACAAAAAAGAAAATACCGCTCAAATATGGAAGACAAAAAAAGTAGACTCAACTCCACTCAGCTCGGGTCGAAATTAAAGGGGTGAAGATGAAGGAAGGAGAATGAATAGATAATGAAAGAGAAAAAAAAAGTCAATACAAATTTGAGACAACAGTGAAGTATGTATCAGCATGACATTTTAATCCACCAAAGGCATATTAATTCCTTCAATACTGGGACATATTTTTTACCTTTATTTTGCTTACTATTTTAAGATTTTATGCAGTGTCAAACTCTTGTGTGAGTGAAAATAGTACAGACTGTGGCCACCAATCTTGTCACCTCCATACACCCTTGCTAATGTCAATAATAGCGTCTAATTACACCCCAAACCCGTGGTCAAAATGTATCCCAGTAGTGAGGGGGTTAAAATAGTATACTTCTCATCTCCTCACTCCTCTTTCCCAAGTCCTGCTGTGGAAGAAAGCTCACATAGAATGAGTTTGGGATTAGATGTGGAGTTCAATGCAGAGATGAGTACAGTGTAGGAAGTAATTAGAGGAAAGACAGAGTGAGGATGTTCAGTGGTACAGGGAGATAATTGAATGTGCGGTGTCACTGAGGAAGAGGGGATGGTTGTATACACGGAAGGTTGTGTCCTGCTGATGGATAATAGGATATAATTCATGACCGAATAATAACAACTTTGCTCTCAAATTTTAGGGAGATCACAAGTCAAACGGTAAAGAGAACATAACAATTAAGAAATAAACAAGGCAGCATATAGTTTACCTTGTCCTTGCATATCACCATGGCCCTGCAAACATCAAGGGACATCAGCTGGTTAGTCACAAGGAACTGCAGGGACGGTGGAGGAGATGCTGGTGAGAAATGAGAAACAAACTAATAATGTTGATTCTATTAGAACACACGAAAATAAATGAATCTGCAAGAGATGTCAAATCTACATGGGGAAGGCCCTGTATCAAACAAATATACCGATATATTTCCACCTATCATTCCTCCTATTGACTCAACACTCACTCACTCACTCACACACACACACACACACACACACAAAATAGTATACCAGAAAATACCTTAACATACCTGGAAAAACTACTTCACAATGCTAGATATGGAGAGAGCCAATATGACAATATAACAGCACAACACACACACACACACACACACACACACACACACATACACACACGGTAAACATGCAGTAAATCATGCTATATAAGGATGATACGAGTGAGGAGGGCTAGGCAGCAGGAAGGCGCCCGCCATTATGACGTCACGGCTGATGACGTCACAGCCTGGCCTGGTGCTCTTTTATTTACGTACGCATTTTAGGGGAAACCATTTTAAAAATGACCTTTCGAAAAAACGCTTTCAGACCAAAAAAATGGACATATTCCGGCTGGTTAAATACTCTAATTAATTCCCAAAGCATAAATAAACTCCAAACAACAATAATTGTAAAGAATTTCCACTAGGAAAAAAGTATTTTATAAAAATATGACCCTTTTTAATACTCATTAAAAACTCACTCACTACCACTTCAAAGGAACCAAAAACCACTTCAAAACACCTGACTAGTTATTTTAAATTATTTTCAACACTTTGGAGTGAGTTAGAGGCAGAAATAAATCATTCACAGGCTGATAAATAAATAATTAATGCAACTTTAACACCGCTAGCAAACACTTTTACCCTTCACTGATTTCACTTAACTTTACGCACAAAACATGGTTTAATATGGATTATCTTTGGCAATTAATAAGAACTTGATACTGCCTCAAATAAAGAATGGTCTTGGGCGTTCCAATTAATTTGGCGCAGAAATCAGCCCTAATTTACGATCATGATAACGCCAACCACAGCTATCTCCAGCCCACACACGCATGGCAAACATTCAAAATACCACACAGTACTCATAGAAACCATTACATTTCACTATTGAGCCTAAATAAACAGTCCAGAGATAAAACAAAATATACTGAAATATTAGCCGGCTGGCGGAGGAATATCCAACATGGCGGGGGGAAAGGGGAGGGGATCGACCCCCCTTCATATCTCACTTAAACCTTCACAAAACCTAAACTTGACCACGAAAGCTATGTCTGAATGGCTAATATGAAAGCTTAGTACCATGGCTGCATACTGTGACAAGATGAGCCTATAATAATGAGAGATGAAGCTAAAAATGACCGATGAAATGAGAATCAAAGATGGTGCCGGGGTCTGTGGAGGGGTAGCCCCCCTCCTGACTGCCTAAGTAAACATTGGCACCGTAAGGCTTGTGTCACAGCGCCTTGTAGTCACCTTGATAACGTAGTCCAGCCCCTGTGATTCCATCTTGCAGCTTTAGTCCAGTAATTAGATGACTTGAACACTTAAAAGCACTCGTGAAACACCGCTAGTCACCGTAAAAATCGTCTAAATATCAGGCTTGCCACACCCCACCGGCCCCACCCCCGACGTGACAAGTGGCTGGCTGGATCATTGGCCAGACGCAGATACCTTGCGACCTGGAGCGAGTATATTTACCAGCAAAAAGTTAAAACATTAGTTGTATATATATATACATATATATATATATATATATATATATATAGATATATATATATATATATATATATATATATATATATATATATATATATATATATATATATATATATATATATATATATATTGTTACGTTTACCCCCCCATTTTCTTCTTCCTCTCTCTGCCCTCAGCAGCACGTCTCAGGCCACAGGGTTCACACAGGCCTCCCAGGTGCACAAGCAGAGCAACAGGGCATAGGGGGGTTACGTAACTTCCACACGGTTCGGATGGGCAAGTGTAGCGAAGTGTACCTATAGCAGCTCAAAATGGGGGACAAAGCAAACACACAGAGTCCACTTTGGCTAGTTTACTCAGCAAGCACCACAGGTAACACGGGGGACCGTGACACGCCTCACACAATGACAAAGGCGCGCTCAGCAAGACGACACAGCAAGGCGGGAGCTCGGGCCTCCTCACACCTCACACCTCATTCACGGCCTCCCAGCAGGCTTCCACGATGTCAACTAGGCACACACAGTCCAGGCGCACACACTGCCAACGCACAGGTACTAATACATGGCAGTCAGAATATATCTGTCCAGGAACAAGGGGAAGCGAGGCAGCTCTTTCCTCTGTCCTCCTCACTGGGCCCCAACTCTCTCCTCTCTGCTCTCTCCCCTCACTGCCTGTCGCCGGGCGGCGGCAGAAACTATTTGCTGAATCGTCAAAAGCCCCCTTCTCCCTTGTGTCGCTCCTCCTGCCTCTCTCTCTCCTTCCCGTCCCAGACCCGTTGCTTCTTT
>CM035205.1:14798586-14812661 GCA_020233015.1 Callinectes sapidus | reverse complement strand
TCTCTCTCTCTCTCTCTCTCTCTCTCTCTCTCTCTCTCTCTCTCTCTCTCTCTCTCTCTCTCTCTCTCTCTCTCTCTCTCTCTCTCTCGTGCTTCCTGTCCCTTGCTAGTGCCACTCCTGGAGTCTCGTGCGTGCGTGCCGAGCTGGAATCAGAGAGCACAGGGAAGCGTGGCGTGAATGACCAATCTAGTGAGCATTATTGTAGGCAGTTAAGTGGATTACAGTCACTTTTCTTTGAACATTTCACACTGACACTAACTAGCTAACCATTGGGTCCTATCTGGCGCGTGGGCCGAGCCGGTCAGTGAATAACGCCCCATTGAAGTTAATAGCAGGTAAATAACACACTTTGCCGATTCGCTTTATGCCTGTAATTATACATTACTTTTTTTACACACTGCCACCAATGGTTACAATTCGAATATTTTCATAATAATAGTTATTCACTCCCTCCCTATCATGCAACACATGAACAAGTGAAAAGGGTTTTCTGCTGGAATCACGTGAGACCTTAAATAAGGCACGCGACTGGGGTCTTTTCACTCAGTGTGGTTGGTGCTGGCTCGTGGGTAATGCATTGCTCTTTACTTCATACGGGGGCAGAAAACACAAGCCTGCCTGATGTACAGCGGCACAAACCCAGAGATAAATGCACACGCCCTCCATCACAAAATAATCCCGCAAAAGCTGGTCCTGAAGCCTCCCTATTGCAGGATTCAAACGAAATGTGAAATGTTGGATGTAAAGCTAATAAGCTTTTCACTTTCTCACTTAACACAAGTTCGGTACATTTGATTTAACCCATGAACAAGGGCTTAGTGCAGCACGCATCGATGTGTTCATTGGTCCCCTCTCAGCGCTGCTGCCGAATCTGTCGGCAGCAGCAGCTCAGGGACTAGCGTGGCGCCACGCACGGCCCACCAATCACACCCAGCTAGGGTATTGCCAGTCCCCCGGGACAAGGCTTCACGGCTCGGCCAGCTCACCGCTATCCTCTTACTCCGGCTCAGTCCTACACCTCATAGTGACGCTGTTCGGACTGGACTTTGCGATTCATGTCTGAATTATTTTTGTATTGAAAGCATGTCATCATCCCCACTCGGTAGTGACCGCGGCAGAAATGCTATGAAGCAAGGATGTTGCTAGTCACAGATGTGATGGCGGTGAGGTCGTCAATCTGGGACACCCTGGGCAATGGGGAGGCGAGAGGGCAACCAGCTTGCATGGCTGCCGCGCCAGGCATCACCTGCTAGACACGAGGGTCACTGAACGGCGCAGTCTGTATCTGTGTCTCAGGAAATTCGTCATGGACATTCATAAATCAAGAGTGCGCGAAACGAAAAAAAAAGAAAAAAAAAAAGGCGGCAAACACATAACTGCTCTTCTCTGATATCGCTGGAATTTTCATACTCTTGGCGGTGTTTCCTGGTCACGAGGAAGGAAAATCTTCATCCTCTATACTCGCTGTTATTCTTTCTGCTAAGAGCGTGAGTATTTGGGTTGAAAACACACTTTTTGCCATTTTCAATCATGAATCATTGCAAATATTAATTGCTGCCGAGTGACATGAAATGGACAGTCCCTCCCTCCTCCCTTCCCGCCAACTGTTCCCCTCACCCGCTCTGCGCCTTTCCTCGCCACACTCGTGGGAGTTGCGTTTTCCAGTTAAACCGGTGGACAATTTTTGTATTGGGGTAATAATAGCTTCTTTTTTCAGATCAATTGTCGAGTTTTTTTTCTTTTCATCAGTCTTACAGATTTTCATGAACGAATTTTCATGAAGCGGGGAAGTGTTCCGCTTTGCTCAGTGCCCCGGGACGCATCCAGCTGTCCCCCGCCTCATCACCCGCCCGCCTGGATATTTGTTGTTTGCCGTGGATGTGACGGCTGTGTGTTGCCTTGGAGCCTCCCGTCACGCTGCACTAGACAGTCGTGTGCCATTACTCCCTTGTTACGGCCCTGAATTATTTCGTGTTTAGATTTACTTGCTTATTTATGATTCACTTATCTGTTTATCTATTTGTTTGTTTATCTGAGGAATTTGTGGTGTGTTCAGTGTTTGTATGTGAACACACAGATACCACGTGAATCATGTAATATCTGGCTTGGTGTTTCCCCTCACAGCGGGGAAGGGAGGGGCGCGTTAACCCCGCGCCAGGAATAGCGGTCATCACAGCGTGACGAGCTTGTCAATAACTCCGCCGCCACCACGGGGAAAATGCAACTGCTGACGTCACAGCTGACCCCCTTAAATCGACAGGACGGCTTTCGTTGATGCCATACGCCACTCTGTGGACGGACCAGGCGGTGAAGAGGAAGGGGAGGGGCGGCGCGCTGTATCACCTCTGTGTTGTCATTGGCGGCGCGTATGACACACCCACCTAATGGATGCAACCTTTCTTTCCCTCTCGAATTTTGAGGCTCCCTTGTTTGAAGAAAAATATAAATGACTGCCCCCAGGATTAGTGGGACCATTAGTGCAATTTATGTTGTGCTGGATCTCCAGTATTTGTGGTGGTGGTGGTGGTGGCAGTGGCGGCGGTGATGGTGGCGGTGCAGCGAGCTAACACGGCCACGGCCTCCCTGCTCCCTCCGTCACACTCAGGCGCTCACCCGCCAAAGGGGGAAAACAGCGATGTTTTATGTGCATCTTATTATGAACGCGGTAAAGGTAGCCTTTTGGTTACTTTATTCCAGGATTTTCTTAATTTCGCAGACAAATAGAGAGCAAGATTATTTTTCTGGTGTCTATACACTCGAAATGTATGTTGATTTCAATGCATGCAAAATGTATGCTTAAAAATATGTATGTGAAGGCTTATTTATATTTAATTTTTGACTGAGCATTGAACGGGAGAAAGGAAAAGTGAAAAACACGACGAAAATTACGGGCAGGAACCGTGGAGCGTGTCGAGGGTGGCGGCAGTGGCAGTGGTGGTGGTGGTGGTGGTGGTGGTGGTAGGTAAGCGACCACAACACCAGCCAGAGAGGATTTCCCGACGCTGCAGTGGTGGTGGTGATGGTCGTGGTCTGCCTCCTTCCCTCGCCATGCATTATTAACAGGTGACGCCTCCTCCGGGGCCAGCTCGGACTCACCTCAGATGTTTTTTCTTGCCTGCGTGTGAGTAGTGGCGGGTCAAGGGAAGGGGCGCGTCTTCTTCACCGATGTGATCACTGTGCGCCAATATCGGTGGATGATACCATATGTTTGATAGGACACACAGCTTGACACAGATGCTCAAGAGAGTCATTATATAGAAACTTTTTTATATATCATTAGAATTTTTTTTTTCTTTTTATCGATGAAGATACTCGCATGTACTCGAAATGAGCGTTATAGTACTATCTTGTTTTCCAGGTCTTTAGATTGTTTCCTTCTTATCGATGAAGACATATAAGTCATTACTTTAGTACATTTTTTAAGTGCCTTGAGATTGCTTTCTTTCTCAATGAGACTTACGTCAAGTGGTCGCTATTAAGTAAAGGAGGTTATTACAGTAGCTATTACAGAATAAGTCAACATCACGTTCTGTCAAACAAACTTCATCGAATATTCTTCCTTGCAAAGTTTAGAACAAGACTCAGATCACGAGCCGTGCCCTTGGCTTTACCTGCAAGACCTTCCTCATTCGCCTCCTGGTCTCTGCCTGATCTGCTGTGGAAGGTCGGGGAGCTGGAGGGAAGGGATAGGCTGCCATTGGCTACACTGCATCACTGCCTCCCGCGCCCAGGTTATGACACACATCCGGAAGTAATGTGACCGTGGGGCTTACGACCTCATATACCTATTACGAAGAAATTGTTACATTCATAACTGTTGATGCGCTCCACCAGCCTGGCAGGACAAGTGTCTTCCTCGTACAGGCTTGCAGCAGAGAAAGCTGCCCATAACATGGAACTGCAGGATTTGATTCTATAATCTTATTCAAATTAAATTTCTGTACGTACTGACCTAATGTTCGTTACAGAGAGTGAATTGCTCTCTGAGAATGATGTGATGGAATACACTGTTTATTTAGTGTTCATGGCAGTCTTTCATACGAACTCTGCTTCTGTTTTCATTTTGTGTTTTGTCTTTTACGGAAAGTAATTGAAATACTGCAGATTTATGTTTAATAAATAAACTTGGCGCAATTACGTCGACAAAAATTTGGGAAAGAAAGATGGAAGGAAGACAAAGTTTCAGCAGTGATCACAAGATGTACATCATGACGCCATTACTTTGAGATGGGAGTCATAACGTAGGAGTGGCGGCGGGGCAGGGCGGGGCGAGAGTGGGGGTGGGGCAACGAGAGTGACGAGGTGAAGGGTGCGGCGAGGCGGAATCTGAGGGCTGGTGGTGCTCACGCCGCCTACAGAGTGGAAATATGCAGCATTGGGCACCGAGGAGTGGCCATAAACATGATGATGAGGAGGAAGGAAGGCCATGGTGTCACTTCGCTGCTCCACACATCGAAAATTCAAGCCACACCCGCCAAATTCTTAGTGAACACCGAAAAAGATTAAAAAATGTCTTGCTTAACAGTAAAAAACAAAAAAATGTCGAAACATTCTCGCAAGTGCGAGTAATATATATTTTCTGTAACAGCAAGAGTGCTGGATTTTTTATTTTTTTTTTGAGTAAAGAGAGGAAGAGGCGAGACAGAAATAAACGAAGACACGAAGACGGGTCAAGGTAGTGAGGATCTCTGCAGGGAATGGTACAGTCACGCGAGGGAGGAACAACCGTCCAGAAAACTGTGAAATTGCTGAGAAAAAATGTGGAAAAAGAAAAGAATCACTAAAATAAAAGGAAATAGATATACAATGGATTTGATGAGAATACAAGATTTTCGTGATGTGGAATTTGCCTTCCATGATAAGTAGCGCAGTAGGAATACGAAGAGCAAGGAGTAGGAATCACTGGGCAGCCTGAGTGTGGCACCAAGTCCATTACGTACCGCACCAGTCAGCAAGGGAAAAAAAATCACAGCAAACTTGTACCATTGTTATCAGCTGAAAATCATGAGCCTGTGCTTTAAACCCTCGCATTAATTACCTGCACGTGTCATAAGTGAGCCACACTGATGCCTAAATAATAATGGTGTCAGGAACAATTATGATAATGTTGTCAGGGAGATGGTGGTAGTTGTGGAGGTAGTGGTGATGCCCATGGTTATTATTATTATTAATATTGTTATGGTAATGATGGTGGTGATGATGATGAAGGTGGTGGTGCTGGTGGTGAGAGATGTTGTGTTGATAGTGAATAACAAAAACAACAACGACGATAAAAACAATAGTTATAGTAATAATAATAATAATGATAATAATAATAATAATAATAATAATAATAATAATAATAATAATAATAATAATAATAATAATAATAAGGATAATAACAATGATGATTACGATAATAATAATAATAACAATAATAATAATAATAATAATAATAATAATAATAATAATAATAATAATAATAATAACAATAATAATAATAATAATAATAATAATAATAATAATAATAATAATAATAATAATAATAATCATTATTATGACATTATTGTAATTATTATGGTAGCAATGGTAATAATATTAAATGGAAAAGAATTCATAATAGCATTACAAACAATACTAACACAAAAGGTGGGTGGAAGCGGGGGCGGCGCCCCTGTCCCGTTTCGTGTCACTCGTAATGTCTGGTGCTTTTATCAAACGTTTTTCGTGGCGATGAATTTTGTGTTGAAAGTTATGCGTTTGTTGATTATAAAACCCTCCAATCCGTGAGTCCGTGAGGCGGAAAGCGTGTAACCCTGCAGGAATGGCCGGCCGCCCGCCAACACCCACAAAAACACAATGGTGAAGCTGCGAATGATGATGACCTTTAGACCGACTTGAGCCTTCTGCACACCCCGCCAACAGTTCAAGAGTGGTGGTGCTGTGGGGGATGCCAAGGCTTATATATATATATATATATATATATATCTATATATATATATATATATATATATATATATATATATATATATAGATATAGAGACTATATATATATTCCACACATATAAAGTTGTGTGTGTGTGTGTGTGTGTGTGTGTGTGTGTGTGTGTGTGTGTGTGTGTGTGTGTGTGTGTGTGTGTGTGTGTGTTTTTGTGTGCATGCATGCGTCCGTGCGTGCGCACGCGCTTAATTCCTCGTCATAACAAAAGATGGCCAAGAACCATAACAAGTGAAAAGGTTCGTTAAGCGCTTCCCAGAAGATAAGAGAGAGAGTGGAAAAAAAAAAACGTTTCCGAGAAAAATGCGCAGCGAGGTTGGTTCTGGAAGCGACCCATGTTGCAGGAAAATGGAAAAACAAAGAAATGTTGATTGTTTTGTTCTGACCAAGAAGTTTAAATCTCGTGATGCTAAACCAGGGATGAGCAGAAACAAAAGTTTAATGTAAAATCAGATGAAATTAAATACTGCAAAAACTAAGTAGCATGTTTGGACCAAGCATTGCGAGGCACGCCGGAGAAGTACTGAGTCTGAGTAGTGTTTGTGAAATCAGTGGAATCAGAGGCAGCATACACAATGGCACGTCATTTCCTTCCTTTGTTGTGCTGGGTGGCCGCGCTGGGCAGTGGACCAAGGGTTAGCATGAGAGGCAGCGCCAGGACGGGTTTTGGCACCAGGATTCCCCCAGACGCTGCTGCCAGTTTTGACGGACGAACGAGTTGATTGTCACCTTGATTGCAGCCCTGCGACTTAAGGCTCATTGTGGCGCACCAGAGACTTCCCCAGCGTGCAGTTCCCGCCACAAGTGACCTCACACGTTACCCTCACAGCCCCACCTCGCAGTACACACCAACCGCCACTGCACGAAAGCCATGGCCACTGAAGGAATTACTGAGAGTTTATATTTTGTCTTTGTTTACCTTTCAGTTAGTCTTTTGTCTTGTATTCTCTCGTATTGCTATGTTGTTGTTGTTGTTGTTGTTGTTGTTGTTGTTGTTGTTGTTGTTGTTGTTGTTGCTCTTCTTCTTCTTCTTCTTCTTCTTCTTCTTCTTCTTCTTCTTCTTCTTCTTCTTCTTCTCCTCATTATTATTATTATTATTATTATTATTATTATTATTATTATTATTATTATTATTATTATTATTATCATTATTGTTATTATTATTATTATTGTTATTATTATTATTATTATTATTATTATCATCATCATCATCATCATCATCATTATTATTACTATTATTATTAGTAGTAGTAGTAGTAGCAGTAGCAGTAGTAGTAGTATCAATGTTATTATTATTATATTTTCTATTATTATTTTCATCATTATTGTTATTATTAATCCAAAGGAAAACAGCCAGCGCTCCATTTCGACGCGAGTCGCTGGCTGATGTGTGTAATGGAAAGTTATTTTGTATAAAAGAGGTCTGTATGTGTTTCAAGTTAATGAAATGTTTGCAGGTGTATTCCACAGTGTCTTATTCTCGCTGAGCTAAACAGCAATATGTAAGAAATATTCTTTTGAAAGAGCTACACACTTATGAAAAAAAAAAATAAGAATAAAAAATTGTATATGAAAAATCCCGCTGTGAGGCAGCAAGGAAGATATGACGTGCACTTCAGTAGCTGTATCAATTGCAGTTCTAGAAAAGATATATTCCATTTCGCATATACATGTCCTGGATGGAAGTGAAGGCGAGGCGTAGAGCGTGGCGTGCCTGGAGACTGGTGGCTGACAGAGACTAGGCGGCTCTCCCTGGCACTCATTGCCTTGCCCGCACTCTGCTTTCATGCTTATTCCTTCCCGGCGCTGATGAAAGTCCGCTGTAGCTTAAACGGACTAATATTTTTCCCCGCTCCCTCGTTCGTTGATTGTTCTTACGAAAGTAGAAGAGAAACATTGGCTGTGATTTTTCCTCGTCACGTCAACATTTGCTTTCGTTTATTGAACTTTTTTTCTTTTTTATATTGAACTTCGTAATTTCCTTGGAGTTAGAGCAGAGGACGAGGCGAACAATTAGGAAGAGGCAGGAATACATGAGGTGATCTGTAGGAAGGATGGACGCCCGCCACTACCTCCTCCGCCTCCTCCTCCTCCTGCTCCTCCTCACCGTCGTGTTCCCTTCCACTATTTCTTCACTAATTATTTTCGGATCCTCTCCTCCCCGGGCAGTCCAGGGTTGTCAGTTTTCCTAAATTGACGTCGCCTGACCATCTCGTCCAATTCTCCTTTTTTTTTTTTTTTTTCTTTCTTCTCGAGGTTTTGGTTAATTTAGTTTTTATTGTTATTATTTGACTGACTTGATAGGGTAACAACTGTGGGATTATTTTGTTGTCTTCTTTTGTGCCTCTGTCTGTCTGTCTGTCTGTCTATCTGTCTGTCTGTCTGTGTGCCTTTGTGAGTGAGCCTGTCTGTCAGAGAGAGAGAGAGAGAGAGAGAGAGAGAGAGAGAGAGAGAGAGAGAGAGAGAGAGAGAGAGAGAGAGAGAGAGAGAGAGAGAGAGAGTTATGTGGCACTAAACCCAACTTATGATCCTAAGAACTATGCAGATTTTCATGATAATCAGGCATAATGTGGGTAGAGCTTCATGAGGTCAGCAGCGGTACAGAAAGACACAGCAACTATAACTACACGACGTTCATCACAGCATCACGGGCAGTAAAAACACCACCATCTCATTGCCAAGGCGTCTCTCTCCTAATGCTGAGATAATGCAGGAGACGTGCTAGTGTCTCCCATGTTGTGAAACCTCTGCTCCCCCACCAATGTTGTGTAGTTGAAGCTGCACGTGTCTTCAGCCCCTTCAGTACTGGAACATATTTTTGCCATAAGTTTTAGGTATGATTAGACGATTTTATTGATATTAGGAAGGGTGTATGGAGGTAAAAAGAAATTAACAGCGAGTATCTGTACTATATCAACTTCCATATGAGTTACTGAAGGTGTATGAAATTGACAAATGATAAGCAGAATGAATATGAAAATGCGTCCCAGTACTGAAGGGGTTAAAGGTGTTTTTATAAATCCACTGACAGATTAACAAGTTTTCTATATTCCATGAAGAAGAAAATGTCTTCAAAACATCAGGACTATATACGTCATTTCTATACACCTTGAAAGTAGTCGTAATGAGAGAAGAAAGTGTTTCCGTTTCTCTATATCAAACGTGAAGTTACTTTCTAATCTTAACTTTTAGGTCCGCTTTGCTTGATCACTGCCTATTTGTGATATCAATGTAGACCCATGAATAACTTAATAGAAAACACATAGTATTCACTTTAACAATTCCACTCCTGTGTTCTTTTTATTTCAAAATTGAAAACACTAAGAAATGTTTGCTGCATGCAGAAAGAAAAGAAAAGAAAGAGTGGTTTTTTTCCTCGGCTACAGAACTGCTAAGAAGACTATAGCACGTTAGTCAGAAATGTTGTTGGGGATATAGGAAAATATTTGTCTAGCAGTGAAATGGTTATATACTAGATTTCTTTGTTTATGTCTTACAATAAGGTAAAGTGCCGTGAAGTCAGGATACATGATAAGAACTTAAAGGTTGATGGAATTAAATTTTAAAAGGAGACAGGAAAAAATGGATTTCAGATTGAGTGAGTGATTAATTAGCGAGTATAGATTGTGTAATCAAGTTGTTCATGCAGAGTCAATAAAGAGCTTTAAAAAGATAGATGAATAAACACTTCATAATGTAGCTTTTCACTTGATTTCAGACTATTTTTGTGTATCTTTATGAATATATGAGCACTTTACAATGTAGCTTTTCACTTGATTTCGTACTATCTTTGTGCCTTCAGTGGAAATGTATGTATTATTTTTGGCTTTTGTTTAGAACTTGTCTCATATGAAAAATGAGTACATAAATAAATCAAATGAATAGGGATTGTAGGTGGATAAAGACATGTAGGTTTTATACTAAGACTGTCATGTGTAGACCCTCTGGCTTCGTACAGTCTCCTCTATACCCTTTTTATTGTTGAGGAGCGCTAACCAAGGAAGGACCAAACGCACGGGAATTGTGCTGTGAACCTGTATTGCAGCAAATGTTGTGTTGCTGACGTTAAGAAATATCTCATCTTTAATTCCCGAGTCTTTACGTTGGTTAGTAGCTCATTTCCTCATCGTCTGATTTCATTTTATCGTTCCCAGTTGTAGCTGCCTCCGGAAGTGAGCTAAAATTCAGAATTATTGACTCGTAAAATGCAGATGAAGCATGAAGTAATAAATGCTGCGCGTGTGCGGTGAATGCGCTGCGTGAAAAAGGTACAGGATACAAGGCTCTCACCTGTTTATTTTTAAGGGAATACTGGAAAGAAAACACACCTTTTACATACACAAATGGAAACAGGCCAAAGGTTACAACGAAAATCCTTGCACACACGCAAACGAAATAAGGAAAAAAGTGGTGCTTCTGCTCGACGGAGAAAGAAAGAAGCTCAAGAAAAGTCTCGATGGTATTTTCAATTTGTTTGGCGTCCTCATGCTCCTTCCTCTCTGAAGTTTGAGTCGTACCGTGGAGAAATACTGCAGAGCGTATTTGTTTGTTTATTCGTTTTATATATGTAAAGTTTCTTGTATCAATGTAGAAATAACACAAACTTGCCATGGCTGGTCTTGACAAGGTGATGCTTTGCTGGGGGATTCGATACTAATTTACTGAATATAATTAAGATATAGAGGATCTGTTGTAGCAGGCACTGTTTGATCAATGTGTGTGTGTGTGTGTGTGTGTGTGTGTGTGTGTGTGTGTGTGTGTGTGTGTGTGTGAGTGTGTGTGTATAAATTCCTTTATTTCCCTTTTTTTCTTTGGCTCGTTAAGTTGTTACTGAGAGCTCCCATAAAGATACACACGTGGAAGTGAAAATAAGAATATAATGGGTGATGGTGGTGGTGGCCCTCCGGGGATGGCAATGAGGGGAGGGCGCTGAATCACTGAATCCACAAATAGTCCTCTTAAGAAAAAAAACACTCGTAGCCAGACAACAGAACAGGAAAAAATAGTTTTGCTATTATTTGTGTTGCTATTCTTAGTTCGCAACAAAGATGTCTTTTGTGTTTCTGTTTTCATCACTTCCAACTCTCCACTTGATATTTTACTTAGTAGACTCCAAAACGTCCGCTGGAGGTTTCTTTGTAGTGGGCCAGAAGCGCGTGACGTCAGTTGCCAATGCATATAATGCTCCACGCGGAAGTATGGCATTGGTTTTACTTTCCATGAATCTTGAATAAGAAACTTGAGTCGAAGGTTGCGTTGCTCCAGTCTTCTTTCCCGGGACGTTCCCTGAGTGAGCCCCGCGCAGCAGCTCCCTCCAGAACAACTTCAGGACGATTGATTACTTTGCTGCCGCGACGAGTCTTGTGGGCGTCCCCATCCTCTCTTCCATTCAGGGTTGTCTACTACACCCACAACTCAATTAGTAGGCTCGAACTCCGGGAAGCAAAGCGTGGGGTGAGCTCAGGTGATGTTCATGGAATAAAGTTAAGTGGAGACTTGATTAAGTTTCATGGAACGTCGTTGATTGGACTCATAATTTCTCCTGATTTTTTTTTTTTTTTACTATAATATATTCATGAGATCGGCCAAGGGGTAAAAATAGATATATAAAAAGTCCTTCCACGGTACACAAAGAGACCCGTCACCAAATGTGTGTGTGTGTGTGTGTGTGTGTGTGTGTGTGTGTGTTCCTCGAGTTGTTGTCTTCTTATGATGAATATGGAGAAGTGTCATCTTTTAACTCCAACTCGCACGAACATAAAAACGTTAGACTTTCTTTTCATCAAAAGAGAAACGGCTTTTAAATGCGCCTGTCGCGTCTGAAAACAAATACAACACAGTCAGATAACAATACATCACTTATTTTTTGTGCTATCACTCACATCTAAAAATAATGCGCCTCAACGGTTCTAAGAAAGAGGGAAACAGGTTGTCACGACGGTGTGCCTATCTTGAAGTATCAACAATGTATGTAAGGGACGCCTTCACACGGGAACAAGAACGCCTTGGTTGGTGCGAGAACAAAAAGCGCGAGCAGGAGTGTTGTGCTGGAGGTTGGTGGGTGGAGAGAAAGAGCCCGGAGGAGAGGAGAGGAAGGATGAAATGAATGTGCCGCTCGTGTGATTCAGTGAACGCACGGCCGGGAAAGGTTGGTCTTAAGGTTTATCTTAATTTCACTATTCTTTTACTTTCGAGTGTCAAGTCAGATCGAGAGAGAAAAGATACAGGAAACTTTCCCCGGCATAGTCATTCCATCCATTCTTCCACTATCAGAGAGTTGCGTCCCTTGTCAAGACGTGTGGACAATGACGGGCATTCGTGAAGCAGCAACAACCGATCGCTAGGCTTATATCAGGCCGAGGAGTGGTGGGATAACAGTGGCAGTGGTGAGTCCTAGTGATGCAGTGGCTTTACGTGGAGACTGTAGCGACAGGCGACACTGCAGTGGCGTCAAATCCTCGACTATGAACAGGAAGGAGATTACGCATGCACGGACACAGACGACACTCCTTACGTGCTTTGCAATCCTCCTCGATTCAAGGTCATGAAGGAGAGAGTAGAAATAAATCGAGGCAAAGAAAGGAGGAAGAATCTGGCCGGCTCAACAAGTGGTTATCTGAAAGCGTCTGCCTGTGACACGTTTCCAGTTCACGTCACACAGCGAACCTCCGGGAAAGGGAGGGGAATTTTGTGCATTAGGAAGAATTTTCTGATTCCTGCAAATATTTGATAGAGAGTATGAATAGTATATGTAGTGTGTGATGCACTCTGCCTCAGTATTCTGTGGAGATTTAAATGTTATTCACTCCATTGCAGAAAACTTACAAAGCGCAGGATACAGATTTTAATAGCTTAGCCTGGAACCTCGCGGGAGAGAGAGAGAGAGAGAGAGAGAGAGAGAGAGAGAGAGAGAGAGAGAGAGAGAGAGAGAGAGAGAGAGAGAGAGAGAGAGAGAGAGAGAGACTCAAACACACCTACATACAAATATAGATCCAGGCAGTCAAAACTTCACTATGCAAAGTAGTGATATCCCACTTTAAGACAACAATGAAAAGTTGGATGAATATGGAGATGTGGGGAACCTTTACGTAGAAGTAACACCGTTCCGTGGAATTATCTGAACCACCAAAAAGTCCTCCACTGTTCGATTCTTTCTAAAAACCTGTTCTCTTACAAGCCACACACACACACACACACACACACACACACACACACACACACACACACACACACACGGACCATCCTTCGCTTCTCTATACACAGATATCGACTGGACGTGAAAGAGAAAAGAGAGAGGAAGATAGAGAGAAGGACACAACAAAAAAGACTTCCATCCCAGCTTAGAGAAAACGCGTGGTGGGGAGCAGCCGATAGATACTGCGCTCGATAGATAGATGGCCGGGACGCTGTGATAGATATAAACGAGCGTATGGCAAGCTGTACGATGACTGCAATCAGCACTAACACCTCTACGCTCCTATATAACCCAGAAAGGGAGAGAGAGAGAGAGAGAGAGAGAGAGAGAGAGAGAGAGAGAGAGAGAGAGAGAACCAAGCAAACAAGCAAAGAGATGTCGGGGGAAAAAGGTGCAAAAAACAGAGACCTTTAAACTTCGATAGATCAGAGTGACTGACATTAGCCACTTGTTCCCCTGTCTACTGTGTGGCGAGACACTTGGACAGGTGGATAGACAGGCAGGCGGACAGGTAGACTGACAGAATGCCACTTCGATATATGAGTACCAGCTCCCCCCCCCCCCATCCACCACCTCAAACACACGCCACGCCACGCCACGCCACGCCACCAGCTAAATGTGTTTGCGTGTATATATCTCGTTTGGGTAGGTGGATATCCTCGCTGTTTGTTTGTAAATGTGTGTGTGTGTGTGTGTGTGTGTGTGTGAGTGTTGGTCTGCTTTGGGGATCACTCCGTCCATCTGTTTTGTTTATTTTCGTTTGGTTGTCGGTTTTTATCTCTTTTTTTTTCTGCTTGTCGGTTTTATCTTTTAGCTTGTTTTCTTTATATATTTGTTTATCGATCTATCTGTGTTCTCTCTCTCTCTCTCTCTCTCTCTCTCTCTCTCTCTCTCTCTCTCTCT
>CM035205.1:14748598-14776344 GCA_020233015.1 Callinectes sapidus | reverse complement strand
GAGAGAGAGAGAGAGAGAGAGAGAGAGAGAGAGAGAGAGAGAGAGAGCTCTTACCTCCCTTTCCCTCACCCGTTAAGCACCGAGTCTTTGCATCTCGTGGTCCTGGGCTCAAGTGAGGAGAATGGCCCTGAGAGAGAGAGAGAGAGAGAGAGAGAGAGAGAGAGAGAGAGAGAGAGAGAGAACCGTACTTACCTTCCTCTCCCACTAGTATATGCACACACTTTAATCACACATTTGCCTTTCCGTGAGTCTGACACCCGCTAACTTGCCACTACTGATGAGGAGAGCCCGGCAAGGCTTCCCTCTCGCTCGGAATCTACATATGTACATGGTGACGTGTGTGTGTTTAGGTACGTATATTCTTAGGCCCATTTTCCGAAACATTTTTGGTGTTTAGTTTGATATTTCTTGTTTTTTATAGTATTTCTACGATTCCACTAATATAGCATCATTGTTTCTACATTATTTACTGGTGAAACACACGTGAGGACGTAGCTAATCATTTTCGTGACCTTTGAAAATAACCGTAGTAAGAGAATAAATCGCTTCTGAGTACGGGTCACCATAAACAGAGGAAGTTGTCACATACTCTTATTCTTTTACTCTGTTTTGGCTTCCTTCAGTTTTGTGTCCTTTACTTCTTGTAATCTATCAGCTGGTAGGTAGGAGACGTATGTGATAGAGAGTGAGGAAGCTTACGTATTCTGAAACGCTTAGTTTTCCTACCATCACTAATTTCCAAAGGCTTTAGTTGAAGATAATTATGTTTTAAGGATATTTTTAGGATGGTGGTGATAAATTGGCAAGATTTTTAGTTCATTATAAGAAGAAACTGTCTTGAAAACCCCGCTAATCGTCTCTTTGATCTTGGAAAATTGTCGTGGTGAGAGAGCAAACCGTTTTTGAATACAGAACTTAAGATTGAAGGAAAATGAGTGGGAATGAGTACAGTGTGTTTGTTAGTTGACTATTAGTGATTAGATTTTTTCTTGTGTGTGTGTGTGTGTGTATGTTTCAAATCAATCATCGTTTTCTCTTTACGTAATGTTAGTATTTACCTCCAATTGATATTACGTCAGTGGAGTTTATAACATCAGTTGCGAAATATACTACAATGCAACTAGATGATATGTAGTATGTATTTTTTTCTTGTTGTCGTGTGATGTTATTTGTGTTTTCTTGATGTAACGCCTTATTTTCTTTGTATATTTTTTCCTTCTCTAGGAGGGGAGGGTGAAAATTTTGATATCGTTGGTTTATTACGTAATAACCACACTGCAGGAGAGGTGAGCGAGGGTAATCTTTTGGAAGCATGCACGCCAAGGCTTATTTGTTTGTCCTTCCATCCGTCACACACACACACACACACACACACACACACACACACACACACACACACACACACACACTTTGGTTCCGAGTCATGAACATCGTGTGGTGTGAATTTCCCGCTGATGAAGAGGACGACCCGGTCGCTAAGTACCTTGGTTGTGTAAGTCTTTGTTTTGGTCGCGACTGGCGAGGCTGAAGGGGACTGGAGCCGCAGGTGGACGACTCCCACTTAACCGCGTCGTTAAGTCTGCGAGCGTCGTCTTGGTCCCGCGGCGCCTGCCATAACCCTTCATCACGCTGCGGCGGCGGCAAGAGGGAGAAGTATTTGGGTTTACAGTTTAATAGCGTGTATTAAATCACATCAACGGGAGAACGACGACTTTGGTGGTAGCGGCATGTGCCTCAGCAGCGGCGGCGGCGGTACAGATATACTTGGTCATCAAATCTTTCCCATTTCTTCCGATGACTACTAAAACTCACTCAGACACTGACAAGGCGAGCTGAAAAACACAAGAGCACCGGAGCTCTAGGTCATTCTGTCATGTGCTCGTCAAGAGTTGATACCACTATTCACTGGAGATATATACGCGGCTGCCATGACTGAATCTCTCACGATAGCCTCTGTAAATATTTGGGTGTGAGGAGTTTTCATATATGTTGAGTTCTTTACGGTTTGCAATGTTACAGTATTTCTTCAAGAAATATCCTCGATAACGTTAGCAAACGATTTCCTCATAATGCCTGGAGCTGCTCGGTCCAAGGCCATGACTCATGGTGGGAGGCAGCTGAGTGCGGGAAGACCCAGCTGAGGTAGTAACCACCTCTATCCAGATGTAGCTGATCACAGTAAAAGAGGTCGTGGGTCGAATTCGATTAAGGCCAACGTGCCCTCTCTTGACAAGGCGAGGCTGTGCTTGCAATTTAGCAGCAGTAACAACAGCTGTAGTCTCGTCACGCTAACACGCAGCCTGTGTGGTGGAGGCGGCACGCACTCTCACGTACAAGGTAAACAGACTCAACGTGCAAACCAACGGCACACTCCCTCCCTCAGGCTCGGCCCACGCTAGCACTACGATGGGGGAACACGCACGCCAGTATGTGTGTGTGTGTGTGTGTGTGTGTGTGTGTGTGTGTGTGTGTGTGTGTGTATGTGTGTATGTGTGTGTGTGTGTGTGTGTCAGTGCATTTGCAGCTGTCCATATTATACACAGGTCGGCGCAGGACGATCTGTGGATAGGTCACAGAGGGCGTAAATCACCCAGTAAACAAGAGAAAAATCAAACAAGCGCAATGAACTTGGTAGAGTTGATGGCGGCAGGACGAGCCATGACCCAGTGGCTCCCACAGCTACTTTACGCGACAACCATTTGATCCTGACTTGTTTATCACCTTAGAAATAGTCGCGTTTTCTTTGAGTATGTTTTCCTCTCAGCTTTCACGTCTCATCACCGTCTATCACAATCCACGACATATTGGTTGCTCTGCCCTCGCCCTATTGATCCGTCCTCATGTTTTTGTTTAATCTTATTTTGCACTCAATGTAAATATTTTTTTTTCGTTCTTTACGTTGGCATGTCATAAAAGGTGATGTTTATAATAATATAATGGTGTTGCAGTTCCCGTGGTGCAGCTTTGGTGGGGCGGAGTAAGGCACGGAGACAGGCTGGTTTGCATACGGATGGTCTTGTAAGCAACTCAGGGAGGAAGGAGAGAGGCATTTCCCTTGAAGTATTTAGACGCTGCTTCCCTTTCTAAATGCTATTTTCCAATTCCTCCTCTCCTCCTACGTATCTCCATTGTGTCTTTTCTCCGATATTCTCTATCTTCCTTCCCTACCTCACTCTCCACTTTCCTTCAGTATCTCGTCATCTCCCGGCGGCCGTTTGTTGTCGCTCGCCCTTTCTTCCATTAACGCTGCTCGATTATGCTTCCTTTACTTCCTCCACCATTTCCTTTTTACAAGAGAGAGAGAGAGAGAGAGAGAGAGAGAGAGAGAGAGAGAGAGAGAGAGAGAGAGTAATTTAGTTCTATTTTAAGAGCATTGTGAAGAATTTGGTGAGGTATAGGGCCTACAATATATTTTTTTCATCTTATTATTAGAATAATGAGAAAAGTGTAATGAGAGAAGACGTGTAAAAGTAGCGAAAAAATTATTATCGAGGTAAAAACTTCGTTAACTCTATCAAGTTCTAGAAAGACTCGTGTTATGAACTTTATTGTACTTGTTGTGGGAAACAGCTTCAGCTATAGAGTTGTTGTTAATCTCCTTCAGTACTGGAATACATTTTTTATCACGAGTTTTGCTTATAATTAGACGATTTTATTAAAATTAGGAAAGGTATATTAGGCTCAGAAGATGAATGACCAAAGTCTGCACTATTCTAATCCCCACATGAGTTTATGAAACTGCATAAAATAGCCAAATAATGAGTAAAATAAACTTGAAAACCCATTCCGGTGCTGAAGGGGTTAGGGACAACAAGAAAATGAAGAGTTGTGCACAAAACCCTT
Source organism: Callinectes sapidus (assembly GCA_020233015.1). Classification (NCBI taxonomy): domain Eukaryota; kingdom Metazoa; phylum Arthropoda; class Malacostraca; order Decapoda; family Portunidae; genus Callinectes; species Callinectes sapidus. The sequence continues at coordinate 14,772,501 of CM035205.1, read as the reverse complement.
TCGTAAAAAATGAAAATGAGAATACAAGAAAGGTTCCGGCGAAAGCGTATCGAAAATCCACAACAATTTGTCTTCTTGAGTTGGTGTTTGGCGATGAGGAAGTAATGGTGACGGACACAGGGCATCACCACACTCTTGGTAAAGGCGACCACGCGTAATCTTTTATTTCCTCCAAGATTGTGTGTGGGGAAAAAACACTTACGTTCCAAATTGAGGTAAGTAAACAAATGAAAAAAAAAAAAAAAAACGGTGAAAGCAAGTCAAGTGGTGTATATCGCTGTAATATTCGGCTGTTGTGGCTAGATCTGCGATAGTATTCAGAAACGCTTTGCTTTCTCATCACGACTGTTTTTTAAAGCCATAGAGACGAATAGCTGTTTTTTTTTTTCAAGATTGTTTATCCTGTTAATGAGGTAAAAATCTTGTTAATGTGTCACTAGAACCGTAAAAAAAGCATTCTTAGAAACCCGCGGAACTTCAATTAGAGCCTTTTGAAAGAAGCGGAAGTGCAGCACAGAAGTGTTTCAGAATGGTCCTCACTGTGCTGGTCTGGCGTGGTACTGGCGGGCACACATTGCTGCCAGTCTGCCGGACGGCCCTGTCTTGGTAATAACTCGGTAATTACGAACTGTCAGTCACCGTTACTCAGCCTTTTTTTTTCTTCTTTTTTTTAACATCATACAAATGAATGTCTGTCTGTTTAGGTTGCATATTGAATTACCATTTAAAGAATTATCGTGCTGCCGTTGTGTAGCGAATAACCATAAATTGATTGTGAATTCGTGACTTTTTAGTGATGGGGTAACAGTGAAAATATATGTATAGAACAGAGAGCATCGAAAAGGTCATAAAGTGCTTGTCCATCACTGGTAGGGACACATTGGCAGAGATACACTGGCGACACACGCTGGAGGGGACACACTGGTGGAGACACACTAGCGGAGACACATTGGCGGGGAAGCACTGGGGAGAACACAGTGGGTGGTGTATGGGTGTAATGCAGGACATCACTATTCATACGAATCAAGCTACACGTAAACACGAATTTATATAATGGAGAACATTTTGCCGAATTGGTCGCAATTAGTGTTTCGTGCTTTTCCGTCGCATTATCAGGTAAATGGAATGTTTTCCTTCGATACTTTACTTTGTCGTTTGCAAATTACAAATTTTTCATAGTAATTTAATCATGTAAATTGAATGCAGAGTTTTACATGTGTGCAATGCTTGTTGTATAATACTACATCCATGTATGCATATTCGTGCATGGGCGCATACAAACTTTACACGTGCATGGATAGTATATATAATTGCGTATATATTCATAATCATCATCCTATATATCGGTAGGACAAGGGACAGAGATGGATAGGGAATTCAACCCATAAACTACATGACTACCTACATTATACATCCATTATATATATATATATATATATATATATATATATATATATATATATATATATAGAGAGAGAGAGAGAGAGAGAGAGAGAGAGAGAGAGAGAGAGAGAGAGAGAGAGCGCGAGAGAGAGAGAGAGAGAGAGAGAGGGAGAGAGAGAGAGAGAGAGAGAGAGAGAGAGATTTAATCCCCGAGCGCATGGGTTCGAATACTGGCTACGGTCTGAGTGGAGATTGGGCGTCCACTTGGGGTAACGGTTCCTAAGTAGATGGACTTAATTTAAGATAGGAGGTCTCCATTAGGTGGTCTCCTTTAGCCCATAAATTCCCATAAAAAGCCCACTTTGTATACATAATATATATATATATATATATATATATATATATATATATACTATATATATATATATATATATATATATATATATATATATATATATATATATATATATATATATTACACAGACATACGTTTGCTCTCGCTGTATACAAAATTCACACGTAAGTGTTCATATTGTTAGTGCTATGCTTGATTGGAATGGACCCGAATAATAAATTGGGATTTGCAGAGGCGGTTAACGTCTGAATATTGGTAAGGGAATGAAAAGTTATGCATGGTAGAGAAAAACTATATGTATGGCTTTCCTAAACTATCGAAAGGCTGACAGAAAGCAAGATATAGAGATGTTAGAAAAAAAAAAGTACCAGTAGTAATTTTTAAGTAAGCAAGCATATACAACGTCCAAAACTCTACCGTTTATTTCATACATGCCAGTTAAATGTTTGTTTCTTCTTTTGTCTTATCGTATGACATTTTTTGGCGTCGTTCAGTCCGTTTCAGGTGGACTCATAGCTATCGCTTACACACACACACACACACTCACCGCGTAGTGTAGTGGTTAGCACGCTCGGCTCACGATCGGCTCACGACCGAGAGGGCCCGGGTTCTAATCCCGGGCGCGGCGAGGCAAATGGGCAAGCCTCTTAATGTGTATCTAGCCCCTGTTCACCTAGCAGCAGCAAGTAGGTACGGGATGTAAGTCGATGGGTTGTGGCCTCGCTGTCCCGGTGTGTAGTGTGTGATGTGGTTTCAGCCCTACCCTAAGATCGGTCTATGAGCTCTGAGCTCGCTCCGTAGGGTAAAGGCTGGCTGGGTAACTAGCAGGCGACCGCGACAGTGAATTACACACACACACACACCGCGTATTGTAGTGGTTAGCACGCTCGGCTCACAACCGAGAGGGCCTGGGTTCGAGTCCCGGGCGCGGCGAGGCAAATGGACAAGCCTCTTAATATGTGTCTGCCCCTGTTCACCTAGCAGCAGCAAGTAGATACGGCATGTAACTCGAAGGGTTGTGGCCTCGTTGTCCCGGTGTGTCATAGACCGAAGATCGGTCCATGAGCTCTGAGCTCACTCCGTAGGGAAAAGGCTGGCTGGGTGACCAGCAGGCGATCACGGCAATGAATTACATGAACAATAAGAGAGCTCATTTATATTGTATTTGAAATGACTTGATTTTCTAGGCTATTGCTATATTGTATTTTATTGTAGCAGTATGTAAAAGGTAAATGTGTATAATAACGTCTGAAGAGAGAGAGAGAGAGAGAGAGAGAGAGAGAGAGAGAGAGAGAGAGAGAGAGAGAGAGTAGTACGTACACCGATCGTAGCAACTCGACAAACTGTGACAAATGTATCGGAAATTAAAACCGAGTTTGAAATTCTTCCTCGTTCGTTTAAAGCAGGGCAGCCTGCTGGGCTGCGATGCCGTCTGGTCTTAGTAACTTCGTCGCTAAAGGTGATATCATTTAATCACTCGCCTAACAGTTGTTTGTACTAAGCCTATAAATGATGAACGAAAGTGGTTGAAAAAAAAAAAAAAAAAGAGGTAATGTCTCTTTTCATCCAGTAATTGGGCACATTTGATATATAGTAGATTTTTATTTATTTATTATTTTTGTTTTGGTTATCTAAGTATTATCAATAATATGTTTAGTAGTAAATCATGGAAAACAGAGTGCAAAATATCTAGTCGAACTCGGACTCTTGAAATTCGAAACTGTTGTTCGGACATCGGAAACCTTGAGGATTTGAACAGAGAGGAGAGAACCTTGGCTGGAGCAACTGGTGTGCATCTGTGAGTCTTTTTCTTTTGTTTGTGAGATTATTTATCACATACTTCTGTATATTCACATTTGAAGGTACGTTCAGTGTTTGAGGAGGTGAACTTCATGACTTGTGAGCCTTGTGGATTGCATGTAACAAGCAACTGTGTGTGCAGGGCTCATGTTTGCTCAGATGAGTTTTCTCTCAGACTCAGGCACCGTGTAATTGGTCAACTTTATTCGGTGTGTCAGTGATGTGTCATCTGGCAGGAGTACATTATTACTCCCACCCAACACATGGCCCAAGTGGGATATTGTGGTTAAGAACCGTAATTGTGTCCGTTAACTTAATGTTTACTATCGGCCCTGGTCAGTAGCGCATGACGACTGCATGTTGCGGTAGTATACTCACTGTACTTCACGTCTATGAAGTTTTTTCGTGTTCGGCTACTACTGATTCTTATTAAGGTTAAGTTTAGGTTGAGGTGGTCATAGATACCAAAATGGACCAAATGTTGCTTCTGAAAACATGTAAGAAGACAAATGACTATATTTGGCAAAGGAAGGAACTCATGTAAATATTCACCAAATGATACCATTTATTAATTTTTCATCTTTACACAACCAGAAACAAGTTTTCAGATTTCTTGTGGCTTTCAGCCCCCTCACCTCCCCCTTGGATCCACCACTTCTTTTTCTAATGTAAATGGGGGAAGCTGATTAAGGGCAACAAAAACAAGGAAAAAAGCCCTTGGGACTCAAGGTTTCTTGGGCCAAGACCAAGGTACAGGTGATTGGAGGCATACTGGATGAAACAGTACAGTCTGTCTATGCTTGTGACAAGGACATTGAGATCTTTCAAAACTTCACATACCTTGCTTGGTAGTGTAGTGCATAACAATGGTGGGTCAAGCCAAGAAGTCACAAGGTGGATTGGCCTGGCCCACGGCGTTATGGATTCATTCAACATGAGTATTTGGCGTTGTCGATACCTGTGCAGACGAACAAAGATTCAGATCTTCAAGGCGCTGGTGATCCCTGTCTTACTCTATGGTTGTGAGACATGGACACTGAACACTGACCTGAAGAGGTGAATTGATGTCTTTGGTACTAGATGCCTTTGCAGGATCATGGGATACTGCTGGTATGACTTTGTGTCAAATCAGTAATTGTTCTGTGAGACCGATTTGAGGCCTATTACTACCATAGTCCATCAGTGCCAACTGCGGCAATATGGGCATGTGGCACGATACCCGGAAGCTGATCCTGCTTATTGGGTTGTTTCCGTAAGGGACAACCCAACTTGGAGGAGGCCAAGGGGATGCCTACAGAACTCTTGGCTGTGGCAAGTCGATGCCTCCTGCTGGGAGTCACTCGGTATGGGAAGGGAGCCTGCATGGAGACTTACGAGGCGTGACCACCAGGAGTGGCACCATAGGGTAGGCAAGGCAATGTGTCCCCTGACGTATGGCCCCCATAATTGATTGATTGATGACTTGAACTGTTTCAAGAGAGAGGTATCAAGACGCTTATCCCATTCTTTAGGCTCATGAATCTGAACTTTCCAGGGACTGGCACTACAGTGGGCTTTTTTTGTTCTATTTTTGTTGCCCTTGGCTGCCTCCCTTCTACTTAGAAAAAAAATCCATATCCATGAGGATGTCATAATTTAATATGTATGTTGTTCTATGGAAACTAACATCCACATCTGCATCCACTAAATACATGAACTCTAAATTTTGACATCTGATCCATGTCTATCCTAGTATCAGAAAGTGGCAGGACAAATTATCATCTCTATCATGTATTACAAACTTTGTCTTGTAAAATAACTTCACTTTGCTAAAAGATCTCACTGCATCAAATGGCACAGATTTTTTTCTTTTTAGATACATGTTTAACCAATATGTTTAGTGTCTTTTAATAAGATCTTCTGTGCATGTCCTCCCATACAGGCTAATTTTGTAGTTGGTCAAACCTTAATGCAACATTTAAAGTCTTCTTTACAGACTTATTATTGTGTAAAGGAGAAGTGTGACTTCATAACCATCATATCCACAGGATCACGCCATGCAGAGAGCAGTAGTTCTCCTCACACTCTCCACCCAACCATGGCCTCTTTTCTCATGGTGACAACGCTTCTGATGCAGGGGTTGCTGTAACCTGAGCCTCAGTATCACTGCCTAGGTCTTGCATTAGTCTGAGTCTTGCTGTATGTGCTGCCCAATAAAGTAAGTCTGTACTGTTTTTCTCTTCTTCCAAACTTCAAGATTTGGAGATTGGTGGTGTATGGTGATGAATCATACAATAGAGCAGTTCCCTATGTATTTTTTTAGAAACCTGAATAAGTTTTTGGAGGGAATATCAGTAAGATGTAAATTTGAAATAATTGAGTGTAAGTGAAAGATCTTTGACTATTTCAATACTTGGCTAAATGTACAGTGTTTCATGGGGGAATATGGTCTTGTTAGATAAGGTGGTGATACCAAAGTTAGCTTCTTGTTGATATTGAGATTAGATTCATGTGAAATTTTGACATATACTCAAAAGTGTTTGATCATCACATTGTTGATGAAGCTGTCAAGTTTGCAAAAAGGGAAAGTGTCTCTTAGAAAAATTGAAGATGCCTGTATTCAGATGACAAAAAAAAAAAAAAAAAAAAAAAAAAACTCTATACATGCTGTTCTGATGTAAGAGGGAAAATGTTGTACATATAGAGCTTTCCATGTACTGTCAGTAGTCAGTGCATGGATTGATCTTTGTTAAAGACTGACTTAAATCATTGTAGGATCTTGAAATGCCCTTAGCTGCAGTTTTTATATATATATATATATATATATATATATATATATATATTATATATATATATATATATATATATATATATATATATATATATATATATATATATATATTAGTCCTTTGTGTTGAAATGATGTTTATCTAAATTGCCCATGTAAGTCCTCTGTGATCTTGACCTTAAAAGGGCTTGTGGTTCTTCTGGAGTTTCTACCATCTTCAAGAATCACCCTCCCATTCTCACTTTTCTTATTGACATATGCATTACCTTCCATTCAAGTTTACTTATAGTTCATTTCTATACCTGGGCACAAAAATGAAAAAAGATTAATCATGATAGCTTATAAATTGTTAATAACAACCAATAATCAGTTGATAATTGGTGATAGATTTAATGTCCTATAATCAACAAATTAATAGATCCAAAATTTAAGTATTATTAATATCAGTAGATTGTGCCAAGTGTTTATCTACTTAGTTTATTCCTTCAATGGCTTTATATATTTTCCATTGTAAGTATACAGTCCATTTGTATGATTATTATTTTATTCAGGGCCATTGACAGCATTTAAGACACCCATTATTATCATATTTCTATTTTAATTCTTGATGAGCTCCATACACAATCGATAACTTCTGATCATAATTTTCTTATGGGATTGATGTGATCTCTTCACAGTCCCATCAAGTAGATAAATCCTTCCATCCTCTCATCTTGAAGAGCTATTGGCCAACACCCCAGCACCACCATACTTTTGCAGTACAAAGGTTATATTCATCACTGTACAGAGAATGCTTCTCATGCTTGTGGTTAAGAGAAGGGATCACAATAGCTTCCAGGCAGAGGTTATTTATCTTATCAGTTCCCCTGTTCTACACTTTTATTTTCTCTTTTCCTCCATATATTTGTTATTTTTTGCTTTTACTCTTAATTTTTATCTTTTCATTTAATTTTTTACATAACTATTTTCTAGTTATTTTCTGCTTGAATTTGCAAGTTGATTGCCTCTATTACTATAAATATGCAGTTGAAAACTGTCACTTGTTTCCTTTATGATACAAGAGCAAGGCTTCACCAGAATTTTGACTGATTTTTTTTTTTTTTTTTTTTTTTTTTTTTTTACAGTTGACAATCACAAATCTGGCAATTGACATTCCAGGAAGACCAGTTTTCTGGCATGACTGTTGGAGCACCTTTTTAAAATTTATCGTGTTGGCTTGCCATTATTTTCTGGAGACACCACTTATGTTTGGATGGTGCTGTACTACAAAATCATTTCTTTGGCCCAGCTTACAACAGCTGACAAGCATTTATACTCATGTAGCTAATTATTTGCTATGATATAGCTGTATGATGGATTCAACAAAGAAAAGAAGTGGTGTAAATTGCAACATATGCATTGTTGATTACAGAGAAATTTGAAGTGCTTGAAAGAATTTTATTTGCTCTTTCATTTCTGTTGGATATACTTTATACCTCCAAAATCTGGCACTTTCCAGACTATGGAAAATTTTCGCCTGCAGGTTATCCTTGCCAGATCACAGAAAATTTTGGACTGCAGGTTGTCCTTAAAGTAGCACAGAATACCATACTCTATTTTCTACAAACCATCATAGCTAATGACATTGCTTATAGCTTGCATAATGGTGCATTTTAGACTTGACACAAGACTGTCCATGGCCAGCTATAAACTTGACATTTCCCATGAGTGCTATGACAGGGTTCACTCCATTTCAATACCACCTCTGACTGTCAGTCCATCATAACTCTTGTCAACATCATGATGACATGGCTGTATATACCATAACATGATCCCCAACAGTTTCTGTTATAAATTCAACAATAAATATCAGTAACAATGAATGAATAATGCCCTTCTTTGATGCAATGAAATATTGTTATAGATAACTGCTAGGAGCAGTATGATTCATTTACCAAAATTCAAGCAATCCTTGCTTCCTGTGGACAGCACATGTTGGGCTGTTGGCATAATCTCCCGTACAGGTTGTCTATTTCTTTGAAATGTATACAGCATATATACTTATAACATCAAAATTCCAGAATTTTGAAAAATCCAACAGTCTTCAGGTGCCTAGGTTGCCAATTTTTTTTTTTTTTTTGTCAACTGTAATATCTCTTTTTTTTTCTTTTTATGTTTTAACTTTAGACTCCAGCAAGAGGAGGAATGGCAAGCCACAGAGGGAATTATACTAACCGACCTTGAAATTTTCATTGAATGTGCTTTATATTTATACCTTCCTGTTGTAAATAAAAATCTTGAGTATATTTACAAAGTATGATGGAATGAAAATACTGAATATCTCTAATATTGGGGAGAGAGGTTTTTCATGCGAAATTGTAGCGAGTTTTGTGCTATAAAATTGTGTGAAAGATAAGATGTATTAATTTCTAGCAAGTATTCTGCTGTGAAATTGTATGAAGAATGTTCAGTAGTTTAGGAAGAATTAAATGTAATTTTGGAACACAGAGAGAGAGAGAGAGAGAGAGAGAGAGAGAGAGCATGGTGAGAAATAAGAGTAAATTAGAGATACAGTTCTGAAGGGAGTCAATTGGATCAGGAAAGCTAAGATAATCATTGTAATCTGTTTTAATTAACAATCCAGTATGTACGGATTTCATGACTCAAGTTTGTTAACTAGGTAACAAACATCCACATTTTAGCAGACCCACATAGTTGTATAAAGTCCAACAGAGATGAGAAAAATATTGTTTATGGAGTATGAGGGTGATAACATTATAGTTGGTCCTAATTTTAGTATGTGGAAAGTGAGGTTAAAGAAACTGGATGTCTGAAGTATGAAGCTGATCATGATGCAGCAAATCAAGATATGAATGTCTCTCAGTTAAGTAAGGGATGTAAGATTGAGTGAATCTGAGAGCTGTCTTTAGTGTGTGTAGTTCTAGTAGTATGTAGTGCTGTTTTGAATGTCAGTAAGCTAAACTGAAATACCTGCCTGAGATATGGAATGATTATAGTGATGTGATTGGAGGATAAGATTGAAATTTTCCTCATTAAGTTAGAAGCAGGTGAGAGTGCTACATCAGGAAAGAGAATAATTAATGCCACAATGATTTTGAATTGTGAAAGGCCTATGAAAATATTACTTTTTCCCTAACAAATGACAAAACTGTTAAACAAAGCTGCATATCATGGTAAAAAAAAAAAAAAAAAAAATTAAAAGGCAACTGTCCTTTATTCATTATTATTTCAATTAATTTATAACTGAACTTTCACATGCTATGGAACTTTGTCCCATCTACCTGATTATGGTAAGAATGCCTTATTTTCTAGTTTCCATCTTATCAGAACTTGAATAAAAGTATTCAAGTATTCAGAAGTCTATCTGGTTATGCCTATTTTATTTATCTGTTATAACATACACATAATAGGTAATTAAGTACACACACACACACACACACACACACACACACACACACATACTTTGAAATATATTTCTTATGCTAATGAAAGTCAAGGAAGACATTGCCATGGTTTTTGTCAGCTGTGTAAATGCTGACACACAACCCCATTACTATTGCTGTTGAATATAGGCTTGATAAGAAGTTTATGGATGTTCTACAGCCATTCAGCAATAACTTGAAAGATGCCCAGTTTCTGGCACTGTTACAGTTACAATTGCCTTTGCTTCAAAGCTCCAGAACTCTTTCCATAACTTCAGAAATTTATCTCCCCTTCATGTATCACTAACAGATACATATGCAACACACTCAAATACTTAGATATTGTTCAGAATAGTTTATCATTGTCCATCTACCACAAAAATTGAAAAAAATACGGAATGTTTTCCACTTTGTCTTTGAAAACAAGAACATTATAAATAAAGTCAAGCCTCAGGACTCCTTCAAATAATTGCTTTCAGAAGTATTTGGTTCTATTATTGTCTTAATGAGGGAGCTCCAGTTCTGTAGCAATCAGGCCATTCCTGGTAATTATTTGTAAATTGTTATACACATAATATTCTTGCACTTTCTGCATTGTTTGTAAGCATATTCTTTGTATCCTTGAAATATTGGAATATTTTCTCCATGAGATTGTTGTCCAATGATCTAATAATCATTAACATGAAAATTTACAACTTTATTAAGTAACTTCTATCCCCACCAGATTGGATGCAGATATTTGATCCAGTTTTTCAATGGTACATCATGGTTTTGGATCTGTGAGCTTGAATTTTTCCTGTTTGTCCAGCTATTCTACTGTATTTCTTGATAAAGGTAAGAATGATCTTGTATATGATTTGGAGTTGAGCAATCTTTTAGCAGTGGTTAAGTTTTAATCAATTAGGTTCTGGCATGTGTTCACATTGTGCTTGCCTTTCGTTACCAATGTTATGTATCTTGTTCAGTCTTTCCGAGTTCACTTACTTTAGTAAATTTTCACATGCTCAATTCTCAGAAATGCACTTCTACTTACATGCATTGCACATTGCAATAAATTTCATTTGAAATATTTTGCTCATCAATATAATTGTTAGGAATATTTTGTTCACAATAGCCATTGTAATGCTATAAGTAGGTAAATTTATCTGTGTATTTCATATAATTCCACAATTTTATCATATCCCCATATTGGTCAGCATCATCATATACTGTAATGAAGCTACAAAAATGTTCCATGTGACTTGGCTATCCCTCATCAGTAGATTTTCAACTTGGAATATTCTCTAGAAATTTTGATGGTTCAGGAACAGGTGTCAGAATGAAGTAGGCTAAAATTAGATAAGAAGTTCCATAATTTGGGGTTAGGATCTTTGTATACTTTGGTGGATGCTTTCCTTTTGCTCTTGAAAAAAATACATGAATACTTGAATGAATACATACAGGGATGTTGCTGAACTGTCAGTGCCACATGATATTAGAACTTCTGCTGACATGAACCTCATATAGTGCAAACTGGTAACTTGATCGTTCTTGTGCTGAATTCAGCAAGGGAAATAATTAGTACATGGCAACTTATGATAGCTGTTCATGTGTTTTTCAAAGAATGGAATGGATTCAGTGCTTGACATACCGACAAAGAATTATCGTTTATGACACTTCTTACTTTGGCTAACAGAATGGCGAGTTTGTTTTAAAATTTTAAAATCATCTCTGTTTCAACTAAATGTTTTATATCTTAATGATTTACTGTAAGCTTACAATATACATAGCTTCTTTAACTGTCTTGTCAAATATTTTGGGATGATTTGCCACAATTGCAGTGGAACACCTGTCTCTGCACCATTTCTTCAGCAATGTACAGTAATCAGTTTCTTCATTTGGCAATAGGGATGTGACTATTTTGTTTCACCATTCTTTTGAAAATCTTAACACTATAATATGTAATGATAAAGCTTGTGTATTTTTCTGGGCATCACATAACAGCTCTGCTTTCTCCTGACCATTTTGTTAGGCAAAGCATCACATCCTTCCTTATGTCACTTACATCAGTTTATCAACCACTGACTGCATGTTTTCAAAAATTGCCATGTATTTATTTTTCCCCACATACTGTGGAGAAGGTTACCATTTTGTGCAATGTGATGCATATGTTAGTTGGAGTTCTTACATCACTTGACAATAAGTGTACATCAGCTTCAATATCTTGCATATTCAAGGGGATGATATTAATGCATAGAAAATCACACCAATAAATTTTATTTGCTTCAGTATGAAAAGTATAATCCTATCATATAGTATTAACAAGCTACTGGAGGCACAAGATAATTAAACTGTTAGGATGATCTTCCCTTCTAGTTGTCCATCATACTTGCTCAGCACTGGATCTACTTCATTTTTCAGGAACTCAACAACCTGGAAGAAGACGGTTTTTATTATATATCTATGAAGAGAAATAAGGGAAGGACTGGATGCCTTATATTGTGATTTCTAGTGCTTGTTGCTAGTACGAGTACTTGCACCATTTACAAGTAAAGCTTGTATGGGAGAGAATGTTTACCAACAACTCCTACATCGTGAAGTGATATGGAGGCAAGAAGACAAGCAAGCATGGCACAGACATTGGACAAACTGTTGGCAATAGTAGAAGCTCATTTAGCAAGCACAGGCTATTGATGGCTGATTGCTTTACAGCAGCAGTAGACAGGCATGTACCAGCAGGTCTTGGTGTTTTATGGTTTTATGAGACTGGTGAATGACAGAACGGATGGCATTTCAGGTCACTCCATTACATCTCTTTACCAGGTGCTGCACCACCATGCCAGCAGGCCCTAATCCCAGCTCTACATAAGCTCCCTCATGAGTATAGTGTGGCATAGTGTGTTGGCAGATTATGAAGAGATTTATTACAGTTGTAAGAATAGCCCATGCATAAGAAGCTGGCCCACTTCTAACATTGGTATAAGCAAAATACAGCAATGGCACAATGTGTGACCTTGACCGCATCCACACACTTTTAACATCAGCATAATGTAACAGGATGATATTCAGTTATTTTTGTCACCCTAAAGGAGTCAGCTCTTGTTTGGATTTGCATTTGGTGTTCTGTATCTCCTCAGGACTCACAAACCATTAACTCTTCAGGAAACTGTAGGCAATATACTCTGAAAATAGACACTGAGGTATGTGACAGGCAGAGAGCTGAGTAAGATGATACAGATCACCAAATATGAATCCCAACAAAAGTTACAGAGTTTAGCATAATTTGCTAGCTTCTTTAGGGTGACAAAAATCACTGAATGACCACCTATTATCCTGATGACATTCTTAAAATCTCACAGAGCATTAGGTCACATTGTGCTAATGTTGAAAAGTGCAAGGATGTGGCCCAAGAATGTCCCTCATTTTTATGCTATTGCTGTCCTCTGCCATTCTAATAGCTTGCACCAATGTCAGATGCATCTCATGGTGAAACATGAAAGAAAGTGGACCAGCTGCTTATGTAGAGGTTAAATATACAACTATAACAGTTTTTCATAATCTGTCCACACTACACCACTCCTTAAAACCATGTAGAGATATGTCATGAGGGAGCCTATGTGGTGGCTTGGCTTGGCATCTGCTAATGAGGAGCACCAGCTGAAGGGATGTAATGGGTCCACCTGAGATATTTGTTCCATCATTCCTACCCATGAGACACCAAGATCACCAATAAAAGCTGGTGCATGCCTGCCTGCTACTGCTGTGAAGCTGTAGCTCTCTCTCTCTGTATATTTGTGTGTGTGTGTATATATATATATATATATATATATATATATATATATATATATATATATATATATATATATATATATATATATATATAGTAGCAGTTGCCTATATATAGCTAGATAGTGGTATTAGTAGTAAATTTTTAAAAATAAAGTTGATAGGTTTGGAATTTTCCTTCTTTTGGATCAGTTTAGGCAAAAAAATAATACTAAGTTTAAGGTGAGATTTGCATATAGGTTCTGGGTGGGTCTTGTCTACTCTGTTAAAAACTCCTTCCCCTGTCTGCTAGGGGGAAGGACGGGGCCTCTCTGTGCAAATTGCAGCTTAAAGATAGGGGGGTTTTTGGGGTTCCACTGTATTTGTAAGCAGAATTCCTTAATTATATATATATATATATATATATTATATATATATATTATTATATATATATATATATATATATATATATGTACAAATTAAGCAATTCTGCTTACAAATACAGTGGAACCAGATTAATACAGTGGAACCAGACTTAGAGGCCCCGTCCTTCCCCCTAGTGGACGGGGGAAGGAGTTTTTAACAGAGTAGACAAGACCCTCCCAGAACCCTAACTAAAGTATGTTATGTTACCACATCCGATCTCTTATATCCTTTTAACCAGTCACACATAGCCAAACATGATGATACTCCCTGCTAGACTCAGGCATACAACTATTTTTACCACAGTACATTTATCTAAGCAAACTATAATCTATCTACTCTAAACTGGCTGCTGCGGTTCAGTCTGAGGAAGTGAACACTGGCTATGATAATAGAAATAATGACTGGAGGGCCTAAATAATCTATACACAAGTATATACAAATTGGATCTACTTCTCCATCATTAAGAGAAATAACTGTTATGAAACAAATGGGATCAAAATATGTTGAGTTCTAAGCACAATACATTCACATACCTGCTGTGGGGCACGACCAATGAAGGTGGCTGGATCCAACAAAGAGTCAAGCTGGTTGTGTATTGGACTAAAATATGAACATGCTCGAATCCTTTCCACCAGATCATTCTCTTCACCTTCCTGCTTCACTTTGTTTGCAGCTTGCTGACTCAACACCCGCACTTCCTCGTGGCATTCCTGATGACATGAAGCAAAATGTTCAAGTGTTCTGAAAACTTTGTAAAAATAAATAAACAGCTCAATTACAGCACATATTTTCTTCATATCTTCAGTTTTAAAAGACTTTTGAGAGAGAGAGAGAGAGAGAGATGGGGGGGGGGGAAATGAGTTTTCTGTATCTTCCCAAATTGAAAACAATAATAATTTGAGTTACTTGGAAAATTATTGGGACTAAATAAGATATCAGAAATGACAAAAGAAATGAGACACGAGAAACTGGCAACTATCACAACAGCAGGAAAAGAACAACGCAGGGAAGACAAGATGATCTTTGATGGGACCCAACCTGGTGAAAACAGTGTTCCATCCCAACTGGGAAACGTCACAGTATAAAGTACTTGAAACATGCATGATTTCTTAAGATGGTCTAAAGAAGGAAAGGCATGCATGTGAATACATACATTGGAAGGGATCTAAAGAAGGAAAGGCATGCATGTGAATATATACAATGGAAGGCGGTCAGTTTTGTTGAATTGCAAACGATACTATACTATATCTCTAACCTGTCTGTTGCCACCAGCTTTAACCATGGCCATGATGATATTTTCTGAAGCCATAAAGGGCAGTTCCTGAGAAATGTGACGTTGGATCACCTTTGGATAAACCACCAGTCCCTCACTGATGTTCTGCAGAGTGGTCAGTAGGCTATCTGCAGTCAAGAAGGA
This sequence comes from Callinectes sapidus, assembly GCA_020233015.1. Taxonomy (NCBI): domain Eukaryota; kingdom Metazoa; phylum Arthropoda; class Malacostraca; order Decapoda; family Portunidae; genus Callinectes; species Callinectes sapidus. The sequence goes on along the minus strand of CM035205.1, from coordinate 14,757,187 downwards.
CTCTGCCAAGCTGATACGTCTGTGAATAGTACAGGTTGTGTAATATATATATATATATATATATATATATCCTTGACAGGGTGAGCTCCTCTCACCACAGATGACAAATGTTTACTGAGTGACATGGTCCGAGATGGCATCAGTGTCATGTTTAAACAAAGATGCCAATATTGAGGGCAAGATGACAATAAGTGGCATCTCGTGTTAAGATGCCTTCATTAGTAGTAAAATGTCAGTAAAATGCTTGTGATAGTACCTTAAAATTTTTCTTCACTCCGTGAGCTAAGAAACTATACTTTTTTGTCCCATGGAAGCTCTTCACTTAGCAATGAATTAATCTAATGACTTGGTTGTTGGAGCAGAACCTGGGTGTTAAGTGAGAAGCTGTACTGAGAAATTTTGATCACCAGTATTTGGATTAATAAACTTCACTAAACACTTATCCCCAGCTATCACGGGTTTCGCTATTGCATTTCAAAGCTATTGCAGGAACACACATTGAAATGACTAACACGTATCTCAATTGGAGCTATTGCAACTCGTGAAAGAGCCTATCCCATGAAAAAGTCTATCCAGATGGCTACATTATTCTCTTTGGCCAGATTCACTCCTGATTGGCTGAGTTTGAGAGAGGTATTTGGCTGTGATTGGCTAGCACACCTTGCTACCTCCTCCTCTGCCACCCTCTCAATTCAGTAGACTAAATCAGCACGTGCGAGTAGCAGTGAAAGCGATATTCAAGACCACATGCGCATTATTTGGGCACAATGGCTGCTATTCCCCCTCCTGACCACCCAGCCCAATCCAGCAAAAGACGACAGCGGTACCAAGGAAAAAAATTAAGAGGAAGAACCTTACATATGCAGTGAAATTGGAGATAGCAAAATTGGTTGAAGGTGGACAAAGCAAAAGTCCTGTGGGGTCTAAGTTTGGTATCAACGAGTCTACAGTGGTAGGTATTTACTGAAAGTAAACGGACGTAAATAAATCTTTTCTCACGTCTATTTTTTATGCATTTCATGTCTGTGTTTACTTTGTACAATCAAAATGTAAACGATATCTATGAATTATGATGAGATGAGGGGAAAACCAGGTGCCAATATGTTAAATCATGTTGCCACTCTGGTGGGCCAGGACCAATTTTATTTTCTCCCATTACTTCTCAACAATGGCTTTCATGTTTTTAGCTATGGCGGATATGTTAAGGGACCAATTTCTCGCGACAGCTGGGGGTTGAGAGTACATACCATAACTTCAACTTTTAGATTAAATAGAAAACAATTCCTTTCCAAGGGCAGACCACAAGAGAACACTTTCAGTGTCTTGAAATAATTGAGACTTGAGAAAGAGTGAAGTACAGCTTTTGTACATCACTTTATTCCTCTTTTTGCACAAGAGCACTTTTTTTGCTGTCATCCAATAATAGTACTGACAATACACAATGTTGAAGGGAATTTGCTAAACTCTTACCTGTTAGCACTATCATCAAGAGTGCGCTCCATCCACTGAGTAGCAGTAGTGTTGAGGGCATTGGCAGGGAGGGACATAAGGAAGCGAGCCAAGGCACAACACCTCTCACTCCTCATAGGATTTCGTTTGTAAGGCATAGCACTGGAACCAATCTGACTAGACTCAAAAGGTTCTTCAATCTCCTTCATGTTGGCCAAGATGCGGATGTCAGTGCATATCTAAAATCAAGTTATATTAAATACACTCAACTTGAAAAATTTTAAACATGGTACCTGTTCCCACTAACTTCCACAGAAATTCCTTTCCTATACAATACTGAATAAAGAGCCTACAACTTAGAAATAGAAATTGACGCCTGTCTTTAGTCTCTAGCACAATCTCCTATAAAAAGAGAAAGGGGGGGAGGGAGAGCAGATGGTGAGTGGCTGGAGGAGGGAGGGAGTGGAGGGGTGGCCTATTCGGTCTGTTTGTGTATCAAATGGGAGTGGATAGGGACGGAGTGAGGAGTAGGGGGGAAATACTACGCAATCTGTTCCTGTATTTAGTGCATGAGGAGACAGGGATCCCATGGAGGCCTGTTTAGTCTTCATCAGGACTTGGGAGTTTCACACCAAAGTAAATAAGTCTTTCGTTATGCCTGTTTTTTTATGCACTTTATATTTGTGTTTACTCTATCAAAATGAGAACAATATCTATGAATTTTGATGAGATGAGGGGAAAACAAGGTGCCAATATGTTAAATCATGTGGCCACTCTGGTGGGCCAGGACCAATTTTATTTTTTCCCATTACTTCTTAACAATGACAATGGGTATCGCATTTTTAGCTATGGCGGATATGTTAAGGGACCAATTTCTCGCAATAGCTGGGGGGTTGAGTGTACATTCAATATACTGGAGTACTTACAGATAAAATATAAGAAAATTTCTACAATGATATGAACCCTTATCTCTCATTGATACAATATATGCAACCCAAACATTAATTTACTGACTGGCCAAATGTTCACAACATATGGTAAACCTTTATTATAATGCACTATTTGAGGATGAAGACAGTTTGTTATATAATAAAATTTCCTCTATTTGATGATTACTTCCACAAGGACTTTTAGTAAACTCAGTCATTATGAATAAAAGTCATTTAACAATATATGCATTCAAGCAGCAGTCATTCTAATTTTAGTGGTTTTCTGCTACATTTTTCTTTTACTTTGATGTATGTAACAGATGAGGGTTTAGGATATTCATATCTAGTAATAAAATTTTATTGACTGTGAAGCTTTTTCAATAAGCTTTAAAGGCCAAAGAAATTGTTGCATATAATATTCACCTTATGAACTGAGGCACCAAGTGAAGCAAGGACATTAAGGCACTCCACATCCACTTTGCGGGTGTAGGTTTGTCCACACACACTGTAAGACTGCTTGAAGCCAGCCAATTCAGTGACCAATTCATCCAGCCTCTTCACCTTTTCCTCATTTCCTGTATGACATATTTCTTATTCATATTAGTTATTTCTATGGTTTTTCTGAAGACATTAAAATACAATTCAATCTGTTCAAGTAATTATGAGGCACCAATGAGAAAGCAGCTGAAAACAGACAGACAGTGAGAGGGAGCTGATAAGACAAAGAACTTCTGATTCTGTGCTGTCTAAAAAAGTGGTGCAGTACATGACACTGAACTATACAATTTCAAAATGGCTAATGAGAAATATCTTGAGAGACAATAAAGACGAACACCTCAAAATCAAAAAGTGTGTCAATAAAGCTAGACATTAATTTTCTATTTCAGTTTTTAAAATTTTACCTTCAAACAACTGCAAGAAGGAAGCCTGTGTGCCAGTAGTTCCTTTGACACCACGGAATCTCAGATCATCCCGTGCCCTTGCAAAGGCTCTTTCATCCATCACCAGGTCTTGCAACCAGAGACTAGCTCTCTTTCCCACAGTAGTCAGCTGAGCAGGCCTGTGAAAACAATATCACCTTTAAAATTTTAGTCTGATAGGTAACAAAAGCTTAATCATTTTAGATTTTTTATAGACTGTAATCTATATGAGGAAATTCAAATACCAGAATACAAAGTATGTTTTTAGTTTACTTTGTTTTACTGGAAAAAATTAAGATTTGCAAATGGGTTCTGAATTCTAGTGGGAATATTTTCTTTCTTTTTTGCTACATCTTGATATTAGGCCTGCTTTCCAGCTGAAATGCACTTTCTTAATGTGAAACTAATTTGATATATGTGTGCTACTTTCATTAACTGCAGTTGCACATCTTAGTCTCTCCAACATTAGGGAGATAGTTCAATATTCAGTGATTACATTGCCCCAGTCACTTTCATGACATTATATGGATCTGTGTACAATGGCTGTAATTGTTATCCTCAGATTGCAGATTAGGGCAAAGTTATGTATCCCATCAATAATATAAAAATAATCACTCCCCCTGTTCTTGGTGGTGATCTCATTTTCATAACTTCATAAAGGGAAGAAAAGCAAGAATTGTAAGCCCTATCAGCACAAAACAAGTTGTGATCTAAGAAATATGAATTAATAAGTTCATTTTCCAATGATCAACTTAACCTGAAAGTTGAGTTTGCATCTTTGAAGATGTGCAGTACATTTGCTGATTAGCACCAGAACAAAGGAATTAGACAGCATTTAGTAAAACAAGTTGTGTTCAGATACAATGACAGTACAATAATGTGAGATACTGACCAGTGTTCAGTTCTGTTAACTGAATATCTTATATGTATCTAATACAAAATGGAAAAAAATCAAGACACAGGAATTCCAAATTTAAAAACATAAAATCCTTACTGTAAGTGTGTGAAGCCAAGTGTAGGCAAATCTTTATACTCCTTAGCAAAAGTTGCCAGCCGGTGGATGCAACGAGCCACTTTGGGCAGTAATATATCAAAGCCATCACGCAGAAGAATTAAATCCTGTAAGGAAAACAATTTGTATCCATTGAATTATAATGGTATTCTTTATCAAAGACAAATGAAAAAATAACATTCAAATGTACATTTCTTCTTATTCTAATATTGTATCTATATTATCAATGAATAATTTTATACTTAACAGGAATTAAATGTCTAATATATAATGTAAATTAAAATTCCATCTGTTTATTTCCTACCTACCGTGTTGTCTCCTACATAGCAGGAGGTTGCTCCCAGATGAATAATTGGTGCTGCTGAGGGGCAAACAGCAGCAAACGTGCGCACGTGAGCCATCACATCATGCCTGGTCTCTTTTTCCTCCCTGGCAGCCCGGTCATAGTCCACTGTGTCCTGGTTGGCCTCCATCTCCTTGATTTGCTCATCCGTAATGGGCAGCCCTAGCTCCTAACAGATGCATTTCTTTAGTTATTCAGCATATCTAGGATATATAATCACTAACATCATTAATATAATAGAGTTTACTATACATACTACATAATACATTAAGTACAGTATACAGGAGTTCATTCAGATAATTAATTCAAGTTTTCTTTCATTTAGAATATCAAATATGTATATATAAGAGGAATTTCCCAGCAAATGTATAGCACGTCTGTAATAGCAGTTAGGAGTGTGGCAGAAATTCAACATTTTCTAAGTCTAGTGAGCTGTGCATCCGGCAAGAGCCAACACCAAAATGATTCTTTTGTTTTATAACTGGGATTTGTAGCTAGCAGGACAACGAGATGCCATGGCACCTATACAACTGTTCCACCAATCAAGCGAGTACACTCATGACGCCTGTCATGGAGCAACCAATGTCTGCTTTCTACAGTATTTCAGTCACCATTTTCTTTTGTTTTCAGGGCACATCAGCCTTTCTGGTGTAGGTTCACTGTCATTTATCAGCATGACAATCATAGAAGAAGAATGTGTAGATCTACCAAGAGTCCATGAAGGGGATTGATTCTGTGGTAACAAGTTACGAGGACTGAGAAGCTTTTTGTGAAACATAGACTTCTTCCTGAGAAAAAGCTGTGTGTTAAATGTGGAAAAGAATGCTGATTAAGCCTTTGTCATGAAGAAAAGGCTTCATGTTTTCATTACCAAAGCTGCAAAACTTTACACACCTCCATCACCCTGATGTTCTTCACCTCACCAGTAAGAAAAAATGGTGTAATCTTTAGGCAGTTCCTAAGCTAGGTTAGTGCCCTAGCAGAGAGCAGTCTAAGAGGTTGGGTTAGGCTAGGCTGAAAAAAATTGTAATGTTATGTGAAATCATCCTAAATTTTGCTTATTTTGTGGTGTTCCACCTAAAACCCCATTCCCAATGTGTCTCCAAGCTTATTTGGGAGAAAGGTGGGATGGGCAGTACAGACATATTATAAACATTTACCTTCCTTTTTTATGGTAAATATTTACAATAGCTCCTTCCTTTGCCAAAGATAGGCATTTATGTCCTTAAGCAAAATTTGATTTTTCTTCAGTTTCTCTGACCTGCTAAACAAAAACCATCTAACCTAATGTAATTCCATTTCTGGAGCGGTGTTAATTTTAAAGGGAATCAATGAGCGTTAATAAGAGCCGGCACCACGAAAAAAAAAAAAAAAAGGAAAAAAAGTCGAGAACGTAAAGTACAGTGAGTATACAACGAATAAAAGTCATGTCAAGAGTAGACACTGTCCCAGTAGGCCACGGACGAGATGGAAATGGAAATGATTATATTAGGTGTCGCAACAGCTTAGGTCATATGGCACCACTAGGGTTAACAGGAGCGCTACATCTCCCACTGGGTAACTAGGTTTGGCAAGGATTCAAACCCGGGCCGCCAGCACCGGAGGTCCAAGACGAGCAGCCTTAACCAACTATGCCCCCCAGCTCCCCGCCACTATCACAGCTCGAAAATGTGGACACAACAGTTTATTGACAACCGAGACAGGCTTTGATATAAACAAGAGGTTTAAGTTAAGAACAACATACATGTGTGGCGACATCATCTATGACACCATCACTACCGACACATGATTGACATACCTGTTCAGCCTTGGCCAGCAGCGTCCACAGCTTCCTCCAGGTGCTGAACTTTTTGGCATCGCTGAAGTTGTATGTCATATCCTTGGAGGCATATCTAGAGGCTAAGGGGGTACAGTATGTATCGTGGGAGGAGGCGGCCATGGTGCTTGAGGGCGAAGGCTGGCACAAAACTATCAATTACCAAACAGAGCGGCCGGCACTCTATCCTGCTCACCACACAGCAACAACACGCGGTCTACTGAGGCGGTGACGGCGCAGTGCAAGGTTACCGCTGCCAGGACTGCCAGTGCCAGTGACAGGCTAAGGCTACTGCTCGTGTGAAGGACGACACCCTGAACTGACACTTTACAAGAAAGGCCCCTGATATATTTATGTCAGACAATTTTCATCGTTAGTAAATTTAGTCAATTATATATATTCCACTAATAGTAAATCGATAACAATCAAACGTTGGTAACATCGACGAAGGTGCACGGGAAAAACTGGCGTACAGGACAGCATTGGTCACGCCCAAGGATTCTAATCCTTGGTCACCCCCCTCCCTCTGCTGTATTGTCATTAAAGAAGACACTTACACTATGCAGTGGGCATGGAACTATAATCAATAATGATAAAAAAAAACATTATCATTTATTGTATCACATCACGAGAGAGAGAGAGAGAGAGAGAGAGAGAGAGAGCCCTAATGCCCTAATACCTATGCTTCCTAGATCCTTTATTTTTATTTTTAATTTTGTGTGTGTGGGGGGTGGGGGGGAGGGGGCGAAGGGAAGCTGGTCACGGGCAATAAAAACGGAAAATAAACAGCCAAGGCCAAATGTCTTGAAACCTCCCCATTAAAATTGCCATACGAAGTTGGAAATACAGGCAGGCAGGGAGTTACAGAATTTAACAGCGAAAAGAATGAATTATTGCAAGTACTACATGACGAGCAAAGGAGAGACCAAGGGTATTCATTGTAGAAGACGGGGAGAAAGTTGGGTATCATTAAAGTAGAGGGGATATTTTTCTAGAAGGTTGTAAATCTAAAAGACAATGACCAAGACTCCGTGAGGAAAGACAGGAAGACGGGCAGAGGATTCTATTGCGATAACACCCACACATCCTTATGTGCAAGCTGTGACAATAACGCCTCAACAGATGAGCCATGATTTCTGCTGCTGAACTGTTTTTCATGCTCACCTCGAAAAAGACAGATTGATTCAGCAGCTGTGACAGTCTGAATCAATTCCATAAAAATGGATCTGTCTTAAATTTTCTCCAATTGACAGTCATGTTAAGTTCTACATTTTGTTTTCAAAGGAAAATGAAACTGACAATGTAATAAAGTATATTATTATGTATACTTCAACACTACGTGCATCACAGTATTGTATGAGTTAATTATCTGACTATGAAATACAAATAATGTGTTCCCGAGATCAACGACATTGAAGAACAGTAAATAGCAGTGAAACTGTTTGTGATGCAACATTATCTGGTTATTTGGTAGAAACATAGTCATTGCTCACAGAGGCCTCACAATATTCTAGTTTGGTATAAAAATATAGGATGAGTCCCCAATATTATCTGCAGCAACAATTTTATACTTAGACAATTACAAAATTCTATAAAATCTATTGTTTTGGTACACAGTTCAGTGCCTCATTCAGATGAAATGATAACAAGACAATGTTGGCACGTATGCACTGTGACTATAAAAGATTCTGATGTCCATGTTCATCAAAATGGAAAAAAAGTACAGAATAAGAATACCTTTTCTTTGGATTGTGTAAAAAATGTGCAGGGGATAATTACCATTAACTACATATTTTCTAGCTGATTCCTCTTTCCTAGAGCATATAGGCTAAATCTTTCTGAAAATTCTAATACATTTGTGTGTGTGTGTATTGTTATGGATGGTATTGTAGGGTAGGGAATGTGGATAGTAGGCTCTTATACCACCCTTCATAATTACAGTGCATCTGGTGCTTGTTTCAATTTGTACAGATATATAATTTTGGCAATAAATGATTTTTTTCATCCTACTTTCAAAATTTGGACTACTGGGAAATTCAGATCATTGGTGTTCAAATTAACAGATTTGCTGTGTGTATGTGTATGTATGTATATATATATATATATATATATATATATAT
>CM035205.1:14727287-14738887 GCA_020233015.1 Callinectes sapidus | reverse complement strand
AATAGTATTATATATATATATATATATATATATATATATATATATATATATATATATATATATATATATAAGGAAGAGCCATGATTCAAGTAATTTTTTTTGCTTCTGTATCCAATTTCATTACATGTTTACATCCAACCTTGTTGTGCAGCACAACAGTAATAAAGACAAAAAATACATTGCTAATAAGTAACACAAGATAATTATTACAATCATTATTAAATTTCCAACATGTAGGCAATTAAAACACGTGTTTGTAAGAAGATGAATAAAAATAAAAATTAATATCTGTAAATATAACGGTAACCTCTGTGTCATTTTCATTCAGATGTAAGCAAAATAGTTTTAAAACTCAATTTGCTTATATCCAACAATCAATGTGGCTTGGGGAGTGGGATGACAGTCATGTTTATATTTTACAGCAAATGATGTACAGTACCAATATATATATATATATATATATATATATATATATTTTTTTTCTTTTTTTTTTTTTTTGTTTTTTGGTACTGTTCATCATAGATAAGAACGACGGAGAGAGAGAGGAGCAGAGAGAGGGAGAGAGAGAGGACGAGGACGAGGGGAGGAGATGAGAGAGAGAGAGAGAGAGAGAGAGAGAGAGAGAGAGAGAGAGAGAGAGAGAGAGAGAGAGAGAGTGTCTTTCATTAATAATGAGATTAAAGAAAATCCTACCTTCTGAGAAACATAAAACAAAATCACTTGCTCTGCAAAATATTACACAAAATATCTACAGATTTATCTACGATTTAGACTAATCTGCCATTAGTGATTTAAAATATTAGCTGCTTAATTTCCAACAAATATTTGGGCAACATGCAAGGCTGCAGTGAAAATTAGAATGCAAAAGCAAAATAAGCAGCAAAAAAAGAAAGAAAAGGATAAATAAATATATAAAAATAGTTAAATAAATAAATTACAAAAAAAAAGTTAAAAAGCAAGTTATAGTTTAAATCAGTCTGCATGAAGACCACTGTAGTATGATACTTCCGTTAATGAATTACGCATACATTCAACAGATTCTTTCACATTGCTAAATATACTGTACTTATTTGATCTAATATATAGTGATTTTGAAAACACATTTGTTCTTTTTCATATCCTTTTAAAAATGGCTCTGGTTTCCTATAGCACTTCAATGTTGTAAAGATAGTAATTTTTTTAGATACAGTTTAACATGAAATATAACGTTGTTTAGAAGTTCAGATTGAATCTCTATTTCTCAATAAGAAAGTGTAGTGTGATGATTATTGAATACTATTTTGAAACTCATTTAAGAGTATGCATATGATAACCTCCTTATACATAATATCTTCATAGAAGAGTGTACCTTCAAATAACTCAAATAGAAAAAAGTACATATATAATAAACAAGAGTGACAAATAAAGGTTATGCTGTTGAGTGAAGCACTGGTTTATGATTATTCAACCTAGCAAGGTCATTAATCCTCAGCTTCTATAGCGATGAAGCTGTAGAAATTTTCATTGGTTTACCTGAAATCAGATACCCTATTGATATGGTTCTACTTCACACAACATGCATGCAGCTTACCCGAGGGAAGGTTTCTCCAGTCTAGGAATGCAAAAAAACAAAACCCAAAGTTATTAATTAATAATAAAGTTTATGCAAAAAATACAAAAAATTTTCAAACATGAATAATAATAATAAAAAAAAAAAAAAAAAAAAAAAAAAAAAAAATGCAGCAGACATGTTTTCAAACTTGACTAATATAATTTCTCTCTATGTTGTGTGAAAAAAGTATTCATGATTTTTTATGGTAAATGTTGAGGATGTCACAAAAAAGAGAGATCTACAATAAGTATAAAAAATTTAGTACCAAATTCTGCATAATTTAACTACTATTACTGTATAAGACCTCTTTTAACTATTATACTGTATAAATCTTGTCTAGTATATCTGATAGATCTCTGCCCAATGAGACAGTAGAACCTTGAACCACTTCTCAAGAACTATTTGTTTAGGCAGTTGGAAATACTGCAATATGATCCAAAGTTTTGAAAACCTACAAATTCTTCTTCATGTAAGTGTTTGTACCGTATATGAAAAATGTGAGCTATCTTTTCTTCCTATCTTGTAGATGAAATTATGAATACAAAATTTTATGAGAAGAAAGAAAAAAATTGAAATATCTCAAAATTTAATATTTTCTCTAACTCAGAAAATTAAGGCACAATACTTTATTCTCTAAGATGCACACTAGAGTATGAATAAATATAAATAATTTATGTGATCAAGTTACAGATCACACTGTGTATAATGTGGAAGCAAAGATAGGTAGATTCTGAAAGCATACTACACTTTGTTTGAGTGTGTATACAATCAAAGCCACTTGCTATAGTAGTATAGTAGATAAAATAAATCTACAAGCAACAACTGATACAAGGGTTCTATGTTGATAAGAAAAAAATAATGTAAGTCAGACAAATAACTTTTACATCATTCTAGACTTTAGTATTTAAACTCCATAATAAAAAATAAATATTGTTTTGACTTTTTAAAGAGAATAAAAGAAAAAAAGGGTAACAGCAATATGCTAAGTCAGACAAATAACTTTTACATCATTCTAGACTTTCAGTATTTAAACTCCATAATAAAAAATAAATATTGTTTTGACTTTTTAAAGAGAATAAAAGAAAAAAAGGGTAACAGCAATATGCTAAGTCAGACAAATAACTTTTACATCATTCTAGACTTTCAGTATTTAAACTCCATAATAAAAAATAAATATTGTTTTGACTTTTTAAAGAGAATAAAAGAAAAAAAGGGTAACAGCAATATGCTAAGTCAGACAAATAACTTTTACATCATTCTAGACTTTCAGTATTTAAACTCCATAATAAAAAATAAATATTGTTTTGACTTTTTAAAGAGAATAAAAGAAAAAAAGGGTAACAGCAATATGCTAATTAAAAAACATACTATTTTTAATAGTACAACTTACTGTGTACTTTGGTTGTTTTAAAGATCCTATGCTATCAATGGTCCAACACCCATAATACTTTAGAATGTATTCTATTTTATAAGGGCTTATAATGTCATCATAATTCTAATTTCCTCCTTTAATTTTCAAATAGTAGATCCCTGTATAATATGTATACTTAACCACCTTAGCTATTTCCAGAGCTGGGTGCATTACTGCTGGACAGATAGATAGTGCATTACTGTTAATGCATTAATAAAAAATCAGAGGTGCATTACCGTCAACACGTTTTTCAATTTGGTTTCCTTAGAGTGGTCTGTGTTGCTGCGTTACCATTACCAAAATTGAAAGTGAATTACCAGCATAATCAAAATTTACTAGTGCATTACTGCCCAAAATCAAACAAAGCAGTTTTAAAACAGTCCAACACAGACATTTCTGACTGTGAGCTGACCCTTGACAATGATGCCGGTGGAATGCTGACCATGAAGCCACTGGCAGTGCTATCACCAGAAATACTCCAGCTCCTGTCTCTTCTCTTCACAAAATGATCCACTGTCGAATTGTTCTGTTGGTTATTAGGTGGCTGTGAGCGTACTGAAAGCTTAGCAAACAAAAATGCTCTACCAGGAATTGTTGCAGAACAGAGGTAAACAATGCTGTGGAACAAATCCAGCAATTGTCATCTTTGTTTATTAACTTTTGAAAATTCCAATAATGCAATTGGTACGACAAAATTTTTTCATGCATTACTGGTGGTGCATTACCTTGAAAATCTTTGAGTTACTGCATTACCATTTTGGTACTGCGCTAGTAATGCTGTAACGCAGTAATGCAGTGCCCGGCTCTGGCTATTTCACTATTTTCCAGCTTATTCTTTTATTCTTATTGGTTATGCTAAGTTCATCATACATTCAGTTATTTGTTACAAAATAGAGAATCTCAGTTAATTTATTCCAATGAGATTTGAAAGCTCTGACCTATATATAATTTCAGAGCTAAATACAGTGGTACCTCTTGATTCGAACTTAATTAATTCTTTTTGGCTGTTCGAATTGTGAAAATTCGAATTAGGAAGTAATTTTTACCATTGAAATTAATGTAAAAACATTTAGTCCATTCCAGTTTATTTTAAATAAAAAAATACTACACTCAACCCCAGCTACTATAAGAAATTGGTACCTTAACATTGCTGCAATAGCTAAAAATGCAATAGCCTTTGTTAAGAAGTAATGGGGAAAAAAATGGACCTGGCCCATCTGAGTGGCACCTTGTTTTCCCCACAACTCATCAAAGTTCATAAATATCATTCATATTTTGAGAGTATAAAGTAAACACAGACAAGAAATGCATAAAAAAAAAAACAGGCATAGCAAAAGACTTATTTACTTCGGTGTGAAACTCCAGAGTCCTGATGAAGATTAAACAGGCCTCCCCCAGGTCCCCGCCTCCCTCTCATGCACTAAATACAGGAATAAATTGCGTAGTATTCCCTCCCTCCCCCTCACTTTGTTCCTATCCACTCCCATTCGATACACAAACAAACCGAGTAGGCCACCCCCCACTCCCTCCCTCCTCCAGCCACTCACCATCCTCTCTCTCTCTCTTACCAAGTAGAATATATCCTCGCAGCATCATTTCGAACAGGAATTATTTCAAGAAAAGTATAAATCATTGTACAAAACTGCTAATTATTGTACTACCGTAGTTTGCGCAAATGACAATGATATTTAACAATTCATTCTTCATTGGTTATTTAAAGCGTTAAATATATCTTCATTAGTAAACAAGTTTGCCCGTGGCCAGAGTAGAAGGCTGCATTAACTGGGATGGTAGGTAGAAAGTGACCAGAGTTGGGGGCTGGAGTAAGCCAGGCAACTAGGGGCCGGAGTGACTTGAAAGCCATTCACGAGTCGCAATAGAGAGAGGTGTTCATGGTGTAGAAGTCGGCTGACTGGCGGGAAGGTGGTGTCGGCTGCCACGAGTGTTTGTGTTCGAATTGAGAGGCCGCGTTCGAATTGGAAGTGAAAATTTGTTCACCAAATGTGTTTGGATTGGGAAGTGTTCGAGTCAAAGGGTGTTCGAATCAAGAGGTACCACTGTACATATTCTCTTTAGTTCTTGAGAGAGAGAGAGAGAGAGAGAGAGAGAGAGAGAGAGAGAGAGAGAGAGAGAGAGAGAGAGAGAGAGAGAGAGAGAAAACTGGATTTTAGGATTCATTTGTCAAATTTATCTGAAGCTAAAAATGAAAAATATCTAGATATATATGTAAATATATTCTAGAAGACTGAATTAGGCACTTACAGTTATGGCACAGCACATGAGAGAGTGTTCATTCATTTCTTTTGTCATCATTTTAAAGAGCTGTTTCCGCTTCTCAAAGTCATCCACATAACCACCAATTGTCAGATCCAGGTGGGCTGACACTCCAGAGGTAAGATCCACAAGAGCATCACTAAGATTTCCTCCCTGGTGGAATGAAAATAATTAATCTAGAGCATATTCATATTATCTTGATACAATCAAATTCTACATAAATGTATGTGAAAAAAATTCCAGTACCATAGAAGAAAATAAAATAACAACTTAAAAGAAATACTGTACGTACATGAAATACAATGCTATGCCTTCAGTCTTGTGTAGTCTTACCTCAAGTGCTTCATAAGAACCATACAGTTTGGCATAAGCTTTCTCCAATAAGGCACACCAGAATTCCCCTCTCTCCTTTGAGTGAGTGAAGATGAGTTTGCCTTCAATAGTTGGCAGCAAATCATCTATCACAACTTCCACCCACTCCCCAAACCTCCAGAAGCGAAAGTTGAAGATGCCTGGATGTAGATCTCCATACTCCTGGTCCTTGTAATCTGGAATAACCTGTAATTAAGGTGGCAAGGTTTCAATACATTTATTCCCTGATTTTGAATGAATGATTTTGAAGGATCAGATTCAGTTTGCTGTGTAACGTGGACTGAAACCAGCCTCTTATGTTCTTACCTTATGCCAGAGCTCTTTGACCCCAGCAAGGGTGGCACATGCTGCAACAAACCAGCAATTGCCCAGCTGTCCTTGAGTTACATCTTTGGCACTAGCACCCTCGATGAACAGCTGAGGCTTGTCTACTATTTCCTGAAAGAAGTTTGAATCCTTGATAAAACCTACATTGAAAAGTAATACAAGTTTCAATACATCTAAGAAGAAATGAATTGCTGTATAATATCCAGTGATTCATTGGGAACATTTTCAACTAATGCTCAATACTTATGAAAAATGACATGAGAACTTCAGGATTTTTTTTTTCATTTTTACTAGTTAGTTTCTTATCTATCTTAATCTCAACATTACCATCCCATAGTCAACTTTAAGAATTTGTTAACTAATGGAGACCTTTATTAAATTCATCTATTTACTTGCTATTAGTAATTATAATCATTGATTTTATTATTATTATTATTATTATTATTATTATTATTATTATTATTATTATTATTATTATTATTATTATTATTATCATTATTACTATCACTATCATTATTATTACTATAATCATTATTACTATTATTATTATCATCATCATCATAGCATCATCACAATTATTACATATTTCTTTCCATGATCGCCATTTATTTATTTATCTATATATTTATTTTTACATGCAGAGAAGACCGTACTTTAAAGCTCCCTTAAAATCACATGAAGTATTTATTAGTTATAGGCCAAGTGCCATCCACAACTTGTATTGAGTGGCACAGCAATGCAGGCACTTACATGGGGCCTCTTCCAGGTGACGACGCCGGGAGGCTGCTTGGAGAAGTACAGCGTGGAGTCATGGGGTGGAAATTTGGGATCACTGAACTTTTCTCCTGTTGAAGCAAAGGATTAATGAAACCAATACAGTGCATATCAATAAACCATAAGAAACCTTGTAATCATTGCCATAAGGACGAAAAAAAAAAAAAAAAAAAAATCGAATGTGGTAAGCAAATTAATTTACAAAATAAATACCTAACATTATTTTCGGTGAGTGTAAAACTTAGATAACACAAGAAACATTATTGCACATACATACTAGCTCAGAATCTAGCTTAAGAGAGAGAGAGAGAGAGAGAGAGAGAGAGAGAGAGAGAGAGAGAGAGAGAGAGAGAGACCAACCTCTGTTGAGACACTCCTTCTTCAATCTGGAGTAGTTCTGGCCGCGGAATTTCTTAGTAGTAGTGAAAAGACCCATGATGGACGTGGCTACCTGTACATTATCCTGCTGACACACCCTTGTACACTTTGTTCAACCTTCAGAAGATGCACCGCTTGTTTGCTCCTGCAACTCCTATGCTTCATTTATATCTCTAAGTATCGTGGCTCTGTTGAGAAAGGAAATGGTATCACTGTCAGTTTCATAGTACTTTAATGATTCACTTAACAAACACGTCAAACCATTCCTAAATGCAAACATCACCATCACAATCAAATAGCACCATCATAAAGTAAAAAAAAAAAAAAAAAAAAAGATATATCACGCACTCTTCGCTTCACAAGTTGCCTCCTGTCCTAAACACACACACACACACACACACACACACACACACACATTCATAGTGGCGAAGTTTAAACATTCATCTGTCACCGCGAAAGAATGTAAAAGCAGACACGGTCACTAGTTTTGCCTAAACGTGAGTCAGGTTCAAAAACTCGTTTAGGAATGTGGCGGCTCGGAACACCGGCAGGGTAGTAGCTAAATTAATGCTGAAAATATTTTGTCCTGTTTGGGAGAAACATAAATGAGTCTCGCCTCATGTACGCAAAGATCATGAGAGGCCCTCATCATAGTACAATGGTGGGTTATGAGTAGGGGTGGGAGATGTAGTTCAGGTTTATTCTTGTCCACTAAAGTGCGACATATTACACTGCTAATCTATCTGCATGGTGTGTGTGTGTGTGTGTGGAGAGAGAGAGAGAGAGAGAGAGAGAGAGAGAGAGAGAGAGAGAGAGAGAGAGAGAGAGAGAGAGAGAGAGAGAGAGAGTACACTCCTAGTGTATATTCGAGTTTTTCACTATCCCAGACCACACAGCAATGTTGTGTGCACTACAGGAAAGACGCCAGCAAATACTTTTTACATGTGGGTTCAAACACCACACCTCTGGCCTTGCTACATCCACTGTGCTACTCTTAGTTTTTACTTCAAATTGAACACCAATATTAAGAGACAAATAATTCATACATATGCCGCACAGTCGCCTTTTAATATTCATCACTTACTAAGTCTTACGCGTTTACGTCATACTATCTTGTTCATACGCACACACACATCATGACGTCCAATAAAGTTATCAACGTTATGAACATTTCAACTCGCTGCACAGGTTTACGTCCCCATATCACACTCGTCCGTCAGCAAACTGATGGGCAGAATGAGCATCACCTCGCAAGCTGGTGGCCGGTCCCATATGGTACTGCACAAGGATTCTTATAACATCCTTGGTACTGCACCACGACAACGTACATAAGTGTCAAGATGTAGAACATTCACATACGGAGATCAGGCATCCCCCTAAACACCACAATGCAACTAGACTCCGAATTTTATATCTTCTTACATGTAACACATTCTCACCTTGGTAGGCTATCTACGAGCTGGCAGCAGTCTAGTATGCTTGTCACGGTAAATTTATGGACAAGAACGGGGAAACAAATAGTAAGAGAAATCTATACGTGTTTGAAGGCTTCTGGCACAAACTTGAGCACTCCCTTGGATTTCGCCTCATGTTCGCAGCATCACAGGGGTTCCTTGTTCATGTAACACCGTCTATCACTGAACAGCAGGCATCACGACAGGAGATAAAGGTCACATAGATAAAGGTCAGACAAAGGAATGCTCCCTCCCTGTGAGGTGCTATGGTACAGGCCAAGCAGGCGCCGTGACTTATAGCTGACGACAGATTCCTTGGCACACTTTCCCTTTGCTCTCCCTTGTGTTGTATAGACTAGTATGACTCAATTCCTGCGTGCCGAATACCACTCAACAATCCTTCCGTGACAATGAACTTCAGCAGTATTACATGGAAACTACAGGAGATCGATAGTCATAAATAATTTCCGTGACGGCTCTAATGGGGATTGTCCGTCACCTCTTAAGGAATCTTGCGACCGCAGCTCCCCTCCGTGAGTGAATTTGCTGCAAGAACTCACGCAGAGGTGAAGACGAATGAATCCCACGCTGAACTTCTTTACTGTTCTTCGGATAATAATAATACCAACCTATAACATGTGGAAGTGAGTGTACCGCAATCACGGTAATCTTGTATGAAATCATGCTGTTACTTAAGCCTATACGTCTGGGTGGGTGTAACGCAAACAGACTTATCTTGCACAAAATCTTACTGCTACATATTTAAGCCTGTATGTTTGGGTGACTAACGGAAACGCGCTGATTTTGTATGGAATCTTTCTGATACTTAACTAATAAGCAGGAGGGAAATAATGAACAACTAATATGACTTTCAACAAGACTGTAAGCACTGTGAACATATGAATGTCTACCCACAGTTCAGTATAAAAATAAAAATAAAATAAAATGTGTAGCTACGTGCAATTACGAGTACATCTTACTACAATTGCTGGTTCACGGAAGTAGATATACGAATGAATAAATAAACATAATAATAATAATAATAACAATAATAATAATAATAATAATAATAATAATAATAATAATAATAATAATAATAATAAATGATGATGATAATAATAATAATAATAATAATAATAATAATAATAATAATAATAATAATAATAATAATAATAATAATTAATAACAATAATAGACCTTATAACACTAATAGGAAACTTTAGCCTTAACTTGCGCTTATGTGACAGCACCAGTACTTAGTAAATCGAGGATAGTGAGCGGCCTGTGCTTCCATACATGAAAGAACTTGTACATCTGGCCAAAAATTTCCATTGCCGCTAATCAACCATTTCCAGCACAACGGCAGGGCTGAAAATAGGATCCCTCGAGTGTTTGAAGCCTTGCAAATACCACGCATGCACTAGAGGTTGTAGGAATGTATGCACTAATGATTGTAGGGATGTTGCAGGTTATTAACGTTACTGTGTGGTTTGATAAAGCATGCGATTCTTCTCCATCTCAGTGATAATTATATCTTACGGTTCCGAGTCTCTCTCTCTCTCTCTCTCTCTCTCTCTCTCTCTCTCTCTCTCTCTCTCTCTCTCTCTCTCTCTCTCTCTAGTCAATTCCTCCCATAACCATCTACAGCTTTGAAGACATTTATTATTATTTTTTTTTCATTACAATGCCTTAAAAATGTAGTATTACAACTTGGCAAGGATCGATTGAACCTCATTTTTTTCCTTGTCTCTGTCTATCTCAAGGTTAACAAAAGACAAGCAAAGTAGAACCAAAAGGTGGCTAAAACAATAGTCTGTTTTTAAAATGCTCGGAGTTATCACAAAGACTATATTTAAAAGCTATGATAATGAGTCACGTTCCTATGTGTTTTTGCCTCACACTGATGATGTAAAGTCTTCGTTAAATAATCACTACAGTCATGTAAACAGTTGTGAAAGTCTCAAATAAATTTCATTGATGATTGCCACAAATGGTACAGATAAAAAGCCGAGACACTTGAGACTGCAGAATATAACTTGTGATGGTGAAGAGAGTTGTTGCTCAAGAAAAAAAAATGCCTGAGCTGGAAACTGCGGTAACTTCCTGCCAGCAAAGCGAAAGCTGGTAAAGTCTCTCTCTCTCTCTCTCTCTCTCTCTCTCTCTCTCTCTCTCTCTCTCACACACACACACACACACACACACACACACACACACACACACACACACACACACACACACACACACACACACACACACACACACACACACACACTTCTCACTTCATAAATACCATATCAATTCCAAAATACTGGCCATATCTATCCATTGCTAAACTTATAAATGAATGAACGAGTGAATGAATGGTGTAGTAGTGGTAGGAGCGTGCATGTGTCTGGCCCTTCCCTCACCCGTGTCTCTTCTTAAAGGTAATATTTCGTAACTATACGTCGCATGACCAACAGGAGGCCAAACATCTATAAATCATTACCATCCGCCATTACTTCCCTTCGCCCTTGTCTATACAATAAGGTATTCAGTATTTCCGACGTATTTCTTCTACTCAAGACCTCTCTTTTTTTGCGTACCGCTATTATTTCTTTATCAAATTAAACTTATCAGCCATAAAATCTAACTAGCCCCCATAATCTACTAAACAAACTGAAGGTGTGGCTCTATAGGTCATCGTGTAGGTAGGGTAGTGCAATAAAAACATTTACATAAGCACCTCATTAACAGCTGTATCTTACAAGTATGTGGTGAATATTCATTCCTAGTTGTACTGTACAAAATATTCAATGTACGGAGACAATTTTTTGTTTGTTTGTTTATGGGGCTGAAAAACCTGGCAGTCCAGCAAAACACGGCGACCCAATACGTGAGTGATCTGCGCCACAACTCAACATTGCCCTAAGTGTAGTGACTAGCAGGTTCGCATTAACAATCGCCTCAAATAAGGTGACCCACATTCAGACTTCCTACAGAGGGGTGAATGGGTGAGGGTGGGAGTGAATGAGGGTTG
>CM035205.1:14687287-14722287 GCA_020233015.1 Callinectes sapidus | reverse complement strand
TGGTAAAAAACAAACAAATAAATAAATAAATAAATAAATAAATAATAATTAAAATAAAAAAAAGGTCACTCGAGCAACAAATTCCTAGTCTCCAGGCAACTGTTCTCCCGGACTCTTCCTTCATCCCGATAAAGTTTACGTCATAACACAATAATTCACTCCCATCCAACATGATTCCAATCATTCTCACTTCATACGAAAGTTGAAACTGGTTTCCAACACTTGTGGCACAGACTATTCACAGACTATTCTCAGGCAGAAGAAACTATATTTTTTCTCACTTTCCCCTTGAATACAGACAGCACAACCCGTGATGCAAGCAGTTTCCGTCAACCATGAGCTGAGGTTAGCAGACGTTTCTATATGATGATCTGGTCTGTCTGTATATCTTATTTGCCTACCTACTTGCCTGCCAACCACTCATCTCTCTCTCATTTCCGCACCCCATAAAATAATTATTGATTTCAGTCATGAGGTGTCAGCACTGAAGGTCAAGGAAAGCTGAACCGGAGAGAGGAAGTCTGGATTGAGACAACGGTTTGCGTGATCACTGTCGATAAGCAAACCCATTTAACGTAAATATGAGCAGATACACAGATATTTTGACAGGCAAGTTAGATCAGAGCCTATGTAGCTCCAGTCTGGGATCATAAACCTTTCATCGCATCACGCTAGGGAGGCGGATTTTCAGAAGCGACATCTGGCGTCTGTATTGACTATCTCGTCAATACTTTCATGTCGGTATAGCCTATATAACTATCTCAACAATACTTTCATGTCGATATAGCCTGTCTAGCTATCTCGACGATACTTTCAAGCCAGAATAGTCTCTGTAACTATCTTAACATTACTTTCATGTCAGTATAGCAAACTGCGCGACAGAACTTCAACCAGCACACCCACACCACTATATTCCCTTCAGGCGATAGCTCAGCACGATGCTCAAGTATCTGACCCGCTACCGCACTATCAAGTCATAACGCACGTGACCAAAGCTGCTCCTCTGGTCCAGGCGGTGCGGGTTTCGTTCCTATGAGGGGAAGTGAACCACTAAGCAAACGGTGCCAGTTGTCCGGGCAAATAATGGAAGAAAAATCAATATCCCTTTGATATATCTTTTACAACACAAATGGATGGAATGCGACAGAAGGAAAACACCATAAAATTTATACTAACAAGACCTCTGCTAGGGTTATGGTAAGAAAATTAAGGAAAAAACGGGGAGAGAGAGAGAGAGAGAGAGAGAGAGAGAGAGAGAGAGAGAGAGAGAGAGAGAGAGAGAGAGAGAGAGAGTCTCCCTGCTTGCCGTACATATACTTACCATTACTTCTTAGATTATTTCTTAATGATGAGCTATGCATTATTTCTCGTTCCTAACATGCATGGCTTATTACGTAGCGGCGTTATATATATATATATATATATATATATATATATATATATATATAAGAACATGCACAATTCATGAGTCTCTCTATCTCTACCTATCTATCTTTCTATCACTCTGACGTAGCATATGCTCGTGCATCTTGGGAATCCAACACAAAGCCTCGCATCGGTGAGTACACGAGTAAACATCAGACAGAGGTAATCATTGGCATCAGTTGGCATGATGGCCTGTCGGAAGCACTGTACTTTGTTCCAGTGCAGGTCACTTCTTTACTCAGGTCACTACTGCCTCTTCACTTTTTTTTTGTTTGTTTCATTTTACTTTTCGTCTTCGATACATTGAACTTCTCTTCGTGTGAAAGGTGTAAATAAGAACGACCCGAAATTATTCCAGTGATGGTCTATAGTACGTACTCAGGCGTTAAAATAATCCAACTTTCGATCGCCTAAACTCAATAATTAGTGCCGTCTGTACAACGATGTCCACTGTGTATGTCTGTACTGACGTCATCTCCATTCTGCCACAGGTCATGGCGCTCATTTTCACGTCTGGCTGATAGAGAGCAGCAAGGCGTCAGTCAGGCTTTCTACGTATTTTGTATCGATCGGTTTTCTCCCTCGCAATGCAGGTTGTGTAGAGGTTATTCTATACTGAAGTGTTTTTGATGTACCTGAATCTACAGTAATATGTATAGCCAACAGCAGGATTCAGATTTTCTACTAATTCAATGATGGGGGAGAGATTTCAAGCTATCAGAAAGCCGTTATTCATCAGCGATCTCCAAGCCCCGATAAAAAAACACTCCCGAAAGCAACTATATATAGTTAATCCATAAAAAAAAAAAAAAAACGCGATTGATTATCTTTTCCATCACTCCATTTTGATTCATATTTGAGTTTGATGTTCCCCTTAATGCTTGACACGTGGCTCAGAGGTCACTACTGTATAATATGCCGAGCTGATATTGGAGCTCTAGGCGTTCGCTTCCTCGGTCTTCGTATGCTCAGATAAAACCAGCTATACAGGATTACTGTCGGCTAACTACTATTTGTGATAGCCCTGCGCGGGGGGGGAGGGGGGGGCAGGATAGGTTGTGGAGGATTATCACCTGAGACACGCCAGCCATCAAGTGCGAGCCCACAGCAGATGACGTCACTACTGACCTCCTCTGACCAAATCATCTTTATTCAGGTCAGTTTGAAAGTTGTTATTTTTAAATGAAGCTCTGAACTGGCTGAATTCATCCGGAATATGAACATGAATAACATAAACTTTAAAACTTAT
Source organism: Callinectes sapidus (assembly GCA_020233015.1). Classification (NCBI taxonomy): domain Eukaryota; kingdom Metazoa; phylum Arthropoda; class Malacostraca; order Decapoda; family Portunidae; genus Callinectes; species Callinectes sapidus. The sequence goes on along the minus strand of CM035205.1, from coordinate 14,719,613 downwards.
GTTGCTGTACTTTAAACTCATCAAGGGAAGGAATTATTAGGAAAATTACGTATTTTGTGATTTCACTTCAAAGACAAAAAACTCTAAGAAGAGTAAGTATAAAAAAAGAGATAGACAAGTGAATAATCTAAATAACTGAGTAATCATCAAATGAACAAACAAAACACGAAGAAATAACAAAGGAAAAATTTAAAATTAATATTAATCCAGCAATAATAACGCACTGTACAAATATTGCGAGTGTGTGTGTGTGTGTGTGTGTGTGTGTGTGTGTGTGTTCTATTTACCGACCATATTATTATCAACGATACGAGCATCCCAAAATTTGCATTCCACGATAGGTGCAAGGTGAGGGCACTGGAGACGGAGATAGCGAAGTAGTACTGAATATATATATATATATATCATATGAAGCCGGGAAAAAGATGAAACGGTTATAACTCTATTTCATTCAGAGGGAAGGAGACTCTTCAATACTTCTCAGTAAAGTAGATCACTTATCTACTATTGAAAACAACAATTTTATGATTATGAACTAGCACGTTTTTAGTCTAAAAGCGACAATTTAATTTGACGTTCAGGGCCAAACAAGAGCAATTATTGCCTGTGTCCAAGTTTATTATTTTTTTTCGAACCTTCCGTGGCGAAAGTGTAAAGAAACATAAAACCTAATTGAGTTTCGTCAATTAATTTGGCTTATTTTTTCGTGTGGTAGAATTTCTTGGTCAATATTTAGTTTGTGTTAATATAATATTATATATATATATATATATATATATATATATATATATATATATATATATATATATATATATATATATATATATATATACACACACACACATATGTGTATATAAATGCATCTATTTAATAAATGCTAGTATTACCAATTGCAAAATAACATTAGATTGTCCATGGAAATGACAATGTTGAGCGCGTGGTTCTAAAGTGTCTAACTCACAAAAACACGCTTTATGACAGAATGTTCCTACTTTATAGGTCATATTACTAAAACTGATGAAAAGCATCCAGATGTGTAGATGAATGAATGAAAATATATGAAGAAACAAATAGATGTGAATTATTTAAACAATAATAACAAACAAAACAGAAATAGCACAGCCCTCGTCCCCCTTACAAACTGTGTCTGGTCGTCTTCGTGCCGTGGAGCACCTGGGTACGGTAGTATGGGGTGGGGGTGGAGTGGGCTGAGGTGGGACGGCGCGGGGCGGGGCGGGCTATTCGCGGTCCCTGGCGTGCATCTGACCACGCCCTTCCCGACGGGCGGCGTTTGACTCAGTGTAATGTATCTTTAGTCCTCTTGAAGTACAATGGCTATAAGCTATATAAATGTTTGTTTACCTCCTATGATATGCGTGCCTATCAACTGCCTTATTTCAGGGGTGTCTTCCATACCCCGCCATACCCACACCCTATTCATGAGGGCCTTAATAAAACATCCACACCCATATAACTGCTGAGGAAGTGAGTCAGCCTAATGATATTTCAGATACATGTGGTGTGATAGACCACCATGATGGCGTTCAAGCGGTGCAATATCCCAGGGTTTGGATTATAGTTCTACCTGCTCATGCAATGACAGTCACACCTATTACTCTCCTCTTGTCTGCTTTTTGACTTACGAGGTAGTGCAGTGACAATACAAGGGTGACACCTCAGCTTCAAGTAACACCCACAGGCTAGTGCCAGCTGGTCGGCTCACCTATTCAACAATACATTCTAAAGAAATGCTTCACTCTACGAATTATTAATAGTACCTGTCATTCACACACTCACCAGTGCAGCGTCTGATTTACACTTTCTACCTGGACGGACACTAGGTAAGTCTTCAGGAAAAGTTTTGCGAAGGTCACTCACTCCTTCCACGTAAACGTAACGCATATACCCTTCCCCAAGCTGAGGCAAGACTGACAAACCCGAGACCGGGAAGACGAAAATAACCGAATGCTCTGTGAAAAACTATGACAACACACCACTTCTGGGGGGAAAAAGTTTCTATTAGACCACCAAAACTACTAAATACTTGTCCAAACAAAAGAAAAGCTTTACCAATAGAACATTTAATCGTCGATGAGATAATAACAATCCGCCATTGACATCTTTTGCTCCATGCAAACTGGTTGATCCTACGTTTGGCAAGGGCACATCAAGTTGCGTCCAACACTGTTGACTTTCAATATAAATATAAGACATTTTCTCTAAAACGCATGGTTACTATTAGCTATGAAATGAAACTTAAATTATAATGACTTATGACAAACATAAAACGAAGCTAATATATATTGAAATTTCAATATGTATAATTTCAAATTAATAAAATAGTGTCACCTCATCTATCTGCCTGCCGTCTTCGTCATTGTTGCACACGTTAATACGTCACGTCACGTCTACCTTGGACGATGACGTCATTCCTGTACCTCGGTTGTCAGCTTGGCATTTATAGTAAACCATGACCGAGATATATATATATATATATATATATATAATCTATATATATATATATCTATATATAAAATACGGTCATGGTTTACTAATAGATAAGTTATATTATATATATATATATATATATATATTAATATATATTATTATATAGATCTATATATATATATATATATATATATATATATATATATCGTAATGAATTTAGTCACCAACTTCTTGCTTCATTGACAAAGGCAGTTACTATTCATTTCTTTTACGAGGCAATTCTTTCTATAGCATTACTTCTATTTCAAGTTATTCCACTATTAATGTGAGGAATATCATTTACACCAGACGCAATTTTTTGAATCTGAAGAACACCCATGAGAACTGATGACCATGACAAAAGTTCCTCAGACTGTAGTTAACCGCCACACACGAGGGCATCTGGGAAACACATTGGGGAGAGTGTGATCACAGCATACATGGTCATATATAGCATGGCCACACCAACAACAGCCTACTCGTATGCTCACTAGCTGGTAAGGGGATACGACATCTGCATGTCTTAAAATCAAAGAATATAAATTTTTGCAGCACCCCACATCTATCGCATCACCTCCATGTCCGTGAGTACACTCACTGGGGTTTATCCGTGCACAGGGCACAGCATATCTTAGAGTAGTACTTGGACAACCTGGGAATTTATGTCAAGTGGGAACACAAAGAGAACATACAGCATCTCCATTCAGTCAGATCTGGGTGCACTTCCCACCCAGTTCCGTCACATTCATAGAAACCCAGCAGCTTGTAAGCAAAGCAACACTTTACTTGTTGATCTCAATTAACTTCGATACGAAGGAATTGGTCTTCAGCTATAAACAGATGAATGGAATAGATTTTGTAAGCAGATTCTTTGTGTTGAGTCATTATGGAGCCTCTAAAGAAGATCTAGTGAATATCTGGATGAAGATGATGGGTGGGAATAGGTAAGTTTCATACAGGGGTTGCCACGTGTATGTAGGCTTAAGGGCTTTCTGCGAAGTGTCTAACTTTCTTGTATTATTATGTGTTTTGCGTTTTCCCCTCAATCTGCCAACGATTTCCCAACAAATTCTGACAATATAAGTAGATTGTAAGCGAATCAAAGTACATAATATGGCGAATATATATTCTTAACACCGCATGTTGCTGGGCTACTGGGTGAGCATAGAGAAAGAATGCAAATGAAGATGGCACTGATTGAAGACGCCAATCCCTTGGTTGAGACAAGATACCATAATGAAGTGAATAATTTTAGACACTCTTGATTATGATCGCCATCCCGGTGGTATCCTCTTTTATTGCCTGCTTCTGAGGGAAAGAAAGCGAAAGCTCTAAAAAGGAGAGAGAGAGAGAGAGAGAGAGAGAGAGAGAGAGAGAGAGAGAGAGAGAGAGAGAGAGAGAGAGAGAGAGAGAGAGAGAGAGACTCCATATAATTTAAAAGATCATGATTTTTACTTTCAAATTAAGGATGCATATACGTTGTTTTGATAAGTATTTCCGGAGAGTGTTGACTCTGTAATTGCTTTCATTTACACTACACGAGGGTGAAGTGGCAGGGTAGGGTGCAGCAAATTGAGAGCTGTTATAGCGCGGCTTGTATCCCAGGCACACCAAAATGCAACAAAACGTGCTGTGTCTTGCCAAAAAATATATGCATCGTAAACTTAAAAGGCTTATCAGTCTTCCATCTGTTAAAATACAGGTTTGAAAATACAGTACAAATCACTCACACACGAGAGAGAGAGAGAGAGAGAGAGAGAGAGAGAGAGAGAGAGAGAGAGAGAGAGAGAGAGAGAGAGTGCATTTGTAATATACAGTGCACCTACGTCTGCACTTCTCTAATGAACACTTCCGCTTCTAACATAGCGGTTGTAGATTTCGTACATCACTGTTCCTACCACTTTAACACTGGCGGCGGAAAGGAACAGGAATCTGGGGCGTCAGCGCTCCTCTCAGCAAGCCTACGAGGTATAGCTAATATGGAATCTGGCGGTGGACAAGCCGTGTATATAAATCACTGGAGACTCCTCCCTGCTAGAATGACGAAGGGAATCCCGTTAGTCAGTCATATACAACTAACTATTTCATTTAAAGGCTTTTGCACTGTACTATTATATTTTGAAAACACTTCATAGTTCAGTTTAACTGTGATCTTGGATACAAACAAACAAACAAATAGAAGAACAAAGAGAACGAAAAATAAACATAACAAACAAACAAAAACTGACACAACACAAACAAAAAATGGAACGAAGGTAAATAAACAAATAACTAAAAATATACACACAATTCAGTGGTCACACACACACACACACACACACACACACACACACACACACACACACACACACACACACACACACACACACACACACACAGAGAGAGAGAGAGAGAGAGAGAGAGAGAGAGAGAGAGAGAGAGAGAGAGAGAGAGAGAGAGAATGGTGTTTTCTCGGCACAATTGGAGGCCTCTAAAGAAACCATTCATCTATGAGCAGCTTATTTGGGGCATTGTAATATTCATGCGGTCTATTATAAATATTCAGGAAACCTTCTATGGGTAAATCAGTCCGCTGTTCGTCATTGTGTGTTTCATTCACAACATATATTTGTAAATATGGGAATTTTTGGTATGTGCTAAAGAAAAAAAAAAAAAAAAAAAAAAAAAAAAAAAAAAAAAAAAAAAAAAAAACGACCGGATTGGGTAGAATGAGAATGATTTTCAGATTCAGTGCAAGAAAAAAAAAATCAGGTATTACATGTTTAACCTTGAAAACAACGCAGCCCAGTGTTATCTATAAGCACTACTCTTACTTCCCTAACCCAAGGTACTGTACATAGTTAAAACGAGCCTTAACATCTCTCTCTCTCTCTCTCTCTCTCTCTCTCTCTCTCTCTCTCTCTCTCTCACACACACACACACACATTTAACACAAATAATGTATAGCACTAATGCGTATCATCATCAAAAGCTCACCATATTGTTTGTATTTGTTGAGTGAACATACAACTAAAAAGTAATGGGACCGTGCAGTCACTCCCTCTCCCCTTCCTTAAAGTGGCTGTAATCACACACGCCCTTGTGCACTCTACACTATTCATTTGGTTTGGCACGCTCTTTTTCCCCATATGCTGAAACGACACACACACACACACACACACACACACACACACACACGAATTACTTTTTTTTCTTTAACTGCATTTTGTCGTCTAAGTAACCCTCCCTTAGAAATATAAAGAATAAATAGGTAAAATAAAAATGGCCCTAGTTTCTGCTTCTCTGCCAATCATTAATATGGTTGTGGGTGAAGATGATATTGTTGTCATTGTTATTCTCGTGGTAGCAGTTCCACAGCATCAGTAAGGTTGAAAGAATATTGCCACAGTATTTCCTGCACATTTCAAAGGAAACACAGAACAGGAAAATGTGACCTAGTTATACTTATCCGGTGAAACCAAAATGTACTATTACTTGTCTGAGTTACTTCATTTTAGGGGGCCCTTAGTTTGCATACTGGAGATGAAGATGATGATGATGATGATGGTGATGATGATGATGATGATGATGGCGGTGGTGGTGGTGGTGGTGGTGGTGGTGAAGACAAGGATGAATAACAACAACAACAATAATAATAATAATAATAATAATAATAATAATAATAATAATAATAATAATAATAATAATAATAATAATAATAATAATAATAGTAATAATAATAATAATAATAATAATAATAATAATAATAATAATAATAATAATAATAACAACGACAACAACAACAACAGCAACAACTAATAACATGAAGTCTAACAATCATCACCAGTCAATAACCTATGTGTAATAACCTATCCCCTCACTAAATCCGCCGCTATTATATTAGTCAGGACAAGATCAATACCCGTGTCAGAAATGGATGTTGTTCCAGGAAATTATACATGGTTCATTCTGATATTCATATACCTGTTAGTAACTTTGCGTTCAGTCGCAAGGCAACATCACCGAAACAACTCTTTTAAAACTCCTCTGTGGTACAGAGAGTACGGTGGAAAACTGGCGTTCACCATGAATTAGAAGCGTCAACAGTACGCTCGGAAGCATGAATGTGATGACTTCGCTTTAGCTTCGCTGTGCAGACCAACTGTTTGTATAACCAGGTCTGATGAAAGACATGCGCGCGCTATAGCCAGAGAGCTTTAAATCCAAAGTGGCTATGTACTCGGGTGCGTGGTGTTGGTGCAGGCCACGCACACGGCAGCTGTCGGGCAGCAGGCTGGGGCGGGGAACGTGTGGGGGCCGCCAGCCAGCCAGTAGGTCTGCTGATTTTTCCTGCGAGCGTGTGTTGCTGCCACTCCGGAACTCCAGTCACTGTTACCACAGAAGTTGGGTTTGTTTGTGGGAACCCTATTACGCCCCCGTTCTTGAGAGCAATGGAAAGTAAGTACTGGTAAAAATTTGTTGTGATTGTAAAGATAACAACCAAAGTATAGTGTTATTCATTGATGATGGTTTGTTATGTTGGGACGCTATGGTGAATGTATGAACACAATCCACAACGTCGCTGTTCTTTGGTAAACGTTTATTTTACGGTTTCCTGATACATAAATCGATAAAGTACAGCCTTTGAGATAAACGCAAACCAGATCATGGATGATAAAAGAGTATTCATATTAAAGGAAAACCTGCTGAACAAATGGTGAAGTCTTTGTTAGGAAGGGACGCCAGGGGCCAGTCTAAGCGTTGCCATAGTGACAGGACGCCGCCTCCCTGACGTCATAAGCCACCAAAACAAAACTCTCTAGTCCAAGATGGCGACTGGCCTGCATCTCGAGCAATATCTTGAAAGTAAGTCTTTATCTACGCATTCCAATGGGGCTTTTCCGTCAGGCCTCATCGCTCACGTGTCTCGTCTCGCCACGCTCCAATAAAGTAACATCCAAGGAAAACATCAGAACGCGGCTAAACAACAAACCACCGCAAAATTTCCGAGGCACGTTTACATAAATTTGTAAACAGGTGAACTAAAAAATTGGCAGCGCTACCTGTCATACTGAAGCTTTGTACAGCCAGAATAACTGGAGGCAGTTGGTAGCTAGTGATGCTTTTACATAGTGAAGCTCGAGCCAGCTTACTATCACAGTGATTTGGAAGCTCACTTGAGGTTAGTCATAAGGTTGTGGTAGGAAGATTTCTGAACATTATTTTGAGTTAGGGGCCATCAAAATGTTTTCAAACAAGTGGAAACTCCAATTATTCTAAAAATTTGATCTTGAGAAAGCATTCCAATGAAATTATAAAGTGGATGTAAATGGCATTACACTATGGACGACCAGAGACCCAATGACATTTTATAATTGCTAATGATTTGATAAATCTTTGAAAGCATTCAATTGACAGCAGGTACTAAGCATGATGTTAACTGGCATGTGTATAGCAATTTGTGAAATCTACATTAGATTGTGCTTATCTAGCACTGGAGTCCCCTGTAATTAGTTTGTCAGGTTAGGCTTATAGTTAATGTGTGGTTATTTATGAGAGTAAACCTTAATGTTAGGAAGTTGGGTCTATTCTAGATTTTACATGTGGAATCACCTTGGTTTGATTTGAGAAGTGATACCTTGTCTATATGTAGTATTTTTGTAATTGCACAGTAGATATAAAAGATCATCCTGATGAATTAGGCCTAAGTGCATGCTATATAGTTTATAATTTATTGTGCCATGGTTGACTTAATACTCATTACCTTTATAAACCCATACAATGTTGTGCTATCTCAGAGGTAGGGGTCTTGTCAGATTCCTTTTTTTTTTTTTTTTTCACACACACCACGTAGTGTAATGGTTAGCACACTTGGCTCACAACCGAGAGGGCCTGGGTTCAAATCCTAGGCATGGCGAGGCATATGTACAAGCCTCTTAATGTGCATCTAGCCCCTGTTCACCCAGCACTAAGTAGGTACGGGATGTAACACAAGTGGTTGTGGCCTCGTTGTCCCAGTGTGTAGTGTGTGATGTGGTCTCAGCCCTACCCGAAGATCGGTCTGTGAGCTCTGAGGTCACTCCGTAGGAAAAGGCTGGCTTGGTGACCAGCAGGTGACTGGTAAATAACACACCACATAGTGTAGTGGTTAGCACACCCGGCTCACAACTGATAGTGTCCTAGGCACGGTGAGCCAAATGGGTAAAGCCTCTCAATATGTATCTAGCCCCTGTTCACCTAGCAGCAAGTAGGAATGTAATTTGAAGGGTTGTGGCCTTGCTCCTCTTGTGTAGTGTGTAATGTGGTCTCACCCCTACCCAAAGATCAGTAAAAAAGTAAACGAGATGTGTACATTCAACAAAATGGTTGGATATGCATTTGGCAACACCCTATGCCTTAATGCCATGGATTTTATACCCACAATTCTCAAAGGAATTTTATTATTTCCAATTATTCAGTTACTATTTCTCATGCAATACTGATTATAAATTTAAGAAGAATTCCAATGGAAAAGTAATGAGTTTTGAGAAACACAGAACCCCACCCTGTATAGCGAACTTCATAATATATATATATATATATATATATATATATATATATATATATATATATATATATATATATATATATATATATATATACACACACACACACACACAAACAAAACTAAAGGTTATATGGTTATAAAACAAAATCATACACATTGTATGTAATATGTACTAAACACTCCTCTTAAGAGGTAAATATAATATACTACCTACATACTAAATACTGCAGGTTGATATAAATAAAGCTAGAACACAGAGCACAGTTTAAAGTGTAAAGAAAGTTTGACCTGCTGATTCACAACTCTAAGTTATTTATAGTTAGAATGAAGTAATTCAAGTTACAAAACTTTTGCTTTTCTAGATAAATCATGGTTGAATAAGTTGAGTAAATTTATGAAAGTAGTAGATAGAATAGAAGATTTGCCATAGAATAGAATTTAACTCAGACTTTTATTTGATTACCAGTTTATTGTATTGACATTGCATTGTATCACATGAAGACATTACTGTTTGTGCCAAAAAAAGTTTACACTATCTCCCATGTTCCAGGCTTAGAAAATCTGCCCACAGAGCTGCAACGAAACTTTTACTTGATGCGAGACCTGGACCAGCGGTCACAAGATGTTATGCGTAATATTGACCAGGTGAGAGACACGTTAAGCATGTTGTGTATTGATTGTTGAATTAGAGTTGAAGTTCAAGAAGTCTTGCCCAGTTCTTACTGTTAGTGTTTACTATTGTCATTGACAAACCTCTTTCTAGAAAATGATTTACAACTCATAACTAAGCATAGATGGGCATTATTGTGATAGATAGTGGGTTATCAGTTATTTGATGACTATTTTTCCTGTGTTTGCTGATATTGCCGATACTTTTGCTTCAGAACCAACGATAACAATTGTAGTTTTTGGAACATGAGCATGTTGGAGTTTAAACATAAAAAATCAAATATAGTTATTTTACTTCAAACATTTTTTTTTTTTATTAGGGAAGAGATTGAATAAATATTGAATTATTTCTTAGCATTGATGAATTTTTATATTTGAAATATCATTATCATTATTGCTTGTAGTATTGGAAGTTTGTATTGATCTATTCATTGGTTATTGGTTATAAACCAGCAATTGATTATATATCATTTGTCACTAATATGGTTCTTTCTGTCAATTCATTGATTGTTATTATTATTATTACTATTATTATTGTTATTATTATTTTATTATTATTATTATTATTATTATTATTATTATTATTATTATTATTATTATTATTATTATCATTATTATTATCATCATCATTATTATTTATTTATTTATTTTATTATCAGACCCATTTATGGCTATAACCAATGTTTTCTTTCTTTTTTAAAAAGTAGCATTTGTACATAAATACTATTACTTTCTTTCAATTGTGTTTTTTATTGCTTAAAAATCTTCAGAATAATGAAATGATTAAATCTTCATTTTGTATTTATAAAAATAAAAAAAGTAATTTCAATAATAGAAATAGACTTCACTTTGTAATTGCCATCTATATTCAGAATAACAATATCAGTATCATACACCAATGACTAAATAAAATACAGACTAGAACACTCAAAGCTAGGAGGGTTAGAATTCTCTCTAGAATGTTCAGAATCAGCACAGGAAATGCAGACATTTTGTTCTTCCATGCATGTCTTGAACACTAACTTCTCAATATTTGTTAGCCTCTTTATATAAAGATGTGATACTTGTTAATTTATTTTATGATTTAAAGTGCAGAATAAACTCTAATCAATATTCTTTCAGATTTCAGATGAATATCTTACAACAGTTAAAAGCTTGAGTCCTGAGAAAAGATCTGAGCAGATGAGTAAGATCCAAAAGATGTTCAACAGGGCTAAAGAGTACAGTGATGACAAAGTTCAGCTTGCTATTCAGACTTATGAACTGGTATGTTTCTGTATCTACACTCAAAGTATTACGTATTGATCTTATTCTATTAAGTGCAGGAGTAACTTTATTTTGCTTGTAAATATGGAATAAAGTGAAATGTAAACTTCAATAGTTATGTACTTCATGACATTTATGGTAAAGAAAATGGGGTTGATCTTTTATGAGATCCATTTATATAAGTACACATTTCTTTTTATTTGACATGTAATTCATTGTTACCCTGCAAAATCTTTGATAGTACGAATTTTATTTTTTCCACAGATCCATAATTTTTCACCTTTCCATTTTGTTATCCATCTTTATCATAATTTTAAAATGAATTTATGCTTTTGTGTGTACACCGGGGTCTCGCTTTATGCAAGGGTTAGGTTCTGCGAGACCCTCGCATAATGAGAATTCACATAAAGCGAACCTATCTTACCATTAATTATAGGGGGTTATGTTCCGAGACCCATTTTTCCCCACCCCCAAATGATAAAATCCAACTTTTTTCTTCATGTGAATGAATTAAACACACACTAAAACACACATATAATTCAGTGAAAGAAAAAACATAGACATAGGACAAAATATAAGAAAAAAGCAATAAAAAATTGTACGTATTTCTAACTTGTTTCCAAAGTTAGTGCAGTCCTTTTATGCTTAACCACAACTTCATCACTTGAAGAAGGGCCAGGACGTTTCGAAGCCATAGTATGAGCAAAAGTAAGGCAGGATAATATAGCACAAAACACAGCGGAATAGAAATGGAATGCGGCGACACAATCCGCATAGATCAGCTCGGTACAATGACACAAGTGTGACTGAGTGAATCTGTGCGTGGGAGGGTGTGGGTGGCGGGAAGGATGCACGCACTAGTGGCGCATTAGTGTATCACTCCGCACAGCAAGGCCGACCTCACTCACACGCGCCACCACCTCGCATACACAACCGCACAACATCGCATAATATGGAATTTTTCTCGCATAAAACGAATACCTGGTACATTTAGGATGGTCGCATAAGAGCGAGACCCTGGTGTATTATGTAATCTTGTCTGGATAAGTAGTCTTTCTTTTGTTGTTCAGTTTTTTTCTGTGCAAGTGTCAGTAGAACTTTCTATTTGGTATAAAGTTTCAAATTGCTGAATCATTCAAAGTTCACATTGAGTAGAAAATAAAAATATGTATGAAATTTTTTGTTTAATTTGTTTTCATTTCAGGTGGATAAACACATCCGTAGATTAGACTCTGACTTAGCCAAATTTGAGGCAGAAATCAAAGAGAAAGCACTAAACAACAATAAGAAGGAGGAGGAAACCAGTAGTAAAAAAAGTAAGTTTATGATATTTCTTAACTCCTTAATGATGTGAGGCTACAACTTCATATATGTGTTATTTTACATCAGCCTATATGAATCTTTTAATGACTTTTTATTTAAAGGGAGAAAGAAAAAAGAAGAAAAAGGTAAAAACAAAAGAAAAGGGACTCAGTCTGATGATGGAGAAGCAATTCCCAAGACGGGTCGCAAGAAGAAAAAGAAATTGGAAACAGACTCGGCAATTGTCTCCGTCATACCTGGCCTCTCCATTGCCCACCCCTCAGATGTGTTGGACATGCCGGTTGATCCCAATGAGCCAACCTACTGCTTATGTCATCAAGTATCCTATGGAGAGATGATTGCATGTGATAAGATGGATGTAAGTAGCATTTCTTGTTACTACCTTTTTATTTTCAAAATTTTCAACTGTTATCTTACATTTGTCTTAATCATGTAGATAACCTTCCTTTAAGGACTATGAATTAGGTATACAGATACTGATACAGGACATGTTTGACATGTTGAAGGTATTTGCTAGTGAATGCAGAAAATGAAGTACAGTGGTACCTTGAGAAAGGAGTTTAATTCTTTCCATGATGGAGCTTGTATCTCGGTCTGCTTGTAACTCAAACAAATTTTTAGGAGCTTAATTCTTTCTGTGATGGAGCTTGTATCTCGGACTGCTTGTAACTCAAACAAATTTTCAGGAGTTTAATAAACAAATTTTTAGGAGTTTAATTCTTTCCGTGATGGAACTTGTATCTCGGTCTGCTTGTAACTCAAACAAATTTTCCCTATGGAAATTATTTGAAATGTCATTAATCCATTCCAGCCTTCCCTCCCCCAAAAGACCCACCAATTTTTTCAACTGCTCTTGCATTAGAAAATATATTTATAAATAATATTGTATAAAAACATAATAAAACATAACAAATCAAAATAGAATATAAATTAATGAAATGCTTCTAGAAAGTATATTCATCTCTGAGATAAGGGGCACGTGAAACATGACAAAATATAATACAAATTAATGAAATGCTTCTATTAAGTATATTTATCTCAGAGATAAGGGAAGCATGCCATGGAACATTACACACATGCAAATAGCTCCATCCCCTCCACTTGTGACTGTCAATCAGCCTAAAGGAGATTGGCTAATCTATTAATTGCAAAAGAGATTGTTGACAACCCTATGCAGACATTATTCATAGGAAGAATAAAGTTTTAGGCAGGAAAGAGAAGAAAGAACAGAGGCCACCCAGGTTTGTTTACAACATTGTTCACCCAACACTAGATAAGATTGGGAGGTGGAGATAAGAGGATTTGTTTTGCCTTTTCAGTTACTTTTGTTCACCATGAACTCTCACTTAACTGCTGCTACATTTTTTTTAATCAACTTGGGACTGAACATATCAGATGCTGTGTGTCCGGCACCAAATAGTTTTGAAGTATCAAGAGCTAGCTTGAAACTTGAGTTTTTCCTTGCAAGCCTAAGGAAAATTCGACAAGTGACAGCTCGTGTCTCAAATTACTCATAAATTGAGGTTTCACTGTCCACAGATGAAATTAGAATGAGGTGTTAGTGAAGGTTTACAAATTTTTAGTGTGAGTCTAATTCATATTGCACAAATTGTCAATACAAGCACTTGCAATTAATTATTTATCTGCAACCTGCGTTTTTGCTACTTATAATCCAAATATTGTGTAACAGGGGTGTATGATGAAGACTTGGACCCTAGTTACAAGGGAAGTCACAGTCTATGGATCTTTCTTTTTATATGTATAGTATATACAGGATACACATATATTTATACAAATAGACAAGGGATCACTGATCCAGCTTGTAATGTTATCTTGTAAGGAAAACTACTCATATGGATGTTTGGTAAGCTCTTCAGACTCTTGAAGAACTTAGATTCTGTTTACATCCAGCAATGCAGACTTAACGTGTTTTGGTTGCATGATCCCTAACAGCATTTCACTTTCAGTATTTGTTACACATTGACAGATATAAAATGGAAACAACAGTGCCCAAAAGGAGCATTTTTATTGCAAGGTAGTCTTATTATATTTCTAGTACATTTTATTTCACTCATTATTTTTTTTAGTGTGTTTACCTCAAATTCTACTTACACACACTAAAAAAAATTGTTGCACATCTGACATAAAGTAAATGACTTGATGAATGGATCTGGATAACAAGCTGCTCATGCTGGTTTTCGTATGTGTTTAGTACAGCTGCACCTGCATGAATGTGAATGGTACTCAAATAAAGCAATAGGATTTGAGCTGAGCTGCCCCATTAATGTTTCATGAATACCATGAATATAAACAGAATCTTAACCAAACCTGTTTATATATTGTGCTGAGACTGCTGGGTTATTCGGTGTGAAACTTGTTAAACCAAAACTTGTACTTTTTAGTGTGTGTACATTTCATGTCACATGCTGATTAATATTCTTTCCCTTCAACTCTCTCCAGTTACCAAAATATTGATATGTTTTTTTTCTTTTTATTTCCAGTGTCCCATTGAATGGTTTCACTTTGCCTGTGTTGGCCTTACTACCAAGCCAAAGGGAAAATGGTACTGTCCAAAGTGTTCCACTGAGAGGAAAAAGAAATAGGCTTGTCATATTTTTATCCTAGATACATATTTTTCTGATAGCTTTAGTGTTTGTTGATTGTTACAAAAGTATTTCTAGGAAGAAATAACTTATAAGCTAAAGTTGAATGATTTCTGTCACTTGTGATAAATTTGTCATTGAAGTCTTTACATTACTTAAGATCAAAAGAAGTGCCAAAATTTTTTCATTACAAAGTTATGTGTAAAAAATTATCCTTGAAGTCACACATTCTTTATTAGATTAGTAGAGAGGTTTCCTGTGGTGATCATTAGAAACCAAAGAGTGTGCATATTGTTGCCATATTAAAGGATGAATAGAAGCAAAATGTGTTTGGTCAAATGTGAGGAAGTTCAGGTGAATGTACATACATGTATGTATGTACACACCTTATCTCCTCTTTGAGGGCAATAAATGCCTGGTATATAGATAGAAAGAAATTTTAGCTATAACAATGATGGTATGATTAGTTTTGCAGATGTATGTCATTAACCTTCAAGCTTTAACAATCAGAATTGTGTGATTCCTTTAAAATCATAAAATGTGTTTCACATCAAGACTTCTGTTCCATTTTCTATCACATGGACATTAAAGTGATCTTCACTAGGTCATGCTATTGACAAAAGTTTTCATAAATATAGTCATTCCAAGAAAGCTAATAAAAATGCTATATTTTCTCTATATTATTTCTTATTCACAAGTATTTATGCTGCAAGCCATGGCTGAAAGAGTAACAAAGAAAAGAGACCTGTATGTATGTGTATTCACTTAACTATGAGAAAGCCTCTGACAGTAATTTTGTGAAAATATGTATCTGAAAAAAGAATACATATAGTGACAAACCATCTATACTAAAATCAGGAAACTTGTATAAGAATTAATGAAGATATGGAGTTACAGCCAATTAGTAAAGATGTCAGGCAGGGGTGTATACTGCCACTAGATATGCTTTCATTATATAGAGATGATAATTATGAGAAGCAGAATATGAGGGAATTACGTATTGGGGGAAGTAAAATTAACAATCTGAGATATGCAGGTGATACTGTGCTATTAGCAGATACAAGGTAATAAGAAATTGCCAACAATTTTCAATAGAATAAAAGAGAAAAATGAAAATAAAGTATTGACAATTAATGTAAGAAAAACAAAGTGGCAAAGAATGCAGCAAGACCATGAATGGTGATGACCAAATGGTGGAGAGGTAACTTCAGCTAAGAAGTGTTGTGAAGGAAGATATGAGATGTAGTGCTGAAATTAAAAACAAATAGCAAAAAAATACAATTGGTAATCTAATCCACATAATGAGAAGCAGGAAGCTATCGATAGAGAAAAGAGAAGATTCGGTTGTGGAGAATGAAGGTACCATGGTTGGCAAGAATGATTAATTAAGTAAGCAGGGGAGATGGCTGGGGAAAAGAGGGGGAAGCAGAGGAAGAGGAAGACCAAGAGTGATTAGCAAAGCTTGGATGAGGAGGAATGGCTGTTCATTAAAGCTTCATGAGACAGAAAATGATGGAAATCAATGGTTCTCGACATCCATGGGGAAATGGCACAAAGGTAAGAAAAAATTAATCTATTGTCCTGATTTAGAAAACATTACACAACATGAGACAAATTGCAATGGATAAAAAAAATTAGATAACACCACAAATATCGGTGTGCAATACACTAACAAATTTCGAGCTGCCTCAGCGCTCTGGCAAGTGACTGAACAAGAAAATGAGGGAGCTGTAAGACTGTTAGGCTTATGTGGGTACTGCTGCCTAATTTCACCTTTCATCCTCATCCATAAACTTGTCTAGTCTTCACATTTATCAAATATTGGTGTCAGTTGTATACATATGAGTGGAGGCAAAATGTTAAATCTGTAAATTCATAAAATGGCATATTCAATTTCAGAAATGGATTATTCGTTTTTCTATGTTATAGAATGTACTTAATTCATTGCAAACTACTATAACGTAACCTACTACATATAGCCTAACCTGACATTGCCTAGCATAACTCAATTCGAATAATATAACATGCCTCTCTCTCTCTCTCTCTCTCTCTCTCTCTCTCTCTTGTGCTAGTTTGCATTTGGCCATGATAATATACTCGCGAATTTCAGTTAGTAACTTCGGTATTTATCTAGAATTACTGCTCCACCCCGTTCACCACACACCTCCCCCAACCCCTCAAGCAAGTTTGGGGGACTGTGGGGATTTTTTTTTTTTTTGTGTGTGTGGGTGGGGGGGGGGGGCGGGGCATATATGAGTAACATATGGAGTTTCAAAAATCAAGGGAACTTTCCCTAAATTTAGCCAGGGGGGGCAAATTATCCTAACCTAAAATAACCTAATGAAATTCCAAAAGCCAGCCACTCATTCTAGCGGGGGGCTGTACTCCCCTTGACCCCCTCTGCTAACCGAGGGGTGCAGGCTCCCTGGACCCCCCTAAAAAATGATCTTAACCTAACTTATACCTAACCTAACCTAATGAAATCCCTAAATGTAGCCAAAGCCAGAATACTTGATTTCTAGGGAAATTGCCATATTTTATAAACTCCATATATTACTCATATTATGCGTCCTCCTCACAAAATCCCTGATTCCCCACAGTTCCTCAAACTGGCTTGGGGGGTTCAGGAAGTGTGTGGGTTCAGTGTGCTTCGGGAACCATAAGGGAAACGTCGTGTATGGACTTGGATTCTGGAACAATGTGTTTTTCAAGGTATTGTTGTGACCGCCGGGGGGCGCGTTGCCTCGCCTACCCTACGGCGCCACGCTGGCGGTCACGCCTCGTAGGTCTCCATGCAGACTCCCTTCCTATACCGAGGAAAAGGTATCTTACATATATTGCACTGCACTGTGCCACACCTATTATGGAGATGGCGAGGAGCAGTAATTCTATAGTAGTACCGTAACTTCTATTGTCATTTTTTTTTTTTTTTCGCTGTTCAACTCGACAAAATGTTTCACCATTCATTTCGCCATACGTCTGGCAGCTCCCTATCCAGGCAATGTCCTCAAGGTCACTGACAACGAAGTTTAATAGAAAACTTCCCGCAAGAGAACATCGCAGCAGT
Organism: Callinectes sapidus; assembly: GCA_020233015.1. Classification (NCBI taxonomy): domain Eukaryota; kingdom Metazoa; phylum Arthropoda; class Malacostraca; order Decapoda; family Portunidae; genus Callinectes; species Callinectes sapidus. The sequence continues at coordinate 14,701,672 of CM035205.1, read as the reverse complement.
CACCAACAACACTCCACGGTAGAGAGAGGACGATCCGTGCTGCTAGGTGTCAAATATGTCTGACATTACTAAAACAGTCAATGGGTGAGTTAAGCCTTGCAAAGTATACACGGTAGATGTGCAGGGACTGTAACAATGGTTGTGTGTTCTGTTAAGAATGCCATCGATATTCTAAAGAAAAGGTGGTAGCTTCTTTTCTAGGTAACTTTGATGTTCTCTCTCTTCCACACACACACACACACACACTCTCTCTCTCTCTCTCTCTCTCTCTCTCTCTCTCTCTCTCTCTCTCTCTCTCTCTCTCTCTTTCTCTCTCAAATTTGTAAAGCTAAATAAATCAAGAACTTGCAAAAAATAGCAGTAGAGAAATTTTCTGAGTGATTGTGTATGTATTGTTGCGGTGGAGCCTAGTGTGAAGATTGTGGTCGTAAGGTCACCTTGTCTCGTAACACTATCAGAGATAGGTAATATTGACATGATGCAAAGTTAGTAGAGATGGCCGCAGTTTGTGGCCAGTAGAAGAAACGCGACGGGGATGGGAAAGAGACAAGAGACGAGACGCCGAGCGGTAGTGAGGGGACAAGGTGAATTACGCCGAGAAGCTGGGTGGCAGAGACCAGTGAGAAGATCGCCGCGGGTGGGTGAGAGTCACCCTATATAGTTCCTTATACCCCTTATAGTTCCAGGTGAGAACACAGCCAGCTTTCACTCCCGCTCTGAGACGTAGCCAGCCCCGTGTGAAGAGGACGTCTCCCTCTCCCGCTCTCCTTGAGAAGATCCGCTACCACCTGCACCACGGAGGACGCAACCCTGCCCTGCTTTGTGTCTATCCTATTACGTACTGTGTGCCACCCTGTATTTATCCTGTTGTGTGCCAGTAAAGTAAGGAAGTTGTGCCGTGCCTTTTAACTGTCTTCCCGCCTCTCTGAGTAAGTCTGGGGTCTATGGGTCTTTTACCTCGCTCCCCCTTGTTAACCATGAATCTTCGCCCAGAAGCATCCCTGTGTCTGTGCCACCCGTCCTATGGGCTGCCGCTGTTGGTAAGAGTGTACTTGTCACGGGCTGTGGAAGTTGTGGACAGGGGCCAGCGTAACAGTATGTAAATATGTATGTCTGTACTATGCAATAGTATTGTACGTATATACTATTATGTATTACTGCATAAGTAACCGTCATATTAGATGTCATATTCACGGTTTAGAAAATTAATGTGAAATATCACCATAAAAATGCATGATCTTGCTTCTTTCTCTTGTCTTTCGTCATTTTTATGTTCTTTATATCGTAAAATGACAATGAAAGAAATCATTCTTTATAAAATACTGTTACGCTGATCCCCGTCCCCACACAGCTTCCACAGCCCGCGACAGGTACACTGTTGCCACAGCGGCAACCCACAGGACAGCACAGGACGGCCGGCACAGACACAGGGAAGGGATGCTTCTTGGCGAAGATTCGTGGCAAGCGAGGGGATGCGAGGTAACAGACCCACAGACCTCAGATTTACTCGAGAGGCAGGAAGACAGTTAAAGGCACGACAGAACTTCCTTACTTTACTGGCACACACCAGGGTATACATACAGGGTGGCACACAATACTTCACAATACAACACAAAGAAGGGCAGAATCGCGCCCTCAGTAGTACAGGTGCTAGCGTCTTCTCATGGAGAGCGGTAGAGGAAAACCTCTTCACACGGGGCTGGCTACGTCTGAGCTCGGCGTGATTCACCCTCTTTCCTCCGGCCAGCTTTTCCACTACCGTACGGCGTCTCGTCTCTTTTTGGACCAGGATGCGTTTCGTCTAATGGCCAATCAGGGACAAGGTATCCACCTGGCCGCAAACTCCGGCTATCTTTACCACTTCTACACCATGTTAGCATTGCCAATCTCTGACAGCGTTACCACCTCTATTTCACACAGGCGCCGCCGCAACAATACCAGCTATATTTTATTCTCCCAAGTACATTCCAATGGCACCTTAAATCCTGTGCGCAGTGTTCACTCTCACTTGCTACTCGCTGACTGGATGTCTGGGGTTTCCGGCTCGGAATAGCATACACATCTTTGTATGAGTTTGTTTGATTTGTAGATGACATTACTTAAAACGACTTTTGTATGACTTTTAGGAGACGTTACTGAAAATTACTTAAGTTGCAATACAGTCTTGAAATCAATCAGTTCGCTGTTAAAATGGAGGAGGAATAACGATAGGATGTTTAGGGTTATTAGAAGACTTGCAATAATATCTTGGGCGTCCACTCGGGTTAACGGTTCCCAAGTGGGTGGGTTTTCAGATAGGTCTCCATTAGGTGGTCTCCTTTAGCCCATAAATTCCTATAAAAAGCCCAGATTGTTTAAATAAAAAAGAAGTTAAAGCTACATATTCTGTGCAAATCATGTTTCCTATTTCAGAATGGTGATGAAAAAAATGCCGAACTTAAAGATCCCACTGTCTATCTACACTAAAGATCAAGTTGGGGTGGGCCCAAACTGCTTCATCATGCCCAAGCCCTTTGAGGATTGGTATCCTAAATATGCTTCATTTTCTGTTCAGAGTGATGATGTCTGGGTCATCACCTATCCTAAATCTGGTGAGGAGTATTAGGCATTGTTACTTTTCTATTTTATATTTACTAATGTGCGATGAACATCAGAGGTGAGTTTAGATGAGGTCAGGTGAGTTTATATTATAAGTAAAGGAGAAACGGAGGATATTCATTGTAAAAGAGGGCAGAAGATGGGTGTCAATGATAAAGAGGGGATAGTTGTCCGGAAGATTATATTGAATTGATAGAGAAATTGAGGTTTTGAGGCATTGAACACTACTACTAAGATTTCTCTGGCCTAATTAGAAATGTTAGAGATAAGAAATTGGGCATTCTGTGGTGTCCCTGTATGATCAACTAACTTCCTGGAGGGTTCATCGTCTATGGAAAGACGTGGAAAAGTGTAGGATGGTATCATCAGTGTAGGAATGGATAGAGAAAGAAGTTTGGTGTAGATCATTAATGAATAATAGAAAGAGAGTGGGTGATAGGACAAAACCCTGAGGAACACTTTTAAGAAATTTAGGAGAAAAACAGTGGCTGTCTAACACCAAAAAATTGAACGGCTGGAGAGGAAACTCGAGATAAAGTTGCAGAGGTAAGGATAGAAACCGTGAGGGAGGTTTTGAGATCAAAGCTTTATCCTAGACTATCAAAAGTTTTTGATATATCTAAGGCAACAGTAAAAATTTTACCAAAATCTTTAAAAGAGAACGATCAAGACTTAGTGAGGAAAGCCAACTTTGACAGAAGCCAAATTGGTGGTCAAATAGAAGATTGCGAAGTGAGAGATGTTTAAGAATCTTACTATTGAGGACACAGTCAAAAACTTTCGACAAGCAGGAGATTGAAGTTATAAGGCAGTAGTTTGGGGGATTAGAACAGTCACCCTTAATAGGGACCGCTGAATGTAGGCAACCTTCCAGCAAGAAGGAAAGGTGTATACAACAGAGAGAGAGAGAGAGAGAGAGAGAGAGAGAGAGAGAGAGAGAGAGAGAGAGAGAGAGAGAGAGATTAAACTTATATTACTCATATACAGACATGATGTAGATATTTAATGCAGATATTATAGGACTTAGCACGAAAAAGAGAGCTGGAGAATAGCAACTGAAATAATGAGCAGTTTGGGGTACATCAACTACCGAGTAGATTCGTTGTCACAGAAGCGAAGGGACTATAAAAGGCGGCGCCTGAGGCATTGTTTATACATGTCGCTGCACACCTCACACCATTGTTTCAAATATTTTGAGCTGTCTGTAATCAGTAAATTAGGCTGATTTTTTTTCCCCTTTTCATGGATGTACAGCCTTACAACCATTAATTATGCCTCCTAAACGAATAAGAGAACATTGTGAGTTTGGCAACAAAGAGCAAAATAATAGAATTGAAGAGTAAAGTACTTAATACTATGTCACACGGAGTGAACTGCCTACCATACTGTATTTGATACTTGGAGTGAACGGTTCCTTAAAGGCGTTTTTCATATATGTGCAAGTTTTGGTCTCTCAATTTAGCGTCTATTAGGGGATACGACTGTACATCACTTGGTCATTTTCTGGTGACATTATAGCCGCCGGTATCAGTGGCAAAGAGTGTGCTTCTTATCACATGCACTACAGATATTAGGCATCTAGCTGCTGGGAGTCGGACCAGTGACAAGGACTCAAAGTGCTTTGGTTTTAGCACAGATCAAAACTAGGGTTACCAGATTTCTGAAGCAAAAAAGAGCCAAAATGGCCAAATGCATAAAAAGCCAAAATATCCAGTCAAAAGCCAAAAATTTCATCATCCCACTTCCAAGTTTATCAAATAATAAGCAATATGTATTGAGAATTTGGGTTAAGCCAAAAGATAGTGAACTGACTACTGGAATAGCGATCTACGTATCTTGACAATTGCCACCTAACTTCATGAGGTCTTTGGTTGTACCCTGGCAGTGGGTGACTCAGTGGCTTCCTTATTGAACCCCCTTTCATCATACCATGTAGAAGTTCTGATGCTCTATATTGCTCAGTAGTACTTTATGAAAGATATGAATCATAATATACTAATGATCTTTAAATAATGTGCATAAGTAAAATGTAAGTAAAATATAACTTTATAATCTTTTAATGAAGAACAAGTTAGTTAAATAAAAATAGTATCTCTTTGCAAATTCCATTTCAATAATTTCCACAAGCCCCCCCCAAAAGAAAAAAAAAAAAAGATACATAATACTTTAATGAATAACAAAAAAATGAGAGTAATGGATTTTTCTGTGTCACATGTCCATAAGCATCTCACACCATTCAAGAGAAAACTTAAAGATACATTAACTAATCCTGATAAGATAAGTTTTCCAATCCCTGGGTCATTCTATAGTTGCTGCAATTTAGACTGGCAGTTTTAGTGTGATTTTGGGCTTGGCAGAGATTTCAGTATCATTATCACATCACAGGTTCTCCCTTTTTCTCCAAGACTGCTCCATCTCCTTACCCTCTGTTTCTGTCTTTCTTTCCTTCTATTTCTACCTAAATCAGTGTATTTCCAAAATTGTTTCTGAAATCATTCTGGATTTTGTTCCACATCACCGTTATGGTAAAAATCAAGAGATGTTCTTCATATGACAGTTTTCCCTTATCTTAAACATGGCACATTGACCCGAAAGCACAGGATTGCTGCTATCTCCACATTACTTCACTCCCATCAGTCCTGATGCCCTCACACACTCTCACTGTGGACCATTCTACAACAGACTTGCCATAAAGCCATGTTCACAATGTAAGGCAGTAATATGCAAAGTGGAGAAGTACTTCTTGGGAGAAATGGGACAGTAAACTGGAAATGTGGTAACAATGGAAGATAACTAGTTAAAAAAGGGTATGCACAATAGTGGCCAGATTAAACTGCAGTGATAATCATCATCCTTCTCTATTAAGATTCTAGCCTATCTAAGTCTATTCTATAATAGTGACCAAAAGTGTTCTAAGTGCAGCCTAACCAAAACTAAGTATAGCCTTATAATTACTTTGATTGTTTTGTAACTCACTCTCATATTATTAAATCACTGTTCCTTATTTGTTCTGTTATGTGTACCAATACTTACAGGACTGAACAAGATTGTAAGAATTTTCCTGGCTCAAAGATATGACCATGTTCATGAAGTGTACATACAATTATATACATCCTACTTTACAACCATAAAGAAAAAACTGCTCTGCAGACATGGTGATTTTTTACCATAAAGAAAAGACTGCTCTGCAGACGTGGTGATATTACTCCAAGATTCTTGTTACAATGGCACAAGGTTTAAGTATTTGTTTTCTTTTATGATTAATCAATGCAGACCCACAGTTGAATCACACTGATCTAGACCATGATTATATATATATATATGTGTATATATATATATATATATATATATATATATATATATATATATATATATATATATATATATATATATAAATTTTTTACACCACATATACATAAACAGGCAAAATAATCTTTCTTCAAGCATGTAAGAGATTTATAGAACATATAAATTCACTTTGTGAATTTATATGACTCTGTAGTCATTGCCAAATAGTGAAAAATTCAGAAGATTCAGGACCATTGACTTAAGAATAAGTTAAGTGACTGCACACACAGATGTAGCATCTAGCTTTGGAGAGAAAATGAGGGCAGCAAAAAGCTTAGGAAAAGAACAAGAATATGAAGTCAATTTTCTGTAGTTACAGAAATTGTGGTTTGTGTAAATTATTGTAAGGATAAACAATTCATTATAATTATGATATTTTGAATTAACAAGTATATTAAATTTTTTTAGTAGAGGTATGTATGTCTTGCCAGCTATCATCTCTCTTATACACAAACTGATAAATTTACAGGCCTCTTTGTATTACAAATGCATAAATAATTCATATATAAATATATGTTTACTTAATATAAAGCCCTTGTTTATTAAGCTGTAGCTCCTTCATGAACATTTTGCAGAATTCTATATCATTATTGAACAGCTATAGTCTTGTTAAAGGCCTGAATTACACCAATAACTGAGAACAATACACATCTATGATTTGCAGGAACAACATGGACTCAAGAAATGGTATGGTGTCTTCTTCATGGCCTTGACTCTCCAGATGCTAAGCTTGAACTTATGAAAAGATTTCCATTCCTAGAGTATGTATATGTTACAGTCAATATCTAAATCCAGACAATTTGTAAAGTGACTGCTTTTTTTTCAGGCAATTTGTGAATTGCCTGACTCACCTAACCTAACCTAGGGTTATGTTATGCTACATCAGGTTAGGTTAAGTTAGGTGAATCAGGCAATTCACAAATTGCCTGAAAAGAAAAAATGGTCACTTTACAAATTGTCCGGATTTAGATATTGACTGTAACATATACGTATATCGTCATTCCTAATTTTATAGTGGCCTATGTATTTACTGTCATTTTCATTCTTTTAAGAAGTCAAATAAGTAATTATGATGGTTTGTATCAAATTTCAATCCTCCAAATGTACACCTATATTTTCTGCTGATAATATTGTTATACTGTAGTATTAGATATTCTTTTCATCTGTATATGAGTAATATCATTAAATAATAATAACAATTATAATCAATGAATAAATAATGCAAAAATACTCTGCATACTTGAATGATGCATTAATTAAATCATACTTTCAATCATGACAAAGGTTTGATAGTCTAATGTCACCTGAATGGAACCCACCATCTACTATACCTAAAGATTCTCCCATTCGCTTGAACAATTCTTGGAAATTAACACAAGAACAAACTCCACCTAGAACCATCAAGTCACATTTACCCAAGGAGCTACTACCCTCACAACTCTGGGATAAAAACCCAAAGGTAACTACTAGTTATAAACTCCAGACTCAGCTACATTGCAGGTGAAGTAAGTCACTGACCATCTGTGTAACAGAAAAATTAAGCAGGATTTACAAAGTAACTTTCTGTTTCAGATAATATATGTCTCCAGGGATCCCCGGGATGTTTGTGTCTCCTATTTCTTTCACAGTTGCAAGCTCGAGGGCTACTGTGGAACCATGAAGGACTTTGTTGATGCTTTCTTGAATGAAAGAGGTGAGAACTCAGATTTTTCACACCATTATTTTGAAGTCTCTTTCATAATTGTTTGATTTGAAAACACTTATCATAGATGTCACTATCTTGTCAGACAGATATTTGCATTTCTGTACATACACAAAAAAGGAAAAGAACAACACAAGCAAATTATGTACTTTTTTGGACACTTTTCTAAGTGAAAACCTTGGATTAATACATTTTTTAGCTGTTGGTCTAATTTAATCAGTTATATCACAACCAAGGATGGTTCCAAGTACAGTGGGACCTTGAGTTATGAGAGTCCTGACTTAATAACAATTCTTGATAGAAGCTGTCACTTGATCACTTGTTTTCCTTTGACCTGTGAGCAAAACTATGAGTTACCAGCTACCTGCAGGAACACTGCTACTATTTGATGCAATAATGACCAGTATTTTGTCTCTGATGCATTCTGTTCACATTTTATCCTTGTTTTTTCCATGGAAGCATTTAATGTGTTGTGGTAGCATTTTGAGCTTTTTGTACAGTTGTTTAGCTAAATTTCTTTTGTCTGATCATTGGTCCTCAGAAAGAGGCACTATATAATGACATGTCAAACATGCTTCCAAACATTCTAAAGAGGGGATGAAGCAAACCTCCTTGTACAGCAATTTTTTAAAACGCCATGCTGATGAAAAGCAAAGAGCAATGAAGAAAATTAAGATCAGCAAAAGTTCAGTAAAAAAATGTACCAATTAAGTTCAACAATAATGTGTAGCATTAAGAGCATAATGAATAAGCTCAGTGATTAAGTAATAGTGAATGAAAAGGCACACAATGAAACAAACTCCTCCAAGTACATTATATATAACTAAGTTATACACTGTATATAGATTCAAGTGAGTTTTGTGATGATACTATTAAGTGTTGTGTTATTGTAATGTATATAATACAAGATAAAGGAGCATAATCTTGTAATATTCTCTCAATTGATAGCATGCTACAGTAGACAGGACAAGTACAGGACCCATTTTCATTTACTTTCCTGTAGGAATAAAAGGACTGACAATAGATAAGCTAACTTCATCAAAACACTCAACAAACCCATGGTGAGAGGCATGAGTCTGAAGTGCTGTTGTAAAATCCTAGTTAATATATGCATTGTGGTTGATTGTGGTATATCTAAAGCTCCTTTTATGATTTTGGCTTCCAACTCAGCAAAAAATCATCCAAGTGACAGCTCATATCTCAAAAAACTCTCAAGTTGGGGCACATGCAAGTGAAGATACCACTATATTTACACATTATCTAAGTGTTTGGACACAAATGTACCTAACTTAAGTCATCTATACTTGGATCCAGTCCTGGTTATGATTACTTTAATTTCCTTCCTCAGTGAGTTATTCACCATTCTGGCTGCATATCCTTGGCTTCTGGGAGATGAGGAATGAAGACAACATTCTCTTTTTACGATATGAAGACATGCAAAAGGTAACAAAGTGTTACTGGTGTGGTGCACTTATATGTATCATAGTCTTAGATCTCTAATCTCAAACATCCATTTCTGGAAGGGTAATTATTTTCCTGATTTAAAACATTCAAATAGACATACATCTTTGCTTAATGTAAGATAATGTTTCAGTAAACAAAATACAGTAACAATAATAACTATATACTATATATGCCAAGCTTATTCTCTAGAGCTGGGCACTTGCATTAATGTTTGCATTAATGCATTACTATGTTATTAACACAATCAAATTGGTAATGGAGTAATGCAGGAATGCAAAGATTTGAAACGTAATGCACTACCAGTAACACAAATTTTTTTTAGCATTACCACTTGTATTACTATAATTTTCAAAAGTTAAGGGGTTGTTCATCTTCTGATTAAAAAATAAATAAATAAAATTTAAATAAAAAAGCACAAGGTCTTTCAAGGTATAAATAAACTATCAAGGCTAACTTTACATGATCAGGAGAATGTGGTACGTAATACCAGCTGATAATATTACATCATAATTCTTTTCATTAAGTGAAAACTCCCTGTAGTGCAATTTGTCGTAGGAACACTTGCTTTTACATGGAAACATTCAAATCCCATAAAAAGAACGTCATTGTTTAAATTCACAATACGTAATATTTGAGTTATTAGGGCTAAAAGGAGTGCAACATTGAACCAATCACTAATTTCTTTCAATAAAATTCTCTTGCACTCAGTTTTTTTATTTTATTGAAAAAAAGTGAAATTATGCCTGGCTAGACCTCAGACCAGCTCCAAGGCCATGGGGAGGCTGTTCAGCTTGGAAGGGGACATCCTGAAGCCCAGAAGATCTAGCCTGAGCAACCTGAACTTTGGAAGGAGGAGGAGGAGAAAGTGGAAGAGGAAGAGGAAGAGGAGGAGGAGGAGGAGGAGGAGGAGGAACTCTATGATTAGTGATTTTCTGTCTATCTGGGGTCATGATGTAATTTTATTACTATAGACTGTTTTAAAACTGTTTTGTTTGATATTGGGCAGAAATGCACCAGTAAATTTTAGCAACACACTTCCAATTTTGGTAATGGAAAAGCAGTACTGCACTGAGGAAATTAAAATTGGTAACACATTGAAGCTAACACACTACCTGTATGGCGGTAAACTGCCCAGCTCTGATATTATTGGACAAAAATACATGACTGAAGACTTTCACATTATTCTAATTTTCATACAGTAATACAGTAGTTTGCATTATTGCACAACTCTGATATTGCAATGGCATGGAAAAAAGCAATTATGGATAACACCAGAACTCAATTTTTTTATTTTCTAAAACATATTTCAGAATATTGCTAAATTTCTATATAGTACATATAACTACATATGCAGATGCTGACTACATGTCATCACAAAGTACAACACATTGGCAGATAAAGGAGAAAAAAGTCATTCAAAGACACAAATGTGCCTATATTTCTCTATGTAATAAACATATAAAAACTTATCACACACACACACACACACACACCGCGTAGTGTAGTGGTTAGCATGCTCAGCTCACAATCGAGAAGGCCCAGGTTCAAGTCCTGGGTACAGCAAGGCAAATGGGCAAGCCTCTTAATGTGTATCTGGCTCCTGTTCACCTAGCAGCAAGTAGGTACGGGATGTAAGTAGAGAGGTTGTGACCTCGCTGTCCTGGTGTGTAGTGTGTGATGTGGTTTCAGCCCTACCCAAAGATCGGTCTATGAGCTCTGAGCTCGCTCGGTAGGGAAAGGGCTGGTTGGGTGACTAGCAGGCAACCGTGAAACTGAATTACTGAATTACACACACCTCAATGTGCAGCCCCTGTTCACATAGCAGCACATAGGTATGGGATATAACTTGAGGAATTGTGGCCTTGCTGTCACAGTGTATAGTTTATGATGTGGTCTCAGTCCTACCTGAAGATCAGTCAGTAAGAGCTCAGCTCTTTCCATATGGCCTGGTGACCCCCCCCCCCCCCCCACAGAGAGAGAGAGAGAGAGAGAGAGAGAGAGAGAGAGAGAGAGAGAGAGAGAGAGAGAGAATGAGAATATACCTCTAACTGTGCAACAATGTGTCAGGACCTTCAAGGAGTAATACGACAGGTGGCAGAATTTCTAAAGGTTAATGTGAATGACAAGGAAGTCGAAACTCTCGCCCATCACTGCTCTTTTGACCAAATGAAAAACAATCCAGCTGCCAACAATGAAACTTTTCATGATGCTTCAAACACAGAATCTCAAAATATCAAGTTCATGAGGAAGGGAAAGGTATGATAGTAAACAAACATCAAAATATCATTAAGTACATAAATATTGTTATATACATATTTTTTTCAAAGTACCATGTTGAACTTTTGTTCGCCTTCCAATACATTTGAGTATATCGAGTCTTCACTGTATATACAGAGTGAGGATGATATTTGTTCATAATTTTTCAACAGCTAATTTTATGCATATATTTTTACTTTCATTGTCAGTCTTGTCTTCATGAAAAGTGACTACATTTCCATTTTTGTTTTTGAATAGTTGACTATGGACAATTCTGAACTTCCAAATTTGTGGAAGAGACACAGTTGTTATTGGAATCCATGCTGGAAGGACAAATAAGGAGATTTTAGACTTCCTCAGCATCAGCAGCAGGATAGTGGAAAAAGACCAGAAAGGAACTAGAAGATTCAGGATTCCACTATGAGGTGACATAAGAGAGGAAAACGCTGAAGTTCAGATCATCGACAATGAACCGAGCAAGTCAATGTGTGTTATTGAAAGGGAGAACGGTGTGGATGAAAAGTTCATCAGGCTGGTGGTGCATGAGGATATTTGATACGTTTCATACAAGACAAGAAAGGAGCACTTTATGTCGAAGGCAATGCAGGAAAAGCAACTTAAGCATGCCAAGAAGCAGGTCAACAAGTTAAAACACCCACTAGAGCCAGACATGCTCCAATGAGAAAATTTCTGCCAAGACCAGATGATCAACTGGTGTTTGACTTTGTACAGGACCAGTACAGGTCTGAACAGGACAAGCAGAGTTAATGCCTATCCTTTATAAGTAGATCACATTTTCTAATATGGGATATTTAACTTTGATTTCAATCATGATTTTTAAACTTTAAATTCGTTCAAATAACTTTATCTAAATAAAAACAACTCTGGGAACTATCATGGCCATCTCACTGAGAACTCTTAGGAACAGAAGTGATACATATAGGCTGATAGATGTTGGTATCTAATTAAATAGACTGAGGGTTCATTCTAGGTTTTTTGCCAATATATCCTATGTCAATGTTCGCTTCTGTCTGTTAACAGGATTTAATTGTTCTTGTCAACGAAATCATTTTTTATTACAGACAGGTGACTGGAAGAACCATCTGACAGAAGAACAAGTGAGGGCTTTCAAGGAATGGACTGAGCGATGCCTGGAGAATTCAGACTTTCCATACTACCGTGACTATGAATAATAAGAGCATGGATTCATCCTTTCCTTTATGTTTCCTTACTTATTATATGAAGTGAGACCATTTTGAATACCATATAGAGGTGAAGTAACTTATAGCACTAAATAGATCATTATGTTGGTATGGTAGAATAGAAATTCATCAATGTAATAGATGACTGGAAAAGTATTGTAGTAATTAAGCAACTACTGGTACATAACCATTTTGTCTAGAATATAGTACATAGTGTAGATCAAATTCATATCAGATAACTTCTCTAAGACCTTTAAAAATATAAACTTACATGTATTTTTGTCACTTAATGAGAGATGGGATGGTTGGAATGCAATAAACTAATGATGTCTGTTTTAGAATTTATGATTTGTTTTACTCTCTCTGGTTCACAACATTGCCATTTGTATCTCAATTTGTTTTTTTGTTTAGTTGAGTGCAATAAAGAATTATTTAACAATTTATAACCCTTGAATCTATTTAGTATCTTCATCATTTTTCTTATTCGGCAATTCACCAAAAATTTGATGTAGCAATGATTACCCTAGTAAAGCAATATCTAGAGAAGATATTTGGATTTTTTGTTGTTATATAAAGGTTTGTGAACTGTCATTTCCAAAATGATAACTACAATAGAAGAGTGGAAAAAATACAAATGAGTTTTTGGAGATGCTCTGATGCTCTTCTTTAGAAACCATTCAAGTATGTACAAATAGAAAAAATAGAGTTCTATGGTTTATTATTTAAAGGAATGAAATGGTGAAGATACAATACTAGTTAAATCTAGACTAAATGAGATGACAGAGTAGGATTTTTTAAGATTTTTTTTAGGGGGGGGTGACAAAAGAAAAAACTGGCCAAGAGCAACAGAGAGATTTAAACAAAAAGGCCCCTTTAGTTGCTAGTCCCTGTGCAAGTATGAGAGAGTTTGCTTAAAGGAGATAAATGTCTTGAAATTGCTGTCTTAAATGAGTTCAGGTCATAGGAAGATGGAAACATGATAGCAGATAAGGAGTTCCAGAGTTTACCGGAGAAAGTTATGGATGATTGAGGAACTGATTAACTCTACCATAAGAAAGGTAAACCACAGAGGATGGGAAGCATGCAGTTTGCAGGATTAGAAGGGTAGTTAGCATTAAAACAGTGGTAGAAAATAGCAAGATATGCAACATTGCATCATTGAAAGAGGCTGGAAGTAAATGATCACAAGTAGTGAGACCGAAGGAGTACCCTCGTTTGCTATACCTTGTCTAGGAATACATACAGCAAGTTCCCATTGGTGCAGCTCATGGTGTTTAGAGGTGGTGGCACGTCACTGGACAGAGGAAATATAGACATAATAAGAATCCAATTTACCAGTTATTCACAAACCAACAACTGCAAGTGAGTACATATATTGCTTATTTCCAGGAATGATGAAACTCCCTGGATTTAGAAAAACATGACACAAGGAGCACATTCCCACACCTATTGCAGCCAGTACCATTAATTTCCAACAAGTAGTTTTATCATTGGCAATATTTTCAACAAGTAGTTTTATAATTGGCAATGTTGTAAATAGTAAGAACAACCTGAGGGTGATCATAATCATCTAGTGTTAACACAGGAACATAAGAAAATGAGGGAAGCTGCAAGAGGATATTAGGCCACTTGTGGTAGTCTTTGTGTGAGCAACACTGCTTAATTCCACCTATCATCCTCAGCCATAAACTTACCTAATCTTCTTTTGAAGCTCTCCATTGTCTCAACACTAAAAAAAATATTACTGGTTCTGTTCCACTCATCAACCACCCATTGCAGAACCAATTCCTTCCTATTTCTTTCCTAAACCTATAG
>CM035205.1:14676953-14680254 GCA_020233015.1 Callinectes sapidus | reverse complement strand
GAGAGAGAGAGAGAGAGAGAGAGAGAGAGAGAGAGAGAGAGAGAGAGACTTCATTCAGAACAAAACACTACAATGTGTCCCAAGCAATGTTGTGCCTCAGGGCCAGCTTTCCATCCCACACACACCAAACTTTTCTAAATAACGCATGTGGTCTACCGTCTCTCATGCCATGCAGTACTAGTACAAGTACACTCACCTCCGCCAGACTCCCTGCAAGACTATGTTACTCGACGCCCTCTCCTCGACCCAGTATTGGAAACACTATCACCTGCGTTACATTACTGTTAAAGACTGTCCCGTCACACGACTTATTACTCTGAAAGTACCATCGCCAGGCGCCACTGACGTCTGACGGCAACACACACACACACACACACACAGAGCACTGGGGTGGCTAGTTCGTGAACTACGGGTTCTTTTACCAACATTTCCTGGATGAAGTAACTTGCTATATCAAGCACTCTGTAGGAGAAAATAATCGTGGGTAACAAGTACATTCACACAATTCACAATATGGATTTTAATTGAATTGCGAAAGTTGATAAATGAAGAATGGTCGTTCTGCCATTCCTTCGCTTCAGGGAAGTGGAATCATCGTACCTCACACACACAAACACACACACACACACACTGCGCTCTTCTGGTATTTCATCATAACAAGTTGTTTCACGATAATTATATCAATTTCACAGTGACAGCTGCTCCAGGATGGCAATACGCTAATCTAATGATTGTTACAGATTATTGAAGTAGCTTAATCCCCCACATTTCATCAAAATAGTCAGTTTGGACAACGTTTAGAAAATAAAACAACCCACAATACATATTATGACAAACACAGCTTATCTGTTGAATAAACAAGTAAATCAGCAGTAATCGAGTTTGCGTGTCCTTATTTGTTCATCTTACAGAGGTGTTGTCCTATCTAATTATTTTGTTTAGAATCAGAAGTTATGTTTTAGCACGATCAGATTTCTGAAAATAGCACCGCAACATACGATACTGACTAGCCAATTGGTAACTCTTACCTGTCGTATTACACTATTTCCTCATCATTCCCAGGTTTCAGAATATCACTGGCGTGTGCGTCAGTCATCACTCGAACTAGTACATCTTCTCACCCATTGAGTAGGTAAAATATTTCCTCATGATCAATATGTGAAAGTAGGTAGACTAATTGCCTCTTTTCTCTGCAGAAAATAAACATCAGTGTTTTAATTTGCTGATTATATTTTGCTATGAGTTTCCCTTTCATCTTGTAATTAAATTTCATGCATTTAGTTTTAGTATATATAAAAAAGAAAAACTTCAGCGTTGGCAACATACACATAGCCTAACCAGTGATAAGTCAGCATGTGAACAGATATGAAAATTCGTAAATGTGTCGTATCTTTTCGGAACTGTCCCATATTTCTAATACGGAAAAAACTCGTTTAATTAGGTGGCCATTCCTCATGTTCAAATCAAGGACAATATGGATGACAATTACTATACCAGCCCGGCGTGGGAGGGCTTACTGACTGTGACAGGGGAAGCAGACCAAACTGTACGTAATAGTGGAAAAATAAATAATGCACGCAATATTATTTTCACCGGAATCTTTCATAGGAGTAACAAATTAAAATAAAATAAAATAAAAACAATACTACACAAAAGATGGCCGCGGGGTAGGAAGAGAGGAAAGTTTGTGATGAGATCTTCCACTATATTTACAACCTGAGCACACTAAAGTCTGTTTTTGTCATACCGGGAATTTTCACAACGTATTGAGTCCAACCTTAATGCAGAATGCTGTTGCTTGGCTGATTCCTAAGATTAAAAGCGGAAGGAGAGCGAGACGGAGAGGAAAATGGGTGGAGAGAGAGAGAGAGAGAGAGAGAGAGAGAGAGAGAGAGAGAGAGAGAGAGAGAGAGAGAGAGAGAGAGAGAGAGAGAGAGCGAGAGAGCGAGATGAAGGGGGAAGGACAGGAAGAGGGGATAAAGGTGGAGGAAGATGTAAACGTCTTGGACACAACAGAATACGAGCCTGGTGGCTTTGGGTAGGGGATGAGGGGAGGGGGTCTCTGCCCTCCATCGATCTGGCTACACTTCTTCCGTCACCGCTGTCACCAACAAAAGAGATAAATGTTGCCAACATACCCGAACCAGACCCGCCCCATCCCACACATCCAAGCCCACACACGCCTACATCCACAGCACACACTAAAACTCTCCACTTATTTAGCGTTTGTGATAGGAAGAAAGCTAATGCAGTCCAAACACAAGGCAGTGATCAAGTGAGGGAGGAAAAAGGTGGAAAGTCCTGTCAATGCAAGCTCAACAGCTGAAATCTACACGAAAGCAACAGCAATGCGTCTCAGTTCACTGCCACATGTGTGAGACGCACCAAACAACATCCATCTCACAAAGTTCAAATATTTACAGCTAAAAACTTTCTCTGTCAGTTTTTGAAATATTGGTCAATTATTTGAATTAATGAAAATAAGTAAGTCATCACGAAGTTCAACAATTCGGCAGACCTGAATTCCATGCACGAGGCAGAACTCCGCCTGTCGACATGCAGATAAAATAATCCAGTGCTCCGAGCCGGGCGGCGGCGTGTCTGCTTCAATAACTCTATACAGTATCACCCGCTGGACACATTGTATGATTCATTGGACTCATTTAAGCTGGGTTGTATTTCACCCTGTAACTCCGCTCCCGGCAGTGATCGGCGGCCGCAGCGGGCAGGGTGCGTGTGGCGCCTCTGGTTAACATAAATGATATTTTGAACCTATATAAATATCACACGAAAATTAATTAATTGCAGTAACTAACAACGAACCGCATCTGAAGGAAGGAAAGGCGAGTAAAATTATACGACAAACGCAATGTTTTCCCGTGTAAAAGTGTAAGTGGTTAGGTTGAAGGTTTAGCGTGTGAGGCAAGTGGGAAGGATAAGACAGAGCAGCTGGACTAGTCTGGGGACGTTGAAGTATCTCTGCAGCACGAGGGCTCGGGGTGAGGCGTGAAGGGCGCGGCGTGGCGGCGTCCTGGGTTAAGGCTCGGCTGAGGCAGTGCCAGGAAGCTGCATCCGGACGAGGAACAGCAAGACGCCGGGATTGTGTTGCTTGCAATGCTCTTGGTACTGAAGACAAAGACTGAAGGTATAAACTCTCATATTATTTGTTGCGATAAAAGACGAAAAAGCCAAAGTACTGGCATGGGCTGGGGGACATGGTATGGAGGGGCTGGAAGACTTTGGGACCTCCAACAGTGAAGGGTAAGGAACGTCACAGGGGAGGCGAAATCATTACCGGTGT
>CM035205.1:14666953-14671953 GCA_020233015.1 Callinectes sapidus | reverse complement strand
GAGGGAGATGAAAAAGTAACCCATCGATCTTTTCTAGCTTACATTTTTTAATACATCACACACACACACACACACACACACACACACACACACACACACACACACACACACAGCACGTGTCTGTGAACCACCTGTGAGGGGTGCGAGGAGGCCAAGCGGTGGCGGTGGTGGGCGTCACAGGGGGCGGGCGGATGTTAATGTCAAGGGTCACCCCTTCGACCTTTGTGGAGCTAGAAGGCCTCCTGCCCCCTTAATGCCGCCCTCCACTCCACCTAGCCTGGCCTTTTGGAATATTCTGTTCTATTTCCATCCACCAGCTTTCCTTTAGTCCGCGTAGGTGAGGCAACAGCAGGAGAGCAAGGCAGAAAGAGTAACCAAGTGTAAGGAGTTGCAGCTGCGCCTCGTGATTCCCTACCGCAGCTGACCACGTGCTGCGTCAACACCCACTCGGCCTGGTGGTCTCAGGGTGGCGTGTGAAGCGAGATAAGAGGCCGAGGCTGGCGCAGTGTCCCCCCCCCCACCCTCCCGTCCCTCCTTGTGCCGGAAATTAAGGTGAGTATTCTTTAGTGTCACGCCAGATTATCTCAGTGTACCTCGCCTTTTCTTTCGCAACACTTGACCCGCCCTCTGCTGTGTTGCTTGGATGGGGGCGTCTTGTGCTGCGTGGCTCTCTCTCTCTCTCTCTCTCTCTCTCTCTCTCTCTCTCTCTCTCTCTCTCTCTCTCTGGACGAATTGCTCAGTCCCTCCTGTGACGGCAGCGTAGTAATCTTAAAGACCACCATCGGGAACAAGGCCAACTGCTACGCGGATAGCTTCTTTGTGTGTGTGCGTGTGTGTGTGTGTGTGTAAGGCAGGCGTTAGGGGTTGCTATGTTCTATTATAGTCCCAGCTTTGTGTGTTCTCCAGCAGCGAGGAAGATGGACACGCGGGGACACACGGATGGGCGGCTCTGCAAGGCGACATACGGCCAGGGACGTTGACGAACACACCCGAGGCCGCCACGCAACAGCACGGACACGGCAGGCGAGCACGGCGGCACTCAGCCAAGATGGCGGGGCGAGAGCCTGTCTGGCTGGCTGGCTGGGTCCGGCTGCCCTTTAGACCTTCCACCACCAGAATGTTCTTTATACTCAGCGGCAACCAGCTACACACACACACACACACACACACACACACACACACACACACACACACACACACACACACACACACACACACACACACACACACACACACACACACACACACACACACACACACACACACACACATTTTGTTTGTTTTTGACGTTGTTATTTTTCTCTCTCAAATACCATGATTGTCCCTATCATCAACATTGTTATCACCATGAGCACCATCACCAACGTTCACATTTTTTGCACTTAAATGTCTATCACTACCCTAAAAGCAAGATAAGAAAACGTGTGTGTGTGTGTGTGTGTGTGTGTGTGTGTGTGTGTGTGTGTGTGTGTGCATACTTAGGGGTATCCACACAATGAAACTAAATAAATGAATGAATGAATCAATCAATCAATCCATCAGTAAGCAAATAAGTAAATAAATCCCGTAGAACTTAATAAGAGAATAAAGTTAAATAAGGACAGTAATCCAAAGGCCAGAAAGGTGACGATGCAGTTTCTCTCCTTGCTTACCTCACAGCAGATGCAGATTCCTTGTCAAAGTGTCACCAGAATCATGAAAACACTCCTGAGAATCGTGTCAGTTTCCCCTAAAGCGTGCTAAAAACAGAGTTGAGACGGCGACATGAAGAATACAGACTTACGAGTTTATCAGGTCAAGACTCATAGACTATGAAGTTAATTAGTAATCGGTCTTTCATCGCTTTCACTGGTTATCTCTGGAACTCTCTGCCCGCTTCTGCATTTCTACCTTTTTAAGAGGAAAATCTGAAAACACTTCTGCAGTTTTGATCATCTTTTTTATCACTTTTGTTTAGAGACTGGCACTTCAGCGAGTATTTTTCTATATGTATTTTTGGTTGTCCTTTGTCATTACTCCCCTTACATAAAAATAAACAGGAAAAGCATATATACTAAATTGTGCTTCAACTTTTTCTTACTAAAGCTTCTTAACCTCTTCAGTACAGGGACGCATTTTCGTATTCATTCTGTTTAATATTTGTCGATTCTACACGGCTTCAAAAATTCATGTAAGGATTAAAATCATACAGACTAAGGCCATTAATCTTCTAATCTCCATAGACCCTTCCTTATGCCCATGAAACTCGTGGTAAAAATGTGCCCCAGTACTGAAAGGGCAAAAAGTAAAGTTGAGGTGGCGACACGTTTGAAGGATACTGACTACACTCATACCAAGATTGTTTTTTTAAACGAAAGTAAATAGACAATACTGCATGTAGGAGTGTACATGTACTTCCACCTTCTATCTTCTACTGCTACTTGCTAAAGATTGAGTTAACACAGCATCAGGTTTAGAAAATATATACTGACTTACAAGCATGAAAAAATATATAGAACGAGAGTATAGCCATATTTCCACTTTCCACTAAATGACGATACATTTGAGGTATGTGGACTTCAATTACATCAATACCTTTCAAGATACTTTTCCCAAACAAAATTTACTTATAATACTCGTTATGTAATACTTGTACACCAGACTCAACGATGTCCCCCTGCCCTTGGTGTTGGTGAGGCACGATGCTACTTGTACTAAAGGGGAAGTAGGCTGTAAGCTAAGTACATTTCAGTTTCTCAGATTTCGATCCGTTTTCTGTGTGTATCACGTTACTTTCCCTTGTGTCGATTGACTGGACTGTTTGTGTGTTTGTGGTTCCTGACTGGTAAAGTTACAAACAAATTCAGAAAATACTTCACTCACTCACACAGACTCTCTCTCTCTCTCTCTCTCTCTCTCTCTCTCTCTCTCTCTCTCTCTCTCTCTCTCGTCTCTCTCTCTCTCTCTCTCTCTCTCTCTCTCTCTCTCTCTCTCTCTCTCTCTCTCTCTCTCTCTCTCTCTCAAATCTACCCCCCTTCAAAAAATATAGTTACTTCCCTCTAATCAGGACAGGAAATTC
The DNA here is from genome assembly GCA_020233015.1 of Callinectes sapidus. NCBI lineage: Eukaryota > Metazoa > Arthropoda > Malacostraca > Decapoda > Portunidae > Callinectes > Callinectes sapidus. Next base: position 14,668,895 of record CM035205.1, on the reverse strand, counting down.
GAAGCTGTTACCTCCAAGCTGCATCTCCAATAAAGTAATCACCGCACTCACACACAAACAAAGAAAAATCAATCATAACCAGGGTCACAATTTTCATCATCCACTGGGAAGGGCATTGACAAACATCACTGCGTCACATCCGCGCTGCTCACCTACTTTTAAGAAGCTATAGTGAAAGTTAATGTGAGTTGTAGCGTTTTCAAGACTGTTTTTTTCGCATGATTCTACATAGTGATAGTTCAGCAAGAATTCTGTATCACCAATAGAAAAAGAAAAAGAAACAAAGACCTTGTAAATTTCAATAATCATCTCTGTGATCATGAAGCCTTTTTTTTTTTTTTCTAGGGCGTTTTCACATGTTGCTAGTGACAGTTTAATAAAAAAAGAAATTCTGCATCACCAATGGGGGAAAAAAAATATATAAAAAAAGACGTGAGAATCAGAATAATCACCGCTGTGGCCTTTGAAATTAGTCCTTATGAGAAATCTGCTAACTGTTTCGGAACACGAAGCCCGAGACAAGTAACAAGCGATGAAACCAATGACCGCCATTTGCACACGAGAGTGGGTGGGAGCAGTACCAACGCAGCGAGATGGACTTCAAACAGAGAACCGGTATCCCTATAATGTAAGGAGCTGGCGAAATGCTGAAGGAGATTGCAGAAGACACGGAGTTGAAACTATAAACAGTAGTAGTAAAGTGTTCGGGAGGAAATTGGAACTGAAGAAGAGGTGATGGTAACTCTTGACTGTCCCTAAGATGTAATTGTTTTACGATGGTGATGGCGGAGCAAGAAAGATAGATAGACAAATAAATAGTTAGAGAGAGAGAGAGAGAGAGAGAGAGAGAGAGAGAGAGAGAGAGAGAGAGAGAGAGAGAGAGAGAGAGAGAGAGAGAGAGAGAGAGAGAGAGAAGGAATTTGAAATCATGAAGATAAACAAAAATATGAAAAATGAATCGCTAAATCAATAGGGAATAAATATATAGATAGATAAATGAGGCAGGGAACGTCAAAGAAAAAGAAATGGAGAAAAGACGCAGATAATGGCGCTAATAAAAAGTGAGGATATGAAAGGAAGTCGCAGTGAGGCAGACGGGATGATGCAAGGAGGGAGGAAGAGGAAGGGAGGGAGTGAGGGAAGAACCAGACCACCTAATGCAGTGAGCGATACAAGGAGGAAGGCGAGAGGCGTACCACAGCGTGAGGCAAGGATGAAGGGAGGGTGAGGCACAGACATACTCACAGCAAGCCAGGAGGCTGATGGCTGGCAGTATCCACATGAGGGCGCGAGCCATTTACAAGCCTTTTGCACGTCGCTCCCCACCGCCGCACAGTTCACCACCAGGCCGCGTCGCACAGCACAAGCAACGCGCTGGGGCCGAGGCGCATCCTCCGAGCCGGCTACTGGTTGTCAAAAAGCCCGCTCCTGACTCAAGTCTGTGCGAGGGACAACGTGCAAGGGAAGCCGAGAGCGAGGGGCTACGTCCTGCCCCGTCACTAGTCGGCGGTGGACTGACTCTCCTTACTCCCGAGTCCCGTTCGCCCGGTCTGGTGTCAACAGCCCGGCGGAGTCACCCCTTCCTCAGGTGCCACCCCGCAGCCCGTCGTCGCCGTCACCACGCGGCGGGGAACGGGGAGGTAATGCATGAAAAATGGCCATGATAATATCAACGGCAGACAGTAAAACAGACCGAGCATGATTGTGTTAAGACTCAAATAATGAGCCTGAAATGAGGAGCGCCACTAAAGTCCATCACCAAACTTTATGAACTCTCTCTCTCTCTCTCTCTCTCTCTCTCTCTCTCTCTCTCTCTCTCTCTCTCTCTCTCTCTCTCTCTCCACACCCACACACACACAGACCTTCCAACCTATTCTTCCAACTATTTATTTATGTGTGTGTGTGTGTGTGTGTGTGTGTGTGTGTGTGTGTGTGTGTGCGC
>CM035205.1:14592539-14655382 GCA_020233015.1 Callinectes sapidus | reverse complement strand
GAGAGAGAGAGAGAGAGAGAGAGAGAGAGAGAGAGAGAGAGAGAGAGAGAGAGAGTTTTAATCCTCCTCCTCTTCATCCTCCTTGTCCTTCCATCTCATCATTAATGCACCTCCCTGTCTCTCCTCGCGGCCATCTCCTCGACGCCTCAATGTAAACTTCATAACTCCTCCCGCCTTGGCACTTTGTTCCCGCCGAGATGTTTGTCCTTATTCTTATTGTTCCGCCCAGCGTCCTCGCCGCTGGCACCACCTCTCTGCGCTCGCCCCTTCATACTCCACTCCGGCTGGAAGAGAAGAAAAAAAGGTTCCGGCGTGTCCTTTAATTTCTACTTACACGCTCAGTTCCTTACTGTTTTTTCTTCATTTTTCTTTCACCTGCACCTGTGGACACATCCAAAAAATCGCACGTGGTCTCACTGTATCAGCGCCTGCGTTCGTTATTAAAAATGAATTAATAAATAAAAATAAGAAAATATAAAAGATCAAGTCCTAGGGAACTAAAAAGCAAATTCTCTCTCTCTCTCTCTCTCTCTCTCTCTCTCTCTCTCTCTCTCTCTCTCTCTCTCTCTCTCTCTCTCTCTCTCTCTCTAAGAATAGAAAAAAATCCTCAGTTTCGGGACGTGTTGTGGCCAGCGCGGCGAAGAGTTGATGTGGGAGAGATTAGTACTGCAACCAACGGGAGAGAAGGCGTGGTGCTCACTTCCTCGCCAGCCGACTTGCATCTCCGCTGGATAAAAGCTCAGTTGGTGTTTCTTTGCTTTTCCCCCTCTCCTTTTTACATCTGGCTCTCCCGTGCACTATTTGCGTGACGTCTGTTGCCTGGGTGCCGCTAGAGTTTATGGCAAAATTCCTGAGCTTATCTCTCTCTCTCTCTCTCTCTCTCTCTCTCTCTCTCTCTCTCTGACAGAATACACGAAGACCCTTCGGAATACACGAAGCGCTGCTCCGTCGCCGCCCCTGACCCTGTGTCTCTGTTAAGGGCGCTGGCGGAATACACGGGGTCCCTTCGGAATATACAAGGACCCTTCGGAATACATGAAGCGCTTCTTCTCTGTGGGGGGCGTTGGCGGAATATACGAGAACCCTTCAGAATACACGACGCGCTGCTCCGTCGCCGCTCCTGACCCTCTGTCATTGTGGGAGGTGCTGACGCAATACACGAGGTCCCTGCGGAATACACGAGGACCCTTTAGAATACACAAAGCGCTGCTCTGTCGCCTCCCCTGACACTCTGACTCTGTCGAGGGCGCTGGCGGAATACACGAGGACTCTTCGGAATATACGAGTAGCCTTTGGAATACACGACGCGCTGCTCCGTCGCCGCCCCTGACCCTATGTTTCTGTTGAGGGCGCTGGCAGCATACACGAGGTGCCTTCTTAATACACGACGTCGCCGCCCCTGACCCTCTGTCTCTTTGGGGGGCGCTGACGGAATACACGAGGAACCTTCGGAATACATGAAGCGCTGCTCCGTCGCCTCCCCTGACATTCTGTCTCTGTGGAGAGCGCTGGCAGAATACTCAAGGTCCCTTCGGAATACGCCAGGACGCTTCGGAATATACGACGCGCTGCTCCGTTGCCGCCCCTGAACCTCTGTTTCTGTTGAGGGCGTTGGCAGCATACACGAGGTCGGTCACTTCGGAATACACAACGCACTGCTCCTTCGCCGCCCCTGACCCTCTGTCTCTGTCGAAGGCGCTAGCGGAATACACTTGGACCCTTGTGCTGATCTCGATGGGTTTAGGTACTAATCTCATTGCTTTTCAGGTGCTAATCTCGATAGGTGTAGGTGCTGATCTCATTGCCTTCCAGGTGCTAATCTAGGTAAGTTTAGGTGCTAATCTCATTGCCTTACAGGTGCTAATATGGGTAGCTGTGGGTACTAATCACATTGCCTTCCAGATGCTAATCTCGGTAGGTGTAGGTGCTAATCTCATTGTCTTCCAGGTGCTAATCTCGGAAGGTGTTAGTGCTAATCTCATTGCCTTTCAGGTCTTATTGCCTTCCGATGCTAATCTCATTGCCTTTCAGGTGCTAATCTGATTGCCTTTCAGGTGCTAATCTCATAGCCTTCCGGTGCTAATCTCATTGCCTTTCAGGTGCTAATCTCATTGCCTTACAGATGCTAATCTGGGTAGCTGTGGGTGCTAATCTCATTGCCTTCCAGATGCTAATCTCGGTAGGTGTAGGTGCTAATCTCATTGCCATTGTAGCTGTGGGTGCTAATCACATTGCCTTCCAGATGCTAATCTCGGTAGGTGTAGGTGCTAATCTCGGAAGGTGTTGGTGCTAATCTCATTGCCTTTCAGGTCTTATTGCCTTCCGGTGCTAATCTCATTGCCTTTCAGGTGCTAATCTCACTGCCTTCCGGTGCTAATCTCATTGCCTTTCAGGTGCTAATCTCATTGCCTTTCAGGTGCTAATCTCATTGCCTTACAGATGCTAATCTGGGTAGCTGTGGGTGCTAATCTCATTGCCTTCCAGATGCTAATCTCGGTAGGTGTAGGTGCTAATCTCATTGCCTTCCAGGTGCTAATTTCGATAGGTTTAGGTGCTAATCTCATTGCCTTCCAGGTACGTACTAATTTCGACAGGTTTAGGTGCTAATCTCATTGCCTTCCAGGTATGTACTAATTTCGACAGGTTTAGGTGCTAATCTCATTGTTTTTCAGGTGATAATCTCGGTAGGTTTAGGTATCAATCTCATTGCTTTTCAGAAGCTAATCTTCTTAACCTTTCAGCTGCTAATCTCGATAAGTTCAACCTCCTTACCTTTCAGGTGGAAATCCTAGTAGATGTAGGTGCTAATCTCATTAGATTTAGGTAGTAATCATTTTAATCCTTTACGTTCACAGGTTGTTGGACAGCTATTGTAATTACCTTGGCCTGATGATGAATTATAGTTGTAAAAACTGTCCCATCGACTGACTTATTCCCACCTTCCACTCCAGATGGCTTCACCATATTGATCATTCCCTATGGTTTCTTCATTTAAATCAATTTGTTTCAAAATCTGAGACAGTGTAAGTATCAGGCAAACCAGGCAGCAATGAGCAGCTGGCCACTGTGACACCCTCCCCCTTGAGGGGATAATACTCCAGTAGTGAGGGGGACCTGGAGCCATGCCATCGTTTCTTAATCACACATTTGCTTTTAAACAAAGTATGAACCAAGTGGTGAAAACTGCATCAATCAAGAATTCACTTGTGATCACTTTTGATCATTACCAAATGAAAAATTGTTGACAAGTAAAGTTTGTAAAAAGTCTAATCATTATTAATTTCCAATGTATGTGCTGTACTGCAGTCTCCAGCAAAATGGTGCAAAGACTTCATATTTCTGGTATTCACACTGAGATGAGACGTGTGTGTGTGTGTGTGTGTGTGTGTGTGTGTGTGTGTGTGTGTGTGTGTGTGTGTGTTCAATGGGTTAGTATATGATAGATTGTAATTTATTGATTTAGCAGCACAAACTAAATCAAAGACTACAGGTTTAATATTGATAACTGATACTTGGAGAAATACAAAATGTACCTATATACAAACCAATATGAACAAATATGAAACCCCATATCATAAGCTACCCAGCTCCATGGTAAATGGGGAGGGGGGGAACTTGCCCTTTGTGAAGTGTCCCTGTGCTACATACGTAGTACTGCAGTTGGAATGGCAGAAGTATTTAGTTTGTGAAAGAGGTTCATATTGGAAAACCCGTGTGCATGAATATGCTGATTCTGACACCACAACCATCAATGCACCATCATAATTCCCTAAACTGCTACTTGAAATCTTACAGCATGTGTGAGTGGAAAGAAGAGTGGTAACGATGTATTAGTGACAAGAATGTACATAATCAAATAAGGAAAAGACTGACAGAGAATTAAAACTTATAAGTTCAGTGTATGCTTCATTAAAGTTTAAAATTTCTGATGTAGCAGCTTAAAGCTCTCCTGCATGTAACGAAGTGAACAAACTAGTATAAACTTAGGTTCTTCCTTGAAAATTAAACAATAGAGATTACAGAATCACCTTTTCATAGTCCCAGGGAAAGAAGCAAGGATCTTGATGTAATAATGAATACCAGACAGAAGCAAGCGCCGAGACCAGCAGAGACCCAGACCGAGACTCAAGGAACAGCAGCAACAACAACAACACAGGCAGCAAGGCAGCCCACTGAGAGACTCACCCAACCACCAGCATGACGGCGGCCAAGGTGAGCTGTATTTGCGAAGCTGTAGACAAAGTTCACAGTTGATTTAATGTTATGTCTATCCGTTTAGATATATAAAGCATTGGAAGTGACATTACACGTGGGAGTGACTCTGAAAGCTTCGTTACTCTCTGGAAATTACATTGTACAAGAGGTGGTGGTGGTCTAACCGGTCACCTGTTGCCTGCCTCGGCCTTGAAATATGCCCAGTACGGTCTACCTAGCAACAGTATGCCTTATATAGTGTGTACGGCCATTATTCCATTGTTTTCTTTGTCTTAACCCTGCCGTTAGGCTCTATTACACTAGGTTATTTACGTACACTGCATACTTGCTTCTAAATAAAACGTTCCATAACTGCTGTGTGAATTGTTGTGCTTTCAAGAAACAACTTTACGAGATATCATTTAGTGGTGTTTTTTTTTTTTTTTTTTCCTGCTTCGAAAGTATTATGGCTTTAGTTTTATTTATTTGCTCTATTGTCACCAAGTAAATGGAGTCTATACGAGGCAATATGTGTTGGTAGTTTTGTCTAATACAGCCACATCAGATAAAAGTACGAATCTCACGTCACATAGAAGGTCCGGTGATCTTGCCGTAAGTCTGTGATAGATTAGGTTAGAAAAATGCAAAGTTAAGTGACATTCCCGTAGACTTTTCACTGTCTATATTTCGCGGATTTCTTGTACTCCCTCCCCCTAATGTTCCCCGTGCACCAAACTTGTTTTATAGTGGGGTAGGGGGTGGGAGGGATTCGGGAACATGAATGTATTACCTATTAGTTTATCTGGAAAAGAAATCTTTGTAACTTATAAGCACATAACTATTTCATGGTTCTTGGCCTTTTTCAGTATATGCACCTCCTTTCCAATCAGCACCCAGTTCTCACACCCTATGATTGCTGAACTATAAGAAAAATGCTAAAATATCTTGTGTCCTATACACATTCTTTCCTCATCCCTCTGAATCACAGATGTACATGTATCCTCTACTCAAGTGTTTCACAACATTGACACTTCATTAAGAAATTAGTTGCAGGTTTATCTCAAGAATTTGTTTGTTGTTGCTGCAGAAAAAAAATAGCATTCATACATAAAAATACATTTAGCTTCAATTATTCATAGGTATCCTTGCACCTCCTATGCTAATCCTTGGTTAACAACCACTGCTCCAGTAGTAGGATAATTTTTATTACAATTTTGCTACCCTTGGCCATCTTCCCTCCTTCATAAAAGAGGATGAATAAAGTCAAGATATGTGCTAAACCTTGATTAAGGGGAAGTGATATTCTGTTTATTTTTCTTATTACTTTTTTTATGAGCAACAACCTTATAGTCAAGTACTGCATTATTTTGTAAAAATGTTATATCTCTAATAATCCATGTTTTGCAGCTTACCTTAATATTTCTTCTCTCTCTCTCTCCTTGCAGCCTATTCTGTATTCCTACTTCCGCAGCTCCTGCTCCTGGAGGGTCAGAATAGGTGAGTATTTACTTCAAGTCTGAACATTATGACATCTTCATTAACTTCACAATATACTAGAGTGGAAATGTTGATATTAGTAATGTGTGATTTTTGTGTTATGCTAATACAATTACAAAATATAATCTTGTAAATATTGATTTGCCATCTTTTACATAATGTCTATACATGAAGGCTTATGTTTAGTAGGGTAGTGATAATCAGAGACAAAAGAATCATTGTATCATTGTATAGATTTACATATTGGTACATTGATAGTAGGTGGCAAAAAACAAAACAAAAAAAGAAGACTAGCAACACCATAGTAAGTATAAGCAGACTGGAATAGTAAGGGATCAGATGGTCTGTGGGTTTGTGCCGTCCTGTTAGTGTTGACAGGCTTGGGCATCACCTTGCACATCCCAATTTCCTCATTTCCCTCTCATATAAATCCACTCATTATATATAATATATACATGCCTATCGAACAATTAGCTAAGTACATACAAGTTGGCCTTTTGTCTACAGACATAAAGGCAAGAAGTATGAAATCAGTGGAGGAGGATATGTAAATCTTTAAATGATATCAACACCTTTCACAAAATGACCTTCACTTTGCATTTATACATTTGCCACTGCAGGAAGGAAGTCTTTGTTCTTTACTTATCTTCATCATTGTATGTTGCCAGACATAATAACTTAATTATCGTACATATTAATATAAAGCTTGTGTGTATGTGTTTTCCAAAAACCAGTTCAGCATGATATATATGTAGTTTAACCATTGCAGAAGGCCTTTGTCCAGCAGTGGAGTGATATTAATTATGGCACTAAACATTTCTATCAAATTGCTGTTTACAACCAAACTGGGAAAGATAGATAGATAGAAGTAGGTCAGTAGGAAGCAGAGAAATGAAATTCATTATACAAACAAACTTTAAATATTAAGATGATTCCTGCACTAGACATTGTGGGAGAAAGAGGGAAGGAAAAGAAAGAACATCCTGCTACATCTCTTGATTGAAAATAGATCTTGCTGTAGGACAAAAATAAAAGGCCAATCTGAACCTCCTCTTTTTTTTTGGTTTTGTTTCTAGTGCTGGCTCACAAGAAAATTGATTATGAGTACCGGCCAATTCACCTTGTCAAAAAAGAGCAGGTAAGAGCAATCATCTGTGGACTAACCATTGGAAGGTTTCTGGTTCATGTCCTTGGTGACTTGGGGTGCATGTATTTAATTCACTGCATGTGGAAAGAGTTCATATCTTTTGGGCAGTCACTAGGTGTCTGTGGTCTTGAGCCACTGTTTTTTGGGGATATTGGTAATCTAAATAATTTTGTTTACTGGAATTAGCTTGTGTTAATTTGGGGAGTATATACTACTTAAACTAAATTTAATTGTATGTATTTTTCATATGACTAATATTTTCTAACATAAAACATGACCTATCTTTAGTTTCAGCTTTGTTTGTCTCATTAAGGGTTAACCTCCTTTAGTCATGTAAGTGTTCAGAATTTATGGCTAATAGGGATATATATGTACTGTAATAGATTCAGGTTAGAAGAATTTTTTATATATACATATAATTCTAGTAATTCTGATCCCTTCTTTGTTCCCTCCCACTTCCTGTATCCTCATTTTCAATCCAAGGCTAGATGTTGCATCATGTGCACATTAATCTAACTTATTCCCTTGCCCATGCTTGTATGTCATCTCTCTTGTGGAGATCTCCATTCTTGCAGACTTCAATATTCATCGCCATCTTTGGCTTTCATCTTCACTCACCAATAAGGGTGATGAGGTAGCTTTCAACTTTACTGTTCTCTAAAACCCATTAAAACAATTAGTGCAGCCCCTTATCCATAAGTACTACAATATCCAGTATTTTCACATACGATTAGTAAAAGTAATCAGTGACATCAGTGTGTTGTGAGATTTCTAGTCTGGCAAGTATGTGTTGTCTGCAGGTATGTGTACACATGTAACATCTAGCAATTGGTAAAGAAAAAAAAACAAGACTTCCTTTTCTTTTGTCTGTAACTTACTATTATTGTGAAAGTATTTGATGTTTTGCAGTGTTTTAATGCTCATTGTTCTTGACAGGTGAGTGATGAATACACCAAAGTGAATCCCATGGGTCAAGTCCCAGCACTGATCGTTGAAGACAAGACATTGACCCAATCGGTGAGTGGTGATAGTCTTTTTGTTTATTATATGTATGTATCTTGTAAAACTCCATATACCTGAATTATAGGAACATTTTTTATTCTCATTCTAAATTCATGGTTAAATGGTCATCAATTTTATTGATTTTTATTGATGATTAATTAGTCAAGTATGAATAGGAACACTGAGTGCACCAAACCACACAAATATGGAGGAGAAGTTGTGAATGCATAAATGGTGATGTAGCTCTCTCTCTCTCTCTCTCTCTCTCTCTCTCTCTCTCTCTCTCTCTCTCTCTCTCTCTCTCTCTCTCTTTGCAAATGTGTGTGTGAATTTGAGTGAGACAGACATTACAGATATTGAATTTACTGAACAATAGTTTTCAGGTATCTCATGTCTCATTGCTAGATTTAGTACTGCTAATTGTGTATCTATTCAAGATGTAGTCATTTTATAGAAAAATGAATAACCAAGTTTATGTAGTAGATAATCTCCAACATCTTAGATCAAATCTGTAAATGAATCAGCTGATTCTACTACCTGTCTTGTAGCTGCTCTTTCCTTTTAATGCTTTCAATGTTGAATTTGTTTAGAGTCTGGCTAAGTGTTACATTTATCTTCACTATATGTGTCAAATTATGACCTCTTATTTATACAGTGGTCATGATTTCTCATATTTTCAACACAAGTCAATAATGACAAAAGTCTTACTGATATGTCTACTTGCTCTGTCTACCAGGATCTGATGTGTAGAGGTCGAGATGGTTTGGTTGAATTACATAGATTGCATATTATGTTGGCTTTGGACATTTAACTTATTTGGTCCAGATTTTATGATGGAAATGCCTTATGTGGTTACCATGGTCATGTTTAAAGGTCACTAGATCAGTGGAATATCCAAAGACAAGGTGTTCCATTAAATAGCATAGTTGCCTTTTGAACTGACATACACTATACTCTTTTCCAGATCAGCATCATGGAATATCTGGAAGAGACTTACCCTCAGAATCCACTGCTACCCAAGGAACCTTTACTTAGAGCTAAGGCAAGTAATGTCCTGAGTGTAAGAGACCAAAATGTTATGGTAATTTAAAGCTAAGATGAATATCAACTTCCCCGACAAAATTTGGAGAAGCAAGCAAAAAATTCAATGTGGATGAGGTTTAGAATTGCACACTTGGTGATTAAAGGATTAATGATAGTAATTTATGTTAATTAGCTCTTTCCTACTCAATATATTTGCTTAATATGTGGCAATCTTTCCTGAATCAAGGTCCGGGAGGTGTGTGAGGTGATTGGCTCAGGCATTCAGCCACTGCAAAACCTGTCAGTATTGCAGAAGATTGGGGATGAGAAGAAGATGGAATGGGGACACTACTACATAAACCAAGGATTTTGTGGTAAGTGACTTCAGAATACATTTCAAGTAGTGCATACGTTTCCTGAAAATCCAATTGCAAAGGGATTGATTGCCCTGCAGACTTAAGATTGACCATAAAAATTAATAATGCATTAGATTAATAATGTGTTCCAGACTTTTTTTATGTGGCCTCTAAAACCCTTAAAAACTATGAAATATATGTAAATACAGTTATTGCCTAAAGAGATAAATGCATGTTACATGAATGAAATAAACATATGACAAAGCAATAGAAGGAGAATAAATGAATAAAGTAATTGATAGATAAATAGTAAATAAAATAAAACAATTAATGTTCTTTCTCACACTATAATCTGCATTATGGGAAAAGGTGGTGAAGGAATACATGGGCTGTAAATGAGCATTTTAATTCCTTACTGCCTTTTCTAGTTAGAGGTAAGTTAAAGTATGCACTCATCTGCTGCCCATATATCCCTTCACCACCTTCCCCCATAATGTCATAATTTTCTCAAAATCTGCATTATATCAACCCTACAAGTGGAATGGCTGTTCATTATCTCTATAAAGAAGTAGAGACCTAGGATATTTATAAAACAAACATTTGGTAATTTTGGAATTTTTCATTATTTGTGAAGTTTTGTAAAATAAGTGTTCCATAGCCTACCACTATGAGTATTTCCTTAAGATGCCATGATTTAGCCATTTTTTTAATTATAAAGTGATATTTCTTGCATGGTAAAAATAGTTGTTCCAATGAAAAAACTATATTGAAATGAATGGATAATAATTGAACATTGAAAAACTGGGGAGGTTCACTATACTTGTGTGCAGAGAGAATGAGTGTGTATTTGTGACATTGTAAAAACAAAACATACTCATCATAGAGCAGGCACATAATATAAAATAATATAAAAGTGAAATATCATGTAATGGTGAATCATATAGCCAGGAATACCTGTATTAGTAATCTAACAATAGTTATCTATAGATGTCTTTACTAGTTTTAGCAGTTTTCTCATGTGTGACCAATAATTCATGAGAAATTTGATGGCTAACTTCCTCCATTCACCGTATGAATTCAAAATAATGAAGAAAATAATCCTACGTGAGGATTTTTAGATATTTAGTGCAGAATTAAACAAAATTCTAATGAAATATGCACTTTATTCCCTTTGAAAATGGTTTTATTTTGATTTATCATTTTCCAGCTTTAGAGAAACTACTTGCTGGTTGTGCAGGAAAATATTCAGTGGGAGACCAAGTGACATTGGCTGACTGTTGTCTTGTTCCTCAAGTTTACAATGCTAACAGGTGAGTCTTCAGTTCATTGCTTAAAAAAGGATAGAAAGAAACTCTGCTAATATTTGAAATTGCACATTCATTACCTTGCATGTATTTATCAAGAACAGACTAACTTTATGTGATCACTTCTTTGATTTAGTGAAAGAAATTATTTGCTTAGTAGTTACTTTTATTAAATTGAATTTCAAATCAAAGTGAACTCAAATCAAAGAGGCACCAAAGGGGAATAGAGAAAACAGAAAACCCTGGATCAGTAGCTGTTCTTATTTTGAAACACTTGATAAGAAGGGAAGAGAAGGTCCAAGGGCACTTGACCCACATGGAAGAAAGTTCTAAACTCTAAGGAGACGGTGGGTGTGGGTAAGGGTAGCCAGACAGGATGATGTCTCAGAGTGATTAATAATTGAGGAATGTACAAATGAATAGCATTCTGTATTATTTTACAAAGATTTATGGCAAAATGTACAATAGTTTTTGTTTAAATCCACTTAAGGTCCTATACACAACCATGTGTCTTTCTTTACATTTACATCAATACTTTTTTTCCAAAAATTACAAAAAAAGGCAAAACCTTGATAATTTGATAAACTTAATATGGTAATATTGAAAGTGAGTGTTTGTGTGGTGCTACCAGGCTCTCTGCTCTGTTCAATCAGTACTTATATAGTTCTGAAAGGAGATGGATACTGCATCTTTTGCAACCTCCTTTCCACTTGTTGTCCATTACATTACACATTATTTATCCACTATATCTTGCTTTTTCCCTGCCTCTGCCATCAGCCAAAGCTTTCACAATATGTGGGCTTGGCCTGTGGTGGCTTTGACTCTATTGAGGAGTGTGAGCAACTCTGATATCTCTTGTTGGACAAGATAATCCTTTGCCTTTAGGCATGAAAATAGTGCTAGAAGATAGCAAGAGAAGCAACATTGTTCTTCAAAATAGGATGACTTCAACTCAGTAAGGAAAGCTAGAAAATCATCAGTAGAATGATCTTGATGGAAGTCATACTGGCTGTCAGATAAAAGATTGTGAAGTGGTAGATGTGGTGGTAGTTTGACAGATTAGAACAGTCACTCTTTTTAGGAACAGTCTGAATGTAGGCAAACTTTTGCAATAAGGAAAGGTAGAAGTCAATAGACTGAATTAAAAGAGTTTGGTCATGCAAGGTGCAAGCATGGAAGCACAGTTTTTGAGGATAATAGGGACTATGTCAGGTCCATAAGCATTCTGAGGGTTTAGGCTAGCTTGGGTAGGGAAAACATCTTTGCAAACAATTTGTTTATGACCTTTTTCTGTTTGGGTCTTGTTATCCTTTCCATCAAGTGCTTCAAAACAAAAACTGCTGCTGATCTTGGGTTTTTTGTTTTCTCTATTCTGCTTTCTTCTTCCTTCATTTTCTTCTTGACTGATTATTTTTCTCTTCTTGTTCCATCTTTGTGTGACATAAGTTTATCACACTTAAACACATATACTAAGAAGAACTACTTTCTTTGCCTTCAGGGCCAATACATGCTGCATATATCTTAATCCCTTCAGTACTGGGATGCATTTTCATATTTATTCTGCTCATTATTTCTTTATTTTATACAGCTTCAGAAACTTGTGTGGGGATTAAAATAATACAGATTCTGGCCTTTAATTTTCTGACATCCACAGACCTTTCCTAATTTAATCATAGGCAAAATGGCTGGTAAAAATGTGTCCCAGTACTGAAAGGGTTAGAGAGAGAGAGAGAGAGAGAGAGAGAGAGAGAGAGAGAGAGAGAGAGAGAGAGATGGTGGTTGTTATCTTTTGTAAGTGGAAAAATATCTTCTAGGTTCAAGGTAGATATGTCCCAGTTTCCCATCATTAGCCGGATCCATGAAGAACTTAGCAGCTTAGAGGCGGTTAAGGCTGCCCATCCCTCCAGCCAACCTGATTGTCCTGAGGATCTCAAGTAATGATGCACTGCAATGTGCTTCATGGACCTGCATTCAGGCCCAAGGTACGTTATTTTGATCTCTTTCATCTTGCTTAAATATGTCCATACTATTATGTTGTAAGCTGTCCTTGTTGCAGATGTTTTGGTCTTCCCAATACAGTAAATGCCAAGTTTTTTGTGGTTCAGTTATCACTGGTTCATTCTCAACCCTTTCGGTGCCAAAAGATGTACTGTACATCCACAAGAGTTTTGTCGTTCTCAATGTTCCTCAGTGGAATCTAATTATTTCTAGAACAGAGAAATCCCACTAACTCAGAAAAATTGGCTATTATATTTGACAAACTAAATTATGATTATGATTTGAGTTGAAATAACCAAATGTATTGGTAGATGGCACACAATTAGCTGGAGCCTTACTAGCACTCTTTATATATTTTTACTTTCCTCTGACTGGCTGCTGAAGAAATGCCTTCTTTAAAGAAAGGAGTGGGACTGTCTCCTTACTGCCGTGTGTCTCTGCCTTAGCTATATTGCTGTGCCCACTTTTGCTCATTTGCATCCTCTGAAGAACTGAAAATATTCACCTTATCCATTTTAGTTATATAATTAACTATAAATCCAAGTGCATATGAAAGAAACAACATTGTTTTGGTCATAATCTCAAAAGGACAGGTGAATATGTCTATTGACATATCTCCCAACATTATCTATGAGTTAGCTGGTATATCAGGTGGTGCTTTTGTCTCTGTACAGTTTTGGCTATCACAGTATTGCTGCACCACAAATAATACTTGCTTGATGCTTTTCAGGCTTAGCAAATAAAGCATTAGTCCCTATAGAAACCAGTAGAGAAATGTTTTGAATTTGTAACAGGAGACTAGAAATAAAACTGAAAGCACTGTGAGTACACCATCCCCCACCCTTTATCCAGAGTGAGGAAGTCTAGATGGCAGAACCTACGTCACAATTTCCTACCACCCCTATAGATTCAAAGACAAGCACTCTACTTTGGAGCAGGGTAACTGTGTCTGCCCCTTCCTTCCTCTCCATGTTTTCTCCTACCTTGTTCACCTCCTCTGTCACTCTCCATCACACTGAAGGGATTCCCTGTCTCGTCATGGCACCCCTCAAGGTGATCCACCTTAAGTACTTTCACCATCTTGGTCCCCCTGTATTATTTGATGACGTTCCTAAGTTGGATGGAAGTTGCAAGCATAGCAGAGACAAACATGAACAGGGGGTGTGGATGCTTTGTAGTCATGCTGTTCATCAGGTCGTCCACGAACTTTGCACTTCCACTGTCAAGAGTCCCTTTGAACCTAGAATAGGAAACAAAACTAAACAAAGAAAGACAAGAATATTGAGCAAAGTAGTCATTGTGGGAGACAATGTCATGAAATTTGAGAGGGCAGTATTCATAAGGTGCATGTGATGATATTAAGGTTCTGTTTGCTCTCAGTAAGGGGTTAACCAGAAAAGAGGTAGGCACCACCTGGGGATCAAACCCCCCAGGATCTTTCACTTGCCTAGCAGATGTGCTACCCTAGACCATGATCCCCTGCTGGTGATACTTTAGTCTTGCTTCCTTGCTAGCTTGTCAGTGCAACTCTAACCCATGAATTAGCATGCTTCAGTCTTGCAAATTGAACTATAATCTGTTGCACTGTTCTGAAGTTTAATATTTAGTGAAAACTTTTTCTCATGATCTGATAAAATTTACTTTCAACACTATTTTATTACTGATCATCTGCAGCAAACGACTACTGTCCCTATCATCATCCTGCTGCCACTGATGATGCCACCATGACTTAATAACTTCAATCAGCTGGCACTGCTAGATCTATCTCCTTGCCGTGCTGACAACACACCAAAGCATGACTTCTACCAACTGCCATCTGGAGAACAGCTTAGAACCATAAGTCATAGAAATTGTCTCATATTACTAATATTCATATCAGCAGTATCTTTCTCTCTCTCTCTCTCTCTCTCTCTCTCTCTCCAAAGCTTAGATACATGTTATATCTATAAACCACAAAACATTGTGCCTTTAACCATGTGTGTGTGTCAGGGAATATTTCAGCATGCTTAGATGAAATAAAAAGTATCAGACTATAAATGTGAAATTCATTCTTCCCAAATTATCTAATGAAACCAGTTGGGAAGAATGCAAAATTTCCCACCTTTTCATGCTCTATTGTTGGTTGCCTGTGTGTACTAACCTCTGGCTCTTCTTGTTATACGTACAACCCATTCAGTTCTAGTTTGCAACTTATATAATCAAAAGTGTTATTTGATATCAGAGGGTAGGTGTCTTAAACCCACCCTCTTTAATGGGAAGAGTTGAAGCCATAGAAAGGTAGAAGCACAGAAGCAGCCAGGGAGTTTCAGAGTTTGTTTAGTAAAGAAAGGGATGAAGAATTGGAAACACTGGTTAACTTCATAGAAGCTGTATCACCAAACGAAGAGATATGAAGTTAACAATTTAGATTTAAAGTAAAGGACAGACCAAGGATGTTCAGTGTAGAAGGGGGAACAGTTAGTCACTGAAGAAGATGGAATAATTGTCTTTAAGTTTGTGTGGAGTCTATAGGCAGGGGGAATTTGAGTTTTTGAGGCATATACAGTGGGCTGCCTATAGCACGGTTAATTGGTTCTGGGGAAACACTATGCCAAGTCAAAACGGCATCATAGGAGGCAAACTTTCAATAAAAATCTTTCTAATTGGTTCTGGCTACTTCCTGATACTCTGCTCTTTGTCACTTTTTCCTCTCATTTTTCTTACCTAATTTATCTGAAAAACAAAAACAAAATCACATCCCTAAATTTCAACTTAAATTGGAAAAATAAAATAAAAATTGAACTGAAGCAGGTGCTTTGGTGGCCGTATGATGGTCAGGATTGCTATCAGACTTGGGGATGGCAGTGCGGGTGGTGATGTTGCCAAAGTATGTTTCTTCTCTTTGGCAGCGAACTCCTAATGTGTGTGTGGCTGTGTCAATGAGGATCAAGGTTTTCCTCGCATATACAGCCTTCACTTTTGCGATGATCTGATACGCTCAATAAACATTCCCAATGCAAGGAATGATTATCTAAATGCAATTATATGACTGAATTGAAATGACTATGCTGATTGTGAAATTCCACTGCATCACCATGCAGGCCACCACACATTGGCATGCAAGCCCTGGCCACCCATTCTGCCCAGGACTCCATCATGGAATGTGGATGTTGTGCTCAAGTTGTTGATGTGTCTTCATTTGTATCCTTGCATCATTCCTCCATAAGAGACTTAACCAAGAAGACCCTCTTTCTGGTAGCCTTAGTAATGGCTAAGAGGTCAGCAGACTCCAAGCCATTTTTAACTCTGTAGCAAAGCAGGGACAGGGTCTGTTATTACCCTATTCTCTGAAGTTCATCGCCAAGACGAAGTCAGACTGTAAACCTATCCCAAGGGATGTCTTTCAGCAATCATTAGTAGGGAGAATGAGAAACATCTGCTACGTCTGGTTAGGGTTTTGCAATGGTACCGGCAATAGACAACCTCTGACACATGTCCCAGGCACTTATTTCTTTCGGTGAGAGAACAGAAGAGGTCCATGTCCAAGATGGCACTTTTATTCTTTCTTTGAGGTACTATTCAGACAGACCACGAGTCTTTGTCAGACTCTCTTTGCTTAGCACTCAGTGTTTTTGCTTCTCTGGAAAAATAACCTGATTGCTTCCATCTTACAGACTACTTGCTTGAGGGATATCCAGAGGCAAGGAGACATCTTTGCTTTGGCTCCTGTCATTGCCACTGGGGATATAGTGGCTTAATGCCCCAGTCTGACCAACCACTCTTCTGGCATACCCTCTGATCTCAGTATACCCAAAGCATACAATATGAAGTCAATGAAGTACAGCATCCTCCAAACCCCTGCCATGTCTCCTGCACTTGTCTATCAGTGGGAGCACACTGATTATGCAGACATTTTACCTTTGTCCTACTCTGTATGTAAGGCATGTCCCACCACCTTAAATGTGGAAATTTGTACATTTAAGAAACAGATTGTGTGTGAAACAAACTTATTTTCAAACATAAAATGGATTTTTTTACTTACCTGTTTCTTATGCTCACTACTCCCTTTTCCTCCCTGTTTCATGCCATGTCTTGATTTAGAATGAGCTGTATTGGCATGGGAGGTGGCATTGTGCACAGCAAAGATAGCAGGGTTGCAAAGTAGGCAGAATACAACTAAATTTTATAAATGCAATAAATGTAGCTGGGTAGTAGGGAGCATTGCCACTACTAGCATAAGAAACAGGCAAGTGAAAAATCCATTTTATGTTTGAAAATGATATATAACATTAGAAAGAGAAGTAGCTATTAAGGCCCTATATAATTTACTTTTTATTTAATCAATAATATCATAAACCCGGGAAGACTGGCTGTTCAGTTCAAAGTGCCATATATTAAATTCCAGCACTGAGAGTTAAAAGCTGCTATAGCTTCTGTGAGGGAGGTCTTACAAATGAACTGTAAGAGGACACCCTGACTTTTGGCCTGTTCTTCAATGATCTTAGAATGTAACCATATAAAAAGAGTGAAGACACCTTATGTGAAAACAAAATGTTGAAAGGTGAATTTAATTTATGGAAAATGAAGTAAACCATACACTTTATAAAAATGCTTGTATTCTCTACCTTTGTAATGATTTAGTCTGTAATGAATTAATCTGCTCTGTATACCTAAGTGTTTTATAATCTTAAGTTTTGAAAACAGGTGGCAGAAATTCTGAAATTTAATACTTTGACTAAGGTTTTTCATGATTCATAGACATATTTGTATTATTTATGGCAATCCTGCATATTATTACTACTATATCAGACTACTATTATCATTACAGTACATGATTATAAAGTAACACAGTCAGGAAGAAACACAGAGTATGGCCATACAAGCACAAAATGTAAAACAAACCAATGATTAGTTGCATACCACACAAGGTCCTGTTCCTGGCCCACTGGATACAATGTCACTCAGCAATCATCACTTTCTCTTAAAATTTTACATTGCAGTCAAAAATTTATTTTCATAATAGGAACAAAGCATAGATGACATTAATCAAGGATGTAGAGAACATGATTGACTTTGAAGAGTAAACAATGCCATCTATTTTGTATATCGTGTTTTAAAACAAATTTCATAAATGTATGTATATCATATTTCAAAAGCAATTTTCATTAAGTTTTCATGATTTAGAAATAATTTTCATACACAAACTTTCTCATCTTTTGAAAACCTTTACTTTTACTATAATTTCATTTATATGTTTATCTCTTTATGGAGAGGTCTTTTGCCATAAGTAATACGCATATGACATCTATGTAGTCTTATGAGCTTGTAAAAGAGGATTATAAAATCTAATAAAACTCCAAGATTTTTATGAATTCAAATGACTGGTATTCTCCTGCCATTTAAATTAATAAGGGAGTTCAAGGTTATTTAAAATAATATTGATCTCAGTGATTCCAATCAATCAAGATATATCTCCTGATTATTTATTGGAATTTTCTAGAGGCACTACAGATAAATGTAAAAATTTTACTTGTTACCCTTTTTTTTCAGAAATGTTATTCTTTGCAGTTTTTATACTATGAAAGATTTTCTAACCTGTTTACTTTTTGGGCTGAGATTATGATTGATTAAATACATATTAAAAAAAACTTAGTTGAAGAAAATATAAAATCTGATTGAAATGATTTTTTTATTATTTTCATGAAAAAAAAGTAAATTTTCCCAACCCTACCAGACATTATACTAAAACACAACAAGATTTCTATTGCAGGATTGGGTGTCCATTTTTAACTGTGATGCTATCACACATACAGACTACATTAATGTTGCAAAGGTTATCTGCTGTTGGAGAAGTTTTGTACAGGCATCAAGGAATCTTGCTGTGCTCCAGTTTAACCTCTAAAGACGGAACTGGCAATAGTGAGCAAGCACATGACACCGGCTTTTGAATGGCTGGTGCATTTTACACATAATCTTCACAGACGTTTGTTTCATCTCAAGTTAGAACGCATGATTTTACCCATGAGACATTCTGAATCACCTGGAAGAAAAAATATGCACTAAACACATAACTTGAAATACCTGAGTATATGGAAGTTGAATATTTTAAACAAACCTTTATGAGTTTTGAAATGATCCGGCTGCTTTTTATTGGTTGCGGCAATATCCTACTGTATCCCACATCCTTTTGAACACAAAATGTAGTAAAGTTTCAGAATGATCCTCCCCCCAATTTTTTCACAGGTAAACTTCAGTATTCTAGTGTTAGAGTGCTAGATGTTATATAATGTCTTTTCCAATAAAAGCAGCCACTTTTCACATATGATAGATGCTATTTAAAAAACTAAAAAAAAATATTCAATGCAAAGGAACATAAAAAGAAAGATCAATAAATCCTGGATACCAATTTGGAAGAATTCAACAATATGCCTAAAATATGCAAAACCTTTAATATACAATTAAATAGAAAATTATTAAAAATATTGAAATAATAAGATTAACTGCAAGAAATACTTATTTCAAGACACATGTGTAATGGGAGTTGCTAATAAATATATAATACATTTCACTCATCATATATGTGTGATAAAACCCAAAATCAATGCTTCCCAATTCGAAATGGAAACAGTGGCTGAAGCCTTTACCAAAATGTGCTAAGGTGCTACTCAGCATGAAAACACAATTTCTTGCACAGTTGCAAACAGCACTGTAAAAGAAAAAAGGGAAAGATCGTATCCACTTCAAAATAAATAAATAAAAAGAAATCATATCCACTTTAGATCACTTTTCTGGAGGTTAGGCCACAGCTTCCTGCTAGTTGAAACACTGCAATATTAAGCATTATAATGATTTAGAATTATAAATTCTTGACTGAGGCTGAGATGTTGTATGCACTCTTTTGTAAGAAGTAAAAAGAAGAGAAAAAAAGGCCTGGGATTACTGTTGCATAGAAAAATGCAGTTATTGATGACTTGTAAGTATGCAATATAAGATAGGGGAGGGGGGAAATGGATGACTGCCCACTACTTTCAAGAATATCATCAATATTGTAGTGTACAATAATGCCTAGTATGATATATTAGTATTATTGGCACCCATAATTTGCAGTGACCAGAATTTTGGATGAAAGAATGTTAATGCCAAGAATATCTCATTTACTATTACAGTGCTGTACATTCAAGGAGAGATATATCTCTACTTGAACTCTGATGGAATGTAGAATATGCCTTTTAGTCTAAGACACTTTCAATCTATAATTCATTTTATAAAAGAATCACAATATTAATCTTCCAATGACTTTTCAAGTTCTTTAGTATTTTGGGGTTAAGTATATTTCTGTACATATTCAGTATTTCTATTACATATTATTCTTGTTGATATTGCTAATCACAGCTCTGCCATATATTACAACTATGAACACCTTCCTATAAACTTCACCCTATGTACAATTGTCATTAACTGTTCATTTAATACTTATGCAATTCATATGTCAATATTTTTACAATAATAATGATTTACAGAGTGTATACAACTTTTGTGGATCATCCAAAAGAGACTGAAAAAGACAAAACAATGAAAAAAATCCAAAGTGCCACTGAATACATATCAGGAAAGATGAGCTTATTCTTCCTCAGCACACACTCAGGTCACTAACTCAAGACAACCTTCTTATATTCCTTGTGTGGTCAAGCCAAAACACATTATAAAGTCTCATATAAAAGATAGTTCACTTCACACACACAGGAATTAGTTATGTATATTTGGCAGCACTTGCATTAGAGTATTTTGTGGCACAAAGGTAGTGCTCATTATTATTAGGTATATCATGAGCAGTCTCACATTTTGGCATTCACTATTTGGATGGCACAAAACCCAAACTCTAGTCTGTTCCCCACTGTTACAATATCCACTGTCACTAGGATTTTGTTCCTGAATGACGAGATTTGTTTCTTCCTCTGATATAACACCTCTGTCCAGCAGATTTCTGTGCCTTTGACCTTGGCTTACTATCACCAAGCTGTAAACCAATGGTTGGTGCACAGTATGGTTTACACTTTTCAGCCGAGGATGATGTCATCTGGCTCCCATCTTGATGTGAGTGGTGAGGCTGAGAAATTTCAAAACAGAAAGGCTGTCTTCGGTCTATACCCAAACTGAGAGGAGATGATTGCTTCTCCTCTGTCATACTGGATAAAAGTTTGCTACCTTCAGCCTTCCAGTGTTGAATGGGTCTTTGATGTGTTACATCTTTTCTCAATTCACCTAATGAACTAAAAGGCTTTGTAAAATGAGTTAGTTCACCAAAAGAAGAATGTTGAGATGGCAATGGAGCTGAAATTGTGGTTGGTGAGGGCTGTGAGGAAAGGGAATGATCTGTTGAGTTTGATGAGGACTTCACTAGATGAGGAAGATGGCTTACTAAATCTACTGCTGGTTCATTGTTTGAGGAAGACAAAGCAGGTGATGTACATGAAGAATGGGGTGAAACTGTGGCAGACAGCCCGGATATCCCGTCACTGCCTGGTGATGAATCAAAGGAAGGAGCCTCTGGGATTCCTCCCTCAAGAGTGAAGGAATCACTGCTTGAAGCTAGAGTTGGGTCATCCTCTTCCTCCTCATTATTATCAGCAAACACAAGTGGTGGAGGAGGCATCACTTGTGGAAGGGGGCTGTAGACCTGTGTGTTGTCTAGGGCTGTAGAAGGTCCAGAATCAGATGTTGCAATAGGAGAGGGCCCAGCAGATGACAGGTGAGATGCAATAGAGACATCTTCACTGGAGCACACTGAACATGAAGTGGAATCCATGTCCACATGTCCAGCAAGCTCAGGCACATTTTCAAAACTGGCCATGAGTGTTTGTGTTAGAGAGTCATCAAAGCTTACTTTCCACCCACCTCCCTCGCTTACTTCACGCCGACTACTCCACTGTGAGCGCCGTGCTGCTCTTCGGTTAAGTGGGCTAGATGGGTCTTGAAGCATTGGAGAGCTAGGTGTAGGTGTTATACTGTCAGCTCCACTAATATCATCCTCCCCTTCATAGCTTTCTGCTAGTGGTGCTTCATTAGTAGACTTCTTGGTGCTCTCTATCACCACCTTCTCCTTTGTTGCCACTGGTTTGCTGCACCTTGGTCTGGCACCCCCAGAATCAGGGCTGGGTGGCTCGTGCCTCAGGTTAGTGATGGAGACTTTATTGGTGGGTTCATCTGGTGAGGGCTTTTTTAGGTTGGGATTGTATACATCTTCTTCATGAGAGAATGATGGTCTGGGGGATTTAGGTGCCTCTCCTTCATTCTCTAGACCCTTGCCATTGATGTTGATCCTTGGAATGTTGAGAGATGTTTCTACTCTGATGTCTGGCAGGCCAGGTGTCATTGGAGAAGCTGTGATGAGAAAAAAATAAATAAACTATAATTCTGTTGCGTTTAATACTCAACACTTCCATTATGTATATAAAGAAAAACACATTAGATAGCTACTTTATTTATGTATGATGTTCTATCTATTCTGTACATCATAAAATATCAACTAGCTGTAGTACATTATTTTTACCTTGATAGCATCAATATGCAGGTAGAACAGGTGTATCACATATATTTCAATGTTTATTTATGTATGTATACTATATATGGAATGGTAGATTTTGTGAGATTTATTCAATGAATAACACTATTTAGATAATTATTTTGAGAGTAGAGTGAGTGGCAGCACTATCTGCCTCACTTGCCACAGCCATACATGTGCTGTGTTTTCCATTTCTATTATTCAACATTTCACTGTTACCTATTAGAAATAATCCCACTTTTGTGCTGAAAGTTATTTTAATCTAATAATAATCCTTCTTTGATGTTAAAAATTACTGATTTACTGGATTGACAAAGAATTTTATTCTCCTTTATCTCTAATGAAAAAAAATGTTGTAAATACAAGTTTTCAGGATAGAAGTTATCTACTTAAATGAAGGAAATTCATGTTTACAGCTCCTATTATATTTAATCTATTCAGAAAATTCATAAGTTCCAAGTTATAGTACCATCAGTTAATATGACTCAAGAGACCTTTTGAGTACTTATATTTTTAACACTTACTATTCTCCTTAGATGGTTGCTCCAAAATTTCTTTTTGTCCTCGAAAAGTAAAGTTTGATGGTAAGGATGACATTTTGTTCAGAGGTTTATGGAAATATTTGCTGCTATTGAATTTTGCTTTCACGGTCTCATTCACATCCTGTAAATCAAATAAAGTCAGAAAAGGTAAATACAATGTCTCTACTCAAAATATGAACAAAAAAACAAATAAATCCCTCTCCTTGAGCTTGCATTTAGAAACCATCCCCTCTAACCATAATTATGTAAAATTCAAATAAATATATAACATTAACAGCCTTTGCTTACAGTGTGCCTTAGAGTCCCTACCCACTAGTGTGGAATTATTTTCTCACATTATGCTGCGATCCACAGGTAAAGTAATTTCCAAGCAGCCAAGTCAGAGGGATCAGAATCACATAGTATCAAATAGTAAAATGATACACAAATCATTGCAAGGGAGAAGACTGAAGATTTGTACCCATAATGTGCTACAAATACCTACATAAAATAGGATGCAGTATGTTAAGAGATCGGAAAAAATCTCATCATCAAAGAGTTGAACATGAGCTGAGCATAATATCTACTTTCTATCACTCTATTAGTTTGATATTACTGGCAATATATGCCTCATTATGTTGTATTAATTCCAAAACATTGGGATTATCAATGAAAATATGTATCAGCTACATCAAAATAATTTGTGAATCTTAATGCACATGATGATGGAAAGAAAGCATGGAAGAGGTAACATATCATGTCATCCTAGTTATACTGAATTGTAATTCATCATCAAATTCTGATAGGCACAAATCCAATTTGGTGTTATTATTTACCTTTGTTGTTTTCTGTGCTAACTTTTGGTTGGCAATGTTTTCCTGCATCTCTGCCATCTCTTCCTCTTCCTGTGCAAGCTGTCTTTCAATCTCCACCTCCAAGTCATACTCATCCTCCATCTGAAGAATATGGAAATGTCAACAAGAGCAGAGGGAGCTGAAGGAAACAGGAGGATACAGTGATTTGTTGAGTAAACACAAACTCTGCCCTATGGTCTGTGAGAAGCACTGCCAAGGCATTGCCTCTACTATGTCCACCATAGAAAATGATAGATAGACCTTGGCTGTATTCAAGTTGGTATCTTATGACAGCAACTTGGTCAGTTTGAATCACAGAGTCAAATGTAAAATCCTGCAATTCAATAATCCTGAAAAATCTTACCTCAACACTCTTTGCAGATAATATAGTTGGTGCATTTATTGCATAAATGTGGAACTATATTTGATGAATTAGATTCACATGCTCATGAGCTATAGAGACTCAATCATCCGTGATGACATATAGTATACTACATATTCTAAATGATGTACCTACTTTGCATTATAGTCTTCACCATATTAAAACCTAAAATGTTAAGATAACTTTCTAAAATGATCAATTTCTGAAAAAAATTCTTGTTTTTATTTGTGAACCCCTGATACAGTACAGTTAAACTATTCTTGTAAAGAAAATATAGACATATAAGAGTTTGCTTGGGATCTGTCAAATTGTTCTCCATTTTTACTGGGGTGTTCAGTCACAATCCATAACAAATAATTCTAAACAAAATATAGGATAATATGAAATAATATGAAATTTTGCAAACACTACACAAGAAAATAACACTTCCAAATGTTTACAATGCAGATATTAATCAGATTAGTTCATTAGTGCCTCAAACAAACACTGCTTGTAAATTGACACATAAAACAATAACAGATCCCAAAAGAGGTCATTGGTTATTTGCAGACCATAGGTTACCTAACACTTATGTCACCAATTAAAAAGAAAAAAATCCATCATGCATATACATACAACAAACAGACTTGAAGCTCCACACAAAAATATTAAAATGCACTATACTTGGTGACATTTATCATGCATTATTTCTCTCTCTCTCTCTCTCTCTCTCTCTCTCTCTCTCTCTCTCTCTCTCTCTCTCTCTCAAAAGAAAAAAAAAGAAAAGAAAAAAAAAGAATTGGTAAATGCTACTCACTCATATTTAACAATTGGGAATGATAAGGGTAAATAGATTTGCATCCTATTTTATCAATTAGTGAAAATTTTGAAGATCAAAGAAAAATGAAACACTGGAGAATACAAACTATCCTTCAATATTAAGTGGACCATCTTGCTAAATGCAATTTTATGTTAACTATATATATATATATATATATATCGTCCTCAATTGCAATAATCGGCCATTAATGTTTTTGGGTTGCTCGTTAACGTTAATCAAACTAAAACTAACCTTAGTGGGCACAATCTTCTTGCCCATAAACATAAATGGTCCATTATCGCTACTGAGCATGATATATATATATATATATATATATATGAGTATTTCATCTAATATTCTCTTTGCAAATCTTGTTTTCTTCTTTTATGTAACTTGACAAAACAGTGAACCAAAATTACAATTTAGTCAAACTTTTGTAACTTGTTGACTTATGCTTGGTGATGATGATGGAAGAGGAAGACAAGGAAGAGACATCACACACTGTGGTATTTGTGAACCCATTATAGATGTACAACTAAGACTAAAGAAGATCAAATTATAAATTGCAGTGTCTAAGAGTTTCAGGATTCCTAACAATGCAATGATGAACATGTAAGGTCTTCAAGACAACACAGAGATGAATGTGAACACATATTGTAAATTTGTTTAAAGGTATTACTCCTGATTTTGTTCTGTTTACACAATAACTAAAAGCATCCAAGATGGTGCTACTCTTTTAATCTGACACTGCAATATATCTAAATGTCACTGATGATGTGATGCTATTTCACAGTTCAAATGATAAAATTAAAAGAATGAACCATACTTGCCAATATTTCAGGCTCAAGGAACTTTTGACACAGCTAAAACTTCTTCCCTCTTAATGACACAATCATGTTACCAGCTATAAATATAAAATTTATCAAACAATTTAATCAAGTCCACAATTTACTGCTTTTAGATGTGATCAGGAATCAAAGTCTCGATGCTATGCCTATGCTTTCATAGAATACATAATTATCACTATCTCTGATGTCTCACTCTCTCCATGAATGTCCCCCAAGAGGGTAGCTATGATTGAAAATCCTCCATCTCTCCCTATCCATATATTCCCTTCTTCCTTGTTCAAGCAATTGTCCTCTATTAATGCCTCTTTCTTACATGTAGTACTCCATTGCTCTCTCCTTCCAAGTGACCTTCCTCTTCTATTCAAATTTCAATTTCACAAGCTCTCCAATCTTCATCATTTCAACATGACCATACAATCCTACTGTGTTCCTTTATCCATTCATCCATTCTGCAATTTACAAATCACACTTTTCCTTTCATTCATTCATCACATCTATTCTCAGTCTTTCATCCACTGTGACACAGTCAATCAGGATTCCTTGCTCTCAACTTCAGTCACCCTTCCTCCATGTCTATCTCACTTCCTCATAAGTCTAGAACTCATGTGTGTGACAAACAACAAAGTATTAGTAGTACTGTGGTACAGTAGCAGCATTGTTACTATTTTTTTTTATACAAGCTGTTATCCTTATGAACAATTCTTGTGGCCATAAGGAGTTTTTTCCCATAGTCATAGTTATTATTTTGTGATACAACTTCCATATTTAAAAATCATAGTTTGTAACATGTCACTGATAAGTTTGTATTGCTATCAGATATGTACATGTTCATTACAACTATAACAACTGTAATGGTTGTATCACACTTTATACAACAAGGCAAACTATAACCCAGGTGGTGGTTTCATCATAATTTCTACAAGATGTAACAGGATTGTCATATAATATTCAGGAAGTAAAAGAACAGTTTGATAATCAATGCATAATGAGACATCAAATCATTTAAAGAATGTGAGTAATTTTCCCAAGAATGGCATGTGATGCAAGATACACAAGAAATTTGTATCTCATAGTTATATTATCATTTTTAATGGTAATGTTTTGTGCTTGACAATGGACAGTGAAGAGTGGGTGAGTGATATATATGTATGTATATATATATATATATATATATATATATATATATATATATATATATATATATATATATACACACACACACACACACACACACACACACACATACATTGCCTTTTCATGTTATTTTTTCTGAATTCACTGGTGATCAAATTAAAACAATCTTACTAAAATTATAAGTGATGATTTCATGATTACATCTATGGCAGACTTCCATGGCTGAATATTAAGTCTAATTTCATCTTAAACTAAAGGAATACCAATCCGACAAAAAGGAAAGAGAAAGACTACTGTATACAGAAAGGCTTACTGTCTATGCTGTCAGGAGAGTGAAGTGGTGCAGGCCATGCAAACACTGCTTAAGTCACTGGGATATACTCCGGAGATACAATGAAGAAAAAAAATATAATGGTTTATTTACTTGAATAAGCAACATGCTAACTAATTACTGAGAGATGAATAATGGGGGAAAAAGAATTATTGCATCTCCCAGACCCAGCATAGATTGCAGGGATAATATACCACAACACTCTCCTGAAAACAATTATGCACACATATATGAATAAAAACAAAAATCCAAATAAAGTAATAAGTAAATGTTTTAGTAACAAATCATAATGGGTCATCTAATGTGCACAAGGTTGCCAACTCCTTACTAATGTGCTGCAGTCACCACCACACCCTCCATAGCAAACAAAGGGAAAGAATGGTCTATGCACATATTAATGCTCCAGCCACACTTCTGAAGAACATTTTCTTCAGTAATGGTTATTTGGGTATATGGATGGCAAGCAAAGTACTACAGATGTCTTACATGTATAATAGATAAGTACATTTCTATACTGCCTCTGCTTTATTGCAAAGCATTTTTTTTTAGGAGACAATGGATTTGCTGGCAAGGTATGCAGTTTAGTTTAGTGAAGAATCATATGAAGCAATCCAAATAAAACATAGTGGACTACTGCTGATAAGATATGCATTTTGATTTAATGAGGAATCATTTGAAGCAATCCAAATCATAATCATCATTTGCCTGCATTTTATCTAAGAAATTTTAGACAAGCATCGGATAAGCATTACACATACTCAAATTGAAACTAAACCTAATAAAAATCAAAGATTGTGAATAACAATAGCATGTTATCACTCATATGCTACGTGCAAGTTTTGTTGGGTAAGGGGGAGGGAGGGTAGGGGTGGAGGGAGTGGTGGTATGCGGCACAGTAGTAGGGACAGTCAGCTGGTCTGTTCTTTACCCTGAGTAGCCGGGCAAACTCCGCTTCCTCTTCCTCCTGAAATCAGAATGTTTGTTCAGTGTCTGGAAGTGTGGTGTGGTGACTAACACCTGGCCGTCCAAGGCTTTCTGGCCTTCACCACGTGCACATGCAGTCCTCATGCTCATTACTCTCAACACATTTATACAGAAAATACATAGAGGTTTGAATTTTTATACAATATTATTGCATAAATAAATGATCAATTTTAATATCTATTCATGTGTCATAAAAAGTACATTTCTATCAACACTTAGAGATCATCTTTACATAGGCTTCAAGACTGAAAATATTGTACTCAACAGCCTACATAAATTATGGTATTCTTACTCAGTGATAGAGTCTGGCAATCAAGAAGTTAACAATACATTCACAGTTATTACATATCTAATTTGTTTTGTGTGACTTCAGAAAATGAAATGCATCTTTCTGAATTGAAGATGAAGACAAACTTATTATACATTACATACATCATTACTCAGAGATAAAAGAAGTGTTGGCTCTTTTCCATTTCAGAGTAGTGTCACACAAGGAGAGAATATAGATATTAATCGTATGAAAGTGTTGTATATGATTTAATACCTAGAATACCTAACTGCTCCTAAGTTAGGAATGTGTTTATCTCAAGATTGCATTGTAGGCAAAAGTTAAAATATCCCAATTATGATTACTGAAATATAATAAACTCCCTCATGACTACAGTCAAGAAGATTCCAGTATGCTAGGCAGTTGTGTTTTTATTGTTGTATCTTATTTCATTGATGCACAATTGCCCCAAGCAACTCTTGACTTCAATTTCAAACAGTTCAGTATACATTTGATTTTAGTATACCTCTTTTTGCTTTCCTTCTAAGGAATTAACTTGAAAAAATTGTACAGAACTAATTTGTCTGCAATTGCAATACTAATGAGGCATTTCACATGTTAGCATATATGCTAAGTTAGCATCAGTGGAAGCAATAACTAACTCTGCCATGAAGTTCTGTGATATTATGGCAGTGTAGAATAATTGTGAGATAATATGAGATGGCTATTCTAATGAGTGAGAAGCCAAAAAAGATTGTTACTAAAGCTTTTCTTCTTGTTTCCATGAAGGCACAAGAGGTTTAAAGGTGAATATACTTGCAAATAATAAGGGAGAATATTGTTATATTCTTTACATGGAAACACATTTTTCCAAGTGGAGATGCAGAATAGTGACTACAGTTAGATAGTTGGATTTGTCTAGAAGCAAAGGAGATGGCCAAGCTCCTCTGAATCAAACAGTAATTCAATGGATGATCTTGTCTGATAGCAACTTTACACAATACCCCTCTCCTCAGGCAAAAATGACCAATATTTATATATATATATATATATATATATATATATATATATATATATATATATATATATATATATATATATATATATATATATATATATTCATTCCTCATTAGTCTATAAATATCCCTTAAAGGACAACAGGCTTCCTCATAGTCAGGAATTAAGTAATGCACTTAGTGACCAGTGCCTTGGCAGGATTGTCAGGATACAATATCACACCTTGCCTTTGATCCATTACCTATTCCTTCTTAGGTGGAGAGATTACATAGTGATTATCTCCATTTGGCCAGGTATCTGATCTTATAAAATCCAAATTATAGGTCAAGTGTTGTTTTTCTTTATAGATCATAAAGAAAAACACACTTACTTCTCAACAACAGATTATCAATTTCCTGGAAAAGAAAAACAAATATCTAAATTTAGATAAAATCCTTCAAGTCAAGTCTGCCATGAGTTATGGACTGATTCAACTTTGAAAGAGGTGATGAGGTTATTATGAGATATAAAAAAGGAGAATAAGTATGAAAAAAATAGTATTATAGTAAAAAGAATATTTAGTTATCAACATGACAGCAATTTCTGTTGATCAAGAGATAAAAAAAGGAAAAGGTTCAACAACTGGGGTTTACAAATGACATTCTGACTTGCACATATCTATGCAAGTGTGTTGTTGATTGGATAGAGACACTCCCACACCATGTTAGGTAGCCCTTGGTAGTCTCATCTGGGGCTAACATCATGCTCAGTTATTGTAAAGTCAACATTTTAAGTTTCTGTCATGTCAGTTGATTTATGTAATTGCACAACATAGATATTGCTGATGTTACTTGAGGCACGGCATGACAATCAAAATTTGTTGATTATATCATTCACATTCCTAGATGATGTTACTCACTCCTAACACTTTGATTGGTAATCACCATTCAGTGAGCAGCAGCAGCACCACCACCATCACCACCAGTAACAGTAGCAGCAGAAGGTCCAAACCTCTCTCAGGATGTCAGGAGCAAATCTTGTCCTTACTCTTCATTATCAATTCCATAATACTTAATATATAATCTGAATCTCTCCGTTTAAGCCTCATGATCTAAGGATTCAGCAGCTGTTCTTGCATCCTTAATGTCTTGAGAATGTTGACGGCAGGAAATATGATCCATGCCACAAATGTTCAATATTGTATTCTTGCAATCCCCATGATAAAATGTCTTAAAATGTTTAAAATCATCTTCTGATTCTCTTAAAAGATGTTTTGAAACTTTTAGTGATCAAGTTTGAACTTAAAAAGATTGCCATTTATAAGGTAAACTTTGCTAAATATCTTACCATTGATTTATATTCAAGAAGTATTCAACGTTTTCAAGCTTACAATATTTAGAATTCCTGGAGTTATAGAACTAATTATATGTTAATTTTTTCGTGTATGAAGTTACAAATATATTCAAATAGTTTATTCATAATTTTAGTTATACTTAGATCTTCAAAATTTTAGTTACACTGTAATAAATCATTTTCTAAGTATTGATACAGCTTTCAATAGTAATTGCTCATTATCTGTATTGGATTCTCATGGCTTTGGAAACCTTTAAAGTTATGCATTACCTTTTTCTTTGTATATATTTTGTAACTTAATTTTCTTCTGAACAATTCACAACTACCATAACCATTATTTTCAAAACTATAATAGTTTCATTTCTGTAATTACTTAGATGTTTTCAATTGCACATCAAAATGAGTACTAAAAAACATTGTTGTCAAACAATGGGTACAATATTGTATAGAAATAATCACTTGAATATTTATTAATTAGTAATAATTATATTTCTATATCAGGATATATATCTTTTCACTTACCTGTTAGTCTAACCTTGGCACAAAATCTGTGCCTTGTCATTCTCTTTCAAGCAATTCATCCCCCCAAATTTGTGACTGATATGAGTTCCCTCTTTCTCACAGCTGCCACTCTCATAGAAAATGTGACAAAACTGGGCATTGTACCAGCCCACTTTCTCCAATTATGCTGCAGACTGAGCTGCTGAAGACATCATGAGGGGAGTTTGGTGGGATTGGTAAGACTAACAGTTATGTGAAAAATATATTCTAGTCTAAAAATATAATTCATTTCACATAAATCTGTTAGCCTCACATTTAGAAATAGGTGGGACGAAGACAGGTAGCCACAATATACAGATGAATGTGTCCTGAACCTGTACCCAACTCCCACAGAGAGAGGGGTTGAGACAGAGGAGGGAGTGGCACAGTACTTCCAGCTGCTATCATGGGACCAAGGGAAATGTCCTCTTGTGCCCTTAGGATCAGCCACAGCTAATGTTTGGCAAAGACTGAGGGTGTCCTCCAACATGCAACCTTTGAAAGCCTCTTGTTAATATTCCACAACAGGAATGTATCCACAGCACAGATGTCACAAGCCTTGGTTTCAGGAAGCACAGGAAGCACAGGCAGAGTGAGGTGGGCCTGGGGCAGAGCTGCTGTGTACTGACACAGCTGGAGAAACTGTGATGAGAGGAGAGCAGGGTGTGTGGCAACACCTGGGCCCCTTCAGTCACTGTGAGTGAGGCTGTGGCCTTGGTGTAGTGTGAGAGGGTAAAGTGAGGGGAACAGGGCCACATCAATTCCACTGTGGTGGGTTTGAAGTGGCTGGTCATGGTGGCAACACAGCCAGGGTGAAGTGTGGTTGAGAAAGGACAGCTATGCACTGACACAGCCCAAGAAGTTATTCAATAGTAAGGTGTGGAGTAGCACATAAGCCCCTCAGTTACCATGAGTGAGGCTGTAGCCTTGCTGCAGTGCGAGAGGGCAACAGGGCTGTGCTGCTCACAATGTGGTGGGTTTGAAGTGTCCTCAAATGGAGCCCAAGAGTGGCAGCAACCCATGTGGGAGCTCAAGACATTGGGGGAGGGGGATTTACTTAGCCTGGTAGAGCCTCCATTCACAATTTGCCTGACACAAACCTGTCAGTAGTCACGCAACCACTACAGGTGCTTATTGGGTGGTGATGGAATGTGGACCACCCAAGCATGTCATGACTTTGATCATGTGTTGGAAGATAGTTTAGAAGGTGCTGACTTACTGTCCTCACCATCTCAACACAGTTGTTTAAGTAGGGGGAGGCAGAAGTGAGCAGCTATTGCCTCTATCCTTATCCCAGCTAGCCTGGCTACAGTGATGTCTGGGTAGGTGAAGTATGCCTGACAAACTGATGACTCTGCCACCATCAGGAGTAGACAAAGTGCTAACCATACATTTCCTAGTGGAGTGAGAAGGCACACCTCCTGCTTGGGGGACTCCAAAGAAGGGGAAGAAGCACTCATGCTGCCTGGGAAAATGGCCAGGTAGCAAAAAAGAAGTTTAGAGAAGCAAGAGCACAAGCAAGACATGTCTGATGAGCAGTCACTCAAGGTAAGGATTGGTGCAGATGGGCTCGTACACTGCCCAGTTTCATCACATTTTCTATGAGACTGGTAGCCACGGCAAAGGGGGAACTCATGTCAGGGACAAATTTTCGGGAATAAATTGCTTGAAAAGACACACACTAACAGGTTTATGTAAAATGATGATGTACTTATGTATATTTCATTATCATTGTTATTATTATTACCATTATTATTATCATTAATTATCATCATCATCATTAACACTCATTATAGCTTTAATAATTTTTTTCTTGAATATCTTCCTGCATTTTACTTGCATACTCTATTTTTATTCAATCTAGCATCTTCCACTTCTTTAATTTGTAGATGTGCTTTTTTTCTTTCTTCTTTCTTCTTCACATAAATATTAAAGTAATCTTCTTATTTATTTATCGATAGAAGATTATAAAGGCACATGTTCCAAGCCAAAGTACTTCTGAAATCTTTTACTAATAAATCTTTTGTTTTTTCCTTCATTTGTTGTATTATGTTTTGTGTTTATCAACTGCCTTCACTGAGTAAAATTTAATATTGTGCTGCAATCTGTTACTGCGGAGGTCTTTTTCCACTTCATCCAACTCTTCACACAGTGTGATGCTGGCATCTTGATTACTTCTGTGGCTGCTTAAGTCACAAGTGTTGGCATCCGGCTCAAAGGTGAAAGGGTCATCTATGCTGGAGTGCATCTCACTACTGACACTAAGACCATCCTCATCGGAGGAGAAGTCTGAAGAGTCGTCAGACCCTGCCTTACTCTCATGTTTTGCCTTCTTTTTTGCTTCACTTTTATTAGGCTGGTGACAGCAATTAAGAATTAGAACACAAAAAACATAACATTCATATGATAAATTAAACTATTTTTAAACAATATGTAAACTATGAATATCATGTGATATTTATACACACTATTTATAAGTATCTTTTCTACTTAGTATAGAAACTTTACTTTTATGAGTGATTTATGCAATAATTGCAACCAAACAGCAGTAAATCCAATCAAACTAAGATATATGTACAACACTAACACAATAAGTGCCCAGGTCTATGAATGGCAACAAGAAATTAAATACCGAAGAACATAGATGCTATTTAAAGGTGTTTTTATTTGAGGATATATGTATTTAAGTGATAAGATGAATTTATGAGTATACATGAAGTAATAAAGAAATCTACAGAACACTTTTATCATCATGCATTATGGAAGGTCAAGGCATGCTTAGTACTAAAGCCTGAAACCAAAATAAAAATTATGAACGATGTTGAATTCTCTCAGAAATGTTATCTTTTGGAAAAAAAAAGACCCTTAAACCACTGTTTGGTTTCCTTTCAGAGAAGCAGACTGGGCTCCAGTAATATATAGATAAAAAAGAAAACAGTAAATAAAGGGTGCACATACCAGTTTGTGGCTCTCCTCCAGGTGCTTCATAAGTACTGCTACCACAACATTCACCAGTACAAACTGTGCCATCAGCACAAACACAACAAAGAAGATGGGAGCCACAAAGGGATAGAGACAGCAGTTCTTCACACAGTCTGGATGGGTGTCACACTTGTCGCGGAGAGTGTCCTGACAAAGATTCACATGATTAAGCTTTACAAAAATGATAATCTCAAATTTATCATCTCCCAATTTACACTTATATATACTTATATATATACTTAGTAGATTTTTTTTTCTACACAATAGAGTGGTACTTCGACTTAGGAATTTAATTAACTTTGTAACAGAGGTTGTAACTCATTTGATAATACATCTGGTAATTTTCTCTATTCAAATAAATTGAAATGCTATTAATTTTCTTTAGCCCTTTAAAAGTGCCCAATTGTTTTGTTAAGTAGTACATGTCTTTGATAATATAATAAACCCTTGATAGGATGAGACAGCTATAATACACAATGATGAGGATCATGATATCCTGTGAACTATCTTCCTCATGAGAGATGATAGAACAAACCATCCATACTCATAGGATATCACAATCCTTAACTGGGTAATCTTATGTGCAACCTCTCAGATGACAAGTCAAATCCCCTTACATGGCAAACCCAAGTGAGGAAGTACAACTCTCAATGTATACAGTCCTCTGGACTCCACCATCTAAACATAATAGTGGAGCCAGTAGCATTCAATGCTTATGAGATATACTATACAGGTAGAAGCACACGCAGCCCATAACACAAGATGGTGGGGAGTCACTATTCTCTTCTGCCAATACATACAAAGCAAGCCATTAACTTGCTTTGTTTGGGAGTTCTAGCCTTTGATAACATTGCCAGTGGAACTAATTTGTTTGTACTGGCTCGGGGAAGACATCCTAATGTATAACACCATGGGGTTACCACCATAGCAATGGAATATGCTACCTATGTATTTGTGTTAATTTGCCATCCTGACTGAAAGTGACACACATCTTCCCCCTATTCAAGTCCACTGAGAACTAAATGATGCCCTGCTATGCCACACACTCCCAATTGATGAGCCCTGAGCATGCACACAGGCACAAAAGAGAAGATGGGTAAGGATGGCGACAACAGGGAAGCAACACACCCAACCTGCCTGCTTGCCTGACCATACTAACTCACAAAAGGGGCAGTCATAATCGACAGGTTAAGAGATCTGAATTGGTTCTGACTTTGCAATAATTTACATCAACTCTTAGTAACTGGTGTGTAACTCTCAGGGCAAAGGGACAATGAGAAGTGGGTGAAATTAATTGTGGAAAGATAACTTCTTGGCATGGCAAATTTTTACAGTAACTTGGGGGAAGCTTAGCTACATGTGATGAACTCAGCCCCACTCACATCTTCATATTGTAACAGGCTTTGTCTTGCTCAAACCAATAAACAAACACAAACTCACATGCACATACACACATTTTTCTCACATACAATTTATAACTATGAATACCCAAGAGTGATGATAATTCTTCATGAAAAATATTTCTCAAGGCATTAATGACTAAGCTTCATAAATGCTGGTACTAAATGAATTTCTACAAATTAACTTACAGTCAGCATCATCAGAACAATAAGACAAAAGTGTACCTTCATGATACCATTCCAGTTGTCACCTGTTGCTACACGGAATAAAGTGAGAAAGGCCATTCCAAAATTTTTGAAGTGTGCATGTTCACCAAGTCCCTGGCAAGGATACTCCTCATCACATTCTGGAAAAGAAAAGACAAACTACAACAACAGTTTTCCCTCTCCACATAAACAGTAATTGCATAATATGGACAAAATAATTTTTCTGGATTCTGAATCACATTTTCTTACCAAGTCTACCAAATAGTTCCACTCCAAGAGCAGCAAAGATGAAAAACAGTAAGAAAAACAGAAGTCCCAGGTTCCCCACTTGTGGAAGTGCTTGCATAACTGTATCCAGCAAAGCACGGATACCCTTAGCCATCTTCAGCAGCTTCAACACTGTTGAGACATGAAAAGTAAATATAAAGTAGCATGAGTATATCAGATTTGTAAATTATACACATAGATATTTTCAAAATACATAGCATGTAAGTATTTTATTGTAAACTGTACATGGAAACATGTTTACAATACATAGCACATATGTATTTATTTCTACTATCTCTGATGCCAATGTTAGGAATACATGGGCCACAGTCCAGTGCAAAACCTATAGAGATAATGAGCAAAAAAATAGAATTTTTAAAATCCTGATATAAAACTATACCTCAAACCTGTGAAGCTATATGATTTTATATT
This sequence comes from Callinectes sapidus, assembly GCA_020233015.1. Lineage (NCBI taxonomy): Eukaryota > Metazoa > Arthropoda > Malacostraca > Decapoda > Portunidae > Callinectes > Callinectes sapidus. The sequence continues at coordinate 14,619,022 of CM035205.1, read as the reverse complement.
AAATTACCATCAAGAAGTGCAGCACATCAGTAATGCCTCATGTTAATAATATTTTATAGAAAGAATAAGAACAAAAAACATTATGTATATATGAAGACTGCTCACCGCGTGCAATCCTGAGGACTCGCATCACCCGGATGATGGTTGGGTTGATTGGGATGAGATCACTCTTCATCTCCTCCAGCACAATGCCCACCACTGACAGGATCACAATGAACACATCCAGCTGGTTCCACCTGAGCAGCACCATGGGAAAGACTAGTGTTAGGGTGCAATTACCAACAAATTATTGAAGTGGTACGTCTTACTTTAAAGGACAACAGATAAAGAAAATATGAAGTACTAATAACAATTAAATTCAGAGTTTATGAATGACTTATAAGCAAAACCAAATATAGAGAGGTATGCAAAATCCATTGCTATATAATTTTAATCTAATCTAACCTTTTACAAACAATTATTCAAAGTCATTACTTAACAGAAATACTGGACATATTAAAAAAAAATTCTTACATGAAATATAGAGCAAATGAAAAGAAAAAAATGATCAAACTAAAAAAAAGCAACTCTACTAAGATGCAGGGTACTAAGAATAGTAAAATTTACTTCAAAATGATTGAAATCTTTCTAGATCTACTTAGCAACTATACTGAAAAATAGCATTACTAAAGCAAAGCTAGAACTTAATCATAAAGGTGTTCATGCATAGAAGATAATGACATGTTCCTTGAAGAAGTGAGACAAGTGACACCAACAAACATTGAGAAAAGACTGGTTGAAGCTGGGAGCATTTTGAAATCATGGCCAACAGTTGTCTCATTAATGTCTTAGATTTCTTCCACAAAATATCCATGAGATTGAGGGAAGCAGGAAGCAGGGACAGCAGGAAACCCTGATTGCCTAGCTATCAAAGATGGTCTTGGGAAAGTTGGTTGCTCACTGGCTGTCGTCTCTCCCATGGCCATTGCATTGTGGTTAGAAAAGGGAGATGCCTACTTTCTTTTATACATTTCTAATGAAATGTAACATTATTGATCTTTCTGGTACTAGTATAAGGCAACCGTTTACATAAGCTGTGATCTGTTTCAATCTCTAGTCATTTGTCTCATTTAGAGGGACCATGACATATACCATCAGAGGACACATGCAGGTTTATTGTTTTTATTTTATACACAGTATGACATTAAGACGGATGGTTATGAATATTCATTTTCCCCAAATATAAATGATGTATAGATATTTCATTTCTGCTTTAGTAAGTTGTTTTCTATACAATAAAATATTTTCTTCCATTTCTAAACAAAGATTTTAAATCAACAGTTTTAGTGTTACCCATTAAAGTTTGCAGTGATCATAGTTACTCAGAGCTTTACTTTGAGGGAATTTTTTTTATCATATATATATATATATATATATATATATATATATATATATATATATATATATATATATATATATATATATATATCTAGTGAGAGAGAGAGAGAGAGAGAGAGAGAGAGAGAGAGAGAGAGAGAGAGAGAGAGATGGGCAAATAGAGAGATAGAAATAGATATGGATAGAAAAATAGATAGATAGGTAGATACACTATATGTATATAAAATTTACATGTCATTTCACTTTCAACAATCCTATTACCTTTCGTGCTAATACTACTTAAAGATAAATGCACAAATCCACACTGCACTTTATTCACTTAATCATTCCCAGCAAAATGATCTGCTGGCTCTTCTCAGACAATTTAGGCAAAACTTTTAGTGACTTTTATTGTTTCTCTCTCTCTTTTTTTAAACTGTGGGCCAGAGACCTTACTTTAATAGAAAAAAAAAAACCTTGTACCCATAAGCAATTTTCCAAAATCATCCCTGTATGGATTCTTCTTAAATTGAAAACGAAAAGTCAATATATTTAGCAGCTCTCGAATGGAGTATGATCTACATGTACAATAAATAGAAGAAAAAATGCAGGCTTTGAATTTACAATATCAATTTTGTTAAAAAAATTTCTGTATAACAGCAGGCTGCATTTCTGTACTACAATATCACATTATGTAGGTCTAGTATATATGCAATATCTGACATTCACAATTGAATATTCATCTTTATGAAAAACAAATTAAAAAAAATGAATATTCATAACATCCTTTTCAAATTTGCAAGTATGCAATATGTGGAATTTTACAACATATGAAAAGGATTTATTTTAACCATTCCTTAAAAATGTTCAGTTAAAGGTACAAAATGCTACACTACATAAAGGGATAAAAAGATTCAACATCTACAAATTATTAGTAATGTGCTTGAAGAATATAACACTAAGAATATAAAGAAATACCAAAGATAAATGATAATACTAGATATAAATTATTTTAGTTACCAGAATAATAATGGTTTGAAAATATTCAATAAATTTCCAGAAAGATATATTTAAAGACAATTATTTGGCCTTGAATGATAGTAGATTTCTCATGCTAATCTTGGAAATCAGATGATAGTGAGAATCTTATTTTATTGAAGGCTTGCTGCCTGTATTTTTAATAAATAGCCCTCACATTATTGAATAGGTAGATCATGTTCCAGTTGTTTCCACAGGAAATAGTGGATATAAATAATTTGCAGGTGGGTGTCCTGTTTCTACAAGTCAGTGTGTTATATTTCACTCATCAAGTTGCTAACAGTTCAACTGTGAATGATTAAGTATTTGTTCCTCTCTTTCCTCTACCCTGACACCATTTCATGTTTTCTATTAAGATTCTTCCTAATGATGTTTCCATATCCTTACTAACTTTATCCTAATGATGTTTCCATATCCTTACTAACTTTATCCAAGAGGTCTTATGGATCTGATGGGGTTCCATTTGCTTTTCTCCATGCCTGTATCTTAAGTAATCAAACTTTTATATCTCTGTCTCTCAACATCTACCTTATTTCCTGTTGAAGTTTGCCTACATTCTTGAGTAACTAGATGCTTAAATATCTATCATTTTATGGCTTTGTATCTAATTGACAACATCATGGCCATTCTGCTGACCTTCCCCACTGAATTTTGATTAGCATCTTTAAAGGTTCAGGTAAAACTTTCACTGCTGCTTTAAACACATCAAGCTAATCTATAGTTTCTAACCTCTGTCTTCATTAGTTTCCTTTATGACCATTCTACTGTATCTCTTAGGTCTATTGAGAATGGGGTTTCTCAGGATTCTATCCTGCCACACACTCTCTATGGGTCATCAATAATCTTCTCAATGTAACTCACTGTTCTATCCGCTCTTACACTGATGATACCACTCTTTACATAAAGAAGCTAGAAAATGCTAAACTTTTGATCTTTTAAAAATTTCTGATTGAGGCAGAGCAACCTCAGAGTTATTTGGTGTCTCAAAAGCTCAATTCCTCCATCTATGAATTTAGAACAAACTTTTAATAACTCTGGTGTCTCAAAAGCTCAATTCCTCCATCTATGAATTTAGAACAAACTTTTAATAACTTCCCTTTTCTCCAATGAGCAATTTTTCACATCTTCCAAGCTTCTAATCTTGCACAGGGACTTTATCTGTTTGTGTGGAGTATATTTCATATAGGCAAGAAGGCTCTATTCATACTGCTTCCACTCATACTGCTCTTTTCAAGAGAATGGAATCAAAAGCATGACATCTCTTTAGTTTCTCTCTTCTAGTTTATTTTTACCAGTCCCTCTCTTTACTGCAACTTTGCACCTCTTGCCATCTTCTATATTTATATTTATGCTAATTGCCTTTCTGGCCCTGTTTTCTCTCTTCCTGCAGCTTCACTACCTAAGATTCTACTTTTTTTATTCCTGATATATGATATAATAAGTATTCTTTGTTTTCATCCTTTTTAATAACAAACTCTGAATCTCCATTCTGTTTATGACTTCAATCTTTTCATGAAAGAAGTTTACAGGTATTTGTTTTTTATTTGGATCTGGCCTAGGACTGACACCGCTAGGGCTTTTATCTCCCTTCACTAGAGTTTGTCTTTTATGAAACAGAAGTTATTAAATTCCTCACCATTGTTTCATTGTGCTTTATGGCTCACAACATTTTCCTTCCTTTCAAGGCTCATAACGTCTGTATTTTTTTTTGTATCTACATGTGCTTAAAATAAATAGGATGCTAAAACTCATCTACCTCCATGAACTTGTAACATACTTATTTTGCATCACACACATACAGGAGACTATGATTCCTGCTCTTATGATCCTGCCTTATTACTAGATAAAAATTCCTCGGGTCCTACACCTCATCACCATCAAGGGCTTCATTGACTAATGTGAAAGATATGAAATCCAATTGATCCCTACAGTGCTCAGAACTTTGTGTTGTTTTTTTATGAAAGAGAGAAAAACTGGGAAATCTGGAACCTCTCCAGTGCAGATAAATATTTAACAAGGGAACGAGGAACAATATTTTCAAATATTTGTTATGCAGAGACACCTCTACCTTTAGCCAATAGGTGAAACTCATGGAAAGATTTTCACTAACAATGATTTCAGTTAGTTACCTTATTAAACTAAGACATATAATCATAGACACAACATTGGAATCATAGGAACATATGGATATTGTGTATGTTTCATGTAGTTGATTTCTACTGTGTCCTCAGAAACATGGACCATGTACACTGATTTGATTCCTTATACTGTTAATACAGAAAAAAATAAAACATTATATCTATAGGCAATAATTGTTTCTATTAATTCATTACTGTAAATTAGAGGTACATCATATATGTCCAGCTCCCAAGTAAATACTAACTTCATTTACAATTCAAAGATTCTGAACAAGTCCTAAGATCTGAGGGATGAGATTATAAATCAATCCTAATCAATTTCCTTAAAAGCTTTTATCCACATGGTATGTAATTATAAGATGGATACAATAAATGATCATGTGAAGAAGAAACTTGCAAATAAGTAAGAATTCTAGTTGGGTAAGTTCTCAAATCCAGTATATACAGTAAGGTTTATCTTTGCCCAGCATAACAGTAAATTTGTGAAAGTGTAATTTTGTTGTTTCTGGCAAAATCCCTCTAATACAAATTTATGTTCCATTGTATTGAGTTTGATACAGTAGAATTACATACATTGTGAGGAATTGGACCTATTTTATGATGGACCTATTGCAAATAAAAAACACTTAAAGTGAACATTTGCAAGGCACTGGTGTAAGGCATCTTATACCAGTGCAAAAGCTGTCATCTGGTGAGTAAATTCTTGACTATTATATTAATTTGTGCATTTATGGATTTTGTACTTGATGAATTCATATTGAGTGAGGCTTGACACTACATAATGCATACCATATGTACTCTCAAGCTTTGTGATCATATTTTCCTGAGGGCAACAGTAAACTCAAGGATCCCACAACTCAAGGTATTGAAAACACATCATATATGATGTGATTTGGAGTTACATGTGCCAATTCGTAGAGAAGACATGAAAGAAACACTTGTCGGTGAAAGCCTTCCTGATAGATTTATTTAGGCCTAGAGGTGAATGCTTTTTTGGAGTCCATATGGCATGACTGACTATCAAAATCTGCACAAGAGAAATTTTAACCCTGGGTGCTAGAGCTAATGAAAATGGAGAATTTTTGCCATGCCATGCACTCAACCATTCACAGACCATTTTGGCACAACAGATAGCCTCAATTTCTCCTTTCTTCTCTCTCTCTCTCTCTCTCTCAATAGTACTGCACTGCAGATGGTATTATTGTTAGATATACATAGATAAATAAAGATATATAAATGAAAAAATAAATAGACAAACAGACACAGAAACTGGCAGACAGAGACAGATAAATAGATGGCTTAGCAGGTAAGTGGGTAGGTAAGTCAGAAGGAAGATAGATACAAATATAGAAAGATTGGTAGATCAATAGATAGGTGTGTATAATTAGATAGATAGATACATAGATAGAAAGATATAGATAAGATATAACAACAGAGATAACTAAGTCACCAGACAGCATGTCATGACTGCACTGTAATTCATACAACATTCTTTGATTAACAGACTTCAAAACAAGAACTGAAATGAGATTAAACTCTTTTGCACGCAATCAATAGTTTGTTACTGGATGGGTATTCAAAAGCTCTTCAGATCTTGAAAGAAAGAAAAAAAAAATCCTCCATCAAATCAGTGTACATGTCAATGAGTCTTATGTAGATGCATAAAAGAGAAAAAATTCCAGACAACAGATAAAACAGGTTGACTATTTCCTTGATTATTTACCCACTAGTGGACACAATCCGCGGCCAGGAAGGAGGAAATACATTAGAAAACTACACTAAGCCATGATTGCCCATGCTAGCAGGGCAAAGCTTATTCACTGGATCACACTGTGGGAGCCAAACGACGATGCGATGAATGATTTCAAGTTGTGATAAGACTTCACCAAGAAGTCTGTGGCTGAATGTACGTTGCTTGCTGCTCTGTTGGGCTACCCAAATGGTACATGTGTAAACCTGAGTTTCATTACTACTGTGATCCATAGTGAACTTTCCAACAAGATAATGAGAACATGTGTTTAACTAAAAACTTTAAAAATAATAAACACAACTTATACTGTTACTCTTGATAATATATATATATATATATATATATATATATATATATATATATATATATATATATATATATATATATATATATATATATATATATCCAAAAGATGTTTGGAATGACCACTATCCCACAGTAGTAATGACTGCCACATTTCTCTAAATTATTACTATGAATTAGTTAGCACCACATTACCTAACTACTGCTTCTTTACACTATCACCAACACTTCCATGTTCAGCCATTCGATACAATTTTGTTTTTTTAGTTTTATTCTAATTCATATAGCTTTACAGTATTCTTTATTTTAATTTGACAAACGGAATATGATGGAGGTGATGGTGTTGTGTTAAGGCAATGTCAGGTTCCATCCCTCACCTAAACTCCTCACTGGGATGATGAACAACAGAGTCAGGGTGGGCGGTGCAGGTCAGGGCATAGATAACACCACCAGGTAGAAACAGTTGTATAAGAAAGAATTAGATTATGACATGCAGTATTAACACACTCTTTGGCTGGGTGGTCCTCCATCGCACCACCACACCAACACACAACATAGGATGAGGGGTTTTGCTTGAGGTGCTAAAGTGATTATATCAATTAGATAACATATTGTGATTGATTTGAAAAGTACCAATATTTTTTATATCATATGATTTTGATAGAAAAAGCAATGTCTTAATTTATAGTTACATTTTGTGGTTTTGTTTGATTTTAACCATTGGCTACAAAACACCTTGCATTGTTTCCCTTGTTGATGTCTCGTATCAATAGTGATTAAACATTTCTGCATAGTTTTAAATTTAATTGTGTATGATCCTTAACTTATCAACTGTATTTTATCCTTTTCAGGATATATATATATATATATATATATATATATATATATATATATATATATATATATATATATATATATATATATGTAAGAAGGAAAAAGATACTTATGAATATATATGCATCATAAGGGGAAACAAATACCTGGAGTATCTTTTAACAATAATAAAATGAAATGTGAGATTTAAAAATTCAAGGAACTCAACTGAGTGGGAAGTTTATGCAAAGAGCAAGAGTGATTGTGGAAACAAAATGATACATAAAAATAAAGTGGAAAGTTTTACCTGTCCTGAAAGTATCGATGACAGCCAAGGGCTACCATCTTCATCACTGATTCCAGGATGAATACAGCAGTGAAGAAGTAGTTGAAGATTTGCAAAGCATATTCAAGTTCCTGAAACACACACACACACACACACACACAATAAATTACATATTATCATAAAATAAGAGTACATTCATATCTAAAGATGGCTTACTAACAAATTAATAGATAAATAAACAAAGAATTATTTAAGGAAAAAAAAATAATAATGTAATGAATAAATCAATATAGTAGATAAATAAATAATAATGATAAACCACATTACATATAAATATCATATCACAATGTACTGGGTATCACTGAAATTATTATTTGCATAAAATGAGATTTCCCCAAAAAAATATGAGCCTTATTCCAGTGACATAACTTTACTGATACATCAGCTACAACATAATATGTAGTACTATTATGAACTGCTTCATAGTATCTTCATTTATTGTATAAATCTATTCAGCTTACATAAGAGTGAGTAAATACCTTTGGCATCTTGTAGAACTCCATGGCCATGGTAACAACATTGAGACCTATAACAGCTGCTATTGCCAAGTCAAAATATTTACTGGTGACAATATTGTGGATGAACAGTCGAGCTTTCGAATATTGGCTGTAGTATGGAGGTTCTCGCATCTCTGTCAACAAGCAGATGATGAGTAAATATATAAAGCAAATCCCATTGTATAACTAAAATGCACGTGTGTGTGTGTGTGTGTGTGTGGATTTGTTAGAATGAGATGAACTAATCATTTTAATTTTGATACAAAATCTTAAGTAATCCTCCTGTGAAAATGTTAAAATATCCTATTAATGAATTGTATCGAGCAATCATTTGATCTATGCAGAAGTAAGGAAATTCTTATATGCAGCAGGTATTACATATTCATGCAAACAATTCAAGACTTCAACCATGATATCCTTGATTCTGACCTTAGAATTAAAATAATTCTTGTGATATTTTTGCAAATAAGTTAATCTTCTGAGTTCTAAGTGAGTTAATCACCACTACATAACAAGTGCATGCCATTAAATCAATAAATCAGAAGCCGATTATCATGAAGACCTTCATTTGATGCAAAAGTAATAACAAAGTGGGTTGGTTAGAGGCTATTTCACTACAACCAGTATCATACATGTGATGAAAAAAGTAAAAAAAAAGACATGTTTGAGTTTTTCAATTAATTTGAAAAAAAAAAAAAATAAATAACTTTCAGCAACAAAAAAAAAGATTTATGACTAAAATTTCCAGACTAAAAGGAATGTCCATTCAACACCTAGCATTTTATATCTAACTAAAGCTCTCCATCTGTAATTTATGTCTTAAAACATTTATTTACACCTAAGTGCATATCAAATTTTGTTTGACAAACTGATATCAACATAATTAATATGCTTTCATGATATATATTTGAAAAATTGTCTGTTTCTTTGTTTGTTATTTCATGCCTGTTTGAAGGCTGATGTATAATTTTCAATTCATTGATTGCATAACGATTATATATTTCTAGATGTTTTCCACAATAAATAGCATGTCAACAAGAAATATGAATATATATTTTATTTGACTCTATTCATAACCCCAATTTCATTCTTGAAAGTAATCTGAGTTTGATGTGAAAGTAACTCAGATTTCATGTTGATTAGATTACAGTTACAAAAATTTAGAACTCAGGAAAACAATAATGCCTTTTCACCCTAAAAACTTAAATAGTATTTTCTTAGTTCTCTCTGATGAAAATAATCAAGTTTGATTTTTTATTATAACTAGTTCTAAATCTATTTCAGCAGTGTCATTAAACCATGTTACTGCCACACAAGAGTTATTGAAACCTGTGCAGTCACACAACTCAAATCACACATAAGCAACCAAGCTCTTTACTTAATTGTAACTTCATGAGCTTTAAATGCCTTTTTCTTCTTCTTTCTTCCTGAATCTCCGCTTTGATGTCCACTGATGCCGGATCTATACCAGCTGCAACCAGACTCTTTTCTCTTTCTTCATAGCACTTTTCAATATCTTACAATTCAGAGGTAAAGTAAATGAACTCAATAACCAAAATATAGTAAAATAAATCCATTAAAAGGTGTATAATTACACTAAAATTACTCTAAACTTCAATGATAGTTAAATTATGAGTTCCCTTTTCATCCTTAAAAGCTAGATAATTTAAACAAAGATGTTGTGCAATTTTTGACATCATTGAGCTTCTTGAAATGAAATATAATAGAGAACCATGCATACATGCAGATGAAAATGAATACATTAATGACAAAAGACCTACATGCACAACATTAAAAGAGTTGTATGAGCAACATCAAAATATGCAGAAAACATGCATACAGTGAAACTTTGGTTCACAAATATATTTATTTCCTGAAGATTGCTTGTGAATTGAAATATTAGAAAACTGAAACTACTTTCCTCATTGGAGTCTATGTAAATTAAACTAATCCATTCCTATATCTTAGATAATTTCTTATTTGATTCTATAACATAACTTGGTATACAAGTTAATACATAAAACCAATTAAATAATTGTTGCCAGAAGATTGATTTTCCACTTCTATGGTTTGCAACTTTGATTTGGTGATCAGTTGGTCCTTTAGCAACATTAGCATTCTTTATTGCTCCATGGTACAGACTGATGACGTGATTAGGCCAAACTTCAAGCCAGATCCAAGATGCAAGTGCCATTATACTGTATACATATGACCCCTTTCTTTCCTTTCATTGTTCTTCATCTTATTTAACTTCTCACCTTTAATCTTTCATTAATTTTCTTATGTATTTCAGTATACAGGTATTTACTATATGAATATGTATCATGGAATGAATTATCTCATATCATTAGAACCTGCTTGTACTCTGTATCAAGATTGTAACCTCAATATATGATTGCATTCAAGAAAAATAAAAAACTTACTTCTCCTTTTCTTTTCAAGCTTTTTTGCTCTCTTGGCTGCCCTTCTTGCTTTTTCTTCTTTCTCTTGTTCCTCTCGACACCGGTGAAAATTTTCTACCACCACACCCACAAACATGTTTAGTACAAAAAAACCCACTAGCAGCAGGAAAGAGATGAAGTAAAGTAGTCGCCACTGGGAGTAATTTTCAATTGGCTGGAAAAGAACACAGATGTTGATTACATTATAACAATTACATAATGGATGATTCAACTTCAATAATTTTATTGCTATAAAACCCAGTCATCAATTATTTCCTGCTTAATTTCTATCTTCAAGCATGACAGAGCAGCTACATGCTGAAAGTAGATTTTCACTTAACTTGTTCATGATTAAAGACCAAGACAGTAAATATTCTTATCTATTTATTAATCTAATTTCATATCATCCTCTCTCCCTATTTAGTCAATGAAATCATAAGTACTGCAGTTTTCACTAAGTGACAAGTAGTGAGAAAGCAAATTATAAAATGTAAGATGACAAATTTCATATTAATCTATGATTTTAGAAAATCAGTCAATTTTGTACAATGTAAAAGGGCTGCATATATACAGTACGTGATAGGTAGAATATGGAACAATGCATATTTATTTAAGATCCTTATATAATTTCATACCAATTGCTATCATGAGAAACCACATAGATCCTTCTCACCTGCATGTCCACTCCCACAGCATCCAGGCCAGTGTACATGATATTGACCCAGCCATCCTTGGAGGACAGCACAAAAAGTGACATCAGTGCCTGACCAAGGTCATCAAAATTGTACTTTCGGTTTAACCAAGTATTCTCTTTAGACTCAAGACAGTCAGACTTGGTAGTGATATTCTTCAAGTTTGGTCCCTCACAATAATAAAATGAACCTTTGAAGAGCTGTAAAAAGACAATGAAACATTCTTAAATTTCTTTATACCTATGGCACTACATAACGTCTATGAAATATATATATATATGCAGGTTCAAATTCCTTATTCATACAAGCTTTACCTTGTAACTGAATACTGAATGTAAGGTAAAACCTAGTAGATAACTAAAAAAATAAGGAAGACACATTATTTATACAAAAAAAAAAAAAAAAAAAATCAAACTGTCATGATACATTTCCACATTTCAAAAAATGTGAATTTGAAAGCATGTTAGTATCATACACAACTATATGAATATTTCAATACTTATCAAGAGAGAGAGAGAGAGAGAGAGAGAGAGAGAGGAGGGGGGGGGGCACAAACCTACCTGTACACCTAGAATCCCAAAGATTATAAAAAAAGTGCAACAGATGAGAACAATGTTGCCAATAGGTTGCAATGAGGAAAGAAGAGTCTGCACCACTAGTTTGAGGCCTGGAGCTCTGTTGATTACTCTGAAAGGTAATAAACGACATTTGATTTAATCTTTCAGAGTTATCCAAATATTGCATCTCATATTATCTTTGAGCAATACTTAATTTTACACATTCTAAGAGTTTAGGGTCCAAGATCTAAAAAACAAACTGTCTTTCACAGGAAACATGCATATAACTTCATACATAATTTGAGTTCTGGAATCATAATCCCAGCACAAGTGAAATATTTTGCAACAAATTTTAGAAACTTTAGTGCTATAATGGCCTTAGAGAAAATCATATATCATAATTTTGAAAAGGAAAGACCAAACATTTAGTTGATATCACAATCTTAAAACTGATAGAGCTTTTTTAATTGTACCTTAGAGGTCTGAGAGCTCGCAGCAACCGGAAGACTCTGAGGATGCCAAATATGCGGGGTGAAGTGGTGGCAAGAAAGGACATGATGATATCAACAAATGAAATGATAACAAGTGAGCCATCCATGATGTTCCACCCAGAGCTGAAGTATGCTCCCTTCCCATAGATCAAGCCTTGGGCAATAACCTGGTAAAGAGAAGAAAGAATTATAGAAATTGTACATGATCATTAATTCTTAATATGCAAGTATATACTGTAACCTCTCAAGTATCCTACCACTATTTTGCCAAAGACATAGTTGTAAACTCAAGAATTGTGAAACTCTGGGAACTAAGAACACAGAGATGCCTACTTTTCTGGCCACATGGTCTAGACCTATATAAGTGCTGTGAGTGTGTTTTATCCTCACATTTGGCATAATGAATGTGTATTTTGTTCTTGCATCTGATGTGATGCATTGGTATGGTGGTGGGGCACTACTGCTTCTAGAATTGAGTGGAGCTACAGTATGATATGGTGCTGTGTGGCAGATACATTAATAGTGAGACACCTTTAATTTGTTTTTGCAGTGTGGTAGTGGCACCACCATTTAGGGCGACACTGGTCTTTCTCTCCTCCTCTCTTGTAGGAAAGCCAACATGACTAAAAATGTGGCAAATGAATGGTTTATCCACATGAATAATCTGTATGTTCAGGTATGAGAGTTGTACATAGACATATAAACAATACATACCATCTAATTTTTCTCTTGACTGAGATGCCACTCTTTACTGTAATGTTGGTTTGTTATGTAGCTAAATGATTAGTAAACTGAGTCAGCAATGAGTGATTGGTAAAGTACATATTTTTGTTTCTTCATGATGAGTATGGATGTATGTATTATAAATCAGTGACTTCTTTCCTTGCTTTTCTCTCTAACTTAAAGTAACATAAAACAGAGATCTTTAGGAAAAAATAACAGTAATGAATCCCAGCTGTCATTAGATTGTACAGAAATCTGGGAGAATCAGATATAAATAAAAAGCACAAAAAGTTGATCAGAATCAGAAATAAAAAACAATAGATGTAGTTGCATAAGATATGATAGAATATCATGACACTTGAAGTGGTTACAAAGGTAATACACACAGACCAGCACTGGGCACTGCCACTGGAAATATTGATAATCTACATGTGATTCCTTGCTATTACTAAAAGTGAAGCATCAAATAAGAATTTCCTACTTTCTCATGAGATAGTTTATGGATGGATATTTGATGAAACTGATAAAGGCTAACTATGATAAATTAAACTAGTGATACCTCTTGATTTGAACACCTTTTGACTCGACCACTTCCCAATCTGAACACATTTGGCGAACAAATTTTGACCTCCAATCCGAATGCGACCTCTCAATCAAACACAAACACACATGGGGCCAGCGCTGCCTACCCGCCAGTCGGCTGGTCTCGCTTGCATTTCTCTGTGAACATCTCTCTCTCTATTGCAACTCGTGAACAGCTTTCAAGTCACTCCAGTCCTCAACCCTGGTCACTTCTGGCCTACCACCCCAGTCAATGCAGCCTTCTACTCTGGTCACTGGCAAACTCATTTACTAATGAAGATATATTTAACGTTTTAAACAACCAATGAAAAGTGAACTGTTAAATATCATTGTCATTTGCACAAACTACGATAATACAATAATTTGCATTTTTATACAATAATTTATACTTTTCTTGAAATAATTCCTGTTGGAAATGATGCTGTGAGAATGATATATTCTACTTGATGAGAGAGAGAGAGAGAGAGAGAGAGAGAGAGAGAGAGAGAGAGAGAGAGAGAGAGAGAGAGAGAGAGAGAGAGAGAGAGGATTGTGAGTGGCTGGAGGAGGGAGGGAGCCGCCTACTTGGTCTGTTTGTGTATCGAATGGGAGTGGATAGGGATGGAGTGAGGGGGAGGGGAAGAATACTATGCAATCTGTTCCCATATTTAGTTAGTGCATGAGAGGGAGGCGGGGACCAGGGGAGGCCTGTTTAGTCTTCATTGAGACTAGGGAGTTTCGCACTGAAGTAAATAAATCTTTTGTTAGGTCTGTTTTTTTTTTTATGCATTTCATGTCTGTGTTCACTTTATACTCTCAAAATATGAACGATATCTATGAATTATGATGAGATGAGGGAAAAAACAAGATGCCAATATATTAAGTAATGTTGCCACTCTGGTGGGCCAGGACCAATTTTATTTTTTCCCATTACTTCTTAACAATGGCTATTGCATTTTTAGCTATTGCAGCAATATTAAGGGACCAATTTCTTGCAATAGCTGGGCACTGAGTATAGTATTTTTTATTTAAAATAAACTGGAGTGGACTAAATGCTTTTACATTAATTTCAATGGTAAAAATTGCTTCTTAATTCGAATTTTTGCAATTTGAACAGCCAAAAAGAATGAATTAACTTCAAATCAAGAGGTACCACTGTATTTGAGAAAAAAAACTCACCTTCACAACCATCTCAATACCAAAAACTACAGTAAATATGTAGTTGAAGATCTTTAACACATGTCGTTCAACAGAATCAGGAGGAATGTTGGGCCGTTCCATGGCTAATGTGATGCAGTTGAGACCAATGAAAAAGAGCACAGTGGAGTCAAACCACTGTCTTGACACCATGAAAAGACAACCTCGCCGGATTCTGGAAAAGATGGACATCAGAAGAGATCAACAGCCAATGCCAGAATTCTCTAATAAGTAGATAATATGTGCAATGGAATAAATAATGCTTAAATGAAATATAATGATTTTGGCAAAGAAAACGATGAAATATTTCATATGAAAATCTGTTTCCATTTCCTTATTACTTAGGTCCTACAGAATCAAAATAAAATAACTTATAAAACGAAGTCCAACTTTGTTTCAAGATGTCTATAAGAATTTTGTTTTGCTCTAAACCATCTCTAAAGTTAAGATACTTGGAAACTGAACTATATTCCACCCAAAAAGCATAAGAGTTTAATGATGACAAAACACATACGGATTCTCAGGTGAGAAGACATAGAGCGCATAATCTTGTCTTTCCTTGAAGCATCCCTTGGGCTCAAACACAAAGCAAATCTTTCTAACTACTTCTGTTTCCTTTTCAGAAGTTTCCTCAGCTTCCTCCAGTTCAGCAACAGCAGCTTGTTCCTTTGCTCGACTTAGATTGTTCTGCTTGTACTCCACTTCCTTGATGGATCCACATACTGAAGTCTGCACGACACACGAGATGACAAAACATTCATCATTAAACTCACACTCGCTAAATATTATTCTAAGCTAAGACAGAACATATAACACAAACCTAAATTAACGCAGCATGCGAGTTTTTGCTTGAGGATAATATTCCTTCATCCCTGTACAAAAACTTCATTTTCACCTGTTTCCATGCCCAGACCCAATTAGATTATTTTTACCACTTAATTATTAATGTTCAAAATTAGCTTTCCATTTTTATCTCTATCTGCCTCAGCTTCTTTCAAAAACAACTTCCTTCATCTGAACTTTGCATTCATCATCATACTTGTGTTATCTTCTCTTAAATACTTCTATCATACATTACATTACATTATCTCTGAATTCTTGTATCATACATTACACTGTATCACATTTTTATTTCAGGATTTGTTTTCAGTCCTCTCCCTTATTCTTATTATCTCAAACACATTCCCTTTTTAATATTTTCTCATATAACATTCTCTTTTTATATCCTGCTTTATCTTACCTGTCTAGTCCCTCAAGTTTTCCCCACAGCACAGTTCATTGCATGATGGAAACACGTCACAAACATGCTGGTAATACTTTATAAACATAGTATTTCATGCAAAGCCATGGATATGTTGGACACAGTTATGACATATTAGGTTACTAACATGATTCCAGTAGACTCTCCACCATAATCTGGACACTGAGTGCTCATTTTTTTCTTTTTATGTGAAAAAGCTGCTGGCCAAAAGCAACAAAAATTGAGTGCCAGTTACCAAAGAGAATCCAAATGTAAAATAAAACACTGGAGGATAAGTTTCATGAAGCCTCCCTCTTTGAAAGAGTTAAAGTCACAGGAGGAAAGAAACACAAAAACAGGCAAGGAGTTCTTGTGCAGTAACCAGGAAGAGGTTTAGGTCCAAGAATTTAGAAACATGTTATGAACACATGTTTTGGGCAAGCATGTGCCAATAAACAGACAGATGTGAAATCAAGATGATGACACACACCTGCCCTTGTATGGAGGGCTGACGTGACCTTGGTGACGAGCCTCTCGACCGGATGGAGTTCTGGGGGCTGAGCGTTCTCGGCGACCCAATGGAGTTCTGTTGGGTGAGGATGGACCTGCGTGGGGCCAGCTGCGCATGGCTGCTGGTGGACCCATTACAGTGGCTGTGGTCAGTCCCTAACAACCTGGAGAGGGGAGTGGCAGTTACTCTTGTCTTCATTCTAACTGACTAAAGGCTAGCTATTTTTGTGCTAACATTTTTGCCATCTCCCACATTTTTAATTCTTCATATTTTACTGCTGCAACTATTATTCACAATTTTGTTTCTATCTTATTCAATAGGCAATATATTTTATGGAAATTGTCTCAGTCTGGCTATCCTAGATTCTATTGACAAGCATGGGCAGTTCAGTTAAAGGATTAAATCAAGAAGAGATACACAAATATGTGTACTCTGATTCTATAAAAAATTAGTTTTACAATATAATGAGTAAAGCACTGAATACTTCAAACCAGAAAAAAAAAAAAACTTGACATAAACTAATTGGATGAAAGGTGAGGTTGGTACAAATGAAAGTTTACAATATCCAACAATCATTACATTGAGGTTGGATTATTATACAGGTAAGTCATCCAGTAGTAAAGGTTATGTGCATCATGCAATCATTACTGAATACCAAGGGTCAGAACAAGATCTAATGGGGAAGGGTTTTTCATCTTTTATTTTGAGGAATATGTCAATGAAATTAGTTTTTTTTTTAACTGCTTCTCCTGTCCTGTTACATTCTGCAATTATCTGTCTGTTTAAACCACCACCATTCCATTCCTACATATGAAATGGCTAAGTTATCAGCTTCCTCCATCACTTTATTATTACCAGCAATCTTTCATCATTGGATATATGAGATACATTTGCCAACTAGTGCATATATGTGCAAGAGTAATGATGTGAGTCTAAGAGGGGTTATTATGCAGTACTATCACAGTTGTTGCTGCCTTGTCTAACTTGAATTCTGTTTCTTTTTTCCTTTCATTATGCAGTTTATCTATCATCACTCCCTTATTTCTCAATTCTAGCATTCATGAATGTATGTGGTACTACACCAAACAAAGTAGTGAGCTTGACTGAAAAAACAAAAACTGAAAGGAACCCGCTGCAGACTAGAGAAAACTTAACACATGCACTCTATACTCTCTCTTTTCAATCTCATCTTCTACCTTTTAAGATATTTTATTTAACTCAGTTGGATGGGGTACCCTAGCTCCCTAATGGGATGTATTAAATGTACTGATCTTAATTAACTGATTAAAGAAGGGAGTATGAATAGATGTTCATGATTACTAACATCATTCATGCTCCCTACAGCTATAATTGCATGCCTCAAGTAATGTGTACATTCTGTACATATTGCAACTATTCATATTCAATAAATCTAGGTAGTTCAGAAATATAAATATTATGCAGTGCTCCTGGAACAACTATGAAATACTTTTCACAAGTTGAAAAATTATATACATATATATGTAATATATTTTTTGTTACATTTAGTAAACTTTGTATTATCAAAGTGATCAAAAGTTTGCTAAAAAGAAAGCTTGTTGAATAGATTTTGATATTCATCATGTCTGTGCTTGTTACATTGAGTTTTAACAAAGTAAAAATTACAAGAATCAATAGAAAGGAATGCTAAACAAAATAATCTACTTATAGCAGATCGTCTGAAGGGTTTACTTAATTATTGTAGCTACTCTATGGCACAACTTTGATGTTTCCAAAACTATAAAAAGATAAAATGATACTTTACTTTTTTGTGTTCATATATCAATGAAGGAAAAATACTTGTCATAGGCTGGAGGAGATAGCTTTGTTTACACATTTCTTTAAAAATGATGTGCTTAGAAGCAAATACATGTATGTTATAAACCAAAAGTATAGTAAATACTGGTTTGCAAACTTTTGACAATGAAATTTTCATTACAAACACTGAGCAAAATTCAGCTACCGCAGTGCAAAAAGGAGATACAGTATTGACTGTGAAATGATAAAAAAGTAGCTTTTCTTCACTCATATGTATTTTCACTACTTGATTATATCAATGATCTGGTGATCCTACTGTCCATCATGAAAGGCATTCATCAAGCCAGATTGCACTACAAGATACAATCAGCTTTGAGAAGTACGGGGACCTCAATAACCTAGCTAAAAAAGTCTCATTGAAATCAAACCTACTCCTCATTAGAAAATATCTTCCAGAAGAAACCTATTGACCCAAACATATGAACTATTCAATCCCAAACAGAAAAATTACAATGTTTAACAAAGTGTTGTTAAAGCTTAGTGTTAAGTGGCTGCTACATTATTTCAAGTGTCTCCCAATTTAATAAGTTAACACACATAAGCCTGTAGTTCACAATGAAATTATAATTGATGAAGTGAAAGTAGTCACAAAATTAAGTGTACCTGAGTCCTTGATGAAGAGAGCAAGCTACCACGCAGCATTCTTAAGAAAGTACTAACTACTTGCTCTTACTATTTTTGTATGACCATGACCCACTTTGTTAATTTACAATGGAAATATGCTCAAAATTTTTGGATAGTATATGTATATATATTTACTTATCTGTGTTTCAGAGAATTGAGTAAAGCTCATTATATTATCCAATAATTTGTATGGAAAGTTCCAATTGATAATTGTATTTTAGTAATATCATATCTATCTATATATCAAGTTAATAATTCCACAGACATCATTCACACTCTTAGTCCCATTGGCCCACAGCAGAAAGGGATAGTCTTGTGGCTCACCATACTACACCCTAGGAGGCCAGACACAGCACAGTTGGCCACACAAGAAAAAAATAAATAAATAAAACAACAACAATGTTATAAGATAAATTTGCTTAAAAAATTCAACTCTACGTAAGGAGTCAGTCATCAAGTTGACATTAAATCCACACCATGTATACATAGTGTAAGATAAGCTGGGGTGAGTTACTGATGCAGAAGAATCCTGGAGGGTTTAGCAGGGGACTGCTGAGTGAAGAAGAATGAGTAGAGGCCATTCTTCTGTATACTGAGGGAGCAGGAAGGGAGCTTGAGTGAAATATATAGAAAAAATATACTGGGCAGATTTTCTGAAGAGAGGGTATTAGATTTAAGATACTATCAACACTTCAGCGTTTAAACAGTTTTTTAGGTATCATAGACATTATAGATAATAAAGTGCAGAAAGTGTTTTAGTGACAATCGGGACTGACATCTAATATATGAAACAGCCTTGTCCTTAAAAACTTACAATTTTCCTTCAAAGTTTGTTCAAATTCATACTCCTGGCCAATATCTATATCTTATAGGATAAAAATTCTTTAGTTTTGCCAATCTCGCCAGTAAATAAAATTCTCTAAGTGATATTTTTAACATCCTATAGCAGAAAAGTATGGTGGTCTGCAGTTTCATTAGAGATATTATATCAGATCTAGCTCAGTTATGCACCCAATAACTTAGCTTCAAGAACGCTAAAATGTTGACAGAGGATGGGATAACCTACGGAAGAAAAGAAAATAGTGGAAGGAGCAAACAGGTACAGAACTGTCTCCAAGTTTGCAATAGGAAGGTCAATGTTATGAGTTGCAAGTGTTGAAATTGTAAACTCAGAAGCATTATTCTTATAAAGACAATTGAAAACCATCAACATCTCATCAAAAATACCATATTTTCATATTTCATAATTTCTACCCTTATTTTTACATACATGAATGCAAATATGTATTCGTACATTTGCATGTATAAAGATAATGAGACATGTATACAACTAAATATTGTAAATACTCTTCAGAAAACTTGAAAGGTTTATCAACATTGTTTTCTCCAAGGAGGATACGTGTGTCACCTCTCCAGACGGGTTTTCATTAGCTAAGAATGATGTTATAACTTCACTAAAGGTAGTGTACTCTGGAGTGTTCTATAACCCTCAGAAAGCTTTCAGAATTCATTTTAGGACACACCCCTGGTGAGCCTCAAGTTTGCTGAGTACACTCCATAGATGTGAAAGAGAGGTGGGGATAAAAGTGTAAGTGTGACTGTGGGGTGAGGTGAACAAAGACAATGGGGGCAGAATACAGTGTTATGGTGGTGATGCCACAGTGCACTCTAAGGTCACAACCCCCTCCACCCCATAAACTAGAGAGGAGACCACCCATTCAGTTAATATTATGACCGGTTTTCAATAAAAAACATATTTTTTGGTCCCCATTGCAAACTTGAAACTTGCACTCCTGGAGACAGTACTGTAGTTACAGCATTATTTTTAAGTGGATATTCTTTACCAGAATTAAAATTTGATCTTTAGGGAAATATATGAATTTTTTCATAAAATAAAGAAGAATAGTGTTTTTTTCTGAAACAATGAATCTAGTTGCACTGTATAAACCCACAATGCATATTATATAAAGCTTGGAGTGCAGGATAGATATGTTACATCAATCATTATCCAACCAAATAAAGATATCAGTAATTTAGCTTTATTTTAAAAAATAATGTGATGTGGTGAGTTTAAGTAATTGAATAAAATGCAAATAGTTCCCCAAAGATATCAACAAGATACTCAATGATGTAGCAACAGGAAGGTTGCAATACAACTAATATTCTTCAGACAAGCTATGCTATTTTGGTGAAAAACTTACGAAGACTGGTGGTTATTAAGGTTGTTGTTGTTGTTGGTCAGGTTAATGTTATTGTTGAGTGCTGTTTCCTCCTCCCCATCAGCATCAGAGCCCGAATCACGCCGCACCAGGCTTTCTCTGTCCAACTGAACTCGCCGAAATGATCCACCTGAGCTGTTCCCTCTCCTGCGGCGCTGAGAGCCAGAGCGTCTCCATGACAGTGGGGATCCACAGCCACTGCTACGCCGCTCCTGGATTCTGGAGGCATCAATATTCTTTTAATGTACACAATGTAATGTCTACTAGATGCAACTTCTATTTATTTTAAAGATAAAAGAAATCTTGTTTTAATCTATGAGTGGCCATACCAATTCCTTCTTTTATCCACTGATCTTTAGTGGACATACATGGGTAGTTGGCTTATCAGAGGGGAGAAACCTTTTGTTGTGGACTGGACTTGGGAAACAAAGTAAAACAAAAATACAATGAAATAGAATAAACAAAAAGAGAAATGAAATAAACAGTAAATAAATTAAAAATAAATCATGTTCCTACCATGCATAAATGAATACTTGTACCAAGAGTAAAAATTAGTACTCTTAATAATGAAGTATTTTTCATCAATTTATTCTCTCTCTATCTCTCTGCACTGACATTATTTTTCTCTCTACACTGACATCAATTTCTTAAGAATCTCCAAAGAAGTGAGCTAAACATTAAATTCATCCCTCCAAAGTTAATTCTTCATATTTTTTTCATCTTTCCAGAGAATGTGCCTGTTTTACTAAAGCCCTACTTATGTGTGTAGTATATGCACATTAGTACTGTTATGAAGTGATATTTGTGTAGGTCTTGTTGGGGTTGTTTGGTTACTCAGTCCAGGTGTGTATGTGCATTGTTTGAGTAGCTTAGTTGTTCAATCTGGATTCATGACTTTCACATTTACACAAAATCTTACAGTGTACTGATAAAATTTTCTGAACTATCATCACCATATTTTTCATCAGAAACAGTTGGCAGATATTCAGAGCCTGACTCAATATAGGGGATGAATAGAATGGCTAAGCTAGGAACAAAAAGTGGTATAACACCTCTATGGAAGCCAGGGAGCTGTGACTACTAACTACAGCTGCCTGCCACTTTGACAGCTACCTTTGAGATGTGTTTATGTGAGATGACATGGCAGTCACTGATTTGCTTCAGTGATTGTGGGGTGGAGCTTCAGGATATCTACAGTACAACTACCATTCCCTGGACAAAGTATGAAACACTGTATCACTCATATTTACCTGCCAGTTGACACAACTGGTGACCATTTATCCTAGTGCAACCCCTATCTACCCTATCAAGCCTGAAGTTCTAAACTGCATTTTGGTAGTGGAGGTAAGTAAAAATCATGTCCAAGATATTTAAACACAGTGTTCTCTCAAGTTTCATGATTGCTTTCTTCTGTGCAACTGTGTGTTTTGTCATCTCATTCATGATGTGATTCTGCAGTGTGGCAGTGCAGTGCCATCACACTTAAAACAATGTATGAGTGCAAGTGTTTCTAGAATTGTATCTACCTAACTGAAATTTACAGGTTTTGAGTTTCATGCAATCCATCTCCATATCTATACAAGTCTAATTTCTCATGAGAAAAGTAAGAGTTCTGAGTCCTACATTGAAACAACCATCAACAACTGGTAATTCAGCAGATTCCAAATGCCTCAATTATCAATATGAAAATAATTTTCCATTTTTGTGAAAGTACCAGCCAAATAAAGCAGCCATTTCATTATAAAAGCATGTGTGTGTGTGTGTGTGTGTGTGTGTGTGTGTGTGTGTGTGTGTGTGTGGAGAGAGAGAGAGAGAGAGAGAGAGAGAGAGAGAGAGAGAGAGAGAGAGAGAGAGAGAGAGAGTGTTGGTGTATGAAGTACCTTTTTTTACATTTTCCTAGCATAAATCAGCACAGCATCAAGGCACACTACAAGTAATATATTTAGTGCATGTGTTCACAGACAAAATAGAGTGGGAAATAAACAGGATTAATAAGCTTGGTGGTGGTGCACTTTACTGCTGCTGTGCACATGGCAGTAATGTAAATTATGTTGCAGATGTTCTATGTCCACTGGTGCCAGTTATACAATTATATCTGCACCAAAACACACTGAAGCCTGTTTGCAAAAAAAATATAGAGTGAGTAATTTTTAAGATACACATTACTCAGCATACCCAAGGTGGTGACACAGCAGTGGGGTAATACTGCGTCCACTGCTGCTGCTGCTGCTGCTGCTGATACTGCTGCTACTGCTGCTGATTTGCGAACTAATACTGAAACATCTGATAATACACAGCTAGTTAAACCAAACTTTATGGTAACTAAGAATGAGTTAAATCAAACCTCACAGCAATCAGGTACAACAATGACCTCTTAAATACCCTTTAGAAAACCTTGGAGGAATATACTATCCTTTCCAATATTCCACATGTCCAAAGTCACTGCCAGATATATGGTGAATAAATAATATGAAATGATTTTACAGCAATTACTGAATGGTAAACTTTTATCAAATACCTAATTATTAGTTGCCTGTACATTGACTGCTATAAAATTTCTTTTAATAGTTGAAAACCACATTGTGTATATTCAGTAGCAGATAATGTCATAAAAAAGTGGCACTGCAAATTCAAAACTTGTTAAACAAAAAATATTCTGCATCTGGAGGACTCATGGATCCAAAGTCAGATTTGAGAGGTCAGTTCTCTAATGGGTTAGTATTTGTATCAGAACTTAAGCCATGAAAAGAATAGAGAAACCATCTATAAGGCTGAAGGTTGATAGAAACAAATAGATAATTAGTTTGAGGAATGTTGGACAACAAAGCCAACCCACACAGGACTAACCCTGGTGAAGGACTGAGTGAGTCTCTCCGTCTCTGTAGATCATGTGGTGATAAAGATTCTCTTCGATGAACACCATGGAAACCAATGCGACTTGAGGTACGAGAGGATCTTGATGATAGAGATGTGTTGTTACTCTTGACAGATCCTGACCTCAGTACTCCCTGTTGTACATAAGGATGTGTGTATATATATATATATATATATATATATATATATATATATATATATATATATATATATATATATATATATATGAATTTTTACATTTAAATTGACATGGTATCTTATGCAAAATAGGGCTTTATGGATTACGGTGATCAAATTATATTGGAATATTGTTTCATCATATCTACATCTTAACATCCTTAACATTCCACATTCCACTTTTACTATACACGTAAAACTTGATATTCACTTTCCTTTGTTCTTACCAACCTGTAAATTTGATGAGTAGAAAATGTACATAATAACAATCAAATGTAATTCTAATGAAATAGATGTGCTAATAGGAAGGAAAGCTAACATAAATGCAGTTATAGGATGATCCTCCTCACCTGAGGACGGTCATTTTGCTCTGCAGGGCTGGAGCAGTACAGGGCCATGGCAGGACTGAGCCGGTTGTTGAGGTCCCCACGTCCACTTGGCTCTAAGGTGGAGTGGGGCGACCCTTGAGGTGTGGCAGCAGTGTGAGTGATAATTGGTGGGTAGCCCAGTTGAGAGGTAGGGGTAGCCAGGATTGGTGTAAACCCTGCAGGTGTGGGTGGGATGTCACGACTGGTCGACTGAGGCTGGTGCAGCAATTTGTTCTCTGAAGAATGCAGTGTCAGATATAGGAATTTTTCATCATTAAACTGAATTTTGTGATCTGAATATTTGAGGATTTCCTAACTCATAATGCAATTTACCTCTCATTTACATCAACAAGGCATCTCTAAAATACAACAAGCAAATATGAACAAAAACAAAACATTATCCTTGAAGATGAAATAAAGTAATAAATATTGTGATTCCAAGAGGTTTCTATTATTTGTTTTGCTGGCTATACTAATCTGAATGCATATACAGTAAAATCTCCATAGTTACAATGCTATGATATAGAATTTTCCAACAAACCATTCAATAAAAAGGATTTCAGCAAAATCTTTCTAAGGCAACATCATAATCTGAATGAAGTCAGACTGTACATGGGTTAACTTATCATGTAATTATTATTACTTCAGAGGTTATGATATGACACT
Source organism: Callinectes sapidus (assembly GCA_020233015.1). Classification (NCBI taxonomy): domain Eukaryota; kingdom Metazoa; phylum Arthropoda; class Malacostraca; order Decapoda; family Portunidae; genus Callinectes; species Callinectes sapidus. Next base: position 14,593,604 of record CM035205.1, on the reverse strand, counting down.
GAGAAGGGCTATGGATTTTGGTTCCAGATCAATGTACATCATTAGGTATAGCCTTTGCAACAGCATCTACCTAGTGTGGTCTTGATTATGGTTTCTTTCTGTGGTATGATCTGATCTCCTGTTTCTCAGAAACTGTTTTCAATTTTCATTGCATATTTTCTCTTTTCTCTAAGAAAAACGTGATGAACTAATTTCTTTCATTGGGTCACTGTTATAAATGGAATTTACCAGCAGTTTATTTCTAATTTCATATTAAGTCTTTTGTAAATTGTTCACTAGTCGCCTCTGGAGTTCATCTCTTCCATTATTCCTTTCTCCTGAACCGTACTGCAGCAGGTAACAAAAGTTTTGCTTATCTGCAGTGGTTTGGTTCAAGAGATAGATTAAACAAAGTGAGTGGATTAATTGCAAAGACCAAAAGTGGATTACTGGTAAGCTCCTCTTCAACAAGTGACATTGAAACAACAAAAGAAATATTACCTTATTTTTTTAAGGAAAGAGAGAAAAGTACAACAAAAACTGGGTGATACTTGAGAGAAACAGACTGTAACAAAACACAAACAACACTGCATCATATTCTCAGAGTAACTGTAATTGTAATATAGTGGGGAGTTGGTGTGCCAAGTGACAAGAGCCATAGGGCACTACTGGGAAAGTAGGGATTAAGAAGGTAAGGGGAAGGGACTAAGCTTAGGTGGAGAACATTAGTGGTAAGTAGAAAGGATACAAAGGCAGTGAGGGGAAAAGAAATGGGATTCAGTGAGAATGTCAGCAAAGCATGGGGAATGGGACATGGAGGAGAGATTAGAGAACCTGGTATGGGAGGGGTGCTCTGAGCAAGTCACAAAGAATGTCTTAGGGAGAAGAAGGAAATGACACCAAAGCTTACAAGAGGGGTTTCCAATTTTTTTTTCAGTGATATTTCACAAAAAATGGAATTTTTATAAGTTAGTAAAGGCTGTGCCCCTTTTATGATGATTTATGGAGATTTTATTGTGTGTGTAAATGTGTGTGTGTGTGTGTGTGTGTGTGTGTGTGTGTGTGTGTGTGTGTGTGTATATATAT
>CM035205.1:14579925-14592439 GCA_020233015.1 Callinectes sapidus | reverse complement strand
GAGAGAGAGAGAGAGAGAGAGAGAGAGAGAGAGAGAGAGAGAGAGAGAGAGAGAGAGAGAGAGAGAGAGAGAGAAGTACTATATGGGTGTTGAAAATTGTTGAACAAATAGTTCTCAGGTAAGTGCAAAGTCCCTTATGCCTTTTGGGGGATTTCTACAAATATTGTATTTGCATGGACTAATGCAAAAGTACAATACATTTGTATAATGTGCAATGCATGCAATTTCTGACTATACTTATATTTGTATAAACCAAACACCTACAGTTTTCTGGAGTATATAGTTTAACTACTACATCTATAAATTCATCTATACATTTATACATATGTATTCTAGTATATTATACTGTACATCTACCTTTATTTAAAGTTTCTTCAAATTCCATCAGTCTTCTTTATTATGCTTTACACAGTTCAGGATCTTTTATTTTGTCCCATTGTTTTTAACATCACTAGCTATGTGCATTAAGTAATACAACATGAAAATGTAACTAAGAAGAAAAAATAAAAAAATAAAAAAAAGCTTGCACCAGACTTGTCCTACTCTCTCTGGTTTTTATTATTTAAATGAGCTACAGTCCTCAAGTGCTGCCTTGGGTATCATCTTCCTCTTTTCCATCTTCTTTGTTGTAAGACTCTAACTAAGATACTTTTTTTAAATCTCCATCAATATTCAGATATATTCCTGCCTTTCATGAGTTTACAATAAATCTTATAATACATCCAACATTTACAATCTACTCTCTTATCTCTCCATTAATTCCTTTTATGTTCCAAGATATCTAAACTTATTTAAATCTTTTATTCTTTCTGCTAGTCACCTCATATCTTCCTAAAGTTGATTCACTTGCCTTATAAGTTATCCTGAAATGACATGTCTCTACTCCTTTACTCTAAAAAAAAATATCATCCTATTTTTGTAAACATTCTTTGTTAGTCTACATCTCACACACATCCTGTGGCACTGATCCATATATATATACATATATATATATATATATATATATATATATATATATATATATATATATATATATATATATATATATATATATATAATACAGTTCTCAATGCTGTATGTATTTCCATGAGAGGCCCAAATTGGAGCATGACAGCTGAAACTAATAATCTAAACTCAACCTAACAATTTAGATATCTCTATTAAAAGGTGAAAAATAAGTTCTTATTAACCTTTCTCAATGTTACATTTGGGGTCGTCATCCAGCAGCTTCTGACGTAAGTGGTTCTCCTTCACTCGGTCTTCATTGCCTTTTAGTGTTCGATGATCATCATCAGGAGCATCAAGAGTTGAGATTGACCGCTTCTTCTCATCCTGGTTTGCATGAAAGTTATTTTAGTATCTTCCTGAGATTAATAACTAAAGCCTACAACCTACTCAGTTCAAAATTGTTAGTCTCACTGTGGTGACAAGGATAAAAACTGCTGAAGTATTCAATGATGCTCAGAGAGAAAAAAATAAGAAAAATAATGATTGTATATATATATATATATATATATATATATATATATATATATATATATATATATATATATATATATATATATATATATATGGCATAAAATGTTGACAAAATATTCTTTTTAAATATACAGTAAAATGGTGATTAAGAAAAATCTTAGTTAAAGGTGCTGAAACTATTTCAAATGCTATGTCAATGGATTCTTACTCTAAGTTAACATGTGATGAAAGCACTTTCTGGAAAGAAAAGCACACATGAATATTCAGAACACAACAATACATTTCTGGAATACAATATTTATAGAAATGAAATACAAAATACAAATTACATATTATAAAGACATGAGGGTAGTCCTAATTTCTAGATGCAACATGCTGCATTACTGTCTATATCATAAAAGGAAGAATGACAGATAATTTAAGAGGCTAGGAGAGAGCAGCACAAGACAAGGAATACAAGATCAACAAACACCATTCGTGCAAAACTATGCAGTACAATGCACAAGACATTTATGTAGATGCTGGACACATTCTAAACTTATAGAAGAGATTGTTTTTTGGAGGTAATATGAAAACCCTGTAAATGAAAGAATCAAACAAAACATTCACACAGGAGCGAATAACATATTTTATTTGTTTTCAAATAAATAAAATCACACATTCCAATTTGGACAATGACCAATATATATTTCACTTCCCAGATCCACTAAATGTACTTGTATCATGTTAGTACAGAAGTGTTCCTACATAATACAGTATAGCAAGTTGAGAACTAATAGTAATATTTACAGCATATATGTATGCCCAGTGCTACATGTTAGTAATTATGTTATACCGGTGAGAGACTGGTGAGCCAGCATGGACATGCATGTGAGCTTGGTGATGTAATATTCCCTCCATTCTTATGTACAGACAGCATTATTGGTGGAAGTTGCTACAGGTGGAGTGACGTGATAGGGCAGGGGTGCAGAAGTCATTGTTGGGTACTGTGCTAATTTCTTACTACTGTGTGACTAGTGATCACTTTCTTGTTTTTTTTTTGTCAGTGCACTTAACTTAAAATGTGTCTAATATAGTAATGGTTGGTTAAAACTCCCTTCATTACAGTCTATTGATAACATTCTTACAATGAGAATGATTCAGGTACATAAGAAGTACACTTTCACATACACATATCTTGCATTGGTCTTTTTGCCAGTAGGCACTAAAAGGATTTTTCACATCACAAACACACAAATGAACTTAACAGAATAATGATTTTCAACACAAAAAACAGACATGTATCTGCAACATTTATGTACATGTATATATGCATGTTTTAGGACAACACAAATAATTCATAAGACACATACATGAAAATTTATGAGGTTAAGGCTTAGGTAACCTGGCTAATGTTTTTCCATGCTTAGCAAAACTGTTAAATCAGCAACAACAACAAATGTGTATTTTGTAGAACTCAACACCAGTGAATATACTGTAAAGTTTAGTTACTGCTACTGCAAAAGAGAATGGCAAGCTTTGCACCATAAGAGCAGTAGCCAGTAGTATTAAAGACAACAAATTTCATTGTATATCCACTTCAGTCATGTATGCATTAATATTGCTGCATGGACAACTTCAAGAAATTTAAAAAGCATTACACACCTATATTTTCTTTTACATGTCATGTAGCACAAAAGTGATGAAATAAAAAAATCATGGGATGTAATAGTCTGGCTCAGTAAATACATAATAAAATTTCATTCCACATCATTACATCAAACAGAAGCATAAAAATTCATAAAGCTGATCACAACTTGGGATATCTTTAATGTATGGCAAGTTTTTCAACATATATTTTGAGGTGCTTGTCATTCCACTATACTGAACAAAGATAAAACATCTATTGATGACAATAAACATCTAATTACCATAATCATTATGATGTATTCATGGATTCACCATTCATGAATTCATATGTTCATGTGAAAAAGGATAGTGATATCTGTTACTAACATAGCTCCCCCCACAAGTTCATCTTCATAATCATCAATATACAAGAATATGTATAAATCTTAACTGCTCAATCAATTACACCATTTAAATTTCACTGAGCTCACCTACAATTATAGCTTTGCTTCTGATGTGTAGTGAATTTTTGTTCTTAGCCTGAATTCCAACAGGCAGGTCTTATTCTTATAAACTTTGCTTATAACTAAAAGTCATGTGAAGCATTCCACTATACCTGATTTATTCCACAATCAACTCTTCATATGCAAAATGATAATGAAAAAATCTAATCAGAATCATTGCAAGTTAAGAAATAAAAGAGGCCATTCTTGCAATTATAAATCCATTTAACATCTGGTAATTCTTTATGTGTTTCTTTAAGTCTGTGGTTGTGCAGTGTGTGAGCTTTTATTCTGTCAGTACTATCTAGGTATCTTGGTGATAAGTTATGTCTCATGTGTCATTAACAGTTACTATAATTAATTATATGTACTTAATTTGTAACTTCCTAACCTTTTCATTACTAAATATTCAAACTCACATTAATTTGATAACCACAGGCTTTGTACAGTAAGAAATCCCCCCAAAATGAACACATTCATGGAGATTTTGTATGTGCATTTACCTTTCACTTTCACTCACATTCACACATTTCACCTCATGATTGTTATTGATATTTTTAGTCAGACTTTCAATATCTTTAGCATATGTATTCAGTGATTATTTATTTGAATATTACTCCATATGTTAAAGTATATTTATATGAATTTACACTACCTTATATATTTTACATTACATGTTTAAAAAAATGGGCCACAATTGTTAATGATCACAAGACTTCCTCTTCTTGAATCATGGATTTCTTTCAAACTTTTTAAAATTTTAATACCAATTTGGTGATATGCTAAAAATGTTCTTGTAAAAAAATTATATATATGTATATTGCCAACACTTGACAAATAGGACAATGATGACCATAGAATCCATGTTTACACGAGTAAAACAACTTTAAAAACTTGTCTAGCACAACACATATGTATACTTTTACAATTAATTTCTAGTGTGTTTGAGCTCTGGTGATTCAACTTATGATACATTTTACCTACAATGGGTTTAACAAAGCTTTATATGATTAATTTTGTATTGTCAAAATTTATTATATCAACTTGTGTGCACCACAATTTTGATACAAGCCCTTTACGTACAATACACTAATGGTAAGAGCAATGAGTCTTGGGATATATTTTACAATCAAGTGGTCAAAATAATTATGAGTTTCATAATTTAAAATACCTAACAAATCTGAAAGATGATCTTTCATGAACTGCTTAGTGACAGTGATAAAATGTGCAAATATATCCATAACTAACTGTAGGTGAGGTATCTTGCCTCTCAGGTCCTGATCTAACCCACAGTCATGTCTATCTTTGGAATTTACAATAGATTAATTTCTAAGTCTCATAATAAAGAAAGTAATTCTTTACTAATTTGTGACAGCAGTGGCATGGAAGTGGGGTGATATTGTGGTTTTGCAATGAGGGCAGGATAAACCATAGTTTAATATTATTATGGTATGGCAAGGATGAGTCTTATAAGAAACAGTCCTTACAGCTGGGATGTGGAGTCAGAGTCAGCATAGGAAGGAATCTGATGCTGATGGAGTCAGAGTCAGAGTCAGAGTCAGACTCAGTGAAAATGTGACAACTCTGACTCCACAGGCTCAATTCCAAGTGTGTGTGTGTGTGTGTGTGTGTGTGTGTGTGTGTGTGTGTGTGTGTGTGTGTGTGTGTGTGTGTGTGTGTGTGTGTGTGTGTGTGCGTGTGTGTGTGTGTGTGTGCCTATTCTAAATGGCATTTTTTTCTTGTTTCTAATAGTTTTTCTTTTTAAGATATCTAAGCCTACCCCAACAGCCCTACCTTCCAAGAGATAGAAACTGCAGATGGAACAGGGGTTTCCTAGTGTTTACAATGGTAAGCTATGCAAAGACCAAAACCATGCTTCCCAGAGACATGCCTTGGATACCTATGCTACCACATTAAATTAATGAAACACTAGAAGTTAATCTAGAAGGAGGAAGACAATTATGTTATGCCGTGACAGAACGCACAAACACAAGCCAAAGATAGACCGTCTGTTAGGTACCTTAAGGTCCCATCAGTCAAGGCTTGCTCTTCTAGCCTGTCAGATCCAGGTTTGACCCCTGCTCATACCTTCCTCCTGCATTTATAATAAATCAATTTCTCAATGTTTTGTAATGGAAAATGTGTATCTCCATTCAATCATGATAAATTATTTTCCCTATTTGTTCCTCATGAAAGTTCATATTAAGCAATAACCTTCACTGAGTATATTTCTTATGGATGAATTTCCATAAACTTTAATGGAAAAAAAATTGTCTATCATTATCTCAATTTTGCCATTATCAATTCAGAAAATATATTAGAATATCAGAATATTTTCTGTATCATAAATCTCACCTGTGTTCAAAACAGACATTTAAAAATTCAGTGTCACTCACTTAGTGTTAAGTTCTGAAAAGTGCTAAAATGTTTTTATAATATTCATAATACAGAATAAAGTCCATACTGCATAATTACAGCCAAGCCAGTACCCAAGCCTTACAATGAAAAAAAAATTTGTAGGACAAAAACCTTACACATAAGTAATAAAAATAACAGCACAACCTAGTTTCATAAAAAATATAGTAAAACTAAATACATATTCAATGATCATACACCTGGAGATCACACAGACATGACATAGAGTATTGGGTGTGATGATGAGACAAGGACAGATAGAACAGGCTGGGCAGGGGCAAGTGGACCCCCTGTAGTGTATTAAATATTGTGTTCACATGTACAAAAAAACAACATAACCAAAAAGAATGGAGACCAAACATACAATATGTTATTGGAAAAAAAGACCTTGATGAAAACCTAAAAACAGACAACTTGCTCTAGAGCGTGCATCATATTATAGCAATTGCTACTTGAAAGAATTCTTCATGAAGGTCACATTCTATGACTTCAGTCCCCTCCATAAACTACTCTCAAAATATTAATTTTACGTGCAGAGTAAGGGCTAGTCAACACTAAGAAAAGACAATTATTATTGTAACTATTAAGAATATATTTTTACAGCATATAAATAACCATTCTAAAGCCAGTTAAAATGCAACTTTCAGTAACAGTTTTGGCACTATAAAAAATTTGCACTTTGTTAACCACAAACACAGCAAATAAAAACTACACAGGAGTGCCTCCAAAGCTACTCTAATCAACATGAAGATGCTGGTAAATGACTTTGTCAGGCACTTGATGCTGACACACAGTGACCTTCTCCACTCCACTATGTGAGTACCTCAGTGAGCTGCATTGTAGCCTCCAGGCCAACAGATGGAAGGTGTTCCTTCTGGATGCCTCCTGAGTCCTCAAATGCTGGAGAGGGCCTTTTAGAGGCTTCCGACACTTTTCTAAATAGCATCTCTTCCTTACCAAAATCTTTTGAGTTTTCTAATGGCATAACTTTAATAGCTTCCATTGGTGCATGCGTGGACGGCACATCTGTTAGTGCTTCAGTGGAAACACCTCTGGGCAGCACCAGAGCAAAAGAGTCTGAGGATAAACCAGACTGAGTGGGATTTATAAAACCTTCTGATGACACACTCTTGGGGAATTTTGTGCATGAAGTCTTAGACAACTCAGTAGAAGTTGTACCTTTAGAGAGCTGAAGAAGGGTCACCTTTGCCACCTTCAGTGGGTCATCTCTGACGCCCTCCCCTATACTCTCCTTTAGGGGTGAGTTTTTATCTTCTTCTTGAAGTGCTTGATTGTCATGGTGTTTGTCAACATCTTTCTCAGCTTTCTCTAGTGCTTTCTGTTCTTTTCTCTTTTGTTTTTCCCACTGCTTTTGTTCTTTTTCTAATCGTTCATGACGCTAAAAGATCAAATCAAATTGTTAGTTATTTGATCCCTTACTAATAGATTCCTACTGGAAAAAAGAACCATTTTACATGTTTTGTTTGTTTTTCTGTAACCTTAGAAGTAGAACTATTTTAATAAATTCTTATGTGACTAGATTTGCATTCCTGGTTGCCTTTTTGGTTACAATGTGTAGGAAAATGTAGGAACAAAAACAAAAGTAGTACAGAAAAATTAAGTAAATAAAGTATTAAATACGTAAAGTTTCACCAGAGAAGCAAACTATAAATATTTCTAAGCTGATATTATCATCCCTGATGTACTCTTTTAAACACAGAATTTGTTTCCAACACAATGAAAAATGATCAAGTTTAAATTAAGCCACAATATTTTTCTCACAAATATGAGCAGTGTTACATTTGTTGAATGTTCCATTAATACTTCAGTATATAAAAAAGTGAGGCACCATAATACTTGTTCAAAATTGCTTCCATAGGATTACACCACAAAAAAAAAAAAAAAAATTAAATACATACTCATATTTTGTAATAAAAATATTTTAGTTTGATGACATCATGTAACATGAATAATTTTATGTAAGTGTTTACTCAATATGCCTAACACACACACACACACACACACACACACACACACATAGATATGGAGACAGGACAATATGAGCCCTGTATAATACAACTAGGTAAATACAACTAGTTAAATGCACACACACACACACGAGAAATAAGAACAGTGGTTAGAAATGAGAAATTTCAATGGAGGAAAGTAACAAGTAAGGTACTGCAAGGATCCATATTAGCACCAATTATGTTTCAATATATGTGAGTCATACCCCAAAAGAAATAAAAAGTTATATTACCCTATTTGCAGATAATGCTAATTTGTTAGGAAAAATTGAGAGACAGGAAGATAGTGAAATACTGCAGCAAGATCTAGATGAAATATCTGAATGGAGCAAAACACGGGAAGAAGAATTCAAAGTAAATAAACGTCATGCAATAGAGATTGAGAAAAGTGAGAAGAGGCCTATATGTAACTATAAGATGGGAGAGGAAGAAATACAAAGAGTGTATGAAGAAAAAGACCTGGAAGTAATTATACAAGATAATTTGAAAACTGGAAAGCATAGAGAAAAGTATTTGAGAATACATACAACATGTTGAGAAATATAAGAGCTGCATTCCACTATATGAATAAGGATATGATGAAGAAAACAACAACCACCATGATAAGACCTAAATTGAAATATGCAACAGTAATATATCACCATACATGAAAAAAAAACTAATTAAATCAGAAAGAATTGAAAGAATAGCAACAAAAATGGTTCTAGAACTGAAAACACTAACCTATGAAGAAAGGTTGAAAGAGATGGACCTACCTACACTAAAGCAAAGAAGAGAAAGAGATGACATGACTATAATCTACAAGCTGATCAAGTTGGAAGTTACTGACAATGATAAACTACTGCTTATGGAAATAGGAGATTCAAAAGGAAGAAGAAGAAATACAATGAAACTAAGGAAAGAACAATGCCTAAAGGACACCAAGAAACACAGCTTTCCATGGGGAGTATCAAAAGCAGAAATAATTTAATAAAAGAAATAATAACAGAAACAAGTGTGCACAAATTCAAAGAAAGATTAGATAAGTATAGAAGTGGAGATGGGATCACACAAGATTAATTCAGGCCCTGTAAATCTCAACTAGGTAAATACACACACACACACACACACACACACACACACACATTAAGGGAGCTAACATATGAAGACATATTAAAAGAAATGGGGCTGCCAACTCTGCAGGATAGAAGAGAGAGAGGAGATCTAATAACTCTATACAAGATAGTAAATGGCATTGAGAAGCTGGAGAACCAAAACCTAGTGATGATGGAGGAAGAAAGCAGACATGTGGGAGGACACTCAAGGAAGATAAAAAAAAGCGTCAGTGCTTAAAGGACACAAGAAAGTACAGTTTTCTACATAGAATTGTGGACACCTGGAATGGATTACAAGCAACCAAAATACATAAATTGAAGGAAATGTTGGAGATATGGAGACAGGACACTATAAGCCCCGCTTGAACCCTGTATAATACAACTTGGTAAATACAATTAGGTAAATACACACACACACACACACACACACACACACACACACACACACATTGTTGAACGTACTTCTGAGTATGCATACATACATAAAGAGATCACTGAAAGTAAGGTAATAACAAATTTTTGTTTGTAAACAAATGTGTTATAGTAAAAATGACATAAAACCTGTAAAAAAACGTATATGTACAATATATATATATATACCTAACTCTAAAAATACATATGTGTTTTAAGTCAACTATCAATTAATAATTTTCAGGAAACATGACATAGTTTTCAGATAATTACCCAGCCTATTAACATCATCATAAAAGTTTTTGAGCTTAAATACTTGACTTACAATGCATCACAACCTTATGTGCTATGAAATTTGAGAAATTAATGGAGAAGTGTGAGATACTGAACAGGCAATGCTTAAAATTAAAAAGAATATGAAAGATGTACTGGACGATAAATTTCAAACATGATTGTGTATGTAAACTTTGAAAAATAGAAGCAAAAAAGACGTCACTCCTGTGTCTAGTGCAGAGCGCTGAGGTGAGAATTAATGAAGGCCTTCCACAAAGACCCTTAATCAATTCATAGAAAAATGTAGTAAAGGAAGAAACACACTACCAATGAATGCAGATAAAAATAGTACAATATTCTTTATCACTGCTGTTTGCCAAATCTAGAAGGAAAAGATGCAAAAATCAAAGCTGATGAAGTGCTTTTAAGATTTGCTTGTTGCATTTCAAGAACAACATTCAGAAAAAACGTTTGCTTCATGTTGATTTTCTGGTGAGATTCATGTGCATGCCAGCTGACTGGGTCCCTTCAGAATGCCAGTCAGGTGCAGGAGCAGCACTGATACGTGTCACCCAGGTAAGGCAGAAAGCACAACGTGGACCACCATGAAGGTATCCAGGTGCAGTAATGCCTACAAGCTACCAACTTACACTACCTGCAACTGGAATTCAGTTCTCTTCCAAGGCAGCAGACGGCTTTCTCGGCCCGTGATCTGCCAAGAACCGTTGTGCCCTGTTAGAAGGGGCGGTGTGACAACAGTGGCTCAGTCCTCTGGCCTCCTGCACCCAATGCAGTTGAACTCTTGTAGGCTACTGGATTTTTGGGTTTTAAGGTGTAGCAACTCATTTTCATGGTGAAGTTTTAACACAAAGTTACTACTGGGTCAGTCAATGTAAATCCTTCATACTTTGATTTGAGCATAATTTACATGAACCATCATAAATAATTTCCTTGAAGCATATTTTCATTATGCTGAATATAAGTACAAAGTAAAAGGAATCTTTTGTTTTACATGCCATTTTGAACTGTACAAGTATTGCCTGGAGCTTATGAATATACAATAATAGTAAACATATAAAACAATAGTTGCTAATAAAATAGCAGTGAAATATCACTGTACTTATGACAACCCCTCCCCATACTCATACAGCCATGGCTTACATACAGAAAAAAAATACCGGGAGATCAAAAGACATACATCAACAAACCTATACAAACTACAGATTGAAAACAGAAAAGACTAAATCCATCTAATGTACAGCATTTTGTAAGTAGACAACTTTTAGATATAAGTAATTCTGTAGTTTAGGATACTTGAATGTCAATTTCTATTTCCTAGTTGAAATCATTGTCAAAATCTCTAGCAAATATAAAATGTTTTATCATTGATTTTCAATGAGCACCAGATTTTGTGCAGCAACTCAGCAGTGAGGCTCTTCCTCTTTTATCTATAACTGAAAAATTGATAATGTAATAATTCCAATCCTTGTGATGAAGACAAAATTGATGATAATGTCACTGGTAATTCCATGAATGACCCTGTGACTAGCAAAATTATTCATACTAACTTCATTAATTCTTCCTATTGTTGGTACATATCATATATGTATGTAATAACAATGAAAAATAATAGTAACAATGATCATTATTATTATTGCTGTTACTATTATTATTATTATTATTATTATTATTATTATTATTATTATTATTATCATCATCATCATCATCATCATCATCATCATCATCATCATTATCATTATTATTATTATTACTATTATTATTATTATTACTATTGTACTATTATTTTCACTACAGTATCATTATTAATCTATTATTACATTCTATCATGAACATGATATGATGACCATCATCTATATTATTAACCTGATTATCATATTCATCATTATACACTGTTATCATAAGTAACATAAAATAAAATCTTATTAAGCAGAATTTTGTGAAACATCATTATGCAGCTGTCTGTCATCAATTAATTTTGCTATCAGAGGGTCACATTTATATCTTTGCAAGCTCACACAACACCAGCTGAATGACAACAGCAAAGTGCAAATAGCAAGCAGGATTCTAAACACAAACATTAATATATCAAAAGTCTTTCCTCTGTTTGTAGTAATTCTTTGACAATATCTTAAATGAAATGGTAGTCTATATAAATATCACTAACAGTCACTATTTTTTTTTACTGGTATGCATTCATTGATGGCAACAGTTCTCTCTCTCTCTCTCTCTCTCTCTCTCTCTCTCTCTCTCTCTCTCTCTCTCTCTCTCTCTCTCTCTCTCTCTCTTTCTCAGCTTTTAAACTCAATGGTAATATCTTGGTAAACTGGGTTTGGTCCGTATTTAGTACAAAAGTTTCTACAGATGAGCACATAGTTTCTACCCTGCCTGATTTCCTGATTTAGAGAACCGATGAAAGGTGTCAGCCTTATTCACAGATGAAAGTAGATAAGCCCCAGTTTCTTATAGAGAGTAGCCTACAAGTGATCACAATGATCCTACCATGTAGTTCTTTAATATGGCATGTGGTAAATTGGAAGCAGCAGTATTGCTTAAAAATAGAGTAAAACATAGAGTAAAAAGTGGACAAAAAGTAACAGCAAATAGATTATATATATATATATATATATATATATATATATATATATATATATATATATATATATATATATATATATATATATAT
>CM035205.1:14551086-14579825 GCA_020233015.1 Callinectes sapidus | reverse complement strand
GTAGTAGTAGTAGTAGTAGTAGTAGTAGTAGTAGTAGTAGTAGTAGTAGTAGTAGTAGTAGTAGTAGTAGTAGTAGTAGTAGTAGTAGTAGTAGTAGTAGTAGTATATTTTGTCTAGTGTGATAAAAATGCAAGCTACAAGGAAAACCTGCTGGATGTGGCCTAACCAGCAGGGACAACACTTTAATACTAGTACTAATTTCTTTAACAGTCAGTTTTGAAAATTATATAAATTAAAAATTGCACTTCATTTTACCAATTCCAAGAATATCCTGTAACAGATTGTCTTCAGCTGTTCTCTCTTCATATCAATGTGGCATTTCTTACTTTTTTCCAACGCTACTTTCAAGTTCACTGCTCTTCTCATCTTACAAACTATAAATTTGCCAAACTCTCATAGGCTTGCAATGTGAGATTTTCATTTATTCTGTCCAACATTTCCAACCTTTCATTCATTTTACTGATAAACTCTGGAACTCTTTGCCTGCATTTGTATTTCCCTCTAACTCTGACTTAAACTCTTTCAAGAGGGATTTCATAACACTTCTAATAATCTTTGGATATTTCTTTGAACATTTTAGGGACTGGCATCAACACTTGGGAAATTATATACTATAACAAATAAGTTTAGAAAAGGATTTGAGAATGGTGGTACTGGATAACTTGACACCAGAAAAAGCACATGAGATTTTTGAAACTATAACGAAGATATAAAACATAACTATGGTCTTTCACAGATTATTAAAAATATAGAAAATAATATAATTACTGCAGTAATTAGATTGAAATTGAAATATATCAGAATTGTATGGACCTATCACAAAAAAATGTAATTAAACAAGAAAAAAATACTGATAATGGGATATCTACATTGGCGTCAATTACAGAGAAAGGACTAAATGGAATAGAAATGGTATGAAAATTTGAAGAAAAAGATTTAATCAAACCAAGACTTCAAATAAGAAAATAAGAATAAAGGTTTCATTAGATTCATGGAAATTTGGCAGGAAGTATGTAAAAATAATTGCAACGTAAAGTTTACATGAAATAAAAGCAATGCTTTTTACAAAAACTGTTACAGAACACACAGCTTTGACCCTTGTTAAGTACATGTGCATATGCACATGTGTACACATGCATGCACACACACACACACACACACACACACACACACACACACACACACTCACACACTTTTCTCCTTTAGATCCCTTTTCAAAACATTCTGTGACTGTTTCTCTTTTAAGAACCAAGTGTATGAAACGTGTTTTTCCTCTGAATACTCTTTCAGTTTTCTATTAAATCCACAGAAAGAATATTAAGATCAAAACAGATACTAAAAGTATATAATTTACATTATGTCATGCTTCCTTATTTCTTGACACAAAAACATTAAAACATTCATGAACCCTTGGAACACCATCACAATAAGCTGCATAAACATTTAGTAAAGTTAGAAAGGAGAACAGATATTTGAATTCCAATACTATACAGAACTGCCATAAACTACAGTATATTTTTCAATCAGGGACACCATTACATACAAAAGCTTCCTCCAAAGAAAACAGATATGCATATTCCTGTTCAAGTGTTTCTGATTGATTATGTTAACAGATTTTATAAAAAAAAAAAATAAAAAAAAATTGCACCAACATAACAGGATAGTGAATAGACCAACATGGCTCTACTAATGTGAAATACGGTGCATGGAATAAATTTGCTATGTGCTACGATATACAGTCATTCACTCTTGTACAAGTTGCCATCTAGTAAGTCTGGGTCCTGATTCTCACAAAAGTGTTCATCTTGGCAGAAAGAAACTTCCTAAATAAGAATATGTATTCTGCAAATGGAGCATTCAATAACATATAATTATACTCTATTGTCTATCTGGAGAGTAAACTAGAGCTACACAGAACTGTTACGCTTTACGTTTATTTCTTCCCAACCAACGGTAAAGTAGGCAAAAGGTTTACTTACTCGTAATCTCCCCTTGCAGTTTTAAATTGAAATTTGATCAGTCACTAAATTTGGATTAAATTAAAGAGCCTAGTGCAAAATTCTTAGTTATCAGTGATGATCAATAATTTCACACCTTTGAAATGAAAGAAAAACATCAATGTCAATCATGAAAACAAATTATCTTCATTTCTTGAGATTTCAGAAGTAGTATGTGATAATGACTTGATAATTAATGTGTCAAGCACCTCAAGGAATTCAAGGTTTGCTGATTGGATGTGTGAGTAGGATATGGGATATCCTACTTTCACATCATATCCCCAGCAAAGTCCTGCTTATATATTACAAGCATTTTATATCATCCAGGCAAAGATAATGAACTCAGATAATGGAAACAAAACTGCCAAGCAATGCATTTTTCATGGTCTTTTATGAATTTACTAAAGAATTAAATAAGATGTTCTGCAAATTTCTTTATAACAATGTTGCTGATAACTGTTTAATCTTAAAGGCAAAACATCAGTCTGCCTGATCACTTGCCTTGGATCATGTTTAACATTTTTTTCTTTTTTTACAATTCAAATTTAAAAAATGTTACTTGAATTCTTTTATACATTAGTAGGTATAATATGCAACCATGAATTTTCTCTTTCTCTTTTTAGCATTCCACGATAAATGACCAATTTGGATCCAGAATTCTTTAATCATAGTGATTCAATAATCATTTGTTTAGAAGATCATGATTGTTAAGTAGATGACTGTATATCAATACTTGGTTCAAAATATGTTTGCAATATTGCTTTTAGTTTATGTACATAGCTTGTTTAGTCAGAGTTACTGCAAACTTCTCCATTTTTACTTGCATTACTTTTAAGTTTTATGCATACAATGGGAGCAAGGAGTTAATACTTAAAATAAAAAATCCCTTAATCCTGAAAGTATCTCAAGCTCTTCCACTTTTAATAATGAAAATACAAACTGTGAAATTTGAATATCCAAAAATTCAAAACAAAAAATACTTGCAGTATGATATGAAATAGAAACCTAAAACTGTTCCTCTCCAAAATGTATAAGAGAAGCAACTACATCAAGCTTGCTTACCTCGGCAGAGAAGCCCTCCACAAGGATGGCCACCAGCAAGTTGAATAGCACATAGTTTCCAAAGGTCATGAGAGCCACAAAATAAAGGGAGGCCCAGTGACTTGTCTTTTCCATGCCATTGAATAGTACAACATTCCAGTCCTCCTGAGTAAGTATCTGCAGTAGGAAGAAACAATGAGAAAAGTGTAGTGATCTTGTATGTATGACAAGATGACATCATCAAAAACTGCACCACACAAGAATCTTTAAACAAAGTTATTTATACTCTTCTATCTATCCCTTAGGTGAAATAAGCATATTATAAAGTAATTTGAAATGAAAAAAAATAATTGTATGAGAACTGATTAAGTAATACATTTAGATGTTGCATATATATCAACATGTTTCATGATGCTAATGTTATGAAATCTTTTAAAAGAAATCTATATGAAGAAAATTATGTCATCTAATGTTACTGCATCCACTTTCATAATTACTTGGGTGATTATGAAACCAAAACCAAACATGCCTTGTTATAGAACACTACTAAAACTATAAAGATATTTTTCAAGAGTTATTTTTTGCCTATCTATTTATCATATGTACAAATTTCAACTTACCATTTCAGCCAAGGTGTCACTTCCTTCAACTGGCTTATAAAATGAATATAAAAACTACAGTACAAGACAACTTGATATAATACAATGAGACATGTCTATTAACTATGATTAATGTCATTGAAACCAGCATTTTGTATTACTGTGAAGCACTGATTAATTAATCAAATAAATAAAGAATCTGACTGCAATATATTGCAGTATAATAATCAAAAGGTTGAATGAAAACACTAAAATTTGACATATACTAAGTGCATGTACAAATTAATGTGTGTGTGTGTGTGTGTGTGTGTGTGTGTGTGTGTGTGTGTGTGTGTGTGTGTGTGTGTGTGTGTGTGTTTTGCTTGATAGATAAACTAAAATGAGGGAAGACACTGTCTGAAATGTCCACTAGTCCAAGTTTCACAGTGGACACTATAAATAAAAAATGGCAGAAAAATATTTACTACATTGCAATAGTAAAACAGCACTGAATAAGTTATATATTGACAGATTTTTTCATAAGTGGTTAGCTGTCTACCTGGGAAATTTAAAGACAGACAGTCCAGGACTTGAGTCTTACTTATACCTACCATGTAAATCTGAAAATCTATACTGGCCTTCGTGAAAATGTAAAACAATAACAAAAACTATATTTTTGCAATTAAAGATACTATTGCTGAAGTGTTCATGGATATGTCCAGCTTTGACATACATAATGTGGTGGTATTACTGTCCAAATTATTTGTTCATGTAATGTAAGTTTTCTGAGCCTTCAAATTTATGTGGCACATATATTTTTTCTGACATGGTTGCTTTTTCTTAAAGTTTAGAAACACTAGAACAAATTTGTTTGATTATGATGTTCACAGTAATAAGGAAAAGACTTGCCTTCCCTTGAAGACTCACCTGAAAGACAGTTACTGTGGCCCAGAGGAAGTTGTTAAAATGCATTCTTGTGCAGAGACACCCAGACTCAGGGTCGAGAATCTCCTGGCACGTGCAATCTCCACTGCCATCCGCTCTAATGCAAAACTTTCCACCAAAGAGAAACATGCCTAGCACACTGAAAAGTAACAACGGACATGGGCAAGGCTTGACACAAGAAGGACAAGTAGGAGTGTTAGGGCAATTCAAGAGTGACCTCATATGACCTGCACACACAAGCAGTGGTGACCCAGGCTGACCACACACTGAAAAATAAATGATAAGAGGTGACAATGGCCAAACACAGAAGAAAAAAAAAAAAACTGTGACCAAGACTGACCAGAAGTGACCGAGAGTAAACCATTACATAAAGAAATAGCCTGATTGAAAAATGCAGGACTGTGACACACACATACACCCACACACACACACACTCACGCACACACACACACACACACACACACACACACACAGGCAAGATGGTGATTGCAGCAAAACTGTGTCTATAAATATGGTTTTGAGAAAGTCTCTGCTGTCAGACAGGCACTCGAAGAAAAGCACATTAGGAACCAATACATTTCCAATGTTCACTGAAAGTTTTTGTTTTTTGATTGAAATTATATAAACAAAGGATGCAGTTAGATAAGACTAACCAATTGGAAAAATAACAAAAAAATATTATAGACAACAGCCATTTACCAAGATCTTCAAATCTATATAAGGATGTTATTCTTCCATGTATACATATAATAAAGCATATTTTATAACATGCCACAAATAAATTTAAATAAAAAAACAAGTCTCAATTAGTTTGCTTGAAAGCAGCTTTACAAATGAGATACCAATAGTATCTTAAAAATACTACACATACGTAAACTATTCAGACTTGCTATACTATGAAAGAGGCGATATGTCATGGACAGTACAAGGATGATCTCCTGATGGTCATGTCTGAACAATACAATAAATAACATGAGGCATGAAGAGGGTCAGCCTGAGGCAATCAGGGAAGGTCACCAGGAAGGCTGTCAGGCTGGGTCACCATAGGTCACATCTACAGGTGTTAGGTACCTCAGTTGGGTTATTAGGAAGGCCATTTAACTATCTCTGTCAGATCATTTGATTTTAAACTGTAAAAGGTTCAGTTAAATTAAATAAAAAGTGTTAATATATACTAATTTACCCTGATAGTCAAACTACTATCATAAAGAAGATGCCATAAAAAATAAAAGCAATTCAGCTGAAGAAGAATGACATGTGCACATTTTCTTTCCCTAAAACCTTGTGCAGCACTCCACCAAATGATCATTGAGAGCCATAACACATACTTTAGGTAAAACGTAAGTGTATTACAAGATCCATATTCCCACCTACAAGAAAAAGGTCTACTTGTAATATACCTGAAGATAAAGGTCATCAGAGGCTAAGATATCATTCTGTAAAGGTAGCATGGTATATAGTATAGTATATCTATTTATAGGTATATATGTATCAAGCTGATACAAAAATGTTGACAATGGCTGCACTATCCACTACAGTAGCTTATTATCAAGGTTTAGCTGCAGTTTGCATCTCTGCTACATAGAGTAACACTAATACAGCACAGTTACTGACCTACTTGTAGTTCACATGGGACCTACCAATTCTACGTCAGTATAGCACTAGATTCTACCATTTTTACATAATAAAAGAGATTACAGTTACATATGAGGCTAAGGCACAACTTCAGGTGATACAACATTTCCTGTCAAGCCAATATAGTTGTCTTTTCTGTGGAACATAACTCATCTGCCAGTAAGCATTCAATTTACTGCTCTGCACTACTCTATTGAAGTGAAATACAGCAAGTTCTTCCTGTGTCACATGCTTCTCTTCTCATAAACAATCAACTTATTATCTTTACGTGATAAGTACTAAATGTAGAAACAACAATATGTGTGTGGTATTGAGAATTCCAGTCAATCACATAGAGTGCTTCATTAAGATAAGATTATCACTTAAAAGTGTCTTATTCTACTACTTTATAGTGAAGTTTTATATTACCATATTAAAATATCAAATGTATTTGCAAATGTTTACCAAGTTGCAATTACCAAGTTGTAATATGGAAGAAGTGACCTAGGGTTGTATGATTCTGAATCTACATCTTGTCTTGTTGAGTTACTCCTTGAAGTTATGAAAGCCTGTGCCATGAACTATCTCTTCCTCAAACCCATGTTGTCCACCTTCTCCATCCCTTTCAGTATCAAATCACCTATTTCCCTTTTTTGTTTTCTGGTGTAGTCAAGCCCAATCTCTTCACTGCCCAATCTCTTCACTATCTTTTCATAACTATACCCTCTTTGGGTTGTAGATGTGTGTGTGTGTGTGTGTGTGTGTGTGTGTGTGTGTGTGTGTGTGTGTGTGTGTGTGTGTGTGTGTGTGTGTGTGTGTGTGTATTTATTTAGTTGTGACAAACAGGAATGGAGCTAAGCTTATACTGTCCTAATTGTTTTTATCCAACTTTTCCTTAAAGTTATGAATGTTTCTAGCACACACCACCCTCCCTCCAATCCATTCCATGTCTCAGTGCTTCTATAATGAAAGTTAAACTTCTTTATGTTCCTTCTGCAGATGGTTGTTTTAATGTCCTTCCATGACCTCTTGTTTCTCTTTTATTGTTATAACTACAGTAAATCTTCCCTATCTACTTTCTCTATTCCACTGAGTAATCTGTAAAGTGCAATCTTCTCTCTCTCTCTCTCTCTCTCTCTCTCTCTCTCTCTCTCTCTCTCTCTCTCTCTCTCTCACATCTCTTTTCCAGGGCTGAGAGTTGCGTCTTAGCTGGTATGTCTGTGAATTTACCTAGTTGTATTATACAAGGTTTGAGCAAGGCTCATAGTGTGTGTGTGTGTGTGTGTGTGTGTGTAAAACTCTTTCCTTATGTTCACTTTGTTCTATATTCAATAAGTGAGGATAATTTCAGGAGAGTTCTGTATAATATAATGGATGTAGGCTATACCATAAATCAATCAATAGTGTCTACCACAGAATATATATATATATATATATATATATATATATATATATATATATATAGATATATATATATATATATATATATATATATATATATATATATATGTGTGTGTGTGTGTGTGTGTGTGTGTGTGTGTGTGTGTGTGTGTGTGTGTGTGTATTTATATCTATTCATTATCATATCTATTCATTCATTTATTTTCTAGTGGTATATCAAGACTTGAAATGGATAACTCATCATTAAAATGAAGCACTGAACATGTATTGTATATTCTAAGCCACAGTTGATAATTATAAATATTAAATGTGTAACAGTAACTGTTAGTTGCTATCCTATACAAAGAAACTCACAGAAAAAAATGCTGTTTTTCAGTGTCAAAGTTCATTGAACTCATTTTATATAAGCAGTTTAAGCATTCCCGAATGCATGAAGTCCATTCCACAACGTGTCATAATGATAAAAGTAAGTTCCTTTTGCATTCCCACAAAGTCTATGTCCATGCTAGATGAGTAATCTGATCCACTGAGAAGCATATACTTTCCCTTAAAATTATAAAGTAAAATAATTTGATTTTCATAAGGACATAGGGGTGTGGCATTTGCTCTGTTCTGCTTTGACCTCATTAAATAGATTTCCATCACACAAAATGACAGAGTAACATGCTCAATTCTTCACCATTACCTGTGGTTTCTGAATGGCTGAGGTGATTATATCTTATGAAATTTCAATATTCTGTTAATTAGATATGTCAAAAAGCAAAATTTAGCAATAACTCTTTGGTCAAACAGACATAATTTGATGGAATTCCTAAAGAAAGGCCAGTTCTTGAAATATTAGCCATTATCCTTAGCATCTTCTGCCATCATTATTTTCTCTCACTCTCTTATGACCCCTAAAATACTGAACTTCAGACTTTAACATCTTTGACTTTGCATCTCTTACTTCATTACAGTCATTGTCATGACTGACTGAATACTTTTTTACATAACAGACCTCCCATTCCCATGACTATTTCCTACAATGAGCATGACAGATCAATGATAGGATACCTGGCAAAACAAAAGAAAATATGGCAGCAAAAGGTGATCTGATTGTACCTATATACATTAATGTTTACTGGTGTAATTGTTATAATATCATAACTGATAACAATGGTCTTATTAAACTGTAATGAAGCAACATCATTAAAAGAAAAAAAATGTTAGCAGCTGCCACAGGGAATTTTCTGTCTTCATATCAGTGCAGTAGTTTCCAGCCATATTAAAAAGTGGGTTGAATCAAATGATTTCCTTTTAGGTACAAATGTACATAAAGCTATACAACAAAAAATAGAATCTTGAAAGCTGATCTTGTAATCCATGTAAATGACTTTTACATCACTCATAAATGCTGCCTAGCAATCACTGGAAAAGTATGAATCACTCATGGTTGTAGAGAATAACAAACAAATTCTCCATAATGTATAAAGCAAAATGCATACTATGAAAATTTATATGTGAATACATATATGTATGTACTATACGAGTATGTAGTATATATGTACTAAGTGAAGTTTTCATGACATGGTTAATATCTAATCAGTCATAAGGTATCTTGTCGAACTCATCACAGCAGTATGGCTGTGCTAAGTTTTCAGAGTTTAAAGCAAAATATTATTTTTTTACAACTATATAAATAAAATAAATTTTGAAGCAATAATATACAGTAACGTATAATGTCCAAGAGCTTCATTATTTAAAAACCTTCATGAGACTGTATTTTTATGCTTTTTTCTTACTTTTAATAAAATTTATCCCTACAGAGAAAAAAGTGAGTAGATATGAGCAATAGAGGGATGCAACTACTTGCAGCTGTCTGACAGGTACTGCACCAACATATGCAAGCCACCAAGACTCTAAAGCAAGGTAATCGTGCGGGCATCCCCAAACAGGTGACCAAGTGCAAAGAGTGATGCTCAAGCGAGGCGTCCAGGTAATTGTGACACAGTACACACCTGAAGTCTGTGGGTTGGTGTTTACACACTCGCAAAATACTTGCTGAGTCCTTCAATCCAAGTTCGGCTTACAAGGAAGTCATCTTTACCTTGGGCTGGAGATTTTTATGGCGACCATCTACAACCTCTCACTCATAGCATCTACCAAGATGTTTTCATGGCAACCCAAAAGCAATGATGTACTGATTGCTGCTGACCAATTAAGTGCTCCTAAGGTTTTTGATGCATAGTTGCATAAATAAGGCTTAATGGCTCTTAATTTTAACTGTGCACCATCAAATAATTTAGTAGAAATGAAGAAAGCAAAAAGATATGCATAATTTTCTATAGATTTGGTTTCTTTCAACAGATTGTAAATAGTAACAAACTTCCATTCAGTGAATAAATAGATATGCTATTACAGTATTAAACTTTGTAATTTTTGGTAAATGTGATTTCACTGACCAGTATACACAATGGAAATTATTGGTTACTTAAAAAAATATTTTACAATGAGGCAAATTCTAAGTGCACATCACTGCAATTTTGATCCAAGGAAACAGATTTACTTTTATTCAACATACAGTATGTAACTAAATGTAGTAAGAAATAAGTTATTATGCAAAGTCAACAACAAGCAGTCATCAACAAAACCTTTTGATAGGTATGACAATTTGGCCAGCTGGCTCTAGAGAGACAGCATGCAGAGACACTGTCCTTCACACACACGAATACAACCTCTCCTTGGGCAGACAGATCACAACCGTACTGCACTCTCACACAAAGGCAATACCTGGAACACTGTTATGCTGGCCCATAACAGACTGTCAAAGTTCTTGCGGTCACAAGAGGTTGAATTGTCCTCATTCTGTTTGCAGAATTTGCAACCGAAAAGATTCATGCCCAGTATACTAGAAAGAGAGGAAAAATGGGTGAACCACAACTCAGCCATACTTAAACAATACAACAAAAATTAGTGGATTGAAAACTGAAAATAAAAATAAAATTATTTTCTTTTTCACAAATCAAAAGCAAATCAGTAAAATAGATAAATATGAAAACAGGAAATAAACAGTAAACTCTCTTTATAACTTTTCATATGAGAATTTTAAAAATTTTTCCAGTAAATAATTGACTTCTAGATGATGTTATATTCTCTTTCCTCCTTGTCTTGGGTTTTATTTCTACATAGTTATTGATGAAATGCAGAATCCAGATATTTACAAATCAAGTATGAATATAATGAGTCAAAGTAGAAAATTTAGTTGAAAATACCAGCCACTTAATTTGATAAACATTGGTAATATGATGCATATATTGCATATGTTTTTTTTTTTTTAAATATAAATAGTACATATTCAATAGCACACATAAATCATACTTACAAATACACTTGTACAGTGAATGATAAATAAAGGAGCTATTTGTAATGCAGTAAAATTGTTTTTATTTAAAGCAGAGAGTTTACTGTATCCTGCTTCACAAATCAAATGATGTATAACCTTAAGGATATAACCAGATTCACTACAGATACATACATACACTAATCATTATCCCGGAACAGTAAACTCATGGAATTTCCACAACATCTTGGTGAAACTGTGAGCAAGGATAGGGAGCCAGGCAAGGGAGAAAAGAACCACTAAGCCTACATGGTACAGTATGTGCATCTGCTGTGCTGGTGGCTGACTAGACAGAAAAGTAGGAAAAATCCTATAAATACATTAAATATCCTGAAAGAAAAATACTAATTCATTAATTTTTACAACTCTTTCCATTTAATCTCTAATTCAGTTGTTAACTCAAAGTTTATACTATATTAAGGTATTTTCCTCAAAGTTTACATTATTTGTATAACATTAATTCAAAACTGATAATCTAAATATAATGCATTTATGTCCCATCTGACTCACTTTGATTTATATCTTTATCTACTTTAGGAACTGACTGCTTACTGTAACTCCTCACCTATTTTTTTCCTCACCCTGACCTTGAAAGTTGTGAGGATTTAACAACTGGAACACAAAAGCCTTTGTTGAAAAACATCTATCAACTGATCACTGAAAGGTATTGTACTTAAAATTTTCCCTATAGTTTCATAATAAAAGAGCTCACTGATATGACCATTTTTTCTTTTACAGCACACTGCAGCAACAGCTGACAAAGTCCAGTTACAAATGGACTCAGGTTTAGTGAGGAAGCTGTGTAAGAAGTATGGTGTTGTCTCAGTAACCATCTGTAGGTGGGCTTAAATCTACAAAATTCTGGGTTGCAGAAATAGCAGACTACTTATGATTGAGCTTAAAAGGAAATATGCAATAAACTTGGAGAGTCCATGCTGTAAGTAGTATTAGGTTTTAGGTTTAGCATATCTTTGACAAAAGAAAGTAATAAATCCATGACCTGGAGCATATCAGACAACTTGAAACTCACAACAGCAACCCTTTTGAGGTCCTTCTTAGGAAAAACGAAGAATAAAAAAATTATTAATTAAATATTTAAAACAGGGCATCTATAAAACAGCTCATAACTTATTTCAAAATGTCTTTATATGAGGCATAGAAAACTATAGCCAAAAAAGTGAAAAAATGGATTTTCAAGGACTATTTACAAAATACATACTTCATAAAAGAATGAGAATATTTGTATGTAGCCAACACTTGTGGCTGAAGTGGAAACGTACAAAAAAAGGTAAGTAGAGCAAATAAAAAAAAATTGAAAACAAAGTGTCTAAAATAAAGCCAACTCACATATTTTAACTCAAGGTAATGATAAAAATGTATCTGAATGTTTAGAAATTTCATCATTATCTCTTTACTTCAGTCTATGATAAAAGGACGGATTAATCTTTTTTATTAGAGAATAAATAATCACAAATAGAATCAGTGAACCAAATTAAAGAATAAGAGAACACAAGGAGTTTGTAGGTCAGCTGCCTCATACAAGGAAGCTCCTCTACATCTATTACTCCACAAAGTCCATATTTGTAAAGATGAAGAGGAAAAAGGCAAGAATGAAATTTGATGGACCAGTTAAGGTATGCAGTTCATTACCACTTGAGGCATTAATCACAATGTCTCAAGTAAAGTGGAGCTGATCTGAAGCATCCTAAAAATACATAGCATTCTTCTTTTAAAGATTAACTGATCTCTCATTTCCAAGTATAATGCACATATTCAGTCTCCCATCCCATTAACAGTGATTCAATGTTTGGAAAAAGCTAGATGTGAACCCATTGAAGTCTCAATGTAAACAAACGGTTTTTTGTCACTGTAGAGTAATCTTGAACTACCTGTGGCTCTCTCAATAACCCAGAATGCCATCACAACTGAAGCTTCCCATTTTTTTTCAGCTTTGCTTCTCTCTGTATCTCTGCAAGACTTCCCTCACTAGATCAAAAGAAAGAGAACTCCTGCACAAGCTAAACAATATCTTCTGATGATGAGTTCTGTCATTAATCCATTTGTTCTATTCCTTAAAATAAAATTTTTTTGAGTTGGATAATTTGTGGAGTGGCCATCACGGTGATGGGAGTGCCT
The DNA here is from genome assembly GCA_020233015.1 of Callinectes sapidus. Taxonomy (NCBI): domain Eukaryota; kingdom Metazoa; phylum Arthropoda; class Malacostraca; order Decapoda; family Portunidae; genus Callinectes; species Callinectes sapidus. Next base: position 14,566,734 of record CM035205.1, on the reverse strand, counting down.
GTCATAAGTCATTAAGACAGGATGGAGTTTACATTGATTCCTATGGGAAAAATAGTTTTGGTTTTTAAACATTTTAGATTTCAAATGGTATTGAGAGATAAATAAGTACAAAAAACTAGTTCTACAGTATCAATGCTAATAATCTGCAAGAAATATGTCATTCACTGCTCTGAAACTTGTCACAGAATATATGGATAAGCATTTGAGCCAAACATTGACTATGAAGCTAAAATGAAATTAAGTAATGTAAGGAAAGACAATATATATATATATATATATATATATATATATATATATATATATATATATATATATATATATATATATATATATATATATATTGTTAAGGGTGTATATGGGGAGGTGATTTTCTCTTATACATGTTTCATTGAATTTGACAGCTTGCTCAGCATTGATGATTTTCTTCAGTGTGCTTTCCTTTCTGTAAAGAATCGGACAATTCTTCACAGAAAAGAAAGCACACTGTAGAAAATCATCAATGCTGAGTAAGCTGTCAAATTCAATGAAATATATATATATATATATATATATATATATATATATATATATATATATATATATATATATATATATATATATATATATATTTTTTTTTTTCTTTTTTCTTTTTTTTTCAAATGGCTAGATACCCTTGGTTGTTGATAACAAAAGAGCTGACTTATGGTGAGTTATTTCTCTCATCAAGATAAAGGAATAGGAGTTTTTATGCTTAAATTTCATTTCATTTTTTTTAGCTGGGCTACTTTCCATACAAATAGAATAGAAGAAAGAATGAAGAAAAATCATGATAAGCATGAAAAGAAAAACTTCTTAATAATGGGTGAACCAATAACTAAACATTGGATAAAAGAACTATTAAAAGAATGAATTCTACTAAAATGACTGAAGAGACAGAATGATAAGGATTATTCATGACTTTAAGTAAATAAAATAATTATAGATAAAGAGACAGAAGTGAAATAAAGATAGAGAAAAAAGAGAATGAGTAAGGAATATCCATGACTTTAGTAAAGTAGGTTAGGTAACAGTAGGTACAAAGACAGAACATGAGCTTATGTTGAATTTTGTGCACTACTACAACTAGAAAAACACATTTGCTGAAGTGTACAGCACATCACAAACACTTTAATTCATTAATTTCATTCTCCAGTTTTCTTCTTTCTCTTCTTACACTCTTCCCTTTGGCCCATTTCTTCTCTTCCTTGCACAAGGAAATGTTCATTATAGTCATGTGCAGAGCCACTGACTGCATGAAAAGAACACACTACACACCAGAGAAAGTTATTTCACTGATTTGTTCTTCAATAACTGTAAATCTCATCAATGAAAATTCAAAACGGCTTCAAGGTACACTTTGCTGTGTATGAATGGGAATAATAGCTTAAAAATATTGTTTAGCAATATAACATCACTTCTAAGTTAAAAAGCAGGATCCCTAAAAGGTTTATGATACGAAAAGGGTTCTCATAAATATATAAAACAAAACCATCTATCTAAAACACTTAGATCAAAGAGGTCACTGGAACAAAGGGAATAGACATGATGAAGTTTTCTTAAACTTTCCATCAACTTTGCTATTTTCTGTGGCTGAATTTGAGGCATTTCATGCATTCTTATTGTGTTCAAATAATTCAATTTCTATCTATATATCAGGTACTTCTTCAAATCCCATGGTTTGATTAATATTTTATTTCTTAATTTTTCATAGTAGACCATGATGTTCTGCTCAAGGAAAGCAAAATTTGTGGACATCGTTTGAAGAAAACCATCACGTACATCCGCCTTTATTGGTGTGTCAAAAAAATAAGGTGGTCAGCACAGGTCACAGGGAGATGAGAAGGCCACCATGAAGGGTCACCAGACAGAGGGAATAAGACAGTAAGTGCCTCCACAATCCTAATGAGTCATGTGGTGCAGCAGGCAGCTCACTCCACTAGCATGACAAGAGGCTAAGGGGAGCAACTAAGGGACCAGATGATGGCTAATTCAAGTGATTGGTTAGTGCTGTACGATGGTCTACATATAGCAGGTCACAAAAGTTCACTATGTTTTTTATTACTTTCCATTTTCTCTTTTGTAGCAATAAAATTCTAAAGAAAATAAAGCAAGAAAGAAAAAAGAATGAAAAGAAACCTGAAAATATAAAATTGGTTAAATTCCACACATCAATAGTTACCCATGTTTCAAATATCAAATCCAAGACAAAAAACTGTATTGATCTTAGTGGATAGGGAAATCTGAAAACTCATGCATACTCTTCTCAAGATCATTCAATTTTCCATGGTCAGAACACTTTTCTCTCTGGATTCAGAGCAACAATGGCAAGGAACAAGCTGACACAGCTTTTACTTCAGCAAGTTACTATTACAAAATATGATGAGATTCAAATAAAAAAATTTTCTGTAATAGGAAAATACAATTCAAATCATGAAATTCATATTATTATAGTTGAACCTCAAAATCCTTAAGATTTTTCTTGATAGTTTGGGGCAATAAAAGAATCAAGTGCAGTTGTACCTTAAGATAAGAGTTTAATTTGTTTTGTGATGGAGCTCATCTCTAAATGTGCTTGCAACTCTGAAAAGCCATTACATGGACTGCAGGTAAGCTCCATCATATTACAGTCAAAATGATCACAACAACTGAATGCATATCCAGCAATATCTCAATTTACCAACTCAATAGAATTTTGAGGTTCAAGAGTATTGCTAATAAATTCATGTTATATGCACAATGAAGGACTGAACAACTCACCTGAATATGAATATAAAAAGAATAAGAAGAGAAAAAAAGATGGCAACATTGTCCATTGTGCGCAGCATGACAAACAGTTGGCGCCGCAGCTGAGGCATGAAGCGCACCAACTTGAGGATACGCAGCAGCCTAAATGTACGGAGAACTGACAAACCAGAACTCTGTCCTGCCTGCTGGTCCACCATCTGTGTGGTGCTGGAGTAGCTCTGATACATTTCCACCACACTGTGAGAACCAACCATTACAATAGTTTGTGACAAAAACTGACAAAGAATATATACTCAAAATAAAATACATTGCATTCTATGCACATACTTCAAGCTCTTACCTTAATATAACAATGACTCCATCAAAGACATTATAACCATTGCTGATATAGCCAAAAGGTCCCTCTGCCATGACTTTTAGGAGCATTTCTACAGCAAATACAGCAGAAAATATATAGTTGCTTGTTTCAACAATGACTGTCAGTATGTCTGGCTGATGGGGGAAAAGAAAGCAAAAGCAAGTCAGAAGTCATGAAAAGAAACAAACATTAAATATTTTTTTAAAATCAATATATGAACTTATGATTTTGAAATACAAAAATTATGCCAACTATGCAAATCTGTATTTTATATATGCATATTTACATATGATGTCATTATATCCAATCACTTCTACATTTTTATCTCTTAGAATAGTATCTATTAAAGAAGGCTTGCATACACGAAAAATAGAATAAATAGATAAAATAAAAAATGAATACATACAATGTTTGTATGTTGTATGAATGAGTGATCACATTTATCCCCCTCCATATGTAATGTCAACCAAGGCTCATATCATTCCTTCATCCACAGCAACATGCTACCTATATGTAATTCTTTGATTTCCTTGCTCCAACAGATCATCTTGATCTTCACACTCAATGCCATAATTCTGCTTTCCTTACTATCTTTTACTGTTACTTTCATGGTTTTGCTAGTTCCTAGCTAGATGACGTCCCATATTGCAGTTACATTGCACAAGATTTTCTACTTAATCTCATCCCAATCCTGGTCATCTTACATGTGCAAGAGTAAACTCTTGTTCCACTAAGAAACTCTCTTTTGTCTCTCCATTTCCTCTTCTGTAATAATAAAACACCTCAGGAAATAAACTGCTCTCTCTCTCTCTCTCTCTCTCTCTCTCTCTCTCTCTCTCTCTCTCTCTCTCTCTCTCTCTCTCTCTCTATATATATATTATACTCCTATTTCTTCTTGAAAATTACATCATTATTTTTTTGTCCATTCTGTTACTTTTGATCAACCATCCTGATGAAAATCTTTCATTTCTGGTTTTCTCAACTCACACACTATTCTAAACCCTGGTTATCTAATTCTCTCATATGAATCAGCTACCAGTCTTGTCATCTGTAATATCATCATTGTAAATTATCAGATTCTACTCTCCCTCATCAACATTTGCCAGACTCATCTTTATCTGACACTCTCATTCATTTTAAAATACAACAAGGGTAATAATTTGCAACAGGCAAGTTTCTACTAACCTGGTTGTGATATTCAACTCCCATGCTGAGAGTGTTGATTAGAATTGCAATCAGAATGCCTCGTTGGAAATACCGATGTTCCACTAACTTCTTGGTATATGATTGGATTTTAGAGCAAATTTTACTGAGTCCAGAAGGTGGTCGCTGCTCCTGCTCCCTCCACTCATCATCACTCCTTTCTGATCCTGAGTCACATGAGTCTGAGGCTGAATAGTAACCCAAGAATCCTGCTGGAGCTTGGTCCCCTGAGAAGAAGAGTGTTGGGGCAGAGAAATGCTTCACACCTTTGGCCAAGGAGGAGTAGAGAGTGTGGACGGAGTGGGAGTCTATGCCAAGATGTGTGGGCAGGGCAGCAGAAAGAGCACCACTTAGAGCCAGCAGCTCACCACAGGTGAGGGAACCCTTCCCTGTTGAGCCATTGTAAGAGGGTGTGCGAGAGACAGAATGCAATGGGGATTTGCTCTTTTTGAAAGGTAATACAGGAGGAGACAGAAGGGAAGGCATCAAAGCAGGAGGGACTGGGGTGTGAGGTGATGGAGGCAGAGGTTCTCGGAAGTAAGCAGGATCTATCGGCTCATCATCCGTTTGTGTTGTCTTCTCACTGTGACATACATTCTTGGTGGCTGTTTCTCCTTGGTGGCCGTGCAGTAGCACAACATCACTAAACATGACTGAGCTGCGGCGCCGTTGCCGTGGTGTACAGATGCCTTGAGTACCTGGAGAAGGAGGAACTAACTCACTTCCATCTCCACTAGAAATCTTGAGGATAACTGGTCGGTGGGGTGAGACTTGCTGATCCCCATCAGAGTGTTCAGTGCCAGAGCAGGGAGCACTGGTGGTTCGCCCATCATCCTGGACTTCACGAACTTCTGGAGGTGAGAGTAATTGGGGTGAGGCTGGGGCTATGTTGTTCATGATGGTAAGGGCACCACCATGACCCATAGCCCCAGGACCAGAAGGAGGCAGTGCCACAATAGTGCCAGGAACCCCAGTTGTACATCCACTCTCTCGGCTGATGAGGGCACTCTGGGCTGCCTCATATTGACGGCGGCGGCGCTGTTTTTTGAGACTCAATTGTCTTGGATGATCTGAGCGGTTTCTTCTACGATACTGACGATAACGAATATATAACTTGCGTTTTCCTCGTCGCCAAAGGTGAGCAATGTACTTAATGATCTCAGCGTAGCAGGAATTAGGTTCTGAAGTGGAACCTGATGCCAGTGTGCTTGTGGATTGAAATCGGGCACGCTCCATCTTCATGCGCTCCATTTCACGTTTCTTTGTCTCAGAGAACTGAGTAGCAATGACGACCAGGCACAAGTTGATCATGAAGAACGAACCAATCTTGGAAGAGCAAGAATTTTATTAATGTTCCCATAGTGTGACATTCTGAAGCTGAATTTGTTGCATTATCAGCAAATTGTTTTAGAACAATCATATGCAGCATTTATTAGCGATCTAATCAATATACATCTCTCTCTCACACACGTGCACACACACACACTCAGACACACACACACACACACACATGTGCACACACACACACACACACACACACACACACACACACACACACACACACACAAACGCACACAAACACACACATATTCATATATGTATATTACTTACCACAATGAGAAGAACAAAGTATATCCAATCCCAAAAGGAATGAGCATCTTGAACATAGTACATAATGTCTGTCCAACCTTCTAAACTTATCACCTGCAGAACGAAAAATTTTAATTGATAAAAACATGCTAAAGTGAGTTTAGTATGAGAAAAACAATAAATGCAATAACACAATAAAGACTATATTATCATTTCTTACTTACCAGGAATATGGCAACCCATGCTAAACCAATATTATCAAAGGATATTGCTCCCTGAAATGGATTCTTGTCCCCTGGTCTGCAGTCAGTGTAGTACTGATTCCAGTTGACACAGGATTCATTTGACATATCATTTGGGATGTACATCTGAGCCGAATCATTACACACCTTGCCTTGGGTGAGAAGCAGGAACAAAAGGGAACACTGTTCAGAAAATCTTAAAATATATAGAGAATGGAGATTTCTTTTATCCATCTGCCATAAACAAATTGACGAGAATTAAGTTATTTCCTAAGTCTGATAATCAAAATCATATATTTATGTAATTCACATATTAGTATGACCTCAGTTAAACTTCAAAAAATGAAAGCTCAGTAATTCCTTGTTTTTTAATTACTTCGTCTTAGATCTCTGAGCCACTGATATGTAGGGATCCTTTGCCTATGATGGAGTATAAAATCAATTTGATATGAGGGTACTTGGGCCATGAGGATTGTCTACCTGGCAATGTTGTCACTAGTGCTTACCAGACCTAAAATATCTCAAATGCAAGTTATTTAGCATCTAAAAAATGGTACTTCAAATATGATAGAATAAGTCTATATAATTTTAGGGCAATAAAAATGAGTATGTATGAAAATGAACTGCTGGCAGAGTGGTACTGTGCAATATGTACTGTCACATCTAGTCATGGTTATCAGGTGACCCCTCCTGGACCTTGGATCACTATTCCCTGTAAAGGCACAATTTGCTATGGGTGATATGGGATATTGTCTGAGGTAGCACCACTATAGGGCCAGTATGGAGCAGCACTAAAACCAAAACTCATTGCACAATGTTGCTCCTGCCACTCTGCTATAAAATTACAATATACAGTATTACATCTACGTATGCTACACTGCTACAATACTCGTGCCTAATCTCAACTGAAATTAAGGTTATTATAATAGTGATAATGATAATAGATAATGATTCTCACTCATCATTACAGTTTTTTATATCTTGAAATATATTACTAGTTTTGAAATATTGACTCATTAGGAAAAAATAAAAGTTTCAGTGAGTGGTAAACTGACGCACTTGCAACAATGGTCTTGGCTGATACTGTGGGGACCGGCTTGCCAGATCTGTTATTGTAAAGAAATCTGTATTCTTTTTTGTTTGTCCTATATATTTTTCAAAACAAAACATGGCAATCTGAACTTTTCAGTTATCTTCTATCCCTAATAAGTTATCTGCTTTTTGGAATAGTAACCTGCTGTAATAATCTTAATTCTGTTAGTCAATAATCAGACAAATATGATGACTATTATAAGTAGATAGATAGATAGATAGATAGATAGATAGATAGATAGATAGATAGATAGATAGATAGAAAATATCATGGGGGTGCAAAAGTTGAGGCTTCCCTATGGTGCAACACTGGCCAGCTCTGCTATGGACTCTCTGGTTGTGGTGCAAATGACAAAATTGCTGGGCATGAAATTCTTGCACCTGTCCCACCAAACTGATCTTCATGTTTGCATTCCACTATAGGAGTGTAAAAATGTGGTGCCAAAAAGAAAAAGATCATCAAATTATAATCCACCTTGCTGTGTTGATGGGAGCCTCACCATTATAGCGAGAATGTGGAAGATTGTCACACTGATGCATGCCATTGTCCTTGGGCAGGGCACAGATGTAGTCTCTCTCTTGCTCAGCCACTTGATAATATGAAGTGATAGGTCTGAAAAGGGCAAGTAAATATGAATGAAATAAAAACAAGAAGTCCATACTCCATGCTTTCACTACTAAACCTTGAATGTGTAAACTTCTCATCCCTATTTTCTTTTTATCTCACAAGTTCAAAGTAATATCACCTGTCACTTACAGAAGTACAAATTAAATAATGCTTCTTTCTATTACATACAAATATACAGGCAGTATAGTATTAAACTAGGTTTACTTGTTACATTCCATTACTATTATATATATATATATATATATATATATATATATATATATATATATATATATATATATATATATATATATATATATATATATATACACAAACACACAAACGCACACACACGTTCAACGTCCCCTCCCCTACATACATACATATGTAATCTACCATTGCAGCTGTCAACATCCTGCCTGGACTTGTCTTGCTAAAGCCTCAATATCACTACACCTACCTACTGATACTAAGGGAAAAAGCTTTCAAGGTGCTACACCTAAATAATAAAAATGTAAATACAGTGTTCACTGCAGCAAAGCCAATGAACCTCTGGGCAGGTTGTCATCTGCCCAAGTATCTTCTCATCATGTGCAGCTCTCAGAATGGTGAAGAAAAAGAAGAGGTTCAGATTTGTTTCCTGTTTGAATTGAAAGGGCATCTTGCTTATGATAAAGAAAACTTACAATATTAACCATTTGTCATTCAGTTGCTATTATATACATAGGACTATGATTCTTGTAATATTTTCAGTCTGAGTTTCATAGGTAGTCTTCTACAAACTCTGAACAGTTCAATGTACATGTTCTGAATTTTAAGAATTTAAATATTTCATTATCTTCAGTGCCTAATAAAGTAGAGATATGATGATGGCCTGATACCTGAATCAACCATTCATACACAGGCATGACAGACGTAAATAGTTGCAGTCCATAAAACTTTAGCCATAACAAATACATATTACCTACATCTTACACAGATAATAGTGCACTACAGTCTTTGCAATGGTGGAAAGTAGAGATACAAATGAGCAACACCAAATATATGTATTCACAAATTGCATTCCTACACCATCAAACACTTTTATAGAAAAATAACATTTCAAAATGAGTCAAGAGTGTGAGTTATGGAAGTAATGGAATTAACTTCTCAAAATTTTCAACAAATAATGATGGTATCTATCTTGCAACACGCACACACACACACACACACACACACACACACACACACACACACACACACACACACACACACACACACACACACACACACACATACACACAGTGTTAGAACTGATACTGGTATGCAAAAGTCATGTGTGTGTGTGTGTGTGTGTGTGTGTGTGTGTGTGTGTGTGTGTGTGTGTGTGTGTGTGTGTGTGTGTGTGTGTGTGTGTGTGTGTGTGTATTTCAACTAAGTAAATATACACACATATGACTTTTGCATGCCAATTCCAGTTCAAACACTGATTGTATGCTCAACTGTGATGAATCATACTTATTCTGCCTTCTTAGGACTTGCATCCAAACAGTACTAAAGAAAACTTATACACACATACACACACACACACATACACACACACACACACACACACACACACACACACACACACACACACACATACACACACACACATTCTTTTTGGTCACTGTAGTACTGTGAGAGCAGCCCAGAGGAAATGATTTTTGAGTTAGGAAAAGTGTTTGGATCCTGAACATTTAACAGAGACAGCAAGTCACCAAAGTGTAATGACAAGTGGTAATAATAACCCAAGGGAAGGATAGAGACCTTGTGAACATATAAAAGATAAGTAATAATAATAATAATAATAATAATAATAATAATAATAATAATAATAATAATAATAATAATAATAATAAATGAAAATAAAAAAAGAAAAATGAAAAGGTAAATAATAAGCAAACAAATCTGAATAAAAAAATGTAAAGAATGTGTACAAAACAAGGTGACATAGATATGAAGATTTACTGGGCAGTATTGAGACATGATACACTTCCATGTTGCAATCACACAATCAAAAGGTGACCAATGAAATGCAAATTGTGGAACAAGAGAGACAGTAAAGTATAGGTAGTGAAATGGCTGGAATTCAAACTAGTACATATTAAGAGTTTAAGCGGTATTTAAGCTCATCTCAATGCTGTTACTTTTATATTCATGTTAACAGATATATATTTCTCTACAACCTATAAATAAAATATAATTGGGTATGATTTCCTTTCCTACCCTACAAAAGTCCTGTCCTCTAAGCTGAATCAGTATTGTGCATCATGTTTGGTCTTCCAAGATGATCTCAAGGAGGAAAGTCTTAATATAATGCACCAAGAAAACTACTGCACAAGGCAACCTTACTCAAGGTACATCCCTCTATTAGCTACCCATTACTTCTACTTCCATCAGCACGTATGGACTGGCTCTAGGACTGATATCAATGGTAATTACAGTAGTAGCAGTAGTAGTAGTAGTAGTAGTAGTAATATTAGTACAGTAGTAGAGGCAGCAATAGCAATAGTAGTAGTAGTAGTAGTAGTAGTTAGTAGTAGTAGTAGTAATACAGTAGTAGCAGTAGAAAGCCACTCTATCACTGATAAAATACTTCAACTAGATATTCTACTTGAAATACTGGTTAAGGTAAGTCAGGTGACTAGATGAAGACTATTGGCAGGAGAGCCTACAGCAGCGCAGGCCACAGTACACAACAAGGGGAGCCATCATAACAGTGGTGGTGACACCCTGCTTGGATCAAGTTGTCTATTGTTGCAAAGTTTCCACTGAGATCTAATAAAGGTTGTCAGACTACATCCATTAAGAGTAAATGTTTAATAGGGAGACCTGACAAGAAAATATCTGGATAGTATGCACTTTTCACGAAGACCATGTAATGCAATAGATATTAATAATAAAAACCAGACAAATAGAAACAATGTAAGATGAGAAGTTTCTAATTGATGAAATCTTCATTATTATAATCAATTTTAATTCACTACCTTGAAGGAAAATTTCCAATGGAAGTAAGAGACTATATTGTGAGAAGTAGGTTACATTAGAAAAAATGAAAAGAAATATTCACCTTAACATAATGAGGATGTGCTTATTTAGACTGGGAAACAAGTCACTATTCAATATTCATATATGTATATTGATAATCTTAAGACTCAGTGGAAACTTTTTTGAAACAGCTGTTATGGTGACTCCTTTAAGTTATGAGACAGACATCTTACGTTTTGGGCTTGACGAGTGCATAATAAATTGGCTTTAATCTGAAAGAAATGATAACAACAACAGAATGAATGGTCAAGTAATGGGCAAATTGTGTTGTTTAAACAGTGCAGATTGAAACTGTTTCCATTATGTGGGAAGGTGTATCCCATGTATTGCTAAAGCCCTCAGTGAGGTAAAGTCCTGACACACTACAGAGACATACATATAGACAGAGATGTCTTATAAAGAGGTTTAAGAGAATATCCATCAATATATACATATACAAAAAAAACTACATTACGGTCATGAAAAATTGTAGAAAACATTTCAATAATCTAGTCAAATTTCAAAATATAACACTGAAATGTGTAGAAGCAACAATGAATATCTAAAAAAAAAATTATATATAGATACATACATATATATATATATATATATATATATATATATATATATATATATATATATATATATATATATATATATATATATATATATATATATAAGACAAAGGGATAGGACTTATTATATATTTTACAAATACAAAATAAAATGAAAAAACGAATGCTGTAAAAAGTGTGTACTCTACAGATTGCTATCAAAATGTTATGGCAAGTGCAACAAAACATCAATTGCTGTAATGTGTCTGAAAAATAACATGTAAATCAATTCAGCACTAACATGTAGAAAAAAGAGAAGATATATCACATTCACTCATCTACAGAGAAGAAACTTTGTTGAAGTGTTATTAAGAAGAATACCTACAACAACCTAAGCTTAAAGTTTAACTGGGGCATCTGAAATAGGAAACTGACAGACTGTTATTATTGGAGAGAGAGAGAGAGAGAGAGAGAGAGAGAGAGAGAGAGAGAGAGAGAGAGAGAGAGAGAGAGAGAGAGAGAGAGAGAGAGAGAGAGAGAGAGAGAGAGGTTCTTTGGACAATACATAAAACAGAATTCTTTCTCTTTGTCTCTTTCACACACTCACACTAACATACACACATACACACACACACGCACACACACACACACACCTAATGAAAACAACAACAACAACAACAACAACAACAACAACAACAACAACACAACAACAACCACAACAACAAAGTAAGAGGCACAAGACATGGCTGGCTGGCACCATGCAGGACTGACAGCAACAGAAATCCATTTTCAGTGTAGTCCATCAGGTGAGTGGTGAGTGGTGAGTGCTGAATGCTAGGGCTGGGTGAAACTACCCAAAACAAGGTGATCTGAATCAGTCCTTCAATCTTCATTCACCAGTAACCTCCTGGGAGACTGTGCAACTAACTCTTTACTAATCATGACAAAAAATACAAATAAGTAAATGTATTTCATAATCGTCATGTATATGCAGACGCCAATCACAGTTCTAGACAGTAGGCCTAATATTTGTCATGTATTGCCAAAACATTCAAGACAGCAGGTGGTTTTATATTAGTTTTTGTTCTCCTAACCTTTACTAAAGAGGCCATCCCTCATATATATATATATATATATATATATATATATATATAAGTATAAATATATTATATATATATATATATATATATATATATATAGTATATATTCTCTTATTTTTCTTACAGTGATTAGCCCAAATCATCTCAGCACCAACAATTCAGTGAGTGGCAGCCACACCAACATTACTCCACAAATGGTTTAGTTTGGCAGTGAACAGCAAAAACCTTCAGGCTTCATGGAAAGGAGAATTTCAATCATAGATTTCTATTACTGTTTCCAAAATGTTACAATTGAATATGCTACAAACATTTACATTTATGCTGTGAATATTTAAGGATAAAGAGTAAACTGAGGAAACAAGAAACTGTGGTATTCATCACACACAAATAAATGCAGATCATTCATTCATCTGCACCCATCACCATTTCATATACTGTATACAACATTCCACAACATACATCAACAATGACAACAGTACCAAAAATACACCAAAGCATTAACAACACACAGGAGAGAGAGAGAGAGAAAGAGAGAGAGAGAGAGAGAGAGAGAGAGAGAGAGAGAGAGAGAGAGAGAGAGAGAGAGAGAGAGAGAGAGAGAGAGATGAGTAGGAATTGAAATGTACCTAATTGTATGGGTGAGCTAACAACACTCTTGCTTGTTTTCATTCATATTGAAAGAAAGGATAGAAATCAACTAGAGAAACATAGAATAATGATACATATGTATAGTAAAGGAAAAGCTCTAAAACATAGATCACCTGGAAAGTAGGAAGATTCCATGATGTGAGAGAGAGAGAGAGAGAGAGGGAGAGAGAGAGAGAGAGAGAGAGAGAGAGAGAGAGAGAGAGAGAGAGAGAGAGAGAGAGAGAGAGAGTACACACAAACACACAAAGAGGAGAGCTACCCACCCCGGGGGCACTGTAACGTTCTGTGGCAGGTCAATGAAGCACCGCTGGCGCAGCATGCCTGCCCACAGCTGCACCCCAACAATGCCAAATATGAAGAACACAAAGAAGCACAACAGCAACACATTCCCCAGCATGGGCAGTGTGTCAAGGAGCAACATGACCAGTATCCTCATACCTGAGGGAGGAAAAGAAGTGGACAAGGATGAAAAACAATCTTTAGTGGTTCAAGAACTTAAACAATAAGGTATTTCTGTTAGATTGGTAAACACTTGTTACTTTCATACCTAGTTGCTTCCCAAATGTTTTCCTGTGTTTCCTAGAGACAATCTGTACATGATTGTGAACAAAACAAGAGGAAACTATAGAGTAATTGATGCATCATACATATCTTCATTTCTGAAAAAGTGTTTGATAAAATCCAACATAAACAGATTAGTTGTCAAATAGAAAAAATGGAAATTATTGGATTTTTGTTGATGGCAGCTTATCCAAGACATCAATTTTATGATCCACACTTTTAGTAAGCTACCAGAACAATATCAATGAAGGATTTATTTATAAAAATGCTTGATGATGATGATGATGATGATGATGGTGATAATGATAATAATAATAATAATAATAATAATAATAATAATAATAATAATAATAATAATAATAATCCTCTTTAGGTGATATGAGTACTCACTAGGAATCCTGTTGATGGCCCGCAGTGGTCGCAACACTCTGATGGTCCTGATGGCAGAAAGGTTCATGTCCTCCATGGCCAGGAAGTACTCCAGTCCCCTGCCAACAAGCCATGAGACACAGTGTTAAACCATGCAAAGATAATGTGCATATACACTTATACACTGAAAATGATGTAAACTGAATATAGGAAACAGGAAACACAGCCTAACTCACACAACATACACCAGATCAGCTTGAATCCAGTACCTACTTACTGCTACATTTATCTACAAGCCTCTCTCTCTCTCTCTCTCTCTCTCTCTCTCTCTCTCTCTCTCTCTGTAAAGATAACCCATTTTATATCAACCAGTCAATAATCCATCATGATAATACTTTTCACTATCTATCTATGCATCTATCAGTCAATCACTTTATCTATCTATGTATGTGCCTGTCTATCAATTCACTTATCCATCAGGCGACTTATCCATCCATCTATCTGTCAGCCAACCCATTCATTCCCATCCACTAATTAACAGACCATTCATTTGCCTACTGATCTATGCACTTGTGAAACTGAGAGGCAGGAAGCACAGCCGCACGAGGGTGAGTGAGACCAAACACCACCTGAGGCTCTCTCGGCTTCAAATCCATATTGATTACAGAACACAGGTGACCGTGGCCAGGTGGGCAGGAGATGGAGGAGGGAGGGGGGATACGTGAAGGAACAAGGGAAGAGGGTAGAGACAAAAGAGATGAAGTCTGGAGGAAGGAAAGAGGTGGAGTTCGAGTAGTATAGAACATGTATGAGGAGGGAAGGAGAGAGGTAGTGGTGAAGAAGAAGAAGAAGAAGAAGAAATGGGTGAAAGAAAACGGAAAAACTAGTTAATGCACAGAGAAGGCGACAATAAGGAACAAAATGAAAAAAAAAAAGAAATAACCAAGAGGCATTGCGCAAAATAATGATAAAGGATAAAGTGACGAGGAGCCAAGCCATGAAAAAAACAAAATAACTACAATATGAAAGAAACGACAAGAAAGAAAGAAGGAAAGAAATAGAGAAAAAGAGGTATGAAAAAAAATAAATACAAGATAGGTTCAATTTTCCAGGAGTTAGGGCGGCGAGAGCAACAAGTGAGAGAGAGAGAGAGAGAACACACACACACACACACACACGAGACAGATACAGAAACAGACAGACAGACTCACCCTGCCACAACAATGAAGAGGTCCAGTCTGTTCCAGGAGTCAGCCATGTAGGAGCCCTTGCCTGACCAGCCCATCGCCACCATCTTGATCACCATTTCCACCGCGAAGAAAGCGAAAATGGCGTCGTCAAACATCTGGAATAAAGGAAGCGGCTCAACACATTGCTACTTACTGATGCTCTTACTGTTATCTTCCCATTCAGAGGTGCCTTCATGCGCCGGACAAGAGCAAACCCATCGCCTGCTATGGTTATGGCATCCCTCAACCTCCTCCCATTCCCACAATAAGAATAAAATATCATT
>CM035205.1:14502479-14514042 GCA_020233015.1 Callinectes sapidus | reverse complement strand
ATATATATATATATATATATTCATTTATTTGTTCATTTATTTATTCTTTTATTTGACAAAATATAATTAAGTTATTTTTCCAATTAAATAAACCAGGATAGCAAACCGCCATACGTACACTACAGTGAACTACAACACACAGGAACAAGATCTTTGTCCCACGGCAACCAGGAAACCTAAAGTTTACGGGGATTTGGACGTGGTCGTGTAGGAGGCAGAGAGGATGTTGGGTTTTACTTATAGAAATGTACCCACTGATACTAATCAAAATAACATTATTTTTCTGTCCCATATACAGTGATTCTTATACTCTTGAGTGGCACTGTACTGTCCTTTAAATATCCTGGCCAGCTCACATCCTTCATTTTCCAATACGGTCAGGTCTGCTTGTAGGAGTGGAAATACAAAGAGGCTCCACAGCTCTCACATCTAGGCACTTTTAAACTGAAAATACAATGACACTATTCTTCCAACCCACCAGACCGTGTCCCTCCAACAGATTATAATGAAAGAAAAATAATCTGGTATAGTTACGGTCTGTCTCATATTAATTAACCTGCTGCTCTTGCTTCTACTGTTTTGCTCCCCTGGGTTTGATGTGGTGCCAGTCAGTCTCTTTACGTGACCTGACAGAAGATTAAATTGTTTTCATTTTTTTAGTAGATCAAGAGATTTAAAATTGAGGAAGAAATCTAAACGTACTGGGAAGGAGTGTGGTATATAATAATGACATTTTAATTATAGCATTTTTTCTTCATCTTCTTGCAGTTGGATAAATGTCATACTCTTATCCCTTTTCAAACAAAGATTGCATGATATTTTTAGCGACGAGACGACTGTGTTCATGCATTCTTTGATTTGAACCAAGACTGTTAAAGACGAATCCGGATGCAGAAGTTTAGAAAGTGACGTCATCCCGTGCATTGGTATTACAGTATGACGTCAGAGTGCGGACGAGGACGGGACGATCCTCTCTACGCGTTCCTGTAGTGTACGTAACTCTGTGAACTCGTACCAAGGAGGAAAAAAAAAAGGTCCAGAACGACCATCATCTCTTCTAAGCTCATTCTCTCTCTCTCTCTCTCTCTCTCTCTCTCTCTCTCTCTCTCTCTCTCTCTCTCTCTCTCTCTCTCTCTCTCTCTCTCTCTCTCTCTCATTTAAACATTGCATATTTTGCCCAAAGGTACACTGTCGTGTGCCACCTATTTTAAGGGCTGCAATTTTGAAAACTTATTTACATCTTTACACTTACAATATAATGTGTGTGTGTGTGTGTGTGTGTGTGTGTGTGTGTGTGTGTGTGTGTGTGTGTGTGTGTGTGTGTGTGTGTGTGTGTGTGTTTTACATATACAGGTGAGGGTTTTTTTTTTTTTTTTTTTTTTGTATTGCTTATAACACGCAAGGACAATATAAGAAGAAGAAAAAAAAGAGAGACACAACTGGTAAAAAGTGACCAGCCCCTAGCTTGATGTGAAAAAAAGCAAACAAAAAAGTTTAAAGCACGTTAAAAAAAAGAACAGTGTCTCGCTGGTGCAAAGAGGCGTCCTAGCAACACTGGGCCTGATCTGCCGCACTATGACACTCTTCTCGCCCAGCTCGCCTTCCTACCTACCCCGCGCACTGTTCTGTTACGCACGTACTGTACATCCATCTTAGTAGAGCTGAGGTTTGTCCCTGCGGTGAAACATCCCACGCTGAACCTCATAACTTAACCCGCTGCGCATATAGCCCGATAAGGAACAGCCGAAGAAGTCCTAACGTCACCACAAGCAACCTGATGCCCGGGACGCAACGTGATATGCAGGTAGCTGGCCAGAAGAGGCAGACGGGAGGACATCAGGTGTGTGTGTGTGTGTGTGTTGGGAGCACAAACAACCTTGGCGGTGTATCCAAGTGGCATTTCTCCACGAAGGGCACTCTCCACTCGCCTCTTCCCGCCTCCCTGCCGTTGTATCCTTACGCAAGTGTTTTGTGTAAGCCACCGCAGACTGATTCCCTCTTTTAGCTCTCGCCGCTATTACGGGAAGTGTGGTTTTACTCACAAGGAGAAGGAGAAGGAAGAGGGAGGGTACGGACGGTCGTGATCCCCCGCTGGCTGTATCCAGTGAGCTTGTTTTTGCATTATCTCGGGAGTAGAAAATCTCACCGAGCAGGAACACGTTAATCGCAGTTACAGACGGAGACTCGCTGATCACTTTTATCGACGGAGACAATGAGGGTTTTTTTGTTGAGCTATTGAATTATATGTCTGAGCCAGGTAGACGAAACCTGACCTGATGACCTGATACCGTTGTTTTTGTAAGAGGTGCAGCTTTGACTCATTAAGCGAGAAAGAGAGAGAGAGAGAGAGAGAGAGAGAGAGAGAGAGAGAGAGAGAGAGAGAGAGAGAGAGAGAGAGAGAGAGAGAGAGAGAGAGAGAGAGCACCATGATATATGCTCACACGTGTTCTGATAACAATCCCTGTAACACAACAGCAAATTGACTCATAACCTCCGCTGTCGCTGTAAACAACACGTCTATTTGCTGTCTCTTAACTCTTCTCATAACTTCCTCACCACCACCTGCGTTGGCACTGAGAATTAGTGAAGAGTGTAACAATGTAGCCAGCGTTCTGCAGCAGGGAAGGCAGCAAAAAATATATGCATGAGAGTAAAGGAAAAAGAGGAGTCGAAGAATATTACTGGTGTTTTGTATACGTGGATTTAGAAGAGACCAGGATGGGATAGAATAAATATGAAGGAGGAAACTTTAGTGTAATAATAGCTTTAATACTTCACACCATGAATCAGAAAATAATAAGAAATAGATAAACAAGATGATAATAATGATAGGAAAAAAATCACCTTGTCCAATTCAGGTAGCGAAGTACATGTTCTGAATACTGATGAAGAACAAGGCGATAGTCGACTTGTTTAATTCTTTCACTGCGATGTACACCACAATACACAGTCCCAAATCAGCGAAATCTTAACAAGAATCGACAAGAGAGAAAGGACAATAAAAAAAGCGTATGTTGAGCAGTCTTTAGTTAATAGAATGCTTTCAGACGGCAGTGTGTTGAGGCGAAAGATCTCGGTGGTGGTTTGTTAATAAGGAATGTGAACCAAATCGCAGGAAAAGTGTTAAGACGAAGGATATCACAAGTGGCGACTGCTGTTCAGGTGTACATTGCAATTAGTGCAGAGAAAAAAGCGTCTCACACTGACCTACCTCTGTAATATACACACAGGTGATGCAAACATATGCATACATGCATAAATATACCCTTACATGTGTTCAGTGTGGCAGATGACCGATAGCATGTACATATGTGTGTGTGTGTGTGTGTGTGTGTGTGTGTGTGTGTGTGTGTGCGTGTGTGTGTGTGTGTGTGTATGTGTGTGTGTGTGTGTGTGTGTTTGCCTCACTGCTTTTACCTAACCCTGATTTTTCTTGTTGTGACTTCCCAATGTTGTGCTTCCTTGTTTCGTGTATGAGAGTGTGTCGCTTCTAGACAAGTGTTAATGTAAGTGAGTACGTATTATGAAACAGTACATTTTATTAGACTGGTCTCTGTCTCTCTCTCTCTCTCTCTCTCTCTCTCTCTCTCTCTCTCTCTCTCTCTCTCTCTCTCTCTCTCTCTCTCTCTCTCTCTCTATCTATCTATCTATCTATCTATCTATCTATCTATATATATATCTATATATCTATCTATCTAGCTGTTTATCTATCTATCTATCTATCTATCTATCTATCTATCTATATCTATCCATCTATCTATCTATCTATCTAGCTATTCATCTATCTATCTATCTATCTAAATACCATTTAACGATTTGGCAGAGTATATAGATGAAAAGACTAATCTAAAACATTAGTACTATTTAAAACCGCTTTCTAAATCACTTCCGCTCGTATATTGATTATCTTTAATAGGCAATAGCTGAGATGACACCGATTGTTAAGAGTTTTTATGGTTCCATTGATATATTAACAATATTTATGCATTGTTTATAGGAAAAAAGACCTGAGATTATTTTAATACTTTATTTATAAATTAGAAGTGTGGAGGAAAGGGACGTCAAATATAGAGGTTTCAGTGTCTTACCTCAACTTACAGCTCCTCTGAAGAAAATTCAGGTATTCCCATCAGTATAGTGGTAATATAAAAACCTACACACAGTAAAACCCGACTAATTATCTGTGAACCATTTAAAAACAATCCTAAGGAAAATTGAAAGTGACTTGATCCCTTTAGTACTAAGGCACATTTTTTCCACAAGTTTTCGGTGTTATTCGAAGATTTTACAGATGTTAAGAAGGGTCTATGAAGGTCAGAAGATCAATGGCGAGATTCTGTACTATTTCAATCCTCACATGAGTTTCCGAAGCTGTATAAGATCGACAAATGATAAGCAGAATGAATGTGAAATGCGTTCTGGTAGTGAACGGGTTAAAACACTGGAACAGGACAGAGCAGGAGAGCCAGACACCTCAGCGATACAGGAGCAATGCACTCCACAAAAAAGCCTTCCCCCTCGTCGCCACCCCCACGTAGCTGGAGCAGAACTGACGGACGTGACTCCCCTCAAGGACGGCACGTTTCAGACAGACAGACAGACGGGCGGACTGACACTGTGACATTCCAGACGATTAGAAAGGTATCTTCATGCGGTGTGAAATTGTGAACAAATAAAAATTCAGGTGAGAGACACACACGCGCACGTAATTAAAGTACATTTTTTTCTCCCTTTGAAAACCTAATGAGTAATCTCTCTCTCTCTCTCTCTCTCTCTCTCTCTCTCTCTCTCTCTCTCTCTCTCTCTCTCTCTCTCTCTCTCTCTCTCTCTCTCTCTCTCTCTCTCTCTCTCTATCTATCTATCTATCTATCTATCTATCTATCACAATATAAACCCCTACTAAACTCGTGTAGTCTTCCTGTATCAGCCCTCGACGAGACCCTGTGTTCCCTATAATGAGGTGTTGGTGCCTCCAGGCTTCACTGGGGTACATGTTCGATGACTAACAAAAACATGATTTCATTACGATTAGCTCTTGTAGTAGCGACATGAGGAGGAGGAGGAGAAGGATTGGTGTTGCGGTAGTAGTATTTCCTTTATCACAAGTCTTCTGCGTATGTCTCTCTTTCCAAAAACACTTGCATGACAAAGATCGGAAGGACATACCACGGCTGTCGTGCGCACACACACACACACACACACACACACACACACACACACACACACACACACACACACACGTCTTTCATTTCCTCTTTCCTTTTCCTCTTCCCCTTAGTGATCACGTGTTTTCTTCCCCATTTCCCCTCCCTCTCCCATGATGACACACGGGAATCCCCCTGTCCTCCCCCTCATGAACCTTCCTCTCTCTTCTCGTTTATGTTATTGTTGTCTGTATACCATATATGTGTATTGTGTGTAATACATATTTCCTGAAGGGGCTTTGATCTCTCTCTCTCTCTCTCTCTCTCTCTCTCTCTCTCTCTCTCTCTCTCTCTCTCTCTCTCTCTCTCTCTCTCTCTCTCTCTCTCTCTCTCTCTCTCTCTCTCTCTCTCTCTCTCTCTCTCTCTCTCTATCTATCTGAATAACTGGAAAAATCAGGTTATATTTATTCTTCCGTGATCTATTTATAGCCTTTTTTTCTATATATCATGGTCTAGTTTTAACTCAAGTTGTAGGCGACTGTATTTGTTTTTGTGCTCTATGTGTGTGTGTGTGTGTGTGTGTGTGTTGCAGCCACGTGGTGAGCCGTAGTAGTATGTTTTGATGGTGGCGGACTGGCGTGGTGTATTGGTGTAGTTCATAGGACGGTGCATACGTGGTGTGGTGATGGATGGTAATGGTGTGGTAGTGTGGTGTACTTTTGAATGGAGTGGTGAGTGTTTTGTTTAGTGGCGCGTGGAGAATCTAAATATGGTGTGTGGTGTGGCGGTGCGGTGTAGTGTGGTAGGTGTGGTGTGGTGGCTTGAATCACTCCGCAGAGAAATACGTAATAAGAGTCACGTGGTGCAGGCATGTGTGTGTGTGTGTGTGTGTGTGTGTGTGTGTGTGTGTGTATGTGTGTGTGTGTGTGTGTGTGTGTGTGTGTCTCGCCTTCGCTAACCCTTCGGAGCCCCAGGGGTCATCATCCCCTGACCTTGCAGGCGGGCGGGAGGGCGGCCACTCCCCCCCCCCCCTTCACCTGCCTTCCCCTCCCCATTCTGCAGTCTCTCACCGTGTACCCCTGTGTCTGCCCGCGCTCTCCTTCCTCACTCCCTCCTTACACTCCCTCGTGCTCACTCCCTCACGTTATGATCTAATTTATAATACTCGTCCTGACAGGCTCTCCCAGCAGCCTCTTCCCGCTCTCCTTCGTCCGTTATCTCCGCGGTATTCCCTCCTGTTCCTCACTTTCAGATTCCCCAAAAATTCCACACATTCGTTAACTCAAGTAATTTTTTGTGGGTAGCAAATATTTATACATGGGAGTAATTACAGGAGAGACACCCTAATTGCAACCAGGAGTAAGGAAGGGCGCCTTAGTTAGGGCTGGCGGGCACAGGCAGGAGGTCAACAGCCCATGCCCTTCGCGGTCGAGCTGAAGGAGAGACGCTGTCCTAGCAGATTACCCGCGCCGCCACCACCTGCCGCCCACACATAGCTCCTCCTCCTCCTCCTCCTCCTCTTCCTCCTCCTTCTCCTCCTCTTCCTCCTCCTGCTGGGCTCCCTTCCCCGCCTCTGTAGCGTGGCGTGGCGGCAGCGTTATCGTGGTCACCTCCCGCAGGTGTGTTCGTCGCGTGGCAGCTGCCGCCGCCCTGTCCTGGCTCATGACCTTCGCTGGTTCACACACCCGCCCACTCAGCCTGGCTTGTGTATATTAGGAGGAATCTTTTTTTGTTCGTGCTCCAGTGAATGTTTCCATCGTCACGCAACACTGACTATTGTTTTTCTCCCGTTTTTTCTCTCTTTCTCTGTTACTAATTTACAATTAGTGTACTCGCCACAACAACTGCGTTGATAACTTTTTATTTTTGGTTTACGTGTGTGTGTGTGTGGTGTGTGTGTGTGAGAGAGAGAGAGAGAGAGAGAGAGAGAGAGAGAGAGAGAGAGTGTGTGTGTGTGTGTGTGTGTGCGTGTGTCATAGTCAAAGTGTCTGTCGTCACGCTTGTTTTTTTTTCAGTTTTCGTATCCCTTTCTCTGTTGAATGTAGTATGATATACTGTTGCCTGAATGTCGGCAGTTATTATTTATCGCCGCACCATCATCTCCCTTGTAGTTACGCTGTGCCGCAGCTGCTCTGCTTCCACGGAGTATGATGCGTGATGGAAGGTCACCAACCAGCCAATGAGCCAGCCATGTCATGCGGCAGCGTGTTCGTCTTTGTTATGAGGACTGTAATTTCTTGATTTTGTTGTGCTGGACGCGACCCGAGAGCTGCGGCGTCAAGCGCGACGGCGGCGGCGGTCGCGTGGCAGCTGTTGCCTTCCATACGCCATGACCTTCGAGGGTTCATAGACTTTTGGGGACAGAACGCCACCTGGCCTATAGGAACCGTCAGTTTTGCATCCGCCTTTTGCAGGTGTGGTGGTCGCGTGGCAGCTGCCGAGCTCTTCATGACCTTCGGAAGTTCAAAGACTCTCCTGATCGAGACGTCGGGCGCCATCTGGCCCAACGACGGGCACGACTTTGTTAAGGTCTTCTCTCAAGGTCGGGGCATCGGTGTGTCAGACGGGCAAGAGGGGCGAAGGTGGAGCTGAGACCGCATGGAATTTGCGGTATAAGAGATGGGTGGGGGAGACGACAGTGGCCGTTGTGGGAGTTTGTGTTGCTGCTCGAACTCGCCCTTTGAGGCCTTGGATTCATGGCAGGTGGCTGAGGTTGCTCGGTATTTCCGGTATACTGGTGGATGTGTGGGAAGGAAGCGTCACTATTTGGGAGACTTTGTATTGTTACTCAAAGTCATCCTCAGACCTTGTTGTAATGGCAGGCGGACGGCGAAGTGGTCATCTCCGAGTCTTGCTGTAAGTAAATGTAGCCAGAGAATCATCTAGAAACATGATATGAAGATTTAATGCTCTAGTAAAATGACTTGAAAGAGGCACACAACGAGCAGAGATGAGTAATGAATGTTATTAAACGTGCAGTGGATTCATACTGTTAATAGCGGCACTTAAGAACTCCGGGGAATGCAGTACAAGCGAGAAGGGAATTAATTAGTCATTCAGGTGTGTATGTAAAGGAAGAGATTACCCGATAATACCCTGGAGCACCTCTTTGATACGGGCCGCTGAACGAGACTCATAACCATGCAGTCCAGGAAAGTCTCTGATAGCAAGGACGGCAGCAAAGGGGCAGACATCCACCGCAAGGCAGACTTTGAGGTCCCGCCACGGCCTTGCTAGTGCCGGAGGGACGTGCTGCTGCAAGATACACTCAACTTAGACGTGTAGATGCCGATGTACCATGAGATAAGCAGACTAAGGAGGCGATAAACATCCTGGTAAATTTGCTAGCACATATTAGTGACACACACACACACACACACACACACACACACACACACACACACACACACACACACACACACACACACACACACACACACACACACACACTTCCTCTAGTTGCGTGTTATCCAAGACGCAACAAACATATCTCACGTAGAAGCACGAGGCATTGAGTCAGCTGATCTTAGGAGGAAAACGGAAATACTCATATGAACAATCCATTCTCGTGTGTGTGTGTGTGTGTGTGTGTGTGTGTGTGTGTGTGTGTGTGTGTCCAGGATGTGTGTCCAGGAACGGCTTAGTAAAGAGCGTCCTTGTGTCCCACAAAACCAGGAAAGAGGGAGAGAAAGGGAGGCGAAAAGGAACGCACCTAATCTCTCTCTCTCTCTCTCTCTCTCTCTCTCTCTCTCTCTCTCTCTCTCTCTCTCCCTCTCTCCGGAAATGGTGAAAACGGCTAAGGAATAAAAAAAAAAAAAAGAGCAAAGATCTTAAAAGGTGGATATCTCAATGGGTCTTTTACGGGAAGTGGCGAGAGAGAGAGAGAGAGAGAGAGAGAGAGAGAGAGAGAGAGAGAGAGAGAGAGAGAGAGAGAGAGAGAGAGAGAGAGAGAGAGAGGATACAGAGTGGCAGAGAATAATTTAGAAAAAGAAATAAAAAACTGACATGCAGGCAACAAAGATGAGGCACAGACTAACGGACCGCGTGAGTGAGTGAGTGAGTGAGTGAGCGAAAGACGGCAAACGAGAAAACAAGAAAATCAAAAGAGAAAGACGGAAAAAAACAAGGAGAAAACAAAGATGGAGAGGAAGAAAATGATCAAGGAAAAAAAGAACGAGGAGTAAATAAAAATTGTGAGAAAGAAAGAATAAAGAAAAAGAAAGAAAAAAAAAGGTTCTAGAGGAGGAAGGAACATTACCTATGAGTATGTACCTGTTGTCCTTCACCCCTATTCTCCCCATCCCTTCACCCCACCGCACCCCACCCCACCCCACCCGGCCCTTCCTTTCCCTCCTTCCTTCCATCCATCCCTCGCTCACTCACTCCCAACAACTTACTGCTTTTGTGCCCTCACGGATTTTGGGAATTATCCTTTCAGTGGGTACAAAGGAACCTGTTTACTGTACAGATTCAGTTCGAGGATCACTTTAATATACGAGTATGGTGTTACCGCCGCTTTGCCCCACTCAATATAACTTTCCCAGCAAGACAGGCAGCGAGGGATTTGAGAGCAGGTAAGAAGGAACTTTTCTCTCCCTACCAGAGAACGAAGGATGTACCACTTGACGTAACTCTGTGCAGCGATGTGATCTCTCTCTCTCTCTCTCTCTCTCTCTCTCTCTCTCTCTCTCTCTCTCTCTCTCTCTCTCTCTCTCTCTCTCTCTCTCTCTCTCTCTCTCTCTCTCTCGCGAAAAATAAAAAGATCCGATCAAGTGTCAGTCTCCAAATTGAAGTCAAAAGGGATGATAAAAATTCTAGGATGTGTCTTAGAGCAAGGAAGAGTTGGAAAGTCTAGTAGTATAAGTGGTCGTAAGAGTATAGACGCGTGGGAAGTTGAAGGAAGCCCTCTATATGTTTGTTGGGAGATCGTTTGTATCTCCGCCTGTCTTTCATAATTGTCCACACGCACGTTGGGTTTAGTCTCCAGTTAGAAATACTTAGTGGTTGAGAATGATGAAGTATTGTTTTGCTCACCTCAGGAGTTTATTGAGATCTGGAGAAGATATTAAGGATGTAGTGGTAGTGGTGGTAGTAGTAGTAGTAGTAGTAGTAGTAGGATAATGATAATGATAATGATAATGATGATAATGATGATGATGATGATGAAAACGACGATAAAGAAATGTAATGATATGCACTGTTTACAGTTTTTACAGTTTTGCATATTTAAGTGCGCATATTGATAGAGTCATGTACTTATTCCCTCCCCCTCCCCCCCCTCCCTCTCTCTCTCTCTCTCTCTCTCTCTCTCTCTCTCTCTCTCTCTCTCTCTCTCTCTCTCTCTCTCTCTCTCTCTCTTTGCAGTGTTTATTTTCCAGCTTTTCATGCAAGCAGTCTCTTTCAGTGTTGTTTCATTGCTTCTTTCAGTTATTCTTTTCCTTATCCTCTCCTCTCTTTCTCCCTAAATGTACCTTTTCCTCTCGTTCTTCGTCTACTACTACTACTACTACTACTACTACTACTACTACTACTACTACCACTGCAACAATGTTTTTATTTTTTCCTCGTCACCTTTTTTCTGTATTCTTCCCTTTGTTCCAGCATCTATTTTTCTTTATACAGAAACCATTGTATTTTTTGCATTATTCTCCTGTACACCTACAAACACTTTGTCTCCTAAACAAAGAAACGTATGATGTGAAGAACGACGTACATTTGTTACCTAAACGTAAGCATAGACATTCGTACGCAATTAAATGAATGTATGCACCTGTACATACACACAGACAAAGAAAAACATATACAACAAGTATACATATAAACATACCTACATATATCTGTACATAAACACACATTTAAATCCTACAATCTTTCACCTCTATCGTAAAAGTAAATAAAAGATGAGACAGAAAAAAAATAACGTAATTGGCGCTTGTTATAAAAATGGCAGTGAAGAGTGTGATAGCGTAACATTCCCTCTGCTATGGGTGTGTGAGGTATGGGTTGTGGCGGACCTGCTGTGTGGTGCATGATGGGTGTGATGCGTCGGTGGTGGGAGTGTGTTGTGTGAGTAACGAGGGTATTGCGGTCGTGTTGTGAATGTGTTGTAGGTGTCATAGGGGATGTGATGAGTCGTTGTGGGCGTGCTGAGAGTGTTACATGATGCTCTGGCTGTGGTGTGGGTGTATTGTGGATGCTGTAGCCGTGGGCGTGATGGTTATGTTGCAAGATACTATGGTGGTATTATGGGTATCATGGAGTGTTGTGTGGGTGTGTGGGCGCGTTAAGACTTGTACAGTACGCGTGAGTGTATTGGAATAAGTGGATATCAATGGTTCTCTTTGTCCATATGAACGAGTTTCTGTCTAAATGGTTCTAAATAAATAACATCTAGCAGAGATCTTTATAATGAGGTAATG
>CM035205.1:14457915-14469528 GCA_020233015.1 Callinectes sapidus | reverse complement strand
GAGAGAGAGAGAGAGAGAGAGAGAGAGAGAGAGAGAGAGAGAGAGAGAGAGAATGTCCCCACCTATAATCTGTCTTCTATTCGTCTCCACCACTCTACTTTTCATTACTGCAATAAAACCACTGTTATAAAAGCAAATGCGTCTTCAATCTTTACCTGATCAATCATTTGTGGGAGAAGTAGAAGCAGCATTTGAATCTTCTTTCTCTCTCTCTCTTTATTTTCCCCATGACGTGCTGTGTCAGTTGTAGAATCAAAGGATTCGCTGGGTCGTGAGGACAGAATCCCATCATCAACTTACGCTTCACTGACCCTAAGAAGCAATCAAGTGGTTTCTAGTTTTCCTTTCTGATTTATTGGCATTTATTAACAACGCTCATTTTCTTTTTTTGAGTGCATAGTAGTAGTAGTAGTAGTAGTAGTGGTGGTAGTAGTAGTAGTAGTAGTAGTAGTAGTAGTAGTAGTAGTAGTAGTAGTAGTAGTAGTAGTAGTATGGTAGGAAGTAGGAGTGAGGAGCAATAGATTATTATTATGCATTATTAGTATTATATTATTATTATTATTATTATTATTATTATTATTATTATTATTATTGTTATTATTATTATTATTGTTATTATCATTATTATTATTATTGTTATTATCATCATTATTATTATTATCATCATTGTTATTATTGTTACTATTATTAGTTCCTGTAGTAGTTGTTGTTATTGTGTGAATTTTCGTTGAGTAAGCAATACTTCGGTAATTAGGTTTATATATTTAACTTGACTGTCTTTCTGTCTTCCTCTGTTTTATCTATGCCAATGACACTCTCACTTTTTCGAACTTCACTGATTATGAGTAAACCTGTATTTCTTTCTCTATAGTCTCCCTGTTGACTCACTGACTTGCCGAGCCTCATATGACAGACATTGGGTTTTGAAGCTGCAGAAGGGCCGGGAAAGGAAAAAAAGGGGTGGGGGGATAGAGGGGTAGGGAAGAATGGGATGGTAGACACGCGCGCTTGTGTTATTGGCCAAAGTTTTCCGAGTTATATTTGAACATCAGACCTGTCAGTTGTCTTAAGATGCTTCTGTCAATGGTTACTGATCAAAGAAGAAGCTTGCAGCACTTATCTTGTAATGTTCCCTCTCCTCCCTCTCACTCTTCTTCTTCTCCCCTCCTCCTCCATTTCCCTCCACTTCTTTCTCTTCTCTCTTCCTCTTCCTCCACTTCTTTTCCCCCTCTTCTCCTCTACCTCCTTCTTCTCCTCCTCCTCCTACACTTCTTTCTCCCCTCTCCTCCTCCTTCTCCTCCTACACTTCTTTCTCTCCTCTCTTCCTCCTCCTCCTCCTCCTACACTTCTTTCTCTCCTCTTCTCCTCCTCTCCCTCCTTCTACACGTCTTTCTCCCCTCTCTTCCTCCTCCTTTTGTCTTTTCTTTTTCCTTCTTCACCACACCACGCCACGCCATCAATGCCGCGACTCCACTATTAGAAATATAAAAATATCTCAAGTTGAAGCTACGTTGAAGGATGTTTTGCTCTATGGTTTTAGTCACATGTTACAAAAAAAGGATGTTTTGTTTTACGGTTTTAATCACATATATATTACAAAAAAAAAAATCTTATAATTAACAGGAGACTTTGAAAAACAGTCGAGGTGAGAGAGTAAGGCATTTCTGACTAAATATCTGCTCATTATCTCACTCCAACCCTTAAGCAAACTGTAGGTAAACGTGTATTTGCATTTCGCAGGACATTTTCATGATTCTAATGATCATCAAACAAAAAAAATCTTTACCATCGACAAAAAATGACCCTGGAGAAAGTGACTGATTATCTGCGTGTGCTTCGGAAATACATGTAGTCGTGACGAGAGAACAAAGCGTTACGAGCACAAGATTGAGTGAGCTCAGCGGCGGGGACAAGCTGAGTCTGTGAAGCGCTGTCGTGTTTACCGAGACGAACATGTTTGTGATTATTTCGTCACGAGAGAGAGAGAGAGAGAGAGAGAGAGAGAGAGAGAGAGAGAGAGAGAGAGAGAGAGAGAGAGAGAGAGAGAGAGAGAGAGAGAGAGAGGAGAGAGAGGAGAGAGAGAGAGAGAGAGAGAGAGAGAGAGAGAGAGAGAGAGAGAGAGAGAGAGAGAGAGAGAATAATACTTCGAATGATATTGGTTTTGTCAGTCTCAAATTTTGATACGCACATAATTATTCACAACAAATGAAAAAGCAGAGCATTATTAAGAAGAGTCCGCTCCGTATGACTCTAATAAAATGGGACGATGAATCTCAGGGTGTATTTTAATGTGTGTGTGTGTGTGTGTGTGTGTGTGTTAACAGTACGTGCATGCGCGCGCGAACATCTCTTGTCTTTGTGCAATTCCCTGTCCTACCTCCTCCTTTATTTTCTTCCCCCCTGCCTCCTTCCCTCCCTCAGCATCTCCATTACTTCTTCTCCCTCCCTCCCATTCACTTCTCAGAAATACGTGGTGGCCATTAAACAAATTAGGTAGCGACTTCAAACCATAATGATTTTTCCCTCTAGTCTTGATGGGAGTGACATTACACGCTGGGTTATTTTCTACAGATCATTAAATGAAGCAAGAAAAGGGAAACTGAGATGTCACAAGCATACGTATACCCTGAACATAATTAATCTGATGAGTTTTAAAACCAATTCTAGTACATACGAGATGTTTTGTTATTGCACTATTGACATGGTCTCCAACTAATTACATACGTAACGAAAAATTGAAGTTACTCACGTACAAAATTAAATAAGAAAGGCAAAGTAATTACAGAGAAAGCAGAAAAAATAGCGTCACCACAACATTATCTTTTGTTCTTGTAACTTCGCTAAGAGTGAGAGGGCTGAGGGATGAGAGGCATCAGAGAGTCCTATTGCATGCGCTTAACCCCTCCAGTTGTGGGACGCATTTTTATCATGAGTTTTTAGTGTGATTAGATTATTTTATTGACAATAGGAAGGGTCTATGGAGATTGAGAATAATAGTCAGCGTCTTCGCTATCTTAATACCGACACAAGTTTCTGAGGCTGTATAAAGTCGCCAGAAAGTAAGAGAATAAATATGAAAATGCACCCCAGTACTGAAATGGTTATCCTATATAATGATTGATAAGATTATGTATATTGTTATCTATCTTTGCATGATGGTTCTGTTGATGAAGGCAAACTGCATATCAATATTTCTTTTTTATCATGCATGAATTTATATGTTGAAACAAATACCTCGTTTCTCTCTCTCTCTCTCTCTCTCTCTCTCTCTCTCTCTCTCTCTCTCTCTCTCTCTCTCTCTCTCTCTCTCTCTCTCTCTCTCTCTCTCTCTCTCTCTCTCTCTCTCTCTTGTTTATCATTTGTAAAATTCTTATTTCACCATTTCAGTTTGAGTGTTATCATGGTAAATGAAGCCTGAGTGCAAAAAAAAAAAATAAAAAGTTTTGATATGGCAAGAACCACATTCTAAAACTCACTTTTTCCAAGGATACAGCTGATTAGTAAAGTTCTAATGAGTATTTTCTTTTTTTCGCTGATGTCGGAGAAACATTGCTCAACTACCATCAATACCACGAAAGCATACTTGAAAGCATAACTTATCTTTCTACATCAATAACAAGCTATACCACGCAATCCTTTAAGATACAGAGTGCAAGAAAAAAAAGAAAAAAAAGAGAAAGAAGGAAGGCAAGAAAAGAAAGTCTGGCAGCGAAACCTTTTATAAATGTCTGAAATTAGAATAGATACTTCTGAATCACCTTTGAAAACTAATACAATATGACTACAACAGTCAAGTAATCAAAGTTTGTGTGTGTGTGTGTGTGTGTGTGTGTGTGTGTGTGTGTGTGTGCCGTGTTGATAGCTGCGAAGCACGAACGCACACACACACACACACACCTATATATAGTGTTGGTTGGAGGAGCAATCTGGCGGGCCCTTTATGATGTGTTCTGATTCTTCCCCCGGGAGGAATGAGCCACACGATGATTGCTGCTTGGCTTACTGTTCCTCGTTTTCTGAACCGCTACCCTCACGTGTTGCGAGGATGATAACATAGGAGGCAGCTCGCACCGCCTCCGCCACCCACTCATACACGATTTCACACACGTATCCCATCTTCACACCATATCATTTGCTAACAAGACTTCATATGTGTCTCATTTCTCGGCACAGGTTTGTTTCTTTACCTGCCAAACTATCAAAAGACATTCATTTCATTGACTAATGCCACGGAGTTATTATGTAATAGTGTGTAATACGTAGTGTGGAGAGTTTTACTTACCTTCTTCATTAGCATGTCTTGTCACATTAAATTGCCAAAGGCCTGAGATCGCTCGCCGGGATACAACCTTCTTGTATTCCATGTAATCGACATAAAATAACAAGAACAAGCTACTTTTTTTTTTCAGTCGCTCATCAGACTATAATGATAATTGTGCGTGGTGTTCTCAAAGTTGGTCGTCCAATTATTCTGGTAACAAGTTGTGTAGGCTTGTGCTCCTTGTAATGACAGGATGGATCTCTTTGGTTCACGAGTAGATTGTAAGGAGACTTTGATCGCCTACATAATGTCTGTGTGTGTGTGTGTGTGTGTGTGTGTGTGTGTGTGTGTGTGTGTGTGTGTGTGTGTGTGTGTGCGCGCGCGCGCGTGTGTGCGTGCGTGCGTGGGTGCGTGGGTGCGTACGTGCGTGCGTGAATCTCCAACCCCATCCATTTTTCTGTAGGTTGCACAGGGACCACGAAAAGGAACACCAGTGAGTCATGAGTCATTCTACTCTGCAGGATAAGAAAAATGACCTCCGTGAAGACTTAAGCAAACATCCGAAGGTCTTTAAAATGAGGAATGCCATGGTAAATCAAGTTGGGAAGGAAAGGCAGAGACAAATGTGTATGAGTGAGTGAGTAGTAGAGCAGGTGCGTTGTCTCAGAAGTCAGTTCACGAAGCAGCCTGCAACGAGTGTCCGGAGTATGGAGATAGGAGGAGTGTCAGTCAGAATGCAATTACAGTAAGGAGGAGACATTATTGGACGATACACGTTTGAAAATTTATATACTAAAGAAGCGACAGGATAACATATACATTTTTTTATCAATAAGGGAAACGAAAAGAAGAGAAATAGAAGAAAACAGAAAATCCGGACACTGCAAAGGGACAAGTAAGGGACGGTCGTTTTAAGGGTAGCATTACTGACTTGTCCTTGTGTGGAGAACCGTTCCCAGCGCTCAGTCCTGGTCAGCGTGTCAAAAAACCCAAACAATCATGTAGTTCTAAAGATATACATGCCCTACAGCACGCATTCCGTAAAGATATCAACCAAACCTTGAATAAACCTTACCGGCTGAGGATAAATGAGAAACATGCACGAAAAGAAAACAGAAAGAGACACACGACAGTATAGAAATTCATTACTCTGTTTTTTTTTCTGAAGCTCAATATCGAAAAGCAAACACAAATTCCCCATGTCACACACCCACAGCTATCCACCTACATCCCTCAACCCTCCCCTTCCCTCGACTACCCACACACACACACAGCACTACCTCACGTTTAGCTGCGTGGGCGTGAAGTTAGAAAGCTATTTTTAGAGTATACGTTCGTTTCTAAGAGATAGATAGATAGATAGATAGATAGATAGATAGAGAGAGAGAGAGAGAGAGAGAGAGAGAGAGAGAGAGAGAGAGAGAGAGAGAGAGAGAGAGAGAGAGAGAGAGAGAGAGAGAGAGAGAGACGCCCTGGATTCTGAAATATCACTTATTGATCTGTAGCGTGTTCCGACAGGCAAAGGGAAGGAGGAGCAAGGGGAGGAGAGAGGGACAAAATGCAGAAGGGAGAAAGAGAATGAGAGTTAAGATCCCATAAAGGAGACAGGGAGGATAAGCAAAGGTAGCGAGAGAGTGTAAGGAAGAGAGACGCCCGGTGGGATATGATAAAAGGTCTTAATCTAGTTTACGAGGAATAGCGTGGGTCGTGTAAGGTGTTGAGTGAAGGTAGCACATGAGTCGATCACACCCACACCCATCCACCCACCCACACACCCACCCACACACCCACACACACACACACACACACCCACACACACACACACACACACACACACACACACACACACACACACACACACAGAGCTATTTATCTATTTATTCATTTATTATCCAATACAAATTATGAAAAATTACGTGAAGAAAAACGCACAGAAAAAAGTTGCTGAAGAACTACATAATATCTAATTTCCGTAGACTTTGCAAGGACTCTTGTCAATTCTACGTGCCTGCTTTCTCTCTCTCTCTCTCTCTCTCTCTCTCTCTCTCTCTCTCTCTCTCTCTCTCTCTCTCTCTCTCTCTCTCTCTCTCTCTCTCTCTCTCTCTCTCTCTCGATATAAGGCCTTCAAAGACATCCCCTGGTACTCGCTGCGTCGCTCGCTAAACAAGGGTATTATTCTCCTTTTTGTTCCTTCCAAGGCTGCTAAATCTGCCAAGCCCTCGAAATAGCCTCTTTCCAGCAGCATTTACCGTCCTGCCTCGTGCCCTGGGATTCCACTGCACAAGGATAGCAAACTCCATGCTGCCTCATCGCTCTTTGCACCGCCGCCTGCATTCACCACTTGCTTGTAACAACTGACAGCCATCTTTTCTCGGCGTAATGCTTAGTGTCTTACTCTCTCCCGCGGGAAAAGATTGTGTTCTCATGAAGAGGGGACTTTGAGACTTATTAATGGCACTGAAGGCTTAAATACACACACACACACCTACACACCTACACACACCCACACTCCTACACACACACACACACACACACACACACACACACACACACACACACACACACACACACACACACCCACACACACCCACACACACACACACACACACACCCACACACACACACACACACACACACACACACACACACACACACACACACACACACACACACACACACACACACACACACCCACCTCACCCACACACACTCACCCACCCACACACACACACCCACCCCCCACCCACCCACCCACACACACACACACACACACACACACGCGCGCACACTCGTCCTGGCATACCCTTGACGTTTCATGCTGACCAAGTGTCCGCAGATGAAAGAA
This sequence comes from Callinectes sapidus, assembly GCA_020233015.1. NCBI lineage: Eukaryota > Metazoa > Arthropoda > Malacostraca > Decapoda > Portunidae > Callinectes > Callinectes sapidus. The sequence goes on along the minus strand of CM035205.1, from coordinate 14,462,422 downwards.
GGCATTTAGTTCCTTTCATCTGATGTCGCAAATTTCAACACTTCACTCTGCAGTCTCCGCCAGAGGAGCAGCGTGTTACGATTCTAGGATAAAAAGTATCAGGAAAAAGAGTAACAAGATAAACCTAACCTAACCGTTATTTTTTTCCTGAAACTTCCTTTCCGATTACCGGGTGTGACATCTCTAAGTCTTATTAAAGAAACATGATAGCGTTATAAGTTTTATAATCACACGAACACAAAACCGGCACTTCTACGTAGGAAATCGTGAGGGGGTCAGTATTGAGCTTAATTCGGCAAAATGATAAGTACGGGGAGCTGCAGGAAGTCATCAGGCCTACACGAGGGAGGTTCTTGTATATTAGCAATGCATAATTACTTAGTTATGTACATAAATTAACATAGGGAAAAATAACATTCAAATTCTTGTTCCTTTACAAGATTTAACACATTTTCTACCTTTCTAACGTACTTAAGTATTTCATGTCCTACGAAACGTGAGGTGGTAAGGAATGTACGTAGAGGAGAGAGTGGAAGTGAGTGAAGGAGCACGCTGCTACCAGGCACTCACTTCAGCACATAAGACAGCAGGTGATGGCTTCACTTTTACCTTCCCTCAGCGACCAGTCAGCGAGAATATCGAGCAACTGAGAGGGGGTTAGGCTGGGAGGGAGGGAGGGAGGGAGAGAATCACGTGGTGTTCCTCGCTGGCGACAGGCTGTAGAACCACTTCCCATAACACCTGCAGGTTAACAGTCTGGCTGGGAGGCAGAGTGGCAAGGTTATATGCACGTAGCAGCGTGAGTATAGCGCCTTATGGGAGTGTTGTACTTTAATACCCTGCTTTGATTTACTTCTTAACGTCGTAGTTTGGGTTCAGTTCTCCCTATTTAGGACTGCCTGTGTCGTATTTCCTCTTGAGATAGCTCAGTGTTGTAAGCGTAAAGAGAAGAGAGGGAAGTGACAAACATGATACATTATTTCTCTAACGAATATCTCAAGAAAAGTCTAACAAAAATGTAGAAAATAAGCCACTATTCATATTTTCTAAATGTCTCATCTCATTTACAGTTTCTCCAAAAGATAAGAATGTCAAGAATGTTGTAGGATTGCAGGAATGGTAACGGAGACGAGAGCAGTAATGAAGGACTTGACGCTAAACTATAAAGATGCTGACTATGTAACTTTACTTATGCATTCCTGAAGTGATCGATATGACAACGAGCGTTGGTGGTTTGTACTTTAACAACTGGATACGTGTTCCTTAAGGTGTCTCTCATGCGTCTCTCGTTGCCAGATTCTTCCACCTCTTACATAATACAATACATCCCCTCCCTTTTTTAAAACAATGGCCGGCGCTAAACAATACGACATCCGTCCTCCGTTATAATTATTTGTTCTCATTTCATAATAAGGTTGTTGCTTAAATGCAGTGTAAAGGGAGGCGAGGTGCATTCTTGCCGAGGTGTTCTTTTTCTTTGAACTTAAAACGCTTTGAGGTTCTTTTGTTCTGGCTCTTACTCGTCGTACACCGCTTAGACACGACGCACAGAGAATAATAATATAGCGTTGCTTCTACAAGCCGCTCTCTGTTTCTTTGCAGGCTCGCAGTGAAAGAAGAAAAGAAGGTAATTGTCGTTTCCTGTTAGTTGGCCTTAAAAGTGCCACTTATCGTGCCCGGTGACGTTTGGTGAGAATGACTCTAGTGAAAAGAAAAGTAAAAAAGTGATTTCTTCATGATTAATGTTTAAATTACATATGTAAGAATCATATTCACTTTCATATATCAGTCTATCCACGGAGCGTTCATTTTCTTAAAAAGGCCACGTTAGCAGCTCAAACTTATAAGCAGTTACACATTAGCTTTCACTGTTCGTTCCTTCCGCCCTCAGTTGATATCAGACACACCATCAAGTGTAGCATGCGATGACAAAGGCGAGTAGTGGACACTTGGAGGGAAGTCAGTTTTACCTTGGCTTTGTGCGACCATCTTGCCTGGCTCAGTTCATGACAGGCGCTCATCTGGCAATGCTGTCCGAAAAGTGGACCTAAAAATTTGCCTGTTAACGATAGACCTATTACGTAGATATCAGAGTGAATGTACAGTATAACATGTTCAACGACAAATGACCTTCGACTGAGTATGATAGACCCTTTCTTTCCTTGACGCAGGAATGGTTTCGCGAGGTCAGCAAGGAAGTGGCTCCCTTACGTGGCTCCTGGTGGGTGCCATGTCGCTGGTGCTGGTGGCGCGGGTGCAGCCCTACCCTGGCTACGTGGAGCAGCTGCCCAGCTTGAGGCGGTACCCCCAGACGCAGCAGCAGCAAGGCCCGGGGGTGAGTGAGCGCTTCGCCGGGACCAACGACGACTACGTGGAAGCCGACGACGACGAGTTAGGTTATTCAAAAAAATATGCCTACGACACCCTTATGGCCGGGAGAGAGCCAGACATCTTCCCCTACGATCAGGTGAGCCGCAGTGTGTGTGTGTGTGTGTGTGTGTGTGTGTGTGTGTGTGTGTGTGTGTGTGTGTGTGCGCGCGCGCGCGCGCATGCGAGCGATGGTTTACTAATTCATTTGAAATGTATGCCAGCTAAGTGTTTTTGTGTTTGTATTAATTCTATGATTCTTTTTACAGGTCTGCGTTTGTAGTGTATTTGTATATTGTATCTTATATTTGCTTTTGTTTCTTACACTATTCATTACTTTTCTACCTCCTCCTTCTCCTCCTCCTCCTCCTCCTCCTCCTCCTCCTCTTCCTCTTCCTCTTCCTCTTCCTCCTCCTCCTCCTCCTCCTCCTCCTCCTGTCCTGTCTCTCTTCCCTGTAGATAGTTAGCAGTAGTAACCAAGCAGCCTTGAAAGCACCAAAAGGTCTGCTGCTGCTTGGCTTTCCTTTGTATTCCTTTGTATCCCTCCTCTTCCTCTTCCTCTTCCTCCTCCTGCTCCTCCTCCTCCTTCTCTTCCTGGTTTTGGTCTTCCTCCTTTTTCTAATTTTTCCCCTTCTGACTATTTATAATCTTCCTCCTCATCATCATCATCGTTCTTCAGCTTCGCAGCACATAAAGATGTTCAGTATCATAACACCTGTAAGCGGAAGACACAGCCACCCACGCCCTGCTATACACATAAATATTCACTCCCCCGCGCACACCGAACCCTCCAACGCACTGCCATGCACCCTAGACTAACGCCTCTTGTGCAGGGTATCGCCGGTAAATAATTAGGTAAATACATAACAATACATCCATAGATAACGGCCTTGTTTTATTCATAGTGATGGGTGGAAAGGGGAAAGAGGGGTAGAATAGGGAGGGTAAGGGAGGTCCCGTGACGTTTTCAATATTGGGTTAGTATTGATGGCTTGATTTATGTCTCATCTCTGCCATAGTGACGTTCATGGGGTTCACTGTTGATAGGTAGTGATGGGAGTGATGGTGAGTTATTCTTTGGTATCTTTGCAGTAGCATTGTACGTACTCGAGTTTTCTATGCCAATTCAAATGATTTTCTACTTTTCTTATTCAGAGAGAGAGAGAGAGAGAGAGAGAGAGAGAGAGAGAGAGAGAGAGAGAGAGAGAGAGAACAATGGAGGAATATGCGGAGAGGGATGCCTGGAGGCGGAGGAGAGAAAACAGTGGGAGGCGGGTAATACTTGAGACTTAAGAGGATAAAGTCAGACAGGAGGAGGAAACAAGAGACGAAGACTGTCGCAACTATACACCTGACTCCCTCATGAGAGAGAGAGAGAGAGAGAGAGAGAGAGAGAGAGAGAGAGAGAGAGAGAGAGAGAGAGAGAGAGAGAGAGAGAGAGAGAGAGAGAGAGAGAGAGAGAGAGAGAGAGAGAGAGAGACACCCACATCCACCCACTTACACAACACAATTTTAACCATATGACCTAACACAGCCTTTCGTCTTCCATTTACCACACAACATTTATTTCCATTTCACTTATGACCCTTCAAGACAAAGGACAAAGCAACATCATCTCCCTCCCCTTCCTTCCCTGCAGACAAATCTAATATAAAAAGTGGCGGAAATACCTAAGTCATTACGGCATTTACTGTAGTCTTAAGTCACCGCCGCCGCCTCTTCTCCTCTGTGATGTTGTAAGCGGTTTGTTGCAGAGGCTTACGGATATTAGAAGTGAAAAGAAAGTTAGGTGTAGATGCAAATAAGGAAGACCTAGACGAAGGGGAGAAGGAGTAGGAAGAGGAGTAGGAAGAGGAGGAGGAGAAGTTACATCATGAAAATTAGTAACGATACAGCTGAGTTGTTATTCTCTCTCTCTCTCTCTCTCTCTCTCTCTCTCTCTCTCTCTCTCTCTCTCACTCTCTCTCTCTCTCTCTCTCTCTCTCTCTCTCTCTCACCAATCACGTCTCCTCTTACAAGTGTCAACTTAACTACTTGACATCTTCATAAAATTCTTTCACAAGACAGAAGACAGAACAACTCACTTCAACGCTTAGTCCCTTCCCCCCCTTCTCTCTCTCTCTCTCTCTCTCTCTCTCTC
>CM035205.1:14382042-14395477 GCA_020233015.1 Callinectes sapidus | reverse complement strand
ATCGCTCGCTCTCTCTCTCTCTCTCTCTCTCTCTCTCTCTCTCTCTCTCTCTCTCTCTCTCTCTCTCTCTCTCTCTCTCTCTCTCTCTCTCTCTCTCTGACTCAATGTAAGAGTATTAGAAATGCAAGCCCACCACATGTGATGCCCACCATTAAGATCACCTGAGTAAAACTGGAGATATTCATACTAGCTGTGAACAAAAGAAAACCCCTCAGTTTTAACAGGGTTTATATATGGTATTATATAGTACTGTACAGTATATAGTTTCTGATGATTTATCTAATCCAAGAAGTCATAACCTTGATGTGTCAATTGGGTTCATACAGATAAGCAATGATAATGTTTCTTCTGATAAGATAAAGCTTCTGTGAAAATTAGATGAAATGCCAATCAAATACAGTTCTGACATTATACACAAGATTTTACAGTATTTTTTATTGTTGGCTTATAGATTAGAACTCATAGTATGATTAACTGTGATTTAATTTACTTTCAGTCACATGCATTCCTCTCTGAAATCCAGATGTCTTCGTATGGCATTTTCTAATATTTATCAGGGTTTAACATTATTATGAGAAAAATATGATGTGTTAAGATGGTGGCTCAGTATTACCGTTCACAGTGTGTAAGTCCTCACTATCAGAAGGATTTCACCTCCTTGGCTTGTCATATGGATTATTAAACATGGCTAGACATTTAGGCATTGAAAAAATATATAAATATACTCTGATACAACAAATATGAGTATAGTAGTTGTCTCATGACACTTATATAGGTTTATCTCCAGACAGTTTTGACTTCAAACAATTTACATTTTTCATATGTATTCATTGACTTGTATTTATTTATGATGTATATTTATGTATTTACTTATGTTTTTTTCAGGAAGATGGATGGGACACTGAGCCCTTTGTACTGATTGAGAAGGATGACAAACTGTATGGCAGAGGTTCAACTGATGATAAGGGACCTGTCATTGGCTGGATACATGCCATAGAAGCTTTCCAGAAGAATGGCCTGGATGTTCCTGTCAATGTTAAGGTTAGTCGAGATGATTGCAGATAAATAATCATAGTATGCAGATAATTTATTCAACATTAGTTTTAAGGTTTTTGATCCCTTTAGTTATTTAAGATGATATTATTATGGCTTGTTTCTAGTCTCTCAATGCAGTTAGTTTATAAGCTCATTTTAGAAAACAGTTTCTTTGTCTAGCATGAAATTCTGTGAATCTTTGACCACTAACAAGATCATGAGTTAAAACACTTGATTATGTAAGACAATCCCAGATTTCAAAAGAAGGTACTTTAATTTTATCATCTTATATTGGATGATTGATAGTGCTTCTGTAAGGAAAGTACTCAGCACAAACTAGTAAAATTGTGGAAGCAAGACTGATGTACAATTTTCTGTCACCATTAGAATTTTCTAAGTGTCAGAAAATCCAATCAAATGAAGAAATGAAACATGTTCTCTTTACCTTTGTTATCTAAACTAAATTGTAATCAAGGCATTGAGATTTTATGTTTAACTTTACTCTCCTTGTTATTACCTATTTCTGTTCTTTTACAGTTTGTATTTGAAGGTATGGAAGAATCAGGATCAGAAGGACTAGAAGAGTTGCTCAAGGCCCAGAAGGACAAGTTTTTGGCTGGCACTGACTTTGTTTGCATCTCAGATAACTACTGGCTGGGGAAGAATAAACCATGCATCACTTATGGTCTACGTGGAATTTGCTACTTCTGCATTGAGGTTGGTGGAGTGTGGATTCTAAATATCAAAATTTAAGTGCTTCTTATCAATCACCACACCATCAAAGACTGGATGAATATGCATATGGAGACAAGATACAGGAGTGTTGATTATGCTAATTACAGGTAACACACACACAAGATTAATGATATATGAATGAACATGGTATCAGAGATGTAAAAGTATGGATCAAACAATACATAGGACATGTTTCTGTAGATGTTGCAAGAGATAAAAGTAGAGATTTAATTGAAAATGTTCTAAGCACCTATTCATGTTAAGGAGCACATCTGGGTGGATATCTCTACAGCAAATGGTGCATTCTATGTCTTTGAAATTTTAGTATGTTGTTTGTTGCTATTGACTTATGATATCCAGTGAATCTCACAAAAAATCAGTTGAAGGAGTACTGATATAAAGGATAAATTGTTATGAATATGCAATATCTGTTTTTCTTGGCAGCCTTCACTTTTCTATTAATCATGAAAAAAAAAATAGATATGTTGTTATATCTGCATTTCCTAGGGCCTGGGGTCAATATGGCACAATATTCAGACTAGAACCTCTATTTTTGTTAAGAGATACTCTAAAGGTTTAGAACTTGTAGAAATCACACTTGAATTGCTCACAGCTTCTCTAATGGACATCCACATCACCATGTCCTGCTTTGGATACCCACCTGGCCCAGTCATTGTGTCTGTTACCCACCCACACTTAAGTTTTTCAGCACTGTTAAACAAAGTCTCAAAATGTACAAGTGCACAGAACATGTATTAGCTTGAATAGAGGATGAAGTTAGTTAGTGTAGTGGCCAGAAGGAAGAGATAACTGTTTATGATATATGTATTATGAACAAAGGTAGGGGAAAATGGATGAGAGACATGAAGCAAGATATTTGAGATATCATAGTATAGAAGTAGAAGATGGAAGGGATAGATAGGAAGGATTAGCATACATAGTATAATGAACAATGAAAGTCTCAGGTGTATATTGTGATATTTTTCTCCATTCTAGGATCAAGAATGTACATTTGGGTGGTTAACAACATCAACACAATATTGAATTCAGTGAATGTTTATAAGAATTGTTTTTTAAAGCTGGTTTCTTTGTTGGCAGGTTGAGTGTTGTCATAAGGACCTGCACTCAGGAGTGTTCGGAGGCACTGTTCATGAAGCCATGGCTGATCTCATCTACCTTATGAATACACTCATTGATAGCAAAGGCAATATTCTTATTCCAGGTGAGAAAAGTATTCTTTGTGGCCAGATTCACAGGAATCATATTAATTGATCCTTCGTGCATTTGTGTAACTGTTATTTAGTTACATTCAGTGATCATCAACATTTATTGAATGATACACCGGGGTCTCGCTTTATGCGTTTTCACATTATGCGAATTCGCTCTTATGCGACCATCCTAAATGTACCAGCTATTCGTTTTATGCGAGAAAAATTCCATATTATGCGATGTTGTGCGGTTGTGTATGCGAGGTGGTGGCGAGTGTGAGTGAGGTCGGCCTTGCTGTGCGGAGTGATACACTAATGCGCCACTAGTGCGCGCTTCCTTCCCGCCACCCACACCCTCCCACGCACAGATTCACTCAGTCACGCTTGTGTCATTGTACCGAGCTGATCTATGCGGATTGTGTCGCCTCATTCCATTTCTATTCCGCTTTATTTTGTGCTATATCCTGCCTTACTTTTGTTTTTTCTTATATTTTGTCCTATGTTTTCTATGTTTTTTCTTTCACTGAATTATATGTGTGTTTTAGTGTGTGTTTAATTAATTTACACGAAGAAAAAAGTTGGATTTTATCATTTGGGGTGGGGAAAAATGGGTCTCGGAACGTAACCCCCTATAATTAATGGTGAGATAGGTTTGCTTTATACGAATTCTCATTATGCGAGGGTCTCGCAGAACCTAACCCTCGCATAAAGCGAGACCCCGGTGTACTTAGATTTTTTGGTATTTTCCATTTATGAAATCTGTTGATCAAGGGGACAGTGAATGACCAATGGAGCAGTGTCTCACAATGGCCTAGCAGTTGAATTTATATTTGGAAGTTGCCTTAAAAGTTTCTGGAGGACATAAGCAGAATAATAATAATAGATCAACTTTTCAGATGGTGTTGAAACTATATATTAATTCTAATCTTGTAGTACCAAACTTAAAATAAAAACATGCAAACATTATGAAATTGGTAGATGAATAGCATCTCCCTTTACTTGAATGCACCTGTATTATGTTCAATCTCACATGTGATAACTGCTATGTGTTTCTTACATTTGAATACAATAGGCACCATAAAAATTATCCAGTCTGAAAATTTGTTTCTCCTTTTGAGATGATGTGTACTTTTTAAAAAAAAATTAAGGGTTAAAGGTTTCTTGAATGCTGATGCTAAAAGTGGAATCAAATTTTACTATATTTATATACCACTTTTACATGAAATGTTTTGTGAAAATGGTTTTAGTGAGACATTTGTATATACAGGTTATAACATGAGTTTTTAAAAATTTTGCCAGGAGAGAAAGCACACGTAATTATAAGTCTGAAATGTTCTATGTACGTATGAATGTTGTTGCAGTTTAATGAATTTGCTTCTACCTTTGTTGCTTCCTGTTTCCTACCCTGGTGAGGCAGACATGGTGCCACACAGCTTACTATTATATTTATTGTTTTTTACATCTATTCTATAACTGTGTAATGTTTATTAGTAATTATTATCAGTCCATTGTTATCCCTCATTTCATCATGGGATACTGTACTGTAAATCTCTTAACTTGTAGAAATCATGACTGGATTATTCACAATTCCAGGTCCCAGCTTGGCCTAGCTCTTGCATCTGTTGCCAGGACACACTTGAATTTCATGCATTGGTTCAACAATGCTTCAAAATGCATGTGTGCATAGAACATTTTCCACTTAGAATAATCTATCCTTATATCTCTGGCAATATCTGTAGAAACTATTATACCATGTTTGTATATGCTTAGGTGTGGGTAATGCCTTTGAAATATTGACCCTCACCTACTAACTGCATATCTTTGTACTCATTCTTATGTTTGTTTTTATCATTTTTTCAATACTGCATCTTACATTTCAAGGCCTCATTGGTTATTTTCGAAAATGTATTTCTTATTAGGTTTGATGGATGATGTTGCACCATTGACAGCAGAGGAAGAAAAACTATATACTGACATTGACTTTGATGTGGAAGACTATCGTATGGACTTGGGCCATAAACGTCTTATTCATCATCAAGATAAGGTTAGTGGTGTCTTCTCAAAATATACAGCATAGGAACTTCATCACTGCTGGTTCATAAACTTTGGTAAATATATGTGGTAGTAGTACTTGATTTAAGAGTAAAATCTTGGAATCAGAAATCTCTTCCTCAATTCATAAATTAATTTTATGTCCTGCATGTGAATGTTAAATTTATAAATATATTCTTGAATTTGCAATGCAGGCTAATTCCTTGATATTACCATCTGAATCTTATTGCTGTAAAGTTTTCTATTTTTTACAGTTTGATGGCCACTGTGTAAGGCAAATTTTTATGTAGGTGGTGACCTTGACCTTCACAAAGTGAAGCATTCATATGTTCCTGAAAAAGGATTTAAAAATCCAACACAATATGTGGCAAGTTACAGTACTGAAAGGCTGCTCCCATATTTACTGTGTGCCTATTTTTACTTTTCAGTGATGTGGCCCTCTGGTAAATCTCTTATTTAATCATTATGAAGTTTTCTCCTTGTTAAGTACTTATGAGTTGTTGCTCCATAATAAGTATTCAGAGTGACTTTTTGTCCCTTCTACATTTGATTATGTGGTATTTTACTGCTTTCAATACTAGTTATGTTTCTCAATTTTATGTCCACTTTCATGATTTTATCAGATTCTTTATAGTTTGGTATCATTACATAAGAACATAAGAAATGTAGGGAAGTTGGAAGAGGCTGTTAGACCTATTCGTGGCAGTCCTTGTGTGTACAAAAATCGTTAGCTGTATGTGTGCAAGTTCTCTGATATTCTAAACTATGTTAAGATTGTGTATATTTTTTAATAATATTTTGTAATGTGTTATTTCCCCCCAAAGATGAAGACCTTAATGGCACGTTGGAGGAACCCATCCCTCTCACTGCATGGCATTGAAGGTGCCTTCAGTGAGCCTGGAGCCAAGACTGTCATCCCTAGGAAAGTCATTGGCAAATTCAGCATACGCATTGTGCCAAACCAAACTCCTGAATCAGTCAGCAAAGTAACCATTGACCATCTGAACAAACAGTGGGAGAAACGAGGCAGTCCAAACAAGATGAAGGTGAGTTTAGTTCTTTAAGTTTTGTAAAATGCAATATTATTAACCCACACTCAATACTAACCCATTGAAATAATTTTTGTCAACCATATCAACTTAAAACATTTTAGAATAATGGAAAATGAGAAATTGGATAAAGGTGGATAAAAAAATTGTCTAGAACTGAAAGGACAAGTAACTCTGCTATTTGTCATTCAGTGTGGTCAGTCTCCAACAACTTTTTTCTCACTGCATTACTGCGAGTGGTGGCGTCAATGATTATCACTTGAGAGAAGAGTACTTATTGACCTATTGTGTGTGTGTGATTGTAATATCATCTCGTGTCTGCATAAGAAGCTATATGGTCAACTTTCAGTTTTAACGACATTTAGTGACCTATAACATAACCTTAACCTGATTATATGCAAAGATATGAGGGTTAAAAAGTCTACTACAGGAAAAAAAATTAATGTTGGGTATCATTGGCAACACTGCTGACTATTAAAAATGCCCATGGCAGCTGCTGCCACCACTGCCAAATCTGCAATATATGTGTTTTCAGAGTTTTCTTTATGGTATTTGGTTGATTGCTGATCTCTTCTGCAATGACTGTTACTCAATTTAATGCTCCCTCACTCAAAACCCGCAACATCCTACAGGTCCCCCAAGATCATTGGGGATGAGACACAAGACGAAAAGTCATAACTTGGAAACTATCCATTAGCAAAGGAAATTATGTAAAACATTAATCAGCTCATTATATGTTTCATCAGAGAAACATAAACAGCATTAGAAAATCATTGGATGTGTGAAATGAGAAATTGTCCAAAATTATGTGGAAGTCCTAGCTTGGTGGTATTTTTAGGGGTACATCCTGATAATCTGAACTACTTCTAGTCCTTGCTCTTTGGATTAACAGACTTTTACTGTAGTATTATTACACATATTGGTATTTTGATATTATATAACTATTGTTTTATTTATACACATCACAATAGTATACCAAGCAATCTAATGTCAATGAGTTAATTGCTTGAGTGAGTTTGCCACTTGAGCATGCGACTAATATCTTAAAGCAATTATAGGCATGCCACATTTTTTACACTTGCAATAATTATCTTTAATTATTTTATTTTTTATTTTTGTAGGCATATATGTGACAGTAACACTGTAGGTCAACTCCAGGCTTTATGAATAAGGTCATGCCACTGAAACATTTCATCTATTATGAAGTTACAAATTGGCAGTCACACATTGAAAAAAATGCATTTAATTGGACTAACATACTCAGAGTGTGTTCAACTTTATCTGTTCGTAACTGACTCACTGTTAATCCTCAATTTTTTATTTTATGGTAAGAAATAATGATTCAATATAAATTTATATCATAAATAAATAAAAAAAGAGTGATATGACATTTAAATCACTTGAATTTGTGGAATTTATTATAAATTAATATTAAAGAATCACAGATATTTAATGTTAGACTTTAAAACACACAAAAATATAGTGGAAAGAAACGTGTTATCGACTGGTCCTCTTAATTTTGTCCCCATGTTTCAGTAATTACTCAGTCTTCAAGACTTATAAAAGCTGTTTTGTTATAGGGTATGGTGCATGACTGGTTTTTGTGATGATCATATCAAGATGGATTCATCTGAATAAGAAAAGCTACAAGTCTTATATTAACAAATTATGGAAGAAAGCTATTTGCCCTATAGATATTAGTCAAGTGAAAAATCAGTGCTTTAGAAACTAATCTTGATGGAATTCATTGAAGATTTTGTGTGACAGCATCCACTTAAAATGTTTGTATTAATATATCAATATAAAGCATTATTATAAAACATTTTAATTTTGTGTGGAAGTCAAATTGCTTTAATCAGGGATGTAATATGCTGTGTATTACAGGCATCTTTGTGTCACAGTGGTATTCACTGGTTGTCAGATCCTAACCACCCACACATCCAGGCTGGAAGAAGAGCCATTCGTCACGTATTTGGCATGGACCCAGACATGACTCGTGATGGGTGTTCTATTCCTATCACTCTGATAATGCAGGTGTGCCCATTATGCTTGTACTCAGACCAGGTACAGGGGTAACTCCATCCTATTTAACAAGGAAGAGGGACCCCTGTACCAAGGATCACTATAGATTTAGTAACAAGAGTGGTGTGGTTCCCAGGCTGCTTTCTACCATGGTGGCCGAAGTTGGATGTCAGACCCAAACCACCCCAACTATGAGGCTGGGCGCCGGGCCACCAAGTTGGTGTATGGGGTAGAACCAGACATGACCCGTGAAGGGGGATCCATTCCGGTCACGCTGGTGCTACAGGTAAAAGAGCTCGTGTGCTATTATGTGGTTGTTCCAGGTCACAGAGATGGAGGGTAGTGCTACCGCATGGCAAGCAGATTACACCCACCAAAATTACCAGGCAGGCCGTAGAGCCACTCAGTTAGTATATGGGGTGCAGCCAGACTTGACCAGGGAAGGTGGCTCTATTCCCATTACAATAATTCTACAGGTAAGTCTATTTTCTTCTGAGATTTGTAAGATCTTAAGGACTCATGAAAATACCTAATAATTTGGAATATGAAAAAGGAAAAACTTTCAAATGTTTGCTTATGACGTAGAATTGCATGTGCATGACAACATTTCTTTTATGTGAAGTTTAAAAGTACAAGATTATTTATTTTAGCTAAGCGTTAGGTGATAGGGAAGAGAAGAACAGTTTCTAATAGAAAAATGAACATCTGTAATTTTAATAGATGAATGAACATGCAATTTTAAAAGTAGTCAAGAATCTAGTAAATGAACAAAGAGGTATTAGCAGTGGGGAGATGGAAATCTAAGTAATGTAATTCAGTTTGCTAAACATGGGTTACTTGTTGGACTTAAAGTGCCAAATAATTGAGGAAAAATCATTGGTATTTAAAATTTTCTAAACCATGCATGATAGTGAACTGCTCATTGAATGACAATTTTCAATAGTTCATACATTTCTAAGCTATGATAACCAATATTTATTAGCTTATCAAATTAAAGCATGATTGATGTCACATCACATGGCAGGAGTGACCAGACCTCTTGGAAAGCTGCAAAATTACTTGTTGTATCTATGATTCTAGTAACATATATAGTAAAGTTATATTAGATGTTGATGATTTTGGAAGAAAAACAGCATCTAGTACAGGCATTATGTATATGTTAATGTATAATGCACATCCATAGATCTTATAGCAGAATAAGTTCAGATTATCGTACAAAATTTTCAGTGTTTTTATAATTTTCAATAACACTAATTTCTTGTAGAATAGACTTCTAGTATGGAGACATAGTTAACTTGCAGTAATTTCTATCAACTTGATTATTTTGCCTAGATTTAAAGATTGAGATAAGTACTTGAGTGATCCATGTACAGTAAATACCCTGAGTAACCATCAAGTTCTTCAGCTGTGAAGGTATAGTATGAGTATGTTCCTTATTGTTTCATTTACTCTTACTTAATATATTTTTTGAGAGTTCTTGGTGATATATCAAGTGGCCATTCTTTGTACAAGGCTTTCCATTTACAGTGAAAATTGATCTAAATGCTCATAAATTTCAAATGAGATGTCTAATATTGACAACTTCCTTACATCCTTCAAGACTTTAACTTCAAGAGTTTGTTAAACATTGACAATTAAGAAAAACAAAATGTGTACCTTTAATCCTAAAGTCTTAGAACTCTCTCTAAATATTGTATTAAACCTTATTACTGCATTACATGTACATATTGATATTCTGCATTACTCCTTTTATCTAATCAAACATCATGCTACCATTGTTGACCATATACAGTACTGTATTAATTTTCTTGTTTCATCATTACTTTTCAGTAGATGATGGGCTAGATAAAATCCAAATAAGGAGATGAATGAGAATGAAAGATCTTGGAAAATGAAGTAAAAAGAGAGCTGGGATGGAGAGAAGTCTAGAAGTACCGGAATGGAGAGTTAGGATATATATATATTTTTTAATAATAAGATGAACATTGTATAGAAAAAACATTTTGTTTGTTAATGAATGGGAAAACTCCAGAGATGGTTATGGAAGGAGTTCAAATATATCAGTAGCTGGATGATGTGAGTTGGTAGAGGGATGGAGAGAGCAGAGATGAGAGAGTTCAAGTATGTTGGACCACAGTGCTCCATTTAACACATGGATGAAGTTATGAATAGTAATACTGTACTAAGATACCTTTATTTGTAGGAAATTATTTTTGAAGACTAATCTGAATAATCTTTACAGGAGGTAACTGGCAAGAATGTGATGCTGCTGCCCATGGGAGCTTGTGATGATGGTGCCCATTCCCAGAATGAGAAAATCAATATCCGCAATTACATTGAAGGAGTGAGTGCAGTAGAGATACACTGATTAACTATGAAAAAAAAGTTATAGATAATATATGTTCCTTTTTTTGAAATAGGGAAGAAATTATCATTATTTATGTAGGATTCAAGTGTATACTTCTATAATATTATTTATTAAATTAAGGATAGGAAAATGCAGCCTACAGTTATGTATGCACTATCCTACTGTAACTGGGATTTATCTCAAAGCTTCCCAATTATTTAAATGAAAAAAATTGGTAATAATTCAATACATAATACTTATAAAAATAAGTAGGTACTAATTTTATATTTTTTCTTTTTCAGACTAAACTGCTGGCTGCCTACCTTCATGAAGTTGCTAGTGCTTGATGCATTTAAACGGTTTTTGAAAGAAATTCTAATGTTACCTATTGTACCCTGAAATAATTTTCTGATTTTTATTAATTCCATATTGTTTAGTAAGTAGAACTTTGGAAGGTGAAGTGGTATTGCTACAGGATGATATAATTTGCAGTGCTCAGCCAAAATGCTCAGACTACCATGGTTGTGGTCTGTTGTGCCTTACATTTATAAACAATTTGCAACAATAAATAGTGTATTTTCATTAGTAGGAACCCAAGTTTGCACATTACAATACAATACAATAATGAAATCAGAAATCTATGATTCTATAATGATGAAAAGGTACGCAAGAAACTTTGAATGAACAATAGTTATGGCAATGAGCTAATGGTAGTTGAACTGCAATACTAATGCCAGTGGAAAGTTCAAATTAATGTTTTGCTTTTTGCACTGTTCTCTGATGTCTTTGTCTTCTAAGCAAACAATAAAGAGAAAAATGATAATTCTGAATACTTCACACTAGAAACAAATGTGAGTTAATGAAATTTGCAATGTATTGGATGTCTCATTAATTTAATAAAAACATTTTCTTAAATGTCTGGCAAAATAACATACATATCTTTATTTTGTTTCAAGCAAATTATCCTTTGCCTAAGTATGCATACATGATCAATCTGTGTTTACTAGTGTGTGACATTTTGCTGTCAGTTTATATTCCTATCAAAAAGTGAGTAATTTTTATTGTATGATGTTATTTCATTATTAGTGAGATAGTTTGTAAACCACAACCAACAACTGGAAAAATCAGACTTATAAACACAACATACAGCACT
This sequence comes from Callinectes sapidus, assembly GCA_020233015.1. Taxonomy (NCBI): domain Eukaryota; kingdom Metazoa; phylum Arthropoda; class Malacostraca; order Decapoda; family Portunidae; genus Callinectes; species Callinectes sapidus. The sequence goes on along the minus strand of CM035205.1, from coordinate 14,383,876 downwards.
GGTGACAATATAGAGCAAACTCTAAGGAGATAAAAAAAGGGCAATATTTGATTGTTGTGTAATGATTGAATCATATACCATACAATAGACAAATAAAGTATCTACCTGATAGTAGAAAGAAAGGATAAAAAAACTATATGAATCTGCAACCTGCAAAAACTTGTGAATAACCTTTTTTAGTATGACAATCCATATCCAAATGAAACCCAACATAGGAAAATAAGGGAGACTTCAAAAAGCCAGTAACCTATATAAGGAAATCTCTTAAATAAAGATGTGGGATTGATGGCCACATAATATACCTGTCTCAGTCCTCACACACTATATTCAAGCACTCATTCCTTGCACCTCTTCATTATCACCCGCTTTGTTTTGGGTGTAAGTAAAGGGGATGTCCTTTCCATGTAGGTTGTGCCTTTTACATAATCAATACCTATATGTGCATAAAAAGAAGAAAAAAAAGATAGTGAGAGGAAAGTGCAGCAAAACCACCTTCACACACTAAGGACCACTGGTCATTTACACCTGCACACTGATGAAGCCAAGGGAAAATTTCATGTTCAAGGGAAATAAACATTTTGTTATGCTTCATTTTAGAACATTTTATGAAAACCAGAAATGTTGTCTTGCACTTCATATTATCAGTTTCTCTGACATCCACAGTAAGAAGTAAATGTACTTACTAGAAAAAAAAAAAAAAAAACTATTAGCACCAACATTTAATACAAGGAGAACCATGAAAATAAAGTCGATATGATATGCAAGTGCTTGGTTTACTGAACAAAATAAACAAATACATCGAACTCGGAAATATATACTGCTGCAGTGAAAGGTGACGGATCGGAGTTGGGAAATCGCAATCCATACATGTAGTGTGAATTAAACCATTTCTAAATGCAAGCGTCTGTGCACAAACAAACCATGCGTTCATAAAACAGGTAATCTTTTGTTCGAGCATAACCATATTTATTTATTATTTTTTTTTTAGTTCGTAGCCCAGGAATAATAGTTAAAACAAAAATCTTCAAATAGAATGTCACTATATTTTTGGAGATGTCCTTTTGTAACAGCTCAAATGATAGAATGGGGATAACATAAACATGGTAAAGAGTTTTAGCGTTATCTGTGAAAGAAGAGCGGATGTACTGGCAAACTCTCTAAAATACACATCATAGGGAAGTGAGCATAGAGGTCTTGTGCAGTGAGGCTACTGGAGGAGGATGAAAGGCAATGAGGGATGCAATTCTAAAGACAAGAACTAGTCATGAAAATAACGGGAGATTAATGAAGTCTATGTAAAGCACACACACACACACACACACACACACCCACACACACGATAAATACAAACACGAACAGGGATATGTAACGCCATACACACACACACACACACACACACACACACACACAGAGAGAGAGAGAGAGAGAGAGAGAGAGAGAGAGAGAGAGAGAGATTCCTATCTTTCCTCAGTTCATCCGTCACAACATTGTACAACCAGTCCTACGCAATGCCGCCTTTAGCTCTGCTCCACATCACACCCACATCCACACACCCTCCCATGCTTATAGCCCTCCGTCGCTTTCCACGTAAGGGAGGCATATTAGCTGCTGGACTTAATCTATTAGTTCACTCATACACACCAGGTTGATACAGGATGGAATGAATATATCAGGAATAAAGGTACATTGGTAATTATGAGAGAGAGAGAGAGAGAGAGAGAGAGAGAGAGAGAGAGAGAGAGAGAGAGAGAGAGGATATTTCTTATTTGAAGGGCACACCATTTGGAAAGTATTGCACATGGATACGTGTACATACCAAAGTACAGTCACGCAC
>CM035205.1:14362732-14372958 GCA_020233015.1 Callinectes sapidus | reverse complement strand
CACACACACACACACACACACACACACACACACACACTCAATCTTTTCAACCTCAACTTTTCGAAGCATTTATTTAAAGTTTTGCAAAGGACGTTCAAGCTTTCCTCTCACCACGTCCTCTGCCATGTAACCCTCACTGGAGGAACTTGTCGCCCGCCACGCAATTTTACTCGTATTATTAAACTAAAAATTTCTGAAGCCTCAATCTTTTTAATTAAATTTAGATATACACTGTGCCGTGTAGATACCTTTTAAACAAATCTCCCTAAGTAAAACCCATGTTGGTGCAGCAGCATCCCGGCGTCTCGCTTCCACACTGTACTACAATATGGTCCTCCCCTTCACCAACAATATAAACTAAACTTTTGTATTTTTGTCACACTGCCCAAGTGAGTCCGTTTGTCCCTTCTCTTAAATTTGTTTAGCCCAAGGCTGGCTCCAATTGTGTGTGTATAATAGAACTAAAAGAATGCGCTGCTTCGTCCTCCTCTTTTTTCACTGCTGGACTCTGCCTACTCGTATTCTCCCTCCATGAAGGTGGATCGGGACGGGACGTGTTTAAAAAAATAGATACATAGTAGTTCTATAAGAGTGTTTGGATCACAACGTACTGAAGTCGTGTGGCTTACTGTACACACGCTTGCTGGCAGGACTGACGCCGGGCCATGATTGTAGTGTTTCAGTTTTTTTTATTTGTATAGAACTTTTGCCCATCCACTTGGGTATTTTGGCTGCTTAGATAATCATACCAGAGAGAGAGAGAGAGAGAGAGAGAGAGAGAGAGAGAGAGAGAGAGAGAGAGAGAGAGAAGAGATAAGATTCACTTCTCTAGTAAAGATGTATATTCATCAATAACCGATAAACTATTTCTAGAACTGTCACAACCAGTAAACCAGAACAGGAGATATTTAAGAAGCGACATTTTGCTCTTTCCAAAAATTTTCCTTTCCTTGAGACAAATGTGCCACGCGTTATTCACTGATATTGCATTTTGTCACTCACCGTACTCCTGAGTGTTACATGTTGAATAGTACCAGTGACAGGCAGAAAGAATAGTCAAACAGTTCTCGCCTACAGCATCGTCGCCTCTTTCCTGTGTGGTATCCTTGTCTGGAATCGCGTTACTTCACACGATCAGGCAGGCGATACAGCCACACGTGTACATGTACAGGGTATCGGTCCTTTGATTAGAGAAATTAAATATCTTTTAGACCTTAAATTTCTCATCATCTCTTGCCTATGTGGTAACCTTGTCTGGAATCGCGTTACTTCACACGATCAGGCAGGGAATAAAGCCACACGTGTACACAGACAGAGCATCGCTCCTTTGATTAGAGAAATTGAATATCTTTCGGACCTTAAACTTATCATTTTGTTAGTTCATGTTGTTGTTTGTTTTTGTTCATTTGCTTAATCACTATTTTTTTAATGATGTATTTTCATTTTTTTCTTTCGAGTTGTTTTGTTTTCATGATGAAGGCCATGTAAATATTTTGATTTATAAACTGCTCCATTGTTGTCATTTTTTTTCCCACTTGTTAAAATACATTGTGAAGTCACTCCTCAGAGACATCAGTATCATTTTAGCTTGTCCTCTTGTTACTTTTCCCGTCATCTTCAATTAAAAAATGGTTTGTCTAAGTCCATCAAACAGCTACTTTTGATGTACTTCCTTTCTGCTCACACAACTAGATTAAGTCATATATTCAGATTTTTCTTTTACTTGCTTGTCATTATTCTCTTCTGTTAATAAATATTTGGAATATAGGAAGAAAAGCGAACAAAGGATTGGATAAAAGAATATCACATTTTGAAATGGCTCAAACAAGGAGGAAAAGTAGAAATAATATTTGTCTGTTCCGTATTTTATTACCATAAACCTCATTCTGTTTTTGTTTTTGTTTTCTCTCTCTCTCCCTCTCTTTTTCGTCCTACTTGTTTGCCATTATATCGTTTTACAATTAAGTATATGGAATTTAGATAAAGAAAATATATGTTATTTAAATGTACACAGAAAAGAAACAATATCGTTCGGGAGGCTTTAAAAAATGAAACAAAATAATAGATGGAGATGATAGAAACAAATTAGCAGATATAGCTCATATAGCGACTGCCACGTATAGATCTGATAGTTTCGTGCATTTTCTATACATTTATTTACTTTTTTTTGTATGTTACTGTGCCCCAGCGTCAGTGAGCTCATGTGTCGAGAAAGTAAAGTGAGCTCTTGTGATGGATTCACATATCAAATCAGGATTGTCAGAACACCGCAGCCTTTGTGCTGCCACGCATCACATCAGATGAACTCGCGTGTTTGTGAATGTGTGGAAACACACTGTGAGCATTGAAAGTGTTGAGCGTGTTAAAATTTCAATTTTGTTTAATTTCCGGGTGTGCTGCAGCAATGGTAAATGGCACACACCTCACTATCACTTTTTAAGCAGTAAATGGTGAAAAATCTGTAAATGAAATATGTAAACATATAATTGTTGAAATAATTATTGCGATGCTGATATCTTTAATTATAATAGAAATGCAACTATTAAAAAATTGTTAATAGTAACTAACAATATTATTAAATGAAATAGCATTTGGTTATGAAAATAATTATAATAATAATATTTATTGTAGTAGTAGTAGTAGTAGTAGTAGTAGTAGTAGTAGTAGTAGTAGTAGTAGTAGTAGTAGTAGTAGTAGTAATAATAATAATAATAATAATAATAATAATAATAATGGTAATGATAACAACAATGATGATAATGTGAACTTAAGCTTCTATTTGCCTTTTTAGTTCACGTAAAATCTGCCGGTATGAAAAGCTTCCGGGGCGCTCCTAGTCTCTAATGTAATGAGGTTTTGATGCAGTGATCAATACTGAGTGATGGCGTGATGACACAGGAGGGTGAGGCCGTGAATCCTTATTTTCACCTCAAAGTGAAGTATACCTCGATAACAACCAACACATAAAAACTAAAAGAAAATTTTCTTCCAGTTTTATAAAGAGTAATCAGATGAAGCAAAGGTTAAATTGCTTGACGAGGCCCAAACGAGCGTAAATGTGAAGAGAATGGAGATAATTAGATGCGCACATTCTAAAGATTCACAGAAGGAGAGGAAGGGAGACAAAAAGGATCAACAAGTTTCAGGCTGTTTTAATTCCCTTCATTTGCATTTTCATGAGTGAATCAAGTCCCCAATCTCGTTTATTATTCAGATCCTTCCTGCCTCTCCCGGCGCGGAGGTCAACACCAACCTCACTTTACCTGCGGTGACTAACTCCATTACTATCACCTCCACCATGCAGCAGCTACAGCGTTGCCAGCACCAGCCTTCACCTTCATAGTTCACAAAAAAGCAGATTTAAAATGTTACCCGAGGCTGTCCAGGTTGCTTTAATCTCAGCCTCCCCTCGACCTTCCTTCATCCTTGCTATTTGCTTTAGTTTGCTGCCTTCATATGCCCTCATCCTTGACTCCATTTCTCTCTCTGTCTCTTTAGCGTACGCCTTTAGTCCTTCCCCTCAATTTACTCTTCTCGCTTAACACCTTCGTCATGCCCCCCGGTGTCTCCTCACTCAGGAGGATTTTTCTTCTTCCTCTCTTCACCACTCGCCTCTCCCTCACCAGACGTCCCTCCCTCCCTCGCACCTCCTCACTTACACGGGTTCTTATATCACGCCACCTTCAGCCCTCGGCATTTCCTTTCTCTTGGTTCTGGCAGCGGTGTGCAGAGGAATACGAGACAGCCAACTTCCGAGACAGCGTGTAGTGCGGCGTAGCTCAGCAGGGGTGTGTGCTGGAAAGGGTCGTCGCTCACCTCTGCATCACTTGCTGTCCTCCTCCTCGCAAGAAGCGGTTCGGGCAGTTCTCCATCAGGGTCTTGATAGAGGATGTCGCCAGGAGTGCCGCGTCCAGAAGGGAAAGAGGGACGTGCACAGACACGAGGTTAAGAAATGTTTTCGCTTCGCTCGCTCTGTCAGGTCGCACACTTTTTGGTATTAGTCTGGATTTAAGTGTTGCTGCTTATCGCGTGTGTGCATTAGTGAGTTTTTGAGGTTGTTGTTGTTGTTGGTGGTGGTGGTGGTGGTGTAGTGTAGTGTCGGCTGATGAAGCTCATTCATTGGCAAAAGTTTGGCGAGGCGATGCTCTAAGCAGATGTGATTGAGAATCTCTTCCGGAGACAGATTATTAGATATCAAAGAAGCTCTTGAACCAGCAATGAAGGTCTTGGAAAAGTGACTGAGGCGATAGTGAATAAGCTCACGATATTTTGCACTTAGAACACAGAGATGTCCTTTTACTTTGAGCGTCAGGTGTTTCAGGCAGTCATGAACGGGCTATGTTGTATAGCGCTAACAACCCAAAAGATTCAGATTCAATATAATAAATCATTTTGAAGCTTAACAGGTATGAAAAGCAAAATATAACAACAATTTGTGCGTAGTAAAGGCAAGAATATATATCCAACGGAAGAAAAAGTTGTCAAAGAGTTGACTTCTTCAGAACAAAGCTCCCAATCATAAACTCGTATGAACCTTTTTATCAGATATACGAGCTCTGTCGCCAAGCCAATACGCTAAATTATACGTATAGTTCTATCACGCACGCTACGTATAGCATAGCCTTCCTGAAGTACTAATCCTTTGAACAAAATTCCATCAGATAAGAGAGAGAGAATGTAGGTGCAACAAAATTCATGGTTTATGGATCTTCAATTAATTAATAACCATCAGTGCATAAGATTTATTCAAGTGAGAAATTTATCTCGGATTACAAGCGTCAGGCATTTGCTAAGTTACGTGTCATGTCTCACAGCCTCTGAGATGAAACAAAACAATGTGATGAAATAAGATACCATCAGACATAAGATTGTGCACGTTTGATCAAAATGCTGCTCAAACGGAAGAACAAATCCTGTTGACGTGTGATTTGTCACATAACTTCAGAGAGATACATTACAGTTTAGACTTTTTAAACATGAAAACTTTGGTGTGTGTGTGTGTGTGTGTGTGTGTGTGTGTGTGTGTGTGTGTGTGTGTGTGTGTGTGTGTGTGTTTGTTTGTTTGTTTGTTTGCTTGTGTGTGTGTGTGTGTGTGTGTGTGTGTGTGTGTGTGTGTGTGTGTGTTTGTTTGTGTGTGTTTGTTTGTGTGTGTTTGTGTGTGTTTGTGTGTGTTGTTTATTTGTGTGTGTTGTTTATTTGTGTGTGTTGTTTGTTTGTGTGTGTTGTTTGTTTGTGTGTGTGTGTGTGTGTGTGTGTGTGTGTGTGTGTGTGTGTGTGTGTGTGTGTGTGTGTGTGTGTGTGTGTGTGTGTGTGTGTGTGTGTTGAAGGATTTTATGAAATAAATAGTATTTTTTTGGTCAGGAAGAAAAATATCTTTTCCTCAATAGCTGACAATTATTCGAATAGGCCAGATGTGTTTTTTTCCATTATTATTAATCATAAAACACGTTAATGAAGACCTTCCTTGCTAAAGCGGCTCCCGGCACATCGGAAATTTAATTAGTTCTGCAAAAAAGAGCAGCGTTTTGTTAATTACTGTATAGTCTTTCGAAGCTCTGCAGTCATTCGAATATAATCCCTAATTTCGTTCATTGCAAGCCCAGCACACGTGTTCCATTGGCAACAGTAGTAATATAATCTGAGATTTTATGACCTGTACAAGTTAGCATTATGTGTAAGGTTGGAGGAATAATATCACTGAATGTAAATAATATCACTGAATAAAAACTAATAATTATCTTTGCCTCGTGAAATTACTGAAAAGAATCGAGGCAGTCATTGCGCGTTAATGTTTTTGGTATTGCCGCTCAAATACTCAACATTTACGACCAGGAGCCTCAAAAGCCGTCTGTCCTTGAGCACAGAGTCGATAACCCAGTGTTTTTTTCTGTTAAGGAGCGTGAAGGCGTGATGGTCTGATGGAGGCGCAAATTTCATGATTACGGAACAGGAAGAGAAATGCACCTTAGGAAAAAAAAGAATAATTATCTTCTAAAGGTGTCTCAGTAACCCGCGCCGCTAGGAGTGATAATGGCTGGTTATCTCGCCCTCGGTGTTACAAGTCTTCGCACAATCCAAGTCCATAATCGTCATAATCGCCGTGCCAACCGTTAATAACTCACCAGGTAATTGTCGCTGATTACACGGCGGTTATCTTGTTATCGAGAGGCTGATCACAGGGACATGACCAACGCTGGGAGGAGATACGCTGGCCACCCCTCAAGCAGAAATATGGAAGCTGAAAAGAACCTAGAAGTATGATACAATCTATCCTTTGATAAACACAAATATTGAATTTCTCCTTTATCTTCCATTCAATGCAATCTCTCTCTCTCTCTCTCTCTCTCTCTCTCTCTCTCTCTCTCTCTCTCTCTCTCTCTCTCTCTCTCTCTCTCTCTCTCTCTCTCTCTCTCTCTCTCTCTCTCTCTCTGCGCTTCCACCATCTTCCCTGCGCAGACAGGCAAGGAGCACGTGTCTCTGCTGCTACGTGGAAAACCCCGTGGTGCGATATATCTGATATTTGATGGTTTGAGTATTGAATTTTGACTGTGCTGTCTGCCAACAAAAGCATCAGGAAATACATGCTTGAAATGGTGTGCAGGTCGTAAAGATGGAAGACAAAAGCTTCCATATCGGTTAATCTGGCCCTTTGTATAACCGGAGGGAAGACGGGCAGCCCCTGAAAGGGTGAGATGATGTGCTGCCAGCGAGGAGTGTTTGCCCAACGGTGGTGGTGGTGGTGGTGGTGATGGTAGGGGTAGTGCGCCACGACCAGGCAATACTTGCACTCCATCTTCGCTCCCACCACTGCCACAAACACTTTTCTACCTGAATTTTTCCTCTCAATCCTTTTTTTTTCTTTTCCTTTTTAATATTCGTGTGTGTACAAGACGCATCCTCCCGGTCCGCCCACTCTCTTTACCTTAATGGAATATGGGAAGTGAAGTCAAATTCGTAATCCATTGCTATGTAGGAGAAACAAACCGAAAAGAACAAGATATATACAGGAAGACATGACAATCCCTTGCATAATCTATCATGTGCTATCCGGCAGCTATACCATCAACTTCCAAATTACCTTTCTTGGGATTAAATCAAATTAAATTACATCAGTATGTAATAAGTGATTTCTGATTTCTAATGCTGTAGGATTAGTAACTCTATTATTATTTTTCTTGATGATATTATTATTATTATTATTATTATTATTATTATTATTATTATTATTATTATTATTATTATTATTATTATTATTATTACTACTACTACTACTACTACTACTACTAATAATAATAATAATAATAATAATACTAATACTATTATTATTATTATTATTATTATTATCATTATTATTATTAATATTATTATTATTACTTCTATTATTACTATTATTATTATTAACATTGGCATTATCATTATCATTATTACTATTGCTAACATTATATCTCTCTCTCTCTCTCTCTCTCTCTCTCTCTCTCTCTCTCTCTCTCTCTCTCTCTCTCTCTCTCTCTCTCTCTCTCTCTCTCTCTCTCTCTCTGTCAAAAAATCCCCAGCATTGTCAAAATTGCCTAAATTGCGTTCCGGGTTGGTGCTTTGTTGCCGAGATTTCGTCATTATTTGACGTTTTTAATTACACAAAGAAACATTTTACCGATTACTAAAAATCGAGATGTTCATTGATGCAAGCTGTCATATTTTATTTTGGAACTGATGAACCAGATTCTTTTGTGTGCATGACTTTTTTTTTACTTCAATGAGAAATATTTGCATACAATGGCAGTATGAATGTGACTGATTTAAATCACAAATCATGGCACATTTTTTTCTAAAACATCATTTGCATACAAGTACAATAATGGTGGAAAGCTGAGGCGCGAACGAAATTAATTTCAAACTTGATTGTATTTTTTTAGAAAGCCATGCGTGTTCTTTTCTTGTTTTCAGACCTTAGGGACATCTTTGTTATAAGAAAAGACTCCAGACGACCTAATCTCTGATAATAATCGCGCTCCACAAATCTTCATAGTATGGGAGCCATGAGTGTTCCTTGGAATCTGACATTTACATAGACTTATTAAGTTTATATATGAATAATACTTATCTTTTCATAATAAAAGAAAGACTGAGGGCTGAACATTTGTATCTAGAAAACCATTCTGGAACTAAATTGTTCAATGTCGATGAAACTTTTCTTAACCAGTGATTCGGAAAGCCTTAACTGGACTACCATTTCTTTTCTTCCCTTGTCCGTGCCTTGGTCCTTTGAGATTGAATCGCTAAAATGAATACAAAACTCTTTAGTTAAACCCTTAAAATATCTGAACTGCGTGCGAACTCAACACTCTATCTCCTAAAGGCATTTGATGAAGGAACTCAAATGAAGACTGACTTTTGAATTTCTTATTTACAAACCTGAACTCAGCCACTTCCCTGACGAATACTTGAAGTCACTACAGCCTTCTTCCTTGCCTCGGGTTGTCTTCCCACCACGGTCAATAACCTCCAAAGATCTCGCAATAAAGCCGCTGGTTTTGCAATTCCGACTCCCTATAACGCACTTGAAATATATTGAAAACCCGTTGAAGGGGCTCCCGGGAGAAATCTGTCGAGTGTGGTGAAGAGAAGACTGCTCCGCGGCGCCTCCTGCCCATTGGTGCTGCACCGCCTGTCCCACTCGTCTTCCGTGGGTAAACAGGCGGAAACCACAAAGGATTGCAAGGGAAAAGTTCTTTGCTGAACGTTATAAAGGTCCAATTCAGTTATTAACATGATCAAGTGATGGGGTTGCAGTGGTATTCTCTCTCTCTCTCTCTCTCTCTCTCTCTCTCTCTCTCTCTCTCTCTCTCTCTCTCTCTCTCTCTCTTTGCCATCATGATTGAAATATTTAAACTTATAGTCATGTTAAAGATACACGCGCCGTAGAAATTGGACAAAATTATACGAGGCGAGTCACGTCGTATTCTTCAACCTTGCGATGTCTTATCTCGATTACTCGTAACTGGCGCAAGTGAAAATTAATATCGGTTTGCAGGAGTGTTTTTCATGAGTTTAGTGTGATCATTTTAACCAGGATTCTTCCCCGTCAGCAGAAAAACACTCCTTGATATCTCGGCTAATCTGTATAACTTCTGAGAATATGTTCTAATGAGGGATTTAAGCGTTTAGGAATACGTATCTCCATGTTTAAGAGGGTGATCTGCGTCATGAGGCGGAGCGAAGATAAGTACCGGGACATTTTTTTTTTCTTTTTTTTGCTGCTCCCCACGAACTGAACACCAAGAGTACGGGAGTGTTACGATCATCTGTGAGAGTTACAGTGACTGGAAACACCATAAGATTCGCTCTGAATGGGAGTAAGTAGGCACTTTATGTGGATAAATGAAGAGTGGAGGCAGGAGATTCCCAGCGGCACGCCTCGCCTTCACGCGGCTCACTCTGCGGCGGCGGCGGTAGTGGTGTGCGGAGAACACTGAAGTTGAGACGGGTCTTTATTTTTATTTTCGTTTTATTGCTTAACTACTTCAATGAATAAAGAACTGAAGTGATTATTTTATTTATTTATTTTTTTCATTTTACCCTCTTTATATATTTCTTCATTTATTATAACTTTATTTTATTCCAGTAGTGTGTGTGTGTGTGTGTGTGTGTGTGTGTGTGTGTGTGGTGTGTGTGTGTTTGCGCATGTGCGTGCGTGCGTGTATCGATTGAGCAGCATACAACGCACTCTTCGCTTGTATAAACGGGGGTTCCAATTTCCAATCAAAGTCTTATTAGATAGGGTGGTATCAAAAAGCTTCTTGTCTTATCAACTCCTTTCTGACTGTCTTCAACCTTTTCTCACCACTGGAATGTTGCATCTCTTCTACTTTCTACCACCATTTTCATGCTACCTGCTCTTCTGATCCTGCTAACTACCTGCCTCCCTTCCTCCTGCGCCTTCTCCGCAGAAGCTGCAAAAGTTAACCAGTACTCTTAATCATTCATATCTTTTCTGGTAAACTCTGGAAATCTCTACCGGCCTTTGTATTTCCAACTTGCTATCACTTAATTTGATTTAAGAGGGAGGTTTCATGATATTTATTACTTTCTTTTGGCTCTCGGATCTGCAAGAGGACTGGCAATTAAGTGGACCTTTTTTTATGCTTTGATGCCCTCTTAGAGAGAGAGAGAGAGAGAGAGAGAGAGAGAGAGAGAGAGAGAGAGAGAGAGAGAGAGAGAGAGAGAGA
>CM035205.1:14245269-14263652 GCA_020233015.1 Callinectes sapidus | reverse complement strand
ATATATATGTATATATGTGTGTGTGTATATATATATATACGTATATATATATATATATATATATATATATATATATATATATATATATATATATATATATATATATATATTCATACTTTGCTTTCCTCCTTTTTTCGGAGCGTCTTTTTATCCCATGACGTGCGTGATGTTTTCCCATTTTTCCTTTCTTTCCATTCTCATTCGTAATTTTTTCTTCTTTCTTCCAGTGGCTGGCGGTCTTTTTCCTTTCTCCTCCTCCACAAGCCAGCAGGAGCCACTGAAGTTTGCGAGGTGGCCAGGGCAGCGGCCTCAGTAAAGGAAGCTGGAGTAGGCCCGGGAGACCCATTCTCCCCTCCGTCCCGACAAAACCTTGGGAGCAGAGCTTGCGTGGTCCTCAGCTACACATAACTCAGGGTGGACTAGTGCAGGAGCCTCGACCAGCGCCTCTATCCCATTCTGAGGTTTATAGAAGCAGGGAACATGTGGATTTGCCTTCAGACACGACCTTTGTACAGGTGTATGAAGTGTTGCCTCTTTCGATTGCCGACCTTTAAGTGCTTGAGTTTTACATAGTTACCATGACCGTTACTTGTGATGGAGCACTATAGCAAAGTAAAGGCTGAAGTACTATTAGTAATAACTGATTAACTGAAATGAAACATAAGTAGCAATGAAAACTCTTGGTGGTGGCATCATTCGAGGTACTGTGTATTAATCTTTAAAACCACATACACCACCGCTAGCTTGACCACCTTCAGAGCTGGCGCAAGGCGAGGAAAGCACTCACTCTAAACTGGTAAAAGACAAACTACTTCCAAAGAATAGTGTGTGAAAGATGTGAGTGAAAGTTACAGAGCTTAAACATGTCACAAAATAGTATGAAGGGAGATTCAGCATAGAAAAGAATGATTTTTTCCTAACATTCAAAGCCAAAGAGGCAATTGGAAGTAGGAATCAGTAACTTATCATGTTCTTCTTCTCATCTGCAGCCTTATCATTTTATTTCTATGCGGGATCGGTGTTTTTGGGGAGTTTTCATCATCTAATAGTGTTCACCAAAATCTCAATATCCAAGTTCTGCCTGCCGTCCACCACAGTACAGTCCTTCCATTTGGTCACTGGTTTCCCTTTTTTCCTTCTGCAGTCCACTTCCATGCCCATTGTCTGTCTTTCACAGCTCCCCTCCTTCCTTCTCATAACATGACCAAACAAACCATCCTAACCGCGCCTGCTGCACCTTCTTACTCACACCTGTAACCTTAACTGTACCTCTTATGACTTAATTCTTAATTCTAATTCTAACCTTCCTCGTTACTTTATTCATACACCTCAGTATTCTCAATTCTGCTACTTATGAACACATCAATAATATTTCTTTGGTGAAGATAAACGAAATATATAAATAAAAAACTTAAACAATAAGTAAAAGTCTGATTACAACTATTTCACACTGTATTACATTCTCATCTACCACTTTTTTTCTCCATTTTCGTTTTTCTTCACCAGATCTCCACTCACGAAAACGTAACCATTGAGTCATAAAAAAAAAAAAAACATACATCTAAAGAAATGTTCAAAATGTTTTTCTTTTGGAGCAAATAATAGAATTAAGTGTAAATATTCTATGGAAAAAAATAAAAATAAGACATAATACGTAGAAGAGCGGGGCGCAGCTAATGGCAGGGGCTGAGAGTGGACCTCGCGGGCACAAGTTTACTAATAGGCCCAGGGTCATTGGATGCCCTTCTCACGCAGCGACACATCCAACTCTGCGTGATAGCTCCTTAAATGAAGTGTAGGTTCACTCGTGTTTATCATGGTGGACTTAAATAACCATTACGTTCCTACCGTTAAACGTATATATGTATATTTGATATCGACGGTGTGCAATGATTGATATGATAGTTTTTCCACTCATCACTATTTCAGGTCTCCTACAGATAACTTTTTAACTGGAATGATTAATAAAGTTTTGTTTTAGTTGCCCATAATACAAAAAGGGCAGCTGACAGACAGAAACGAGAGAAAATGGTTAGAGAAAGCTTCCGTCTGGCATTAGGATCTCCTGTGGCTGCGGTGATGAGGCAGTCCATAACTAAGAAAATCCTAGCGTTGCATCCATAGCACCCTCTCAAGACTAAGACGTCAAGAGGATTAATGGCACGTAGGTCAAAACGCACACTTCCCCCACTAGTTGCAATGCCAAACGCGTCTCGGCAACCCACCTGCCTGCAACGCCTCCTCCGCCACGCGTTGGTATTCTGGGGACGAGCGACCTACGCCCTAAATCAGCGGCTGAGTTCGTGTTGAGCGTATTGATTAGAGACAGAAGTAAGTGGTGGTGGACTTGTTTTTCAATACCTCGAGTGTCGCGGCTGAGGCGAGTGAGACGAGGTGCGGGCGTTAGGGTGTGCTCGGGTGGCTGGAATCCGGCTATGAGCACCCTTGAAAACTCACTCAGACAATCAATAAATGCCAATTAAGGCCCAAATCACTTTCCTGATGCCGTTGGTTTCAGGCGAGAAAATCATGCTCTTTGTGTAACTTTCTTGTTCCTACAATCATGGTTTGGTATTCAGCTTTCACAGTCTCATTTTTTTATACCATGAAATCACTCTAAAATACTGCGCACGGGTTGAAAAATAACTCTTATCGCATGAAATGGGTGTGGCGGAAGGAGAATTTATGCGCTACATTTCTAATCTCTCCCATCATTCGTCTCATTCTTCCCATTCCATTGTCATCTGTCACATCATTTCGCCACGGACAATATCTCACTCACGGAAGACTTACTGCTGACGCCACTACACCCTACACCACTCCGCCACCACTCTCGAGGACTCCTCTGGCCTCTTCTTCCCTCAAGGGCCCTTCTCACCCGGCTGAAGAACCTGCTGGAGGCGTCCTTAATAACACCCTTCACGTTCCCTGAGATCTATAAGACAGTATGGATATCGCTGCGATCAGGAACGCAATGGTGTTAGACCCAACACGACACCGCCCTAGAAACTATTGTCTTGAGTACGAGTATCGATGAATAGAAGAAGGCCATTGGGTTTTTTGATACACCGACACCACTGATTTGATGTATGGTTGGTAATCATACATTATAATCACATATGTACACAAGTTCCAATCCCCTTCGCCTGCATTAGATACATACGCGAGCAGCGCTGGATGTATACAGGAGTAGTTACCGTGACAGCTATAGAATGGAACTTGGCTTGGGTTCGATACATCAAGTTTGATCATTAATTCGCTTATTCTAGGTTGTGTATAAGAATGAGTCCAAGTCTCTAGGTTTTCCAAGACGCAGGTTAGATAACACAAATTTAACTTAAGATCATCTGGCATACATAAGTCTCCCTACCAATAGGAGTAAAGGCATTCCAGTTTCTAAGCCTAACAGAAAATCCTGAACATGTCATTAGAGCTCTTTTTCCCTTCATTCCTTACTTGACTTCGATTTCGTGTCTGACCTGCCCACAAAAGTACTTATGCCCTCGCGTGTGAGGGCGGCGGGAGTGTTGTTGCCTCTGACCATACTGACGTGGACGTAACGTGATTACTGCAATGAACATAATACTTGTTCGTGATGTTAATTAAGATACAATTCAGTACTATGCGAGGCGTGCTGTGCCTTAAATGGTTAAGCCCTTCCATAGAAAGAAAAAGAAGAAGATTGCTTTTGTCTTTTTTAGGCCACATAATGACCCAAGATACACGTATTTGAATGTATATAAAACACACAAATAGATTTGTCCTGCACTAAAAGAGTTAAGCATATTAATCAGTTAAGCTACCTACGACTACAATACTTCTTCTCAATGTGAGTGACATCAAAGTACTCGTAGTTTTCAACAGTAGTTACGACGAACTGAGATAAGAAAGGATTTTTTTCTCACTAAACACACACACACACACACACACACACACACATACAGGTGGTTGCACACAGCTTGATAGTTTCCCACAGTTCCCCTTCCATCACATGGGTGTCCTCGAAGGGGTAGCCACCTTGCTACTCACACATTGCTCACCACAGACTTTGCAGGTTTGCATTCTCAGTACACCATCATAAGGCTTGTTTAAAAAATAAGTTTCCATAATGTTCACAGTAGGTGGAACACAGTGTGTGTGTGTGTGTGTGTGTGTGTGTGTGTGTGTGTGTGTGTGTGTGTGTGTGTGTGTGTGTGTGTGTGTGTGTGTGTGTGTGTGTGTGTGTGTGTGTGTGGTGTGTAATTTGTTTGTAAGCTGGACGTGTGGTTTATAATGTCTGGGCGTGGGGGTGTTGAATTGCGTGTGCTATGCAGTGCTGGGCGAGGTGTGGTGTGTGTGTGTGTGTGTGTGTGTGTGTGTGTGTGTGTGTGTGTGTGTGTGTGTGTGTGTATCTGTGTGTGTGTGTGTGTGTGTGTGTCTTTGTGTGTACACCCTTACCACATAAATGACTGCGTGCGTTGCGTGTTTTACTGTGCGAGGTACCTAACCTGCTCAACTCACTTGCCGCACATCATAAGAAAAAAAAAAAAAAAGGAAAGAAAATATACATTCTTTTTTACGAGTTACATAAAGTGAAACCATCCTGCGTGTGTTGAGAAGTTCCAGTGAATATGAATGCTGAGTGTACATATCACTATAAACGTGTATTGACCAGGTGCAGAAGGGTAGTGGATTTGTGAAGGAAAGAGGAGAATGAAGGGAGGTGGGAAGGAGGTAAGGGAGGAAAGGGAAGGGGGAGGAGAAACGGTCAGTGATGTAGCGCACTAATATACAACGCCTGGAGGAAGTTGAAGACAAGAGGATAGATAGAAGATAAGCAGTTAGCAAGTGGGTGGGTGTGTGTGGATGAGTGTGGTCGACTGGTGTGTAGCTCAGGCATCCCTCTACTGACGGTAGAGGAGGGAAAGGTAGGATGGATGTAGTGATATATCTATGATATGGTGGTGGTGGTGGTGGTGGTGGTGGTGGTGGTGTTGGTGGTGGTGGGAATGTGGCGAAAGCTGTAAATATTAGTGACAGATGCCTTCAAAGTGAACCACCACCGTCATCACCTCCGCCACCATCACCATCATCACCGCCTACAGCAGCTATAAATCACCACTCGCACGGTCACTGCAACGCCATACAATCACTAAACCTCCATCACCACCACCACCACCACCACCACCGCCGCCCTAACCACTTCCTCTCCTAACCACGCTGCAATTAGTCTATAAGAGCCTAAGTGGCGGTGATGATGAGGGCTGGTGGTGGCAGTGGCGGTGACGGGAACGGTGTGATGATGGAGGAGGTGGTGGTGGCGACAGTGGCAGTAGTGGTGGTGGTGGTGGTGAACTGTGGCGGGTGTCGTCGATATCCGCACCATGCATCGCCACACACCATCGATTCCCTGATGCATGATATACTGGCCACTCAGGCGCGCTGCTATGCCCTCCCCGCACAGGCTCAAGCTAATGTTTGCTCCGAGAGAGATGTATGAGGTGCACCAACGACAAATTGGCAGATCCCGCAGGCTGATTAGAAGGTGTTTGGGATATGGAAGGTGTTGCGCCTTTGTGTGACATTATTATCGTAACGAGAAGGACGAGAAGGAGTGGCAAAGGTGAGTGTTATGTTTATACTGTGACTATTTTTTCTTACTACCCGAGATCTATGAGATTAGATTACAAGTTTTCAAGGCCCTGCACAAGTATTTTCTCCTCACAAGTCTATTTTATTGAAATGTCAGGTGGGGACCAAGAAATTACGTGGAATGAGAGTATTAACTTCCATTTCAGTCGCATCTACAGCAGGAATTAGACAGTAGGGCGTGCTGCTGGACGTGCCGCTCGGAGCCCTATCGACTTTATCATTAATACGGAATGTAAGTTGCTTGAATATCAAACTCCTACCAACTCTCCACCACCCGTGCCTCGTTCTCACCGTGACGCGGAGATCGCCACCACCTACACATAACACTCCACTACTACATCGTGGTGCACTTAGCGCGGTGGACATTATGCCGCTCCCGCACCATCACCCCCTCCAGCCCATCACTCACACGGCACTCTCCACGGCCGCGCCACACTGCCACAAATCACCGGGACATAACTTTAGGCAAAATGTTGCGTTGTGCGTACGCAAGGTTATCCTGCAAACACTGGGAACATTGCTTGGAGTTACTGAACACACACACACACACACACACACACACACACACACACACACACACACACACATAACTGTAATGATTTTTCTCAATAGAATGCTGTTTGCAGTTTAAAAAGTGTTAAAGATAATTCACCGCAGCACAATGCATTATGAATCAATATATATAAGATATACACACTTAAGTTAAAAACTATGATCATTAATTCGTGTTTTCTTTACTAGCTTTGCAGTCATTTGTACCAATACTAGCTATACGTTCACTTACATTATATCGCCATTATTGTTAATCCATAGATAAGTCTCATATTAAAGACATGGATTGAAGTTTTATAAATTCACATGATAATTCTTAGAATCTCATGAGCAACATTTCATTACAGTACACGGAGAGAGATGACAACATACCAGCTGGTGTAATATTAATTGTTATAGTGTATTCCATGTACAAATCTTAGTTAAGCTTTGGGTGAGGCGACAGGTACTGTTGAGTAACGCGCTGCCGCCTACGTACATGTTAGCTCAGTCCTCAGTGATGGTCTTTTAAGCTGCACACAACAAACACACAACACAACACAACACAAAACACACACACACACACACACACACACACACACACACACACACACACACACACACACACACACACACACACACTCCTACTCTTGAAATCAAATGGGTGAAACATGCAATAAAGTGCCAGCGTGACGCTATGTTATAAAAAAAAGTTATGTATTCCTTGTTCATTTGCAGCTTCCTCTCAACTGCAATTAAATACCAGACACTTACATCGCCTTTACACATGAGGTGGGCGCTATACGCATTTTATTCAGGCAGCTCAGGAATTCACCAACTCCAAAACACTGGCGACAAAAGGAGGGAATTGTATATATCGGTACTCTTTACGCGATTTTCCCTTTAAGTTCTCACAATGCAAGAGTCCAACCCACCCAACCAAACCTAACCCAACAGTAATTCACTTCACTAACTACATGTTTTAGCTTACACTATCTTTTTTTCTCGTCCTGACACTTAAGCTTAAATATTTCTAATCTCCAAACAAGTCAAACTCGACTCTCTCAGGGTTTAAGAATGGAAAGATTCTTTTTTCCCTTGGTTCCCATCAGAGCAGCGAAGAGAAGGTCTCAGAGTCCAGAGGGAAACACAGCCGCTGAGGGAGACTTCTGTACAGCACGGGTAATGAAAGGACGGAAAGAAGCGCAAAGGGAATGGAATTAAAGTGAATGGGAAGGGGAGGGGAGAGGATGGGGGTTGGAAAGAGGGTTGGAGGAAGCAAGAAAGGCTACACAAGGGGACAGGGGAAGAGAGAATGAAAGAAGGAAAGGGAAAGGATAGGAAAGGGGAAAAAGGGAATCGGTGATATTTCTTTTCCCTCTCGAAAAATTTTCAAAGTTTTCGTTTCATTTGTGCATCAGATACTTATTCGTGAAGAGATAAAAACGTATAAAATTTAAATAAAAATTAAAAAAAAAAAGAGTTCAACGAGAGTAGGTTAATAACACTAGCACCCTTTCCTTAGTGTAACATTAGCAATAAAAAAAGTGCAAAATAAAGTTATGAAAATGACAGTTTCAAATCAAATCAATCAAATCAAATCGTTTATTCGTACCAAGTACAATTCTTTAGTCGCCTTATATTGATAATAAAAAAATAAATAAAAACAATTGAAGCTATAAAAGAAAAGTTTACAATGTGGCTAAAAAATAAAATATAAATTAAAAGATACTAAAAATACTTTTAAAACAAATAAGTAAACTGAAGTAAAAATTAGTGTATATGTGTGTACGATACACACTACAATAAACATATGTCATCAAGGAATTCACGGATGTCACTATGTGTGAGGCAGCAATCTATCTGACCATCACGTATACTCAAAAGTTCTTTTAATATTTCTATGTGCCAGTTTTGGTCGATCTCTAAACAGCGTACCTTACCAATAAGAGAGTTGATATTGCAGTAAAAAAAGTCATAGTATTTAATGTTAGAAGACTGCAGTATCGAATTCACATTGGACAACATGTATGATGAATTCGATAGCAAAACATTTTTTAAAAATTGTGATATTTGTCGTTCAGGATGTTTCAAGCCCCGAACGTAATGTGAAAGCAATACTATTATAAGGCGCACTCAGGAGAAATAACACTCCCGCATGATACATGAAAGGGTACTCATGGAGGCAAGTCATTGATATTGCTCCTCTACATAATTGATACTAATTCATATGGTACGTCATGGATCCGCAATATATAATTGTAAAGGAAAAAAAAAACATGTCTAAGAAGCAAATCAATTAGAAATACAGTATCACCAGAGCCTTTGGAAGTAAAGCTGTGGCGAAAAAGTGTTTCAGAATTTGGATCAGATTCACTTCTCACTAAAACACTTACTTGCACAGTGTCACCCGTCACACATGGACATTCAACTGTCATGTGTCATCTCTCACCCTCACACCTGCACAGCCTCATCTCTTACTCACACACCTGTCCATTTTCACCTTACATCTACACACCAATCCCTATTCGGGTCCCGCACGTATAATCCACCTCCCCGAGGACAGAGCTGGTGTGTGGAGGGAGTAATCTCACACCTGACATGTGCTAAGTATACTTGTACAAAGAGAATAATTTCCACACACAAGCGTAGACAATGTGATTTTCATATCGATATTTGACCACTAATTCCATGGCGAAAAATAAGATAAAAATCATACATTTTATACTGGCAATTTTTTGGAAATAATTACTGTTTGTATGGTATTTACGGTCACGCTACAATGCTCAAGTTACACAGATGATTCGGCTATGCAGGATCCCTAATACTCGTCCAATCATTTATAAACAGACCATTGTCACGCGCCCTAAAATAATCAACCTACATTGTCTTTCTTCACAACCACCGTACACAGTCAATGCATCCTAATGTGATATCAATTTACTTACATAAACAGTCATTCAGTATCATGTCCCCCGGCAGCGCAGCGTCCGGGATTATTTAATCGTCGTGCTGCCTCATTACTGTGGCGTTGTATTGTTCTAATAGTGGGCTGCACGTTCGGATGTTATTACAATACCTGCCTGGGCTGTGAACCATCCACTAGCCAGTACAGATTAAGACACCGTAGAAAAAAATAAAAATAAATAAAGAATCGAAACCGAATGGAATACAAAAAAAAAAAAAAAAATAATAATAATAATCATTCCGTAAACCTGAGCAATACAGCATCACCTAACCACTTCACTATTCTTTCCACGACGTGCAAACCTTACACGATCTCATTCAATAAAAGTCACATTGTCATTGATTTAGGTACAAACACCATTGAAGGCACTTACATTTCACTCACATGATCCAGCATTTCGTGAACATTTACTAAAGATGAAATACAAAAAAATCTTAAATTGGAAATGTACAAGTAAGAAAAGACTACAGAGAGAGAGAAAGAGAGAGAGAGAGAGAGAGAGAGAGAGAGAGAGAGAGAGAGAGAGAGAGAGAGAGAGAGAGAGAGAGAGAGAGAGAGAGAGAGAGAGAGGAGAGTCATAAGGGTATACAGAATAACCCTCTTTGTTAACTGAGACATTGAACCAGTAGAATTGAATATCAAAGTGTCTCAATTAAAGTAGCACGGTCTTCATGGTTCCCTATCCCTGCTAAAACTTAAACTTACCTTCAAGACATTCACAGCTTCCTTTGGCGCCACATTTCTCCCTTGCGCTTCCTGTAACAAAAGAAACCATTTGTTCAGTGTTCATCTATACGAACATAAAGTATCTTGTTAATGCATCTTTTTCTTGGTATCCGGTTACACAAATTTAAGACTCACTCCTTGATGAAAAACGAAAGAAACCATGTGGTGCTTTTATGTGAACTAGACAGGTAAGATTACATTATGTTAAGTTGTGGTCTGGGTAGGTTATATACTGTAATATTACTTGAGAAAAGGTATAAAAGGAGGAGGAAGAGGAGGAAGAGGAGAGGAGGAGGAATACGAGGACGAGAAGTAGCAATGATAAAACTTTCATTATTAACTCCTCGTATTGGTTTGTCTGTAGATTCTGTTGCAATATGAAGAACAAAAATATAAAAAATAGTTGAAGTGTGGTCTGTTTAGGTTAGACAATATCAATTAAAGTTAAGTAAAGGAGGAGCAGCAGGAGTAATAGGAAAATGTTCATTACTAATACTTACAATTGGTTTCTGAGGAGATCCTACAACAGTATAAATAGCAAATAAACAACCGTCACATAATAATGGTACAGGCTGAGCATAAATACAGTATATAATGACTTGCCAATTATGCATTTGAAGTAAGTCATGATTAGAAACGAGAGAGAGAGAGAGAGAGAGAGAGAGAGAGAGAGAGAGAGAGAGAGAGAGAGAGAGAGAGAGAGAGAGAGAGAGAGAGAGAGAGAGAGAGAGAGAGTGTAGTACTAAGATAATTTAATTTTACAGTATAAAGACTGATACGAATACATCACCAAAAAATAACGGATATCTTATAAAGACTAACGCAATGCTGAGTCTTTACCGAAACAGAGTTCTATTGTTTACACCATCGTTTCTTCTTACACCAACGAACGAAGCTAAAGAGAGTCAAACAAAAGGAAATCAGACAAGAAAGGAGAGAGAGAGAGAGATAAAAAAAAAGCTCAAAATGACATTCCAAAACCAGATTAAGATTAAAAGCAAAAGAATATTTCCTGCAAGGTATTGTTAATGAATATAATTTTATCCCTAAAATATACCCGGCCACAAGACAATGGGGGCGTTTTGAAAGCAACACGCGTGGCCGTCTGTGGTGGCAGTGCGTGGTGTGTTGACATCACAATTAAAGGAAGACCCGCAAGGGAGAGCTGCCCTATCCCCGCCTCATCACAACAGAAGCCACTCAAGATCTAAAAAACTCCTCACTCGCTTTATGGGGGACATCATATAAGTTTTCCATTCACCCTTTTTAAAATTAACGAGCGGCATATCACCGGTGACGCTTCCTCGGTGAGCCATCTGTTTGCTCTCACGAATAGCGACAGCAAATGAGCCAAACTGTTTTTTTTTCCGCATTGCTACTCCATTTCCTAGGTCGATAGCGTGACTTGGAGAGCGTGTGTAGCGGCAATAGTAGCATTTTCATCACTAAACTGCCAATAGCGGCGCAAATATGTCTCTTTCCTTCCTGCGAACTGGCTGGTGAATGCTCCCTTCCGGTGTTTGGGCAGCGGCTGTCATGCGTCAGGCAAGGCACGTGTAATCGGACATAGCACGCATAATGTGTCTCCTCTTTTTCCCGCGTGGTGCACTGCCCCCTTTGTTATTCGCCAGCCTTATGACTGCCGTCTCTGCTGCAGCAACATTGAAATCATTACTATTTTTACACACACACACACACACACACACACACCGAGTAGTATAGTGGTTAGCACACACGGCTCACAAGCGAGAGGGTCCGGGTTCGAATCCTGGGTGCGGTGAGGCAAATGAACAAACCTCTTAATATGTATCTAGCCCATGTTCACCTAGCAGCAACTAGGTACGGGATGTAACTCGGAAGTTATGGCCTCGCTGTCCCGGTGTGTAGTGTGTGATGTGGTTTCAGCCCTATCCGAAGATCGGTCTATGAGCTCTGAGCTTGCTCCGTAGAAAAAAGGCTGGCCGGGTGATCAGCAGGCGACCGCGACAGTGAATACACACACACACACACACAAACACACACACACACACACACACGCACACACACACACACACACACACACACACACACACACACACACACAAACATTACTAATTAATTAAGGTTTCTCAAGCATCACGCACGCGTACACAGCTTTGAACTCTACCTTCAAACGCAGCAGGTATGGGTAAGCAAACATGAACGCCCACATGTTGGGGTTCATTCCGAGATAACACACAGAGGCCCGCTACTCTGACAGGTAACCATGACCAAACTATTCTAGACACTGGGAGTACTCGTCTAATATAAACATTAACCCTACTTGTTTATTTTGACCATTGGCTTTCGACTGAACACACGCAGTTAGTTTTAAAGAGATGAGAAATCCGGTAAGGGAGGTAAAAGGATGCATGAACAAGATAACAAGTATTTCTTTTTTTAATGCAAGGAGGGAGTCAGGCCATGGGCAAAACAAAAGCTGGTTATGAAAAAGGTCCAGTGAGGTGCCAGTCCCTAAGTTGTATACAAGGTTGATTTTTTTTCCTTTAGATTATTTTTTCAATTTTTTTCTAATATTGGATAAAGGATGTGTGTTTATTTAGGTGACTGTAGCGTTATGTGAAGGAAGAGAGAGTTGTTTTAGATAGTAATAATTGTCTGATGTGCTGGCTTTATATTCAGATATCTGTCTGGTTTACCTTCTAAGTTGTATCCGTGTAGCTAACTGATGAAATGGCTGGCTCACTGGCTGACTGCTTGATTGGCTGGTTATAGATATTGATCAGGTTGCTATTGGTGAATCACTATAAAGTTTCATAAGAAGATTAGACTTATTTATGAATGAAGATGATAGATGAAAATAGATAGACATATTTTTATAGCTTCCCTTACTTTCTTATGCCCTTATGTTGTCCTAAATGTCCCTATTTGCTTTTTCTTTCTAAATATCAAACGAACAGACAGAACCAGTTATTGACACAGGTAATACTAAATCCTTAAATACAGTTGAACGATACGCAATGTACTACATGGGTATAAGTTCCTGTTGCAATACTGTCCACGTGCAAGCCAGATCATTAAAGACAGTTGAATGATACGCAATGTACTACGTGGGGTATAAGTTCCCGTTGCAATATAGTCCACGTGTAAGCCAGCAAAAGCAATGACTTCACAAGGACAGACCTCTTCAAAAGCGAATGTAACTTCTGTAAGCAGCTTTCCTTCCTGCACTCTCTTGACAAGCGACAAGAACGGAAATATCCCAAAGAAGCAAGGAAGAAGAAGAAGAAGAAGAAGAAGAAGAAGAAGAAGAAGAAGAAGAAGAAGAAGAAGAAGAAGAAGAAGAAGAAGAAGAAGAAAAAGAAGAAAAATCGGAAAAAAAAAGAACAGGCGGAAAAAGATAATCAAAGGAAGAACCAAATGAAGACTACCTTCACCACCACCACGACCAACAACAAAACACTAACAAACACGAAGACGAAACCATAAAGCTCAGTGGAAGCAGCATGCATTATAACACGCTTCACCTTTATCTTTCAACACCACCAGAGTGTGTTGGCCGTCGATGAAATTCTTTGATTCTGTCTCTGCTGGAGGGTGTACAGGGCCAAAAAACAACATCCAAGTAAACTCACTGTAGTATATTGACCAAAATAGTAACAGAGCCGAGCAGAAAATGGATGATAGAGTGGGGGCCTCTACACTCAGACAAGGGAGGACGCCAGTTGAATAATAGCGCGGGACACACATGCAGAGATAAGGGGACAAACCTATACAACATCATAATGCAAATCAATAATAAACATATAAGGCTAACTACAACAAAAACACCCACACAGAACACTTCATCTCACACAAGACCTTCGTGGGAATGTACGTGCGTATAATTGAATACCGAACATGTGAATAACGTACCACTCGAAGTACATTAAACCAGATGATATGTAGCAGGACACAGATAAACGCGCTGCTACCTTTGGCCAGGGAATGCATGCACGTACTGCATCACACCAACTCCATAGATGGGAGGTTATTGTCTCTTGGGACTTAATATACGTCTGTTGAGGAGGAGGAGGAGGAGGAGGAGGAGGAGGAGGAGGAGGAGACAAGTACAATGGACAATGAGGCGTTCAAGGAAATAAAAGAACGAGGTACAAATGGTTGGAAGGAAGAAAAAGAAAAAAAGGTTATAAAAAATTAATGAAGATAACCATTTCCTTCAGCTCCATTTTTATTAAAGTCTGGTAATATTAACTTTTTATATGCAAGAAGAAAGTCCGGCCAAGGGCAAAATCAAACATGTAAAATGCTAGTTCATAAAAGAGATGGATAAAACATTTTTTACTTTCCTAGCTTTATAGACCCACACATCTCACAGAAAACATCCTGCCAGACTTCTCCCAGCACACAAGACAAATGAATGACCAGGTGATGTGTGTTACCTTTCTGACAGGTTGATTTGTTGCTTGGCTTGATGGCTGACTGGCTCATTAGCTAAATTAACTCACTGACAAGAAAACAGAGATAGCAATACATAGATTATGACTCGAAGAAAAAAAAGAAGAAGAAAGCACAACATATACACCGTGAGAAAGGACTCATCAGAAAGTGTTCTTGCAAAAGCTGCATTCACAACTAACAACTCAAAACTACAAAAGATACAATGAAGTTGACGACAAAAGCAACATTGACAAAGCTTGTATTTCACTGAGAGAGCTGATTGTTTATTACTACGCACTTCCTTGATTCCTACTCTTGAAACTCACGTACATCTGCCTGAAAGGAATTTCCAATACTAACACAAACACACTTTCGATACTTAAAATTTTATCCCTGGGTCTGTCTTCACACTAGTAACTACGCTTTACCAACACGAATCCGCAGTAAAACAAGCAGTGGATAGAGTGCAAGACACTTGACGGCTACTTGGTGTATATGTGTAAAACGCTTTTATGTCAAGTATTGGATCCCCATACTTCTGAATACTATCTCTGGCTCCATCAGTGCACCACATGGCTCACCTCTCTCAACACATCACTCATGGCAATTGTATTTATCCATAAAGATATGACGGATCGTGAGTGGAAGAAAAACATACTTCCTTTTATCTATTTTTTGACAGAGAGAGAGAGAGAGAGAGAGAGAGAGAGAGAGAGAGAGAGAGAGAGAGAGAGAGAGAGAGAGAGAGAGAGAGAGAGAGAGAGTGTGTGTGTGTGTGTGTGTGCTGCATAATGTATTGTAAAAACTACACAAAGAAGACAAACACTTGGCATGTTACGTTTCTCCTTCAGGTGAGTGGCATTTTTTCAACATTCGTCCACATCAAACACCTTTGTAGAGAGTAAAGGACCTGGACAAACAAAGAGGCATTGCTCACAACACATACAACACGAACTATATGTTGCATTCCACTGCTCACACAACGCCACCTGATCTAGTTGTAGTGGCAAAAGGAATGTCATTAATAACACTAATGAGAAAACTTTACAAAAGAAATGCAGGGATGACAGGTTCTGGCTTATTCGTTGTTCAAATGTGCATCGCTGTATTTCAACATTCACAGATTTACGCACTGCAACCATTGGCATCTACCGTGGTGTCACTTGTTAGATTTAACACATTCATGGTGGCAAAATACTAGTTGAATAATAAAGGATTCATAAAGAAAGCCACACAGCGTTACACATTTTTGTATATATGAAATAGATAAAGAAAATAAATGGTGTTCAACCTGGAGTGAAACCATGCTAGAAAGGTGTGTCGAGGGTCTACATCACTGTGGAAGGGCCACTTAGAAGGTATCTTGGTTCATTTATGTCACCAGCAGCAGAAATCTATAGAGATTATCCAGATAAAAGCATCAATAAACACCTCCCGCGAAAAGTGCTTGGATAATCTATCGCTTAATACAGCTAAGTGTTATTAATGTGTGTGTGTGTGTGTGTGTGTGTGTGTGTGTGTGTGTGTGTGTGTGTGTGTGTGTGTGTGTGTGTGTGTGTGTGTGTGTGTGTTGTAATTAGCGGTGTGGATTACTACCCCAGCGTTAGCAGCGAGCCATCACACAACAATGGTCCGTCTCAGGGGTGTCGTAACGCGAGACGGTCCACGCTGAGAGGCAGTGCACGGACCCGTTGACTGCATGAAGCGTGTTAAGGTGAGGTAAGGGGACACTGAGGAACCCATTCTGCCTCGACCTGGAGTACGCGAAGTAAAGGGAGCAAGGGAGGTTAGGGTGAGGGACGAGAGTAGCAGGTTAGCTTATGGAGGCTTACAAACGTACCAGGGGCGGCATAGTGCAAGTAGTGGGTGGTAATTCATGTGACGTGGCAGTGACAGGGTGGTGTGGAGTAGCTGGTGGTGGCAGTGTTCACAGCGGTGACCCATAGTCGAGCTAGCGTGACACCATGTTCCGGGCAGTGAGTGAGGCAATGGTCCACCAAGGAATATAGTGTTATGCGCTGTTTACTTGTTTATGGTGGTCAATAGATGCAAGAATGGATTTAAGAGAGAGAGAGAGAGAGAGAGAGAGAGAGAGAGAGAGAGAGAGAGAGAGAGAGAGAGAGAGAGAGAGAGAGAGAGAGAGAGAGAGAGACTTATGAGTAAAAAAAAGTATTGAGATTGGTTAAGTTGATCAATCATTGGCACTGTGAAATTTATCTTTTGTAGAGTTTGACAAAGCACATTACCTATTCGGCAATACATTCCACCATTGTCTGATTGAGAAATAAATTGTGTTCGACGTACTGAATGAGGAAAAACGAAACATTTTCAAAAGAAGTGAAATGTTGACAAAAATTTAGCAGCAAACACGATATATGGTGGCAAGTATCTTCAATATTCAAGGGTTAAAGAACAAGAGAGAGAGAGAGAGAGAGAGAGAGAGAGAGAGAGAGAGAGAGAGAGAGAGAGAGAGAGAGAGAGAGAGAGAGAGAGAGAGAGAGAGACCTGAGGTGATGAGAAGGTACTCCAGACCAGGAAGTGATCCTAAGATGCTATTTTCTGAAACCATAATTAGTTCCCTTCCCTGCGTCTCCTCTTACCAGTACTTCTCGTGCTCCAGAAAACACACACACACACACACACACACACACACACACACACACACACACACACACACACACACACACACACACACACACACACACACACACACAGCATTCGTGCACGGTAGTCACAAAGAATTCATGAACGCAGAACGCAAGGCACATATGACATTAATTTCCTGTGACGCACATTTGTTGTAAGTCGTCCCCTATCTTGTGTGTGGGCAAGATGGCGCCCTCGGTATCAGGAGATTGAATATGTGAAGATAAAAGTCCAAACTTGAACAATTAAGACTATCTACTTACATGTCGTACGCAATAACGCTCAAATAATAGTTGTCGAAAGCTTTTACCAAGTTTTCTCATAATTAGACTTCTCCTTAACCTAAGTTTATCAAGTGGCGCATCACGGTAATGAAGGAAAAAAAAAAAACTTCCGTGTTTCTGAGACACCGCTTCCCCTCTGTGTGACTGGAATAAAACATTTCCCTTCCAGCGTTGGACGACCACTTCCTTTATAAATCTGTTTTTCTTTTCGCCTTTTTTGAATTTGAGATGACACTAAACTTCAACGTTAAAAGTATTTGAATTATTAAACAGTATCAGTTTTATTTGCCACTGACAGCCATTGCTCAACATGACTAACACAGCTTATACCTACGCTAACCTGATGTTACATGAAAGAGATGCTAAAAAAATAATTAACTATTCTATTTGATATGCAGGATTTTTCTTTTACTAAAACAATACAGACAATGGAAACAAACGCTAGTATTTATTCAGTTATTCCCTCAGTCTTGCACCGTCGTTTTCTCCCCCCTCCTCCCCTCTGCCTGTCCAGCACCACCTACTATTGGAAGCACCAGTAGGGTAGTTCCACATCGTGCACCTGCTGTTCACCGGTCACTGTGCGTCCAGCCCTAACCAATGAATGCATGAAAAATGTACACATGAAACTTGAAAGAGAAAGATAAAAAAATGAGCACTGTAAAGGATGCAATACGCAATTGAAAAAAAGAAGAAAAAGAGAGCTTACAAAAAATACGGAAAAAAATATAAAAAAAAGAGACGAGTGACAAATACTTTTTTGAAGAAGTAAATGGAACACACACATGCATACACACACACACATACACACACACACACACACACACACACACGTGAACTGAAATAGGACGTTTGTCAAGAAATGAAGGTGAATGACTCAATCACAATTACAGAAAATAAAAGATTTGGAGGAACATAAAGTAATAAAAAATAGGAATGTACCAAAAAAAAAAAAAAGAAAACGTTGAGAGGTTGACAGGTAAGAGAGGCGAAGCAGTAAATCTTCCGGTAGCATTTAGTTTAAAAAGGTCAGGCAGAGAAGGATGGTAGTGCTTTAAAAATCTTCCGGTAGCATTTAGTTTAAAAAGGTCAGGCAGAGAAGGATGGTAGTGCTTTAAAAGTGACCCGAGAGAGAGAGAGAGAGAGAGAGAGAGAGAGAGAGAGAGAGAGAGAGAGAG
>CM035205.1:14220421-14231386 GCA_020233015.1 Callinectes sapidus | reverse complement strand
TTTCCACCCTTCCATCTCCGTCCGTTACCTCTGTCCACTCCTTTGTCCACGTGTCCTTTCCTCCTCTCAGACGCACCTCTCCGCCCTCCTCCACGCTCTCGTCCTCCCCACTCACCCCACTTAATCCCTCCGTCTGTGTATGCCCTCGCCGTACCCTCGCTCTCCCCTGCTCTTCTCCGTGCCTAAGGGCTTGCGAGTGCGTAGTCTAATACTATCCTGGCTCTCCTGGTCAGATGGAGCGGCTGATGCTATAGTTCAACGACGTCTCCTGGTCTCTTGATACACTGGTATAGATAGCTGGGGGATTTGTCATCGATGTTCGTTGTGTTATGAGGTTTGGGTCTGTTATGTAGTATTGTTATCATTGTTGTTATTGCTGCCTCTGTTGTTGTTGTTGTTGTTGTTGTTGTTATCGTCGTCTTTGTCTTTATTATAATCTTGTTTGTCGTCATTGTCTTCCTTGCTTCTATCATCATCATCATCATCATCATCATCATCATCATCATCATCATCATTATCATCAACATCACCACCAACCACCATCTTCTCTACATCATTTTTGTCTATTGTGTCTCTTTTACAATTTCTGGCTTGCTATTCTTTTACTTCAATCGTACACACAGTATCTGTTCTGTACATGAAGTCTCCTATCCATTTGCTTCTCACTCTAGTCTGTATCTCGTCAACTTTAATCTGCTCCCTATTTCGTAGCGTTTGTTTCCTACCTCTAGGTAAGAACAAGTCGAGAAAACCCTTAAAATATATGATATCATGGATTTAGATCGCGTACGGACTTGTTTGTTTGTAATTTCTAAGATGCGATGTATTACTCCAAATAGTTCACCTGTGGACAGAAAGCCATTTAACTTCCCCGTGTTTTTCGCCTTCCCTTTCTCACAAGGCATCTCACCTACTAAGAAAAATCAATCAACAATCAGGTCACGTAAGGAGGTTCAGTACATCAGAGAACTTTTAAAGGGAAAAGGATATTGGAAGAGAGTGAGGCACGTAAGTAGATCTTTGACGGTGACTATACGCACATGTGTCGTCCATTTCACATGTGTCCTGCTCAACGTTGTTCTTCGCAGTGATAATGAACAGAGTACTGGTTAGTGGACGGCCCCGGCTGGCGTGCAGGCATGGAATAGGTTACGAGTGCGTCCGTGTGTGCGTCGTATAATTCGCCATCGTGTAATTGCACCCCGCTGTCTTGCACCACCACACAGCGCCATAAGGGACTGAAGAAGAAGAAGATGGTGATGATGATGGCATAGATGAGGATAAAGACGAAGGTGAAAAAAAGAGGAATAATATTTACTTTTCCAAAATTCCATCTTTGAAACGAACACTTGTTCCGCTCCGGCCATTATGAAACAGCGAGCGTCATTTGCGACAACAAGAGTTTTACGCCAGCATTTGATTACGAGAATTATGTAGATGGAGAATGTAATTGTCGGTAGATGTTCTTCGTACATCTGGCAGCTCCGGCAAGGCAGTGAGGAAAGGAGAGAGAGAGAGAGAGAGAGAGAGAGAGAGAGAGAGAGAGAGAGAGAGAGGGGGGGGGGGGGGGCCAGGGGGGGTACAAAGGGAGGGAAAGTGGGAACGGTAATGAGAGGGGGAAAAGGCGAGAAGAGAGAGGTCACACAGCCAGGGGTTTAGCAGGTGTGGCTGGTCCACGTTAATTAATTACCTGTGGTATTGAGTGTAGTAATCCGTTCAGGGGAAAAATACTTTAATTTTTCGGTATAAATTCTAAACAAGTGATCGCTGTTATATAGTTTTCTAGTTTTTTGTATATTTTTTTTTCATTTGTCCCCTGTTGATATATATCTAACTGAATACCTATCTATCTGTTTGTAGACTTGCCCGTATATCTATCTATATATATTTGTCTGTCCGTCTCTCTGTTTGATAATTTATTTATTAACTTATAATTTATTCTGTGTGCATCATCGGTTCCGTGTGTGTCATCTATTTTGTGTACGTGCCAGTGTGTGTGTATGTGTGTGTGTGTGTGTGTGTGTGTGTGCGTGTGTGCGTGTGCGTGTGCGTGTGTGTGCGTGTGCGCGTGTGTGTGTGTCGAATGTAGCAGTTGTCAGTGTTAATAACAGGCAATGTCATGCCAATGTTTCCAGTGGTCATGCATATACTGAACGCCGCCACCGCACGCATTTGTATGGCAGAGGAATAATTTAGCGATAAAAGGAGTAAGTACGTGTGGAAATTTTTTTTAAAATAATGTAGTATTTGTAAAACAAGCTGAAATCATCATCCAGGGGTAGCGGTTGTAAGCGGTGCCATAAACACTCATGTAATTGGGATGACTGAGATGAATTAAGGGCGGATGTCTCGAAGAATCTTACTCTGGTGGCCGGGTTTGAACGTGTCCTCGGGTGCGTTGCCCTCCTCAGTGTCGTGACGCAGTGGGAGGCAGCGGTGGAATCAAGTAATGTGTGGCCTTAAGGCGTGACGGTTGCTTCATTGTCCTTGACCTTTGCATCTGTGAGGTGTTTATCTGGAGACTCCTACGTTGTGTATCTGTCTCCCGCGATACCCAAGTTTCTTCCTCTGAGTGGCACTTTGTGTAGGTATCAATTCACTATCTATTTTATCATCGAATTTTTGACTGGTCTATATTTGCATTTAAGTAAACAGATTGGAAATTAGGTTGATAGATAAATAAATAGATAGATAAATAAAAGTAGTCAATATAAGAAACTTGCAATTAGTGTCCAGATCGTCCTTCACAACTATGTCACTTGACTTTTACATATCTTCTCAGTACTGTATCAGTTGTGACAGCTCATAAATCATTCTCATCTTTTCTTCTCCCTCCTTGTCTCTCTGTGCTCTGGTAACAATGTCATATTATATTTTGTCATACATTCAGCAAACACTGCAGTCCCAAGTTGTTGTGGTGACGATAATAGAACTGCAACTCCAGAAATAACGGTTTTCATCATAAATGGATGTAGGAGCCTGGAGGCATTACTCTTTTTCCTGAGAAAAGAAAAAATGAGATGCAATGTTGCTGCCATGTTGTATAAGGTATGCTGGATGTTTGCGTTTCCATTGTTTCATGTTTTTAAAGGCTAGATGTATTCCCTGCGTTTTCCTTTGCCACCGATAAAGAAACTTGTGCAAGTCTTTCACTCAAGAAAGGTAAAAATTAACAGCAATATTACCTTGATCAGTGGCTAAAACGTTGAGGATCTCCACAGGTAGTAAAAGTATTCGTAATTTAATTAGGAAACTCTAAATGAGATGCTGAGATGCTCGCGGCGAGGCAGTTATTATCCTTTAGCGGTGTTCTGCCATTCCTGAAGAATTCAGGGAAATGCTAAAGTCGTCAGGTCATGAAAGAAAAGCTCGTGCTGCATGAGACAGACCTGCAGGTACACTTTGTAGTCATTCGTCTGTGTGATGAGTTCTTCTGTGGCGGTCTGTGAGTCCAACAGGCAGATGGGGAACTCTGAATGCTAATGTACTTCAAACAGGTTTGATCACTTGCATTATTTAAGGACCTAAATAGAAAAAAATAATTCAATTTCACGATTTATAATTCAGAGGATATTGAAATTTATAAAAAGATATACAGTTGATTATGTAACGTTGGATTAATTACATTCTAACAGTCTTGAGAGTGTTCGTTACATGCCACCCAGCCCTGCCCAACCCTGTCGGCCCGCCCACCGCCACCACTCATTATTCATCGTGACTTTTCATCTCACTTTCTTTTTTCTAATCTCACTCGAGTCCGAGACATATTTTTTTCTTCTTTTTTTTTTCTTGATATCTGGTTATGAATTATTTTTGTGTTTGTTCTTCCCACAGTCTCTCGGTCTCTGATGCACTACTAATAAAACAATGGTGTTCTCTAGTAAAAGAAAACCATTTTTTAACATTTTTTTGCACTGCTTGTTGAAAGTATATTTTTGTGATTTTAGTTTTACTTCCTTTCTATAAATTGGTGTGTATCAACAAAGGGTTTGAGAAAATTTAAGGAATCCACAAACTGAACTGATCGGCTTGTGGCGCTCTCTCTTCAAAGGTTCTTATATATATATATATATATATATATATATATATATATATATATATATATATATATATATATATATATATATATATATATATATATATATATATATATATATATATATATATATATATATATAAGAACCTTTGAAGAGAGAGCGCCACAAGCCGATCAGTTCAGTTTGTGGATTCCTTAAATTTTCTCAAACCCTTTGTTGATACACACCAATTTATAGAAAGGAAGTAAAACTAAAATCACAAAAATATACTTTCAACAAGCAGTGCAAAAAAATGTTAAAAAATGGTTTTCTTTTACTAGAGAACACCATTGTTTTATTAGTAGTGCATCAGAGACCGAGAGACTGTGGGAAGAACAAACACAAAAATAATTCATAACCAGATATCAAGAAAAAAAAAAGAAGAAAAAAATATGTCTCGGACTCGAGTGAGATTAGAAAAAAGAAAGTGAGATGAAAAGTCACGATGAATAATGAGTGGTGGCGGTGGGCGGGCCGACAGGGTTGGGCAGGGCTGGGTGGCATGTAACGAACACTCTCAAGACTGTTAGAATGTAATTAATCCAACGTTACATAATCAACTGTATATCTTTTTATAAATTTCAATATCCTCTGAATTATAAATCGTGAAATTGAATTATTTTTTTCTATTTAGGTCCTTAAATAATGCAAGTGATCAAACCTGTTTGAAGTACATTAGCATTCAGAGTTCCCCATCTGCCTGTTGGACTCACAGACCGCCACAGAAGAACTCATCACACAGACGAATGACTACAAAGTGTACCTGCAGGTCTGTCTCATGCAGCACGAGCTTTTCTTTCATGACCTGACGACTTTAGCATTTCCCTGAATTCTTCAGGAATGGCAGAACACCGCTAAAGGATAATAACTGCCTCGCCGCGAGCATCTCAGCATCTCATTTAGAGTTTCCTAATTAAATTACGAATACTTTTACTACCTGTGGAGATCCTCAACGTTTTAGCCACTGATCAAGGTAATATTGCTGTTAATTTTTACCTTTCTTGAGTGAAAGACTTGCACAAGTTTCTTTATCGGTGGCAAAGGAAAACGCAGGGAATACATCTAGCCTTTAAAAACATGAAACAATGGAAACGCAAACATCCAGCATACCTTATACAACATGGCAGCAACATTGCATCTCATTTTTTCTTTTCTCAGGAAAAAGAGTAATGCCTCCAGGCTCCTACATCCATTTATGATGAAAACCGTTATTTCTGGAGTTGCAGTTCTATTATCGTCACCACAACAACTTGGGACTGCAGTGTTTGCTGAATGTATGACAAAATATAATATGACATTGTTACCAGAGCACAGAGAGACAAGGAGGGAGAAGAAAAGATGAGAATGATTTATGAGCTGTCACAACTGATACAGTACTGAGAAGATATGTAAAAGTCAAGTGACATAGTTGTGAAGGACGATCTGGACACTAATTGCAAGTTTCTTATATTGACTACTTTTATTTATCTATCTATTTATTTATCTATCAACCTAATTTCCAATCTGTTTACTTAAATGCAAATATAGACCAGTCAAAAATTCGATGATAAAATAGATAGTGAATTGATACCTACACAAAGTGCCACTCAGAGGAAGAAACTTGGGTATCGCGGGAGACAGATACACAACGTAGGAGTCTCCAGATAAACACCTCACAGATGCAAAGGTCAAGGACAATGAAGCAACCGTCACGCCTTAAGGCCACACATTACTTGATTCCACCGC
Source organism: Callinectes sapidus (assembly GCA_020233015.1). Classification (NCBI taxonomy): domain Eukaryota; kingdom Metazoa; phylum Arthropoda; class Malacostraca; order Decapoda; family Portunidae; genus Callinectes; species Callinectes sapidus. The sequence goes on along the minus strand of CM035205.1, from coordinate 14,225,585 downwards.
TGCCTCCCACTGCGTCACGACACTGAGGAGGGCAACGCACCCGAGGACACGTTCAAACCCGGCCACCAGAGTAAGATTCTTCGAGACATCCGCCCTTAATTCATCTCAGTCATCCCAATTACATGAGTGTTTATGGCACCGCTTACAACCGCTACCCCTGGATGATGATTTCAGCTTGTTTTACAAATACTACATTATTTTAAAAAAAATTTCCACACGTACTTACTCCTTTTATCGCTAAATTATTCCTCTGCCATACAAATGCGTGCGGTGGCGGCGTTCAGTATATGCATGACCACTGGAAACATTGGCATGACATTGCCTGTTATTAACACTGACAACTGCTACATTCGACACACACACACGCGCACACGCACACACACGCACACGCACACGCACACACGCACACACACACACACACACACACACACATACACACACACTGGCACGTACACAAAATAGATGACACACACGGAACCGATGATGCACACAGAATAAATTATAAGTTAATAAATAAATTATCAAACAGAGAGACGGACAGACAAATATATATAGATAGATATACGGGCAAGTCTACAAACAGATAGATAGGTATTCAGTTAGATATATATCAACAGGGGACAAATGAAAAAAAAATATACAAAAAACTAGAAAACTATATAACAGCGATCACTTGTTTAGAATTTATACCGAAAAATTAAAGTATTTTTCCCCTGAACGGATTACTACACTCAATACCACAGGTAATTAATTAACGTGGACCAGCCACACCTGCTAAACCCCTGGCTGTGTGACCTCTCTCTTCTCGCCTTTTCCCCCTCTCATTACCGTTCCCACTTTCCCTCCCTTTGTACCCCCCCTGGCCCCCCCCCCCCCCCTCTCTCTCTCTCTCTCTCTCTCTCTCTCTCTCTCTCTCTCTCTCTCTCTCCTTTCCTCACTGCCTTGCCGGAGCTGCCAGATGTACGAAGAACATCTACCGACAATTACATTCTCCATCTACATAATTCTCGTAATCAAATGCTGGCGTAAAACTCTTGTTGTCGCAAATGACGCTCGCTGTTTCATAATGGCCGGAGCGGAACAAGTGTTCGTTTCAAAGATGGAATTTTGGAAAAGTAAATATTATTCCTCTTTTTTTCACCTTCGTCTTTATCCTCATCTATGCCATCATCATCACCATCTTCTTCTTCTTCAGTCCCTTATGGCGCTGTGTGGTGGTGCAAGACAGCGGGGTGCAATTACACGATGGCGAATTATACGACGCACACACGGACGCACTCGTAACCTATTCCATGCCTGCACGCCAGCCGGGGCCGTCCACTAACCAGTACTCTGTTCATTATCACTGCGAAGAACAACGTTGAGCAGGACACATGTGAAATGGACGACACATGTGCGTATAGTCACCGTCAAAGATCTACTTACGTGCCTCACTCTCTTCCAATATCCTTTTCCCTTTAAAAGTTCTCTGATGTACTGAACCTCCTTACGTGACCTGATTGTTGATTGATTTTTCTTAGTAGGTGAGATGCCTTGTGAGAAAGGGAAGGCGAAAAACACGGGGAAGTTAAATGGCTTTCTGTCCACAGGTGAACTATTTGGAGTAATACATCGCATCTTAGAAATTACAAACAAACAAGTCCGTACGCGATCTAAATCCATGATATCATATATTTTAAGGGTTTTCTCGACTTGTTCTTACCTAGAGGTAGGAAACAAACGCTACGAAATAGGGAGCAGATTAAAGTTGACGAGATACAGACTAGAGTGAGAAGCAAATGGATAGGAGACTTCATGTACAGAACAGATACTGTGTGTACGATTGAAGTAAAAGAATAGCAAGCCAGAAATTGTAAAAGAGACACAATAGACAAAAATGATGTAGAGAAGATGGTGGTTGGTGGTGATGTTGATGATAATGATGATGATGATGATGATGATGATGATGATAAAAGCAAGGAAGACAATGACGACAAACAAGATTATAATAAAGACAAAGACGACGATAACAACAACAACAACAACAACAACAACAACAACAACAACAACAACAACAACAACAGAGGCAGCAATAACAACAATGATAACAATACTACATAACAGACCCAAACCTCATAACACAACGAACATCGATGACAAATCCCCCAGCTATCTATACCAGTGTATCAAGAGACCAGGAGACGTCGTTGAACTATAGCATCAGCCGCTCCATCTGACCAGGAGAGCCAGGATAGTATTAGACTACGCACTCGCAAGCCCTTAGGCACGGAGAAGAGCAGGGGAGAGCGAGGGTACGGCGAGGGCATACACAGACGGAGGGATTAAGTGGGGTGAGTGGGGAGGACGAGAGCGTGGAGGAGGGCGGAGAGGTGCGTCTGAGAGGAGGAAAGGACACGTGGACAAAGGAGTGGACAGAGGTAACGGACGGAGATGGAAGGGTGGAAAGAAAGAAGGAGAGGAGGAAGGAAGAGCGGAAGAAGGAAAGGAAGGAGGAGAGGAGAGCGTCTCAGGTGTATAGCTCCCACAGTTGGTCGCGGATCAATAGTACTTCATAGTAATTGAAGAAAACCAACACTATCTGTTCTGTCAACGGCTTGGAAACATTTGATCTTTTCCCAGTAGAAAGAGACTGGGAGGCATAAAAACCTTTGGAGAAAGATAAATAATAAACATTTGAAAGAGCTTCAAACAGATGAGTATAACCAGATAAAATGAAAAATAAAAATTTTAATATCACAAAAGTTTTGAGAAATGTAACGGGGAATAAACAGAATCACAGTTACTGAACCATTGTACTCTGAACTGGACTTTGATCAAGATATGTACGATACATGCAGATGACTAAAATTAGTAAAATAATCAGGTTATTTATCAGCTGATAAAAGATCTTTCTTCTGTAAAATGCATATTAAATATCAGTGTTTGAAAAAAGGTAGATTCGATTCCTAGAACTCATATGGGCAAGCAAAAAAATGGATTGCAAAGATAATAAAACGCTTATCATTGATTAGACTTATTAACGAACAGAGTTTCAATAAAAGCACTTAATTTCGGAGAGAGAGAGAGAGAGAGAGAGAGAGAGAGAGAGAGAGAGAGAGAGAGAGAGAGAGAGAGAGAGAGAGAGAGAGAGAGAGAATTTCACTTCGTTAGGGTAAAAAAAATAAATAAACAGAAACAAAGAACATTTTCAACACTACTAGTAGGAGTATAAAGTATTCCAGAGAAGAGTGGGAGTTCATCAAGTGATGGAAACTGCTGAACTACGAAATTTCCTGAAAACGCCTTGTTACAATACTGAAAGAGAAGCGCCGGTGCAGTGGCTAGTGATGGTAAAAAAAAAGTGAAACCTTCGCCCACCTCTACTGGTTTCCACACATCCAGGGGTGGATTACATTTGCCTACATGTTGCCCATTTGGCGTGGTCTTCATTGTACGCCTTCGTGGTAAGAGAGGCTCACGCACGTACCACTACTGTGAAGCATTTCTCGCACCGCCATGGTCCGTAGGAATACGTGCTCAGGATAATCTTAGTCTGGGAAGCACGGCCGGACGAGTGTGGTAGAAAAAGGCAATAATTAGTCAGACGTGTACACCGGTGAATTAAGAAGAGCGGCGCCAATAACAGTATTGATGTGGGGGCTGCTCCAGGCCCCGCACAAGATCGCCTCCCTTTCACACACGTGGAGGGTCATATCGCCTTGATTACACCGTACCCCCTCTCCCCCTCGGTTCGGCTTAGCGAATATAAAAGACTTTGCCAACAAAAAAATATATCACGTTTTTCATGATCAAGAAATTTGACTGATTATCATCGTTAAAACTTTTCCATCGTAGCGGTCCAGTTGTTATCCATGTTTGAAATACGAAAATACCAAGTCAGCGTCCTTAACACACTCGGTTTCCAATCTAATTTATGATTTTACTTCGCCGGTCACCGATCATTTCTAGGATCTTCACCAGTCTCCACTAGACTCCACTGGTAAACCCGAAAAGACACACCACCACCTGTCACCGTAGCCATGAAGACATTGATTGACGCAGGAACTAATATACATGGTCACAAATATAAAAGAAGAAAAGTCCTTCCCTTTTTTGTTTATCGTCGGTGCAATCATTTCATCATCAATACCCATAAAAACAACCCTGCGAAAGAGTCATCAGCTTCCAAACTGCTCTAAGGGAACACAGCGGCTCAGTAATGCTCGAGAGTCATGTCACACTTCTTCTTGTAATCCTGCATGGAGAGGGCTTTACCTTCCTTAGTCTGGTAAGTGAAGGCCGACATGGTAACATAAAAATATGAGGAAGAAAGTAAAGCGTTGCGTAACCTAATACTTATCGTCCCGTAAGTAAAGACTGTACCTTCACTCCACAACACGAAAATGGACGCTTCAAAATTATCATGCAAGAAACTATGAAGTCGATTATCTGATGGCGAAACGGAGCGAAACGGAGCCGTGGTTTTTTTACAGGTGTTGTTGTTATTGTTGTCCTCGCTGTCGTTGTTGTTTTATTGTTCTTGTTTTTGTTGTTTTTGTTATTATTGTTGTTATTAATCCCTTCAGTACTTGGACACATTTTTGTATCCATTCTGCTTATCATTTGTCAATTTTCTAAAGCTTTAGAAACTCATGTGAGGATTGAAATAGTAGACATTAATCTTTTAACCTCCATAGACTCTCCGTAATGTCAATAAAATCGTCTAATTACATTTTAAACTCACGGTAAGACTGTGTTCTGGTACTGAAGGGATTAATGCTGCTGCTGCTGCTGCTGCTGCTTACTTCTATACACAATTTTTCTACTACCGCCCCTTTAACAGGTATTGCTCTGTTATCCTTATTGATCTACGCTTCAATGAAATATAACACATAACAAAAAATGGTTTATGGATGAGGATGAAGTTTATGAATGAGGATGATAGGTGGAAACAGGCAGAGGTGTTCACATGATGACTAACGGTATCTTGCAACTTCCATCATTTTGTTCTTATGTAAAAAACAAACTCCACCACAAAATACTCTGGTAAAATATTGCCTTATCAAACATAAAGTAAGATTACTGACACTAGATTACATGTATTTGTGAAGCAAAATAATGTGTGAAGTCAACGACAAGAATAAGTAGAACATTCTCTATCTCATCTCAATATCAAGATGCAATG
>CM035205.1:14168916-14180374 GCA_020233015.1 Callinectes sapidus | reverse complement strand
GGGGGAGAGAGAGAGAGAGAGAGAGAGAGAGAGAGAGAGAGAGAGAGAGAGAGAGAGAGAGTTGGCTGCAGCTGAGCTTAGTTGAATTTTTCGTTTCTCCGTTATCTCCTTTGTTATCTTTGTTATCTTTGTCTACGCGAATAATTATCTCTGGAGAACAAACATGCAAACGCTTGTACACACACACACACACACACACACACACACACACTTTCTTCCCTAACAGGTTTGGTGTTAAGACAGAAAATAATATGTATATGCTCATGTGTATGCTTGATGATGATGATAATGATGATGATGATGATGACGATGATGATGATGGTGGTGGTGATGGTGGTTGTGATTATGTTTATTTGATCTTGGCTCGTCTGTTCTTTTTCCCCTTCAGTGAACGACGAGACACATAATACGAAGAACATCATTAGCCGAGTTTTTTTCGTTTCTTAACTCTATTATAACATCATATTAAACTGCTCTTTCCTGTGTGGCGTGAGGTAAAAGACTTGGTTTGCTGGTGTTGCAGCTTCCGTTTATTTGGTCGTCTGTATTTGTGTGTGTCTGTCTGTGTCTGTTTTCTGTCCGTGTGGCTCGTTCGTGTCTTTTTCCTAATGTCTCTTTGTTTACTTTGCTTGTTTACATTTCAATTCGATGTGCGTTTTCCCCGTTTTTTTTTTCTTGTCTCACACATACACTCTCTCTCTCTCTCTCTCTCTCTCTCTCTCTCTCTCTCTCTCTCTCTCTCTCTCTCTTCTGTCTTTCATGTACCCCTCCCTTCATCCCGTTCTTCTCACCCACTCACCCACCTCACGTGCCTCACCCTGCCATCCAGCCATGCACTCACTGGGCTTCAACAAATAACAACAGGGAGCGTATTCACACTTCCTGCCCAATAATGGAACGAGTTTTTGCTCTCCTCTCTCACAAGACTCGTGACCTTCATAACGAACAGGTGAACTTCAACGCAGGGAAGAGCACTCATCTCTCCAAATACTTGTCGGTACCTCTACGTAAGCTTGACTAGAGGAAATCGATGGTGTCTCTTCTCTTATAAAGATTTTTCTGATTTTTATTTTTATTTTTTAGGATAATACAGCAGCTGAGTGATATCGTAAGTATTCATAATGTTTTTATCACTACGATGTCACTTTAAATGACGACATTTTTTTCCCTAGTTTCAAGTTGAATTAGTTAACAACGTTGTGTTAGTTAACCTTATTTCACTGCCAAACTTTTTTTTTCTGCAGTTCTGTAATTTTATTTAGTTTTGCGCTCTAAGGGAATACTTGTTCAGTAACTGGATGATTTAAGTTGTAATAGTTTGGGATATGGTGTTAGCTAACTACATCTGATTGTTAATACTAATTTTCACTTCATTTGAACAATATTACGAATGACTTTATTAACTGAACATTAAAAGTATACAGTGGCTGTGTTACTTAAGAGGTGGTGGTCAGTGGGATGGATTTATCTGATCATCTCTGACTTCTAATATAACTTTTCATTTCATCTGTTTTATCTTACAGACAATTAATAAATATGGACGCTAAATGCCTTAAACTATTCCATCACATCTACAGCTGCCAGTCATGTCTCTCAAAATTGTAGCCAAAACCTGCATCAAAACATTTAATTTACTTTGATGAGAAATTCTACCAGTCATTGCATTAAGGTGGGGTGATAGCAGGCTTTGATGCGTAGGTGAATGCGTGAGGGTGTGCCGGTTGTGACTTGGGAAGTGTGTGCGTGTATTCCGTAGCGTTGTTAGTATTCGCATGGCGTGTAAAGGTGTAATAGCACAAGAACCGCACGGATTGCACGATACCAAACGGACTACTGGTTGCTCCTTCCCTTTCGTTAACATTATCTAAAACCAATCTCTTTTTATCTACCGACAAGGCTTCAGCAGTACAACCAAACACATACACCCAGCACGTGACGAAGGGGAATTACTGCCTATCAAAGTGGCTAAAATGGAGAAGTTAAGGTTTATCTAAGGTAATAATGATCTTATCTGAGAACAACACTTTAATTATACTGGTTCAGCGGGCCAGTCAGCGAACGTGTAAGGTAGATGCGAGTTCATCGTACTTACCTGCGAGTAAGAGTTGGAAAAGTCGAGTTCCTTCGAGAAGAGTAATCTCCCCAACTTATGCTTCAGGACGTCTGGCTTTGGCCGCCGGTGATCAGGGCTGCTTAAAGGAGAGGCTCAATAGGAAACTTTTGCTTTCACCCCCAAAACTTCTGATGACATTCTTTTGATTCCCGCCGTATTGGGGCTTGATTCTTTTTGAAACAAAAAAGAAAAAAAAAAGAAAAAGAAAATAGTAAAAAAAATCATATAAAAGGTTTAAAAACGTTGATGGCCTCTGAAAATTTTCCTCCGCCACGCCCTAGTCTTTTACCTGCCATTTTAAACACTGAGCATCATGAGACGACTGAAGTATTTTTTTTACACTTTTTTCATTTGTACCATCTGAGATATTCGTTCTTTCGAGGCAAAACTGTCGACGTTCACTCCAAAGCAGGGAGGACACTGATTACCAACTTTGAGCTGCACGTTTCGCCGGCCAACAAGCAGCCACTTCTTTCTGTCTTCTCTTATTTCACATCTGCATACGAATTCCTCTCTACCTGCTCTCCTTTTTAGACTTTCGTACATTAATCATATGTCAGGTATCTTTCTTCACTCTCCTCCACTGTGTTTAGTGTTTGTCCTCAATCTCATGGAAGTCCTTTGATGTTCTGACGGTCGCCTTGTAACCCATGGCGAATGATAGTTTCAATATAAGTTACTCAAGATGAAGACAGTGGGAGTGAATATAAATGGTTAATTTATTTCTAACCATGTTTATTCTACCTCTGTTTTCTATTCGCTCTTCCTTCGCTCCTATTCTCAACACATTCTACCATATTTTTTTCTTCCTTCACATAAAACTACATCCCCTTTATTACGCTTATTTTTTTCCCCTATTACTCAAAAAATGCTTAGAGTGTTACTATAATTGTTTTGGGGTTATAAGAAACCAAAAATACTTAAAGACATGAAGAACAAGAAGAGACCGCAGTGAAGGGAGTCTCAGTACCAATATTTTAAAAATCTCTCATCAAATTTGTATTTCCATCCAATTAACAACCTTTCACCACTACCTCCTTCACAGCCTCGTCTGTACTACTCACAACAGACACAAAAATACTCTTCCCATTGTCTCCCATTCTCATTTTCCAAACTCTATACGCTTCAATATTCTAACTTCGTCCAGCCACGTAACAAGTCCTTGATTAGGTGCCCTGTAAACATACACTCAAAGAGCAAAGCTAAGTGAAGGGGATGTACTATGTGATGGAATCAATAGAGGAGACTGCAGTCAAGACAAAAGTGGCATCACGAGAGGTCATGAACACCACGTCTGCAGCACACACACGCACACATATACATACATACACACAGGGACGTACATAAACGTCAGCTTTAATATCAATAAAGAAACAACATCATCGCCATTAAACAGGGGGAAGGAGTTAAGATTTTAGCTTGAAATTAAAAACAAAATTAGTGCCATTCTCCCTCCTTTTCTTCCAATGCTGGTGGCTCGCGAGGCGCCCAGTAGGTCATTAGCGCACGGCACTCTCACTCTCTGCACTCAACTTTGTGTGAACATCACCAACTGGACCAGACAAAGTGACAGATGCGAGTTTAATGACCACCATCTGGAGAGACTGTGATGGCGTCAGGAGGTGCTGGGGTGGATTATGCACGGATTTTGTGCATGTGGCAGGTGTCTGAGGGAATGGTCGGTACAAATGTGTGTGTTGGGGGGTGAGGTGTAATATATCTCACGCGGCTGACAGTAACAGCTCTCCTGGGGTGGTAATGATGCGTTTATGTGCTCCACATGGAGGCCAGCAACCATACGTCACTGAACACAACACGCCGTCCAGATAGGGGGGAACACTTACTATAGTATGTTAAGGGCGCCCTCTGGTGGTCCTGCACCGTTCCTGACTGTACAAATACACGTTTAGGAGCATCAGACAGAGACTAATGGCCAGACTCGTAAGTCACTGAACACTGACCAGACACATGTTACTTTCGCTGCCGTGGAGAGCTTACCGTTCCCTCGCCTTCCTCCTCCCGGGAACACAACACAAGCACAGGTATCCTCACGCCATGCCACCACCGCGCGTCAGAAGTGTCAATCAAGGGTGTCAAGTGATCCCAAGCACTTCGTTTCCTCTCAGATACGAGGCCGCGTCTCTCCTGTAGGGCTGCCATTCGAGACGTGCTTCAAAATACAGTGGCGCTTCGTTTCGCTCCACAAGAGCTGCGAATACCGCCCCACTTGTGCTTTTGATGGAGCGAGATGATTGACTGGAAGGTAAGCAATATGTGTCACCCCGCTACGGATTGCTTGCTTCACAGTGATATGCCTTAGGAACGTGTGTTACGACTTGGCAGGAAAAGTAATATAGAAACAAACAGAATAGGAAGAGAAATGACAAAGAAAGGAAACAATATATGAACAAACAAATGTATATTAGACAGGTGTCACGAGCGCGGCCGATAAAGCATACAAGATAAAGGTGGTGGTGGTGGTGGTGGTGGTGGTGATGTTGACACGCTGAATCATTTACCCCAACAACAACGAGTCACAATGTTGAGGGTGATAAAGTGATTACACCCGTCGCCGTATTCATTCCCTCCTTCCTTCTCACAAAGCTCTCCCTCCTGTACTGTGTGCCAACGGGGATTCCGGGAGATTGATTGGTGTTTTTGAGAAAAGCTGCGAGGAACAGGTTGGCGTGAAGCGTGCCATTAAAGGAATTCGTGTCATCAATCATCTCGGCGTTTCTCACCTCAAAAGAAGCCAGTTTGACGCCAGCTGCGGCAGACGGGAGACGGAAGGAGGGAAGGGGAAACAATGCCGGTGGGGGAGGTGAAAGAGAGGAGGGGGGAAGATGCAGAGAGAGAGAGAGAGAGAGAGAGAGAGAGAGAGAGAGAGAGAGAGAGAGAGAGAGAGAGAGAGAGAGAGAGAGAGAGAGAGAGAGGATAATTACCGAAAAAAATAAACACATACAGACACACAATCAAGGAAACAAAGAAAATAAAAACAACTGAGGAATAAAACAAATCGAATTCTGCATAGGAAAAGTTCCTTTGTCTTAACTCACAGATGAAGACGTGATATATGAACTCATAATTGACCGAGGAGGAGGAGGAGGAGGAGGAGGAGGAGGAGGAGGAGGAAAAGGAGGAGAATCACAAAAAAGTAGATAAAGAATAACAACAGAGCAAGAATTTACGGAAGAAGAAGAAGAAGAAGAAGAAGAAGAAGAAGAAGAAGAAGAAGAAGAAGAAGAAGGAGAAGAGCAGGAGGAGGAGGAGGAGGAGGAGGAGGAGGAGGAGGAACATAAAAAAAATAGATGGAAACTGACAAGAAAGAAAAGGAGAAGAAGAAGGATGAGGACAATTGAGGAAGAGGAGGAGAAGACAGAGAAAGAAAGAGGAGCAAGATAAGCCAAACAAGAGCAGTACAACAGCGCGGCCTCTACCTGGCGCCGGCCACACACAAACAACCCGCGGCCTCAATCCACTTGTGGAAGCCTCGCCTGGCCACTGTCAGAATTCCTTCCGACCTGAAACATCAACAAACACTGCAGCTAAATTCGCCAATACGTAAAGTCAACACACATAAAAGTGTTGCCACTGTGAAGCTTTCAGGCCAAATAATCTGCTCTGGGAGATCAAGCAGCTTTATTTGGAGGGAAATGAAAGAAAGGAACTAATACGGGAAGCAGACACGAGGTGAAAGGTCAACCGGTATTCCGAACAGGGTCTCCGTAATGAAAGCTTGCAATTAAAGTCAACTTATAATCCAAACTGCAGGAAGGAAATTGGAAGTTGAGCTCCTTTGTTGAAGCTTTTGCCTGAACCACCGTGGGTGGGAGGAGCCTGACGGATTATCCCCTGTGTGTGTGTGTGTGTGTGTGTGTGTGTGTGTGTGTGTGTTCAAGGCCTGATCACGAGCTGGCCCGCAACCACCAGCTTTTACCTTTTTAGTGCAATCTCAGAGCTCATTATTACCGATTTTGGGGTAAGGCTGTGACCTCACACATAACACAAACCCCAGCCCTCTGGTAAGGCGAGACTGAAACTGCCTCGCTTGTCTGTGAAAAAATCCCAAGAGTTGACCAGCTACTAGTCTTTGCCCACCACGGTAGCCAACATGGACTCGGCCCTTTTACCACTGAGCTACGAGGCAGTGTGTGTGTGTGTGTGTGTGTGTGTGTGTGTGTGTGTGTGTGTGTGTGTGTGTGTGTGTGTGTGTAAGTTGGTAGGTAGGTATCCAATAAATCCAGGGAGAACCACACACAAGAGAACCGAAAAAAAAGGAAAAAAGTAAAGCTTGCAAATTTAGCTAAGCCATTTAAAAAGTAATGGGGTGTGCGCAGAAGTATTTCAGAATATTGTCGTTAGCCGGTCCAAATAAACAGTATAGAACCCTGCCAACAACTTCCACTCTCCACAGCCAGCCGGACATTCTCTCCCCTTCATTTACTCACCAGCAGCTAATCAACATTGCGCTGTATCTTTTATGTCTACGAGTACTAGTTTGAAAAATTAAGACTACTAATATTCCAGCGTAGGTTAAATGTTCGCACTAATCAGTAACTCGTGTTAAAAAGATCAGAGTGACACAATGAAGGATTAAGCTCAGTAGGTAAAGAAAGCACGGTGAGTCTGTGTAACAAGCATTATGCAACACTTTGCTCTCTCCCCACGGACATATTGAAATTGCACAGAGATGATTAGCAGGGTTTTAAAGAGTGTGTGTTTCGTTTTTGAAGTAGAAATCTTGTTGATATGCATTTAGAGCTATAATAATCTTTAAAAAAAACCAAATTATGTTTTGATAGTAATGATATATTTTGTGTTGTATATAAATGTACATTGCTAATATTGTTTTAATCTTACTCTTTTTCATGCACCTAGTAAGTCTCCTTTTACATCTTTCACCTCATTTTGCCCTGGCTTCCCTTTCACTTCCTCAAGTGCATCCTCATTTCCTTGCATTTTTCACATTTTCTGAATCGTCTTTTGCAATTTTCATCTCTTCTTTCTTTACTTTATATTGCTCCCTTCCCTTTTTCTTTTCTTTCTTTCCCACTGCTTCTTTTCCTCATTCTCCTCTGTTCCTTCCCCTACTCTTACATTTTATGATTCTTTTTTTCATTTATCGTTTCCTCCTCCTTCTCTACCACTAAATCCGTTTTTCTTCCTTTTTCTCCTCTAACTTCCACTCCTCCTTATCCCTTCCTTCTTTTTTGGTCGTTCTCTTCCTCCTCCACTATGTAGCTTCCTCTCCTCTTCTTCCGCCTCTTCCATTTCTAACTATTCTTTATCATCGTTCTTTTCTACTTCTCTTGCTTCTTCCATTCCTCCCCCTTCTCCTCCTCTTCCTCCTCTTCTATTTCTAACAACTCTTTATCGTCGTCCTTTTTCTACTTCTCTTGCTTCTTCGATTCCTCTTCCTCCTCCTCCTCTTAGACGGACAGCGTTGGGTTCCTCCGCCTTGCATGATAATTCTCTTGCTCGATCTCACAGACTTTTAATACTCTTCCCAGGAGCAATTTGGCGGCTGACACGAGGAGAGAATGCAATATGCGCCGCCAAGTTCGCTAAAAGTTGCGCGAGAAGATCGAAAAGTTTGGTTTTCTGTCTTTATTTTTTTTTCTTGAACGTTTCTGTTTGTTATCCATACGTACCAAGAAGCTCACGGCCATGGATTGATCGGATGGTGGAAGAGAGACAAATATCGTACAGGCCTTGCTTTCATCTTTAATATTTCCGAGAGTAATCATCTACAGTCTTTCCTCAGCAAACACAGCTTTCGTTCTCCTTATCGGGGATCTCTCATCTCATCTTGAGATTTCAGCTCCGGAAGTAACAAAAATGGCCAGATATTCGCATTTAGACGTATATGTTTTTGTTTGTATAAAACGTGATTTTGTGGCGGTTTGCATTTATATGATAATCTGCATATATTCTCTCTATCTCTCTCTCTCTCTCTCTCTCTCTCTCTCTCTCTCTCTCTCTCTCTCTCTCTCTCTCTCTCTCTCTCTCTCTGATGTCATATCCTGCGGCCAATGCATCTTCCTTCACATTGCGCTCCTCTCCACAATGGAAACCTCCCTCCATTCCCTCCCTCCTGCTTCCCTCCCCTCCTCCCTCCTTCCCTTTACATCCCGGGTCCAGCGTCGAGGCTTCTCCACTGGTGAATAGCAGAAGCCTTACTCGATGGGTCATAGGAAGTAATCCCTGTCTGGCAGCCTGGTTCTGACTGCTGCACATCACCAAGCCGGGGATGAAAGACGAGGCTGAAGAGCGCTCCAATAATGGACATCTCGGCTCATGGGCTCCCTATGAGGCCGCCAAGACCTCCACACTCAACTTGCTCAACTTGAGGACAGATCTCCACCAGTGCGGGGTGGGTGGTAGTGTCATGCCGCAGGTACACGACGATCCAGGTGTCCCTCTCCTCTCTATCTCTCCACTCCACCCCGAGGCTCTTCCCAGTGTGTGCGTCTGACTAATGAGCGGTGGCCATTGCGGGTGTTCTCTCTCTCTCTCTCTCTCTCTCTCTCTCTCTCTCTCTCTCTCTCTCTCTCTCTCTCTCTGTCCACTTTGATGGGCAGGAGGGGTATTGGAATGCGCTGCTTAAGAGGCACAGGACGCAAGATCAAGGGAGATGGAAAATGGACGTAAAGTCACGAAAAAATAAAGTAGAATATGTGTTTGTATTCCTTTTCTGCTCAACGTTCGGACTCAAAACTTTCAATATTCTGGCAAGCGATTCTCTTTTTTTTTCTCCTGCTTACTTTCCCAGTGTCCTTTCTTCCCTCACAGACGAAGGTCGATAGCACAAAGCGACGCACTCGGGCCGTTTGCATATTAAAGGTTGGGAGAAAGGTCTCCAGTTGGTCGCAGGAATATATGTAAAGTGAAAAGAGGTCGTGAAGAGACACGATCACTGCAACGACCAATCTGAGTAATTCCTGATAAAAAAAAATGGACATATACAGAGCTGCTATTGATTCACCAGCTACTGCGTACGTATCTTTTTCTGACAAAATACAGTGTACTCTGGGAGATGACTCACCGGTTCTTCCTATTGGTGATGACAAGTGCAAGAGTACTATGGCACGCCAGGTGTTACTGCCCTTACGTGGAAAAGGTAGTTCTCGGAAAGTATCTGAATACCATGGTTTTCTTGAAACACTGCTATGCGAGAAGCATTGAATGTTGTGCCTGACTTGGAAACCTTTAATCGAGTCCAAAGAGCAACGGCAATAACCTGCCATTCTGTTCGTTCAATAACAACTTACTCAACAACTCAAGCTTTCTAAATATACTTTATCGAGTCTCTTCTCTTTCGAGAGGATGAGGTCCACGACCCTATGCATCACATTCCTTGCTGCTGTCTCTCTTGATTTAGGAAAGCAGTACAGTAACAGCAAAAAAATGATACTGTGTGTGTGTGTGTGTGTGTGTGTGTGTGTGTGTGTGTGTGTGTGTGTGTGTGTGTGTGTGTGTTTGTGTGTGTGTGTGTGTGTGTGTGTGTGTGTGTGTGTGTGTGTGTGTGTGTTCGTGTGTGGCATAAAAAGGAGGAAGAAGAGGTGAAGGAGAAGGATGTGGAAGGCGCATCGTTTTCCAGGAAAATGAAGAAAATATGTGCTTGTCTTCTTTCTATAAATTCAAAAGAAATTGCAAAAATTAAATTAACCTGGAAACCATAACAATGCCGCTTACACTACCTTGGGTCATACTTAGCTTAAAGCAGTTAATATTGGAGAGGGATTTGAACTTACCAATCATATAGACTAGTTACGGATAATGCGTATATGGTCAGCTGGCTGGAGCAGTGATCAGGGAGTGGGTGAAGGGGGAGGCAGGAAGCTGGTGTAACGCGTCACTACCAACTTTACAACAAGGTTCAGGAACTTGGGGAAATTTCATATAGGTTGGTTACGAGGCCAGAGACTCGAGACAGGTTCGCTAACTTGTCATGTTTACCAATACTTTTTTGTGGAGGAAGCTCGTCGCTTGTTTGGAAAGTATCACAAAGACTGCGTGAGAGTGTAATGTTATGAATATAGAGTGAGTGACTTCACCTTACTAGGGAGATAAAGATAAAAACAGGAAATTGAATGCTCAACATAAATGTAAGGCTCGGCTGAGTGGAGCACACCTACGCACGCACGCACTCACGCACGCACACACACACACACACACACACACACACACACACACACACACACACACACCTTTTCCGAGTGTGTGTGTGTGTGTGTGTGTGTGTGTGTGTGTGTGTGTGTGTGTGTGTTTGTGTGTATGTATGTGTGTGTGTGTGTGTGTGTGTGTGTGTGTGTGTGTGTGTGTGTGTGTGTGTGTGTGTGTGTATTTGACAACTACACACGAGACTTAAAACAAGCCATAAATCTATGCACTTTACCATTCCATTCGCCAAAAATCACTCAACTTTCTGGATATCAAAAGGGAAAAGTACAATACAACATAATACGCCGCAAACAAGGCATTTAATATTGCCACCTATCCCCACCCACCCACCCACCGTCCCCTGCCACCCCTCATCATCAGTGGCAACTCGGGGAACAAGACGATTCTGAGGCTTTCTGCAATTCCAGCATCTCACGTAATCGGATAAAATTAATTAGTTCTGATGCCATGTCAATTTTGTGGAATCAGGTCAGGAACGGAATGTGAAAGACACCGACTTCCATGTACCTAATGCTGCTATAATGAGATGTGACGAACATGGTGCAGGAAACTATGGTGAGTCACAACATTTTCAGAATACAGATATTTGAGGCCCACTATCGTGAGGGCACGTGCGTATTATTTAGTACATCGACGAAGAAGCAAATGAATTACACACACACACACACACACACACACACACACACACACACACACACACACACACACACACACACACACACACACAGTATACTACGTGAAATACTTTCAGTCTGCAGATACATATTAATAAATCAGATACTCGTACAGTATTTACAATTCTGTTCATAAATAGGATTTAGACGAAAATCCAGAACGCACCTTTCAAAGCAATGGTATCCCCACGTCATTCCCGTTTCAATACTGTTGAATTAAGATATTCCAGCAAACAGTGTTGTACTACTAATATTAGATTTATTTTCAGTCCATATTTCTGCAGAAAACATTGAGTGTAGAGCCCAGCGTGGCAGCAGCACACGGCACTCTGTTGCCTCGGGTGTCTCAGATTTCTAGACACTCGGAAAAGTTTCCTACCAAATGATGCGCGTGGATACATGTGTGTGTGTGTGTGTGTGTGTGTGTGTTTGTTTGTTTGTTTGTTTGTTTGTTTGTGTGTGTGTGTGTGTGTGTGTGTGTGTGTGT
>CM035205.1:14102272-14104772 GCA_020233015.1 Callinectes sapidus | reverse complement strand
GGAGTCAGCAATGAGGAAGTAGAGTTGTGTGGCTCTTACATCGTAAAACAGTCGTACATATTATGTTGGTGGTCATCATGCTTTATAATTTTAAATGCCTTTGTGTCTTTTTGTATGTGTCTGAGTTGTTCTTGTGTTCCGTCCATTGGTGAATGACAAATATTTCAAAGCTAAGGAGGCTGTGAAGAAATGCTGTGAAAGTTATCTGCTTTGTCAACCTATGAAAAAAACGTAATGCAGATTTAGTAGGCAGATCCAGGAATGTGAGAGGAATTTACATTATCCTTGTGTACTTCAGTTCAAATTGTCAGTAACATTTCATTTGATTTTGCTATCCAAGGGGATGTACCAAGTATTATCAGTATGTATTGCTGAGTATCGCGTTGGCTTTGTCCCTTTGTGCTCTCCTGGATGAAGGCAATAGCAAGCAGCAATTCCTCAAGTAAAAATTACAATAATAATTTCCAGGGATGGAGGAAACACAGCACAAAAGTGCGAGATTACCAAGACTGCATCATTTTCTAGTGATACTTTTTTTTTCGTCCCTCTGTCTGACTAATGAAGTAATGTATCCCCCCAAAAAAAGCTATAGTTTATTTTTTATATGGATAATTTCCTGTTAGTCAGACAGCAGGAAACGAAAGCAGACATAAAGTAGAGCTTGCAGTGTGTAATAAAGAAAGTTTCACTATGTTTTTCGTCTCCCATTTTATCTATAGCATAATTATTGCTGACAGTTAGTGGTGAACTTTATATGTATATACTTACTATATGCTTTCAATTTACATCGCCCTTTTCCCCTAATTTTAGACATTCTCCCATGTCATTTCGGAACACTCAGCTTTGTATCATGGTAACCCTTAGATATGTAGACATTTCTTACCTGATATCATCTCTGTTGCGAGGGCCAAAGGTATTCGTAATCACGAAAATCATTCAGTGAAGGTCGTTGTTACTGTTGTGTAGTTAAAATAAGTGTTCCCATGAATAGTTTCTTCCATAAGTTAGTTATTGATTCATATGCTGTTCATGTCCAATTAAGAAAGTGTAATGCAGTGATTATGATATGCAGAGTAGACTTTTCTACTGTGAAACATATTTATCACTGATGAGTGCTTTTCTTTCCTCTCCAAAATATTAAAGTAAAATAAAGAGACAAATGAGTAGGTTAACTGAAGTAGTTCCATAGGTATCGTGATGGTCCTCTCATAGGATAATTAGTGATAATTAGTGTAGCAGAGTTTAACGTTGAATTAATAAAAAAGGGAGAATATGAGAGTCTATTGTATGTATTAATGAGATGGTTAAAATAGTAAGCAGACTCCCATATCACTTACAATGTCACCTGCAATTATGCAGCAATGTAGAGGCTTATGTTGTACTGTATTTGTTGTGCACCTTTATTCTAGGTTACCTTGATGGCTTCCCAGCCCTGTTGTACTCTGTTTTACCGTGCTGTGTTGTGCTGTGTTGTGCTGTGCTGTGTTGTTCTCCCTCTCCCTCTTCTCATGACTTCGCTGCACCCTCGCCTATAAAGACATAAAACTCCATTGTCATACGTTTTTATTACCGTCACAAACCACATTTTTTTCCAGCAATTATATACGAAGATATTCTTGTATGGAAAAGATAAAACATTTATTGTTCCGGAGTGCAACGTAAACACATATCAAAGCTATTCATTTAAGAATTTCAGATCTTTTATGTGTGTGTGTGTGTGTGTGTGTGTGTGTGTGTGTGTGTGTGTGTGTGTGTGTGTGTGTGTGTGTTTGTGTGTGTGTGTGTCATATATTCATGGTCATAAGTCGAGTAATATGGTTTACTCTTTTACTCTGTCTGTCCCTATTTTAAGTCAACTGATATACTGTCAATCTTCTAACAAAATAAAGTGACTTGAAATTGAGATAAAATTCGAATTGCAGTGGCTTTTTGTGATGACTTCTTCGGTTTCTGATAACAGCTGTATCAATATGCATGAAAAAAATATCAGAAAAGAAAAGTAGAGAAAGTACATTTATTGAAATCAGCTGCATTGTTAGTGTCTCCCGTTTCAACCATCAAAAAATCATAATGGCTTAGATTTGTGCTACTTTTCTGACAAATTAGTATGATTGATCAACTTGACGCTTGCTACTGGGGATCATTGATAATTGAGCAGGAAAGCTCGGTTTTGATTATCGAAGTGCAGTGTGGGGTGCAGAAATGTTTTGGTCTAAACACATTTTTTATTGCCTGAGATGTCTGTCTCAATAATATATTCGTCTATTCAGTGTACAGTTAATTATTAAGTGGACATTTAAAACTTACCCTCTGTCTTTAGCTTCTATAAATCTATCCAATGTTCCTTTGAAATATTGATAAATAGATGAATGAATACAAAAAGGAAAGGAACATATTGTGGAGAAAGTCTTAGACAAAAAAAGAAAAAAAAAAAAACTTTTTTAGACCACTTCCAGTTACCGTATCGGCAGTTACATTGTCTTTTTTTTTTTTTTTTTTT
>CM035205.1:14094772-14099772 GCA_020233015.1 Callinectes sapidus | reverse complement strand
CAAGATATCGCGTCATGGGAGAATAAGAGCAACATATGCGTTTGAAAATTAAGAATAGTTTTTCGGATAAACTGCACTGCGCCTAAGATTTGTTTTGCGAGGTTTTATTGGTATTTACTGTGCCGAGCCACGCTACATCAGAGCTCTGTGTGGGAGGCAGTGGACTCGGGACTGAGTTAGCTCAGTCTATTTCTCCTTGTGTCTGTGCTAAGGAACAATTATGTGCTCCTACGTCTTCGGAGTTGAATGCCTACGAGGAAATTCTCATTAACTCCGACCCTTCGATATAAGTCTTCGTTATGCTTTAATAAGTGGGTAGGTGATGGTGGTGGTGGTGGTGGTGGTGGTTGGGGGTAAATGTTGGTGTTTCAGGAATCTTTCTTTGCCTTGACTGCTTGTGATGTGATTTAAGACAAGGAGACGCGCACTCCCTCGTAATCGTATTTTATTTAAGTGTCCCTTGACGCGAAGAGCCGAGCAGGATTATGTGATATTCGTTTTTAACCCTTAAAATTGTTCTTTTTCGCTCATCTCGGCACCGTATCAAGCGTTTGTAAATTCTGGAGCCAAAGGTAGAATTGGCAGCAACGTTAGGGAGTACGTCTGACAAGATTAGAGGAAGTTTATGCGATCGCACGTCTGGATTTGGCTTAATAGAAAGACTTCTTCGCGAGGCTGTAACAGAAGCAACACTGTGGAGGCTTGGCTTGCTGTATATTGGGCGATGCATGTGTGGCGGCGGCTCATCTGTTGGGACGGGAAGGGAGGGCGTTGCTGCTGCAGGTCTGGAGATCTGATGTAAACATCGAGCTCATCAAGGGAGACGGAGGAAGAGGAGGAGGAGGAAGCTGCAAGCATACCACGTACAGCAAGTATTGACTCCCAGCAAGACTCGACTTTCCTCTGCGATGGCTTGCCAAGTGTTCTATTACGATGCGTTGCTTTTATGGCTCTCCGTGTCTTAGTAGGTTGGCGGCGCGCTGGAAGAGTTATCGGCACAATACGGCGTGGTGTGAAATGTACTTCTCTGGGGAATGCGGCGACGCAGCGTAACGTCATTGGTTTTGGAGTGCAGGAAATAATTGCCGCAATAAATGGATATGAGAAAGTGTAATTCGTGGTCACTAACCCCTGATTATATGTGACACGTTCCCACCATAATGTTCGCGCATTATGACACTATAATGTTTTACTTTACTGTACTGTAATGCGTGGCTTAAGCACGCCGTAATAACAGCCATTACGATAACAGAACTCTTAGGGACCCCATGTCGTGAGTTTACGCGCTCCAGAAAGGCTGGGAAGCAGGCAAGCAGGCAGGCTAGGAGGCATGCAGGCAGACAGGCGAGGAGACAGGAAGACGGACAGAGTCAGGAAGACGACAGAAACAGGGAGAGGGATGAGGCAGACAGTAAGGCAGTTAAGTAATGAAGTTTGTGGTATACAGACTAGCTAGTGGAGAGAAAAAAGATAGACAGAAAAACAGGGAATGAGATCGGCAGACAGACAGGTGGGAAGGACGGAAGCCAGACAGACAGCAAGTACGAAGAAAGTTGGAAAGACAAACTAAGAGAGAGGAAATAAAAAAAAACATCAATGGAATGAGGGATGTATAAGTAAACAATAAAGTTGACAATAAGGGAGAAGGGAGGTAGTTAGATGGGAAAACATAAATAGAGATAGACAGGTCGACGTACTTGGCAGGGCAACTAATGGGCGCAAAAATGGGGAAATTATTTGGCTCATCTCAATACAACCAGCGATAATACTGTGTCGACTGAGCTTCCTTGTGGCTAAGAGACCTAATCAATATTTATGTTATTTGCCAGATCCTTTTTAGTGGTCTCGTTAACCAGTGTTATTACGTGGAAGGCTCGCGGTTTTATTGCTTATTATTACTGTTTATTCCCTCCCTTGTGAATTAGACTTATTTATAGCACCTGATAGAAACACGCAACGCAGCTTCACTCTTAGTGATAGGGAAGTTTTTTCATCGATAACAGATTCTTAACAGTTTCAATACTAATTCAAGTCTAATTGCGATTTTTAATACATAGATTTTGAACTGTCTGAAATCCTTAATATTTCTGTAGTTTAGAAGGCAAACCATTCTCTCTCTCTCTCTCTCTCTCTCTCTCTCTCTCTCTCTCTCTCTCTCTCTCTCTCTCTCTCTCTCTCTCTCTCTCTCTCTCTCTCTCCAGGAAATAAACAGATCATGCAAAGAAGCCACAGAATCCTTGACTCCTGATCTCTCCAAGATTTGTGATTGGAGCAGAGCAAATTTAGCATTGTTCACTCTCACAAAAAATCAATTCCTTCATCCTTCAACTCGACGCCACCTTTTAGACCACTATCTCCTTTCCTTCAATGACACTCAATTTTTCCCTTCTCCTACACTATCTTTGGTCTGTCCTTTACTTATAATCTTAAATAGAAATTTCACATCTCTTGCTAAAACAGCGTCTATGGAGTTAGGTGTTGCGAATCGTCTGCACCGTTTTTTTTTTTTTACCCCTAACCCCAACTATTAACTCTGTACAGGGGCCTTATCCACCTATGTATGGAATATTCTTTTCTTGTATGTGGGTTCCACTCATACTGCTCTCTTGGATACGGTGAAATCAAAAGTTTTTTTGTCTAATTAATTATTGTCCTCTGACTGACTGTCTTGAGCCTATTTCTCAGCGTTATAATGTTGCATATTTTTCTATCTTTTAGCACTATTTTCATACAAAATGTTCTTCTGATCTTGGTAACTCCCGTCCTCTTGCAGCCTCGTTGCACAACCTCCTATTTCCCCTCATTTTCTTTTGTCCCCTTTTCTCAAGCAAGTGTCAACCAATACTCTCAGTCATATATTCCTTTTTCTACTTTTGTATTTTCATTAACTTGTAATTTGAATTGTTTTAAGAGGAAGATTTCGAGACATTTATTCCATTCTTTTGGGGTAACTTTTCTTTATCCTGTTCGGGGATTAGCATCTTTGTGAGACTTTATGTTTAATACTTTTTGTTGCTCTGGCTAGTTTTTCTTTCATACCTGAAAAAAATCACTGTTGATTGATTGATTGAAGGAAGCTTTCTGTGGTCGTTTGAGTTTAAAACATGTACAGTGGAACCACGAGCGCTCTGGGATCCGGAGATTCTCCAAGCCTATTGGCTTGAATCCTGGCCACTGTATGAGTGGAAATTGGGCATCCAAATAAAAAATAAGTGAGTAATGGATTCCATAAACAATACTCCGCAGATTTTTTTTTCCATTATATAATTAAAGGGAAGCAGAATTAGCAAGCAGGGAGAATGAGGAGGGAATTAAATTACTGGTAGTTATTTTTAGGAGAGAGAGAGAGAGAGAGAGAGAGAGAGAGAGAGAGAGAGAGAGAGAGAGAGAGAGAGAGAGAGAGAGAGAGAGAGAGAGAGAGAGAGCACTAGCCAGTCAGCCTCCCTTGCCACCTCTCCTTGGTTACCTCGCACCAGGTGTCGGGAGGGATTGTGGAGGGCCAGTCATCCGGAGAGTGCGCAAATCGCCTGCCAGTTGGGCATGAAGCGACGAACAAACAAGCAACAAATAGTTCTCACCTCACCTTTTCACTGTATTTGGACGGGAATTAATATTTCTGATAACGAGAAGATAAGTTTTTCTTTTTGGTTTATTGTTTAACGTGTAAAAGAAGAAGGGAACTGTAAAAAAAGTAACAGTGGACATTTTTTCCAATTCATGTTTTCTCGGCAGGAAGGTAAGAATAGTGCCACGTGTGTTGGACTGTATAACTGTTCTTCTTCCTTCTCCTTATCCACTTTCACCATTTTCCTCTTTCATCTTTCTCCTTCCCGCCTTCATCCTCTCCCCTCCTCTTTCTTCTCTCCTCCCATGCGAGACTCAGAGAGCTCCACCCCGCCCAACGACCTTTTCCCTGCTCCTGCTCCAAGCACGCCACACACTAACCCCCCAACCCCTCTCTCCTCACACTCCACTGGCCAGCTGCTCCCTTCCTGCTTGCTGCTCCCTTGCCTCCTGTCGTGCCTCTTCACAGGGAGAAGAGCATACCCGACACACTTACCACGCATTGCAATAAGGTGAAGCAGAATGAAAATTGAAATTGTGCTTATGTTTAAAGAGGAGGCACTTACTGACGAGTGTTATGTTTTGAAATGTGTGATGAATATACAATGTATGCAAAAATTCCTTTGGCATGAATGGTTATTATACATGAATGTGTTGGAGAGAATAGGAATATGTAGATTTGTCTTTTTAAAGCACTGAGTTGTGAGATGCTCTGCTTGATCAGGTCGTCACTACTTGTAAGAATAGTCGAGTGGCAAGATATTCATCACTATGGTAACATAGATTATTGTTTGTGGGCTTTGCATCTTTTGCCTGAACTTCAATTTAATTTCTGCAAACTGAAGTTTTGCATGTGAGTTCGCACCAGTGTACATTGTTCATTTAACACATTGTAATTAGCAGGATGTTTGCATGCATCACTTTGGTGAACTCTGATGCTTCATTAACTGTCACTGTTGTGGATCACGTTGCATCATTACTATGGCAAGCTCTATAATTTTCAGAAATTTGTCAATGTAATGTACTGTTTTATGTAACAAATCCAGAAAACTGAAGTTTTCCAAGACTGAAAGCCAGAAGACCTTGCTTGTATACTTTTAGCACTGTTGTTCAACTTAGATCAGCATTTTTGCATCATCGACAAATGTTGGTTAATAATGGCTGGTAGTCAGAGATTCCAATATTCTACTCAGGAAAATAATGAAAAGGGTGAGGACAATAACATACAGCTGTCTTACGTCAAATCCTCGTGATATTTTCGGTCTAAAAAAAAAAGTCCATGCAGCAGTTGAACACTTTCCAGAATGGCACGAGGTATCAGAGGGCTTTGCTTTTTTACTGTGGTTTGAATCTTACGGCATTTTCATATCTGCATTCTGGTAGGCAGCACATTTCTTTACGGACATTATGGCTGGCCTTTTTACGAGGAGGCGAAG
>CM035205.1:13945283-13956146 GCA_020233015.1 Callinectes sapidus | reverse complement strand
TAAAAAGTAGGTGGAAGGAGCATTTTGAAACAGTTTTAAATTGGCCAATACCACCGGCAGAGGACATACCAGAAGCTGAGAGAGATTTGAATATAGGAGGAGGAGAGATTACGTTAGAAGAAGTAGAGAAGGCAATAGGGCAGTTGAAGAATAATAAGGCACCAGGGGAAGATGGAGTTTTTCCGGAGATGTTTAAAGCGGATGAAGATAGGTTGCCGCTAATTTTGGTTAAGTTACTTAATAGAATTAAAGAAAGTGGGATGGTACCGTCGGAATGGAAAAACGGTGTGATTGTCAAGATTCCAAAGAAAGGAGATTTAAGTGATTGTGGGAATTGGAGGGGTGTTACTTTGTCTCCTATAGCCTTGAAAATATTTTGTATAGTTCTGTTGAATAGGATTGAGCTGGTGTTAGATGGTGTTTTGAGGGAGGAGCACGCCGGTTTCGGAAAAGGTCGGGGATGTAATGATCAGATCTTTGTTGTTAGGCACTTGATGCAACAGGCAAATGAAATGAAGGCTAGTTTAAGCTTGTGTTTTGTTGAGTTTGAGAAGGCTTTTGACAGTGTTTCTAGAGAGGCGATGGGGAAAGTGTTGAGGTATTATGGTGCTCCAGAGTGGTTGGTGAAGTTGGTTAAAGATTTGCATCAGGGTACGTTTTGTAAGGTTATGAGTGATGGGTCCTTGAGTAAGGCTTTTGATGTTAGGTCGGATGTGATTCAGGGAGGGATTCTTTCCCCTTTGTTTTTTGTCCTTGTTATTGATTATGTGATGAGGAGGGTTGCAGAGGAAACTAATGCTGGAGTTGTGTGGGGAGATGGACGTAAAGTAGCAGATTTGGATTATGCAGATGACATTGTGCTTATTAGCGAAGGAACAAATGAGATGCAAAGGGTCTTAGATTGTATAGTGAGAGAGGGGGGAAAAGTTGGCTTGATTATTAATTGTGCAAAAACGGAAATGATTAATATGAATATTGTTAACCCAAGAGCTTGCGTGATTTGGGGAAGAGTTGTGAAAGAAGTAGAAAAGTTTTAATATCTTGGTACGCTTTTGTCTATGGATGGATCGTTAAAAGTGCAGTTTGAGGAAAGGTTAAGGAAGGCGAATCAAGCGATGGGGATGTTGGAAACTGTGTGGAATAATAATAACTTTTCAGTACACACTAAAATAAAAATTGATAAAACTATGGTTAGAACTATTTTGATTTATCGACATGAATCGTGGTATAGTACAGTAAATCGGATAAGAAATTCGTGGTTTTCGAAAGTAAGGCTTTGCGAAGGATTTTAGGAGTTAAGTGGTGGGATAGTGTTTCAATTGATAGAGTGAGAGAAATTACGGGTGTGCAACCGGTAGATGAATATGTTAGATTGTCTCGATGGAAATGGCTAGGACACGTCTTAAGAAGGGAGGGAGTGATTGTACGGGGAACACCCGGTTGGCAAGTGCAGGGTAGAAGAGGGAGAGGAAGGCCGAAGGAGACGTGGATGCGCACAATGAGGCGAGAAGCTGGTGA
This sequence comes from Callinectes sapidus, assembly GCA_020233015.1. Taxonomy (NCBI): domain Eukaryota; kingdom Metazoa; phylum Arthropoda; class Malacostraca; order Decapoda; family Portunidae; genus Callinectes; species Callinectes sapidus. The sequence goes on along the minus strand of CM035205.1, from coordinate 13,954,628 downwards.
AGAGTGTTGGGAGGATTTGGAGGAGTTGGTACAGGATAGATGGTGGTGGCGTGAATTCATTGAGGCCCTATGTATCCCTCAGGGTGCCACAGGAGTTGATTGAAAAAAAAAATAATAAAATAATAGTAATAATAATAATAGTGGTGTAATGAATTTCTCATATTAATACATACTTTTCTTCCCCTTCACAGGTGAGTGAGCGAGTGAGTGAGTGAGTGAGTGGAGACGCGGCGTAAATCGTGTGAAAAAACGGAACAACAAGGACCATTAGGTAAGGAAGTACCTTATTGTGCAAGATGCTTTGTTTATTGTTCTCGGTAATGATATGTTTTATTGTCTTTATCATCATCATCATCATCATCATCATCTTATCCTTTGTCTGTAAATCTTGTTTTTTCTGCTTGTTTATGAGAAAGATTATATGTATTTACCACCATCACCACCAACAAGAACATTACCATCTTTGTTTTCCTCAAGATTACTAGCATTACCACCGTTTTGAAAATCACTCTCAACGTTATTATTGTTACATCACCACCACCACCATCACAGCAACAACAAGCTTAACAATTGCAACAAGATTAGCAACAAGAACAGCAAGAACTTTAACAATAACAACAACTTTAAAAACTTAAACAACTTTAACAACAACAACAACCATAGCAACAACGACAACAACAACAACATCATCAACAATAACAACAACAACAACAACAACAACAACAACAACGACAACAACAACAACAACAACAACAACAACAGTTACATGATCAACAACAACAACAACAACAACAACAACAACAACAATTACATCATCAACAACAACAACAACACTAACATCAACAACAAAAACAACAACAACAACGACAACAACAATAATTACATCATCAACAACAACAGCGGCAACAACAACAACAACAACAACAACAACAACAACAACAACACTAACATCAGCAACAAAAACAACAACAACAACGACAACAACAATAATTACATCATCAACAACAACATCGGCAACAACAACAACAACAACAACAACAACAACACTAACATCAACAACAAAAACAACAACAGCAACAACAACAACAGCTGCAACAACAACAACAACAACAACAACAACAACAACAACAACAACAACAACAACAACAAAACCAAAACAAGATTAACAACAACAACAACAACAAAACCAAAACAAGATTAACAACAACAGTAGCAACAACAACAACAACAACAACAACAACAACAACAACAATTACAACAGCAACAACAACAACAATTACATCATCATCAACAACAACACTAACATCAACAACATCAACCAACAGCAACAGCAGCTACATAAACAACAACACTAACAACAACAGCATCCAGCAATCACCATTATCCTGCCACAGCCACCACCATTACTACCACAACCAACACTTTTTGCTCTTCGTGAAAAGACAAGAGACGCAAAAAAAGGAAACGCCAGAGTGAAGTGCCTCATTAAGGCAACAAATATAAAGACTCAAAAATTAAACATTTAAGTGGAAAACTCAGATGAGAAAAAAATATTAAAAAAAAAATAGTTGAGCGCCTCTCTCTCTCTCTCTCTCTCTCTCTCTCTCTCTCTCTCTCTCTCTCTCTCTCTCTCTCTCTCTCTCTCTCTCTCTCTCTCTCTGTGTGTGTGTGTGTGTGTGTGTGTGTGTGTTGGTAAAGAGCTGGATTTCCATTAATTCGAATTAATTCACTACATTTTTCACTAATTATCAGTATATCATTAGAGCAAGTAATTCCATTTTCTTTTTCAATATTTATCTTTTTTTTTTCTCTCTCTCACTCGCCGGCTGATTCTCTGTCATTCTTACATCTCGCTGCTGTAATCACGCCGGCGCTTGTCAGGTCCGAGTGATGGATGAGAGAAACAGACAAGCAGGTGTATAGACCAGTGTTGTTTAGCTACCATCACCACCACCACCACCATCACCACCACCACCACCATCACTACCATCACCACCACCACCACCACCACCACCACCACCATCACTGCTGCCGCAACCACCACAACCGCAACAGGCAACGCGATCGCTTCTATTGTGGAGCTGAAGAAAAAACGGAATTGACTGTCAGAGTTTTCCTTCAAGGTGAATGGACTCCTGTCAAGCTGCATTTTCTTCACGTAGATTGCGTTTATATTTTACTTTTCCGGTGTTTATTCATTTTTACCACAGGACGGTTTATGTATATTGGTTCCACTCCTTTTTGTTGCTCCTCGTACCCTTTTATTTCCATGTATGGTAGGCAGAGGGTGGGAGGAGGGCGGTGTGGTGTCTTCTGGTGATATGGGGGGTAAGGGAGTCGTTGTAATGGTGGAAATGGAGGTGGTTGTGATTGTGTTGTTTGTTAGAGCAAGGGGGAGTGTAATGGTACTGTGGTAATAGACTCAACCACTAACAACTCACCATTTGTTTATTACTTTGTTGTTGTTGTTGTTGTTGTCTTTGTCTTCAGATTGTCAGCTTTTATTATTGACTGTCAGGAGGTTTCTTGAGTATGCGTGATTCATTGACCGGGATCAAATGGAATCGCTGTTTTGGTCAATATTAGATAATCCTTTGTTTTGAAGGTTCGGTGTCACATGAAAGGTATATATATTGTAAGAGCAGCTTTACTCTGGAGTTTATTTTTTTCCCTCAGTGCAATTTTCGCTTCACTTTCTTTTTCCACACTAGAGGTCAGTGACTTGAGCCGCAAACAGCACACACAACACAAAGAATAGAAGAGGAGCTTCATTGTATTTTCCTGACAGGAGAAGTCGACGCCTGCACCGTCTCGCTGTTCATGTCCTTTTCCAGCACGGATGCAATTCTTCACAAAGAGGAAAAAAAAGAAAAGAAACTACAGCAGCAAGAAGTTTGCATTTGAAACATTCAGAAACTTCACACACACACACACACACACACACACACACACACACACACACACACACTTTAAGAACTATCACCGTCGCGTCATAAAGGCGAGTGTCTACTGAGAGTGGTTGGGTACACTGTATGTCTGGTTTCCATACGCCGCGGCAGGTCTTTCACATCAGGCCGGCGGCTGCAGGACACGGTTCCTCGTGGAAAATAATTCTAATCATCCAGAAGCATTTTTTTTTTGCTTTAACTATCATTATTATTGTTATTATGATTAGTATCACTTTCCTGCTGTCGTTAATAATTACTCGCCCAAACATGTATTGCAGAGCTGGAGGCAGCGCCAAATCTAGGAGGAAGAGTAAAGTGCATCTACTTGTAGAATGAATGACTACGTACATATGTAACTCTTTTTTCCGAATGTTATGAAAATGATTGTACGGATACTTTTATGTTGTTGATAATAATAACAATAATAATAATAATAATAATAATAATAATAATAATAATAATAATAATAATAATAATAATAATAATAATAATTATAGTGATAATAATAATAATAATAATAATAATAATAATAATAATAATAATAATAATATAAACAACAACAATTGATCATATCATGAATCGGTAATGAAGGTGATAAGTAAAATAAATGTTTATAATTATGGTTATGGTTATTGATAATGACAGTAATGATAACAATAATGGTTATGATATTAGCGAAAATGATAGAAAAAAGTTTGATAATGATGACGGTGATAATGATAGTAATAATAATAATGATAAGGCAGAAATTAAGAACAATAATAATAATGATAATAATGATGGTAATAATGACAATATCATCATCATCATCATCATCATCATCATCATCATCATCATCATCATCATCATCATCATTATCATCATCATCAACAACAGCAACACCAACAACACATAATAATAAGAGAAAGAGTACCATACACTAATATTCCCAGGCCGCCCACACGTCTGCACCAGAGAGAGTTGGCGTTATTCCTCCAACTATAAATATGCACAACAATAAAAGAAGTTAAAAAAGAAAAAAAAAACGTAAATTACTATTGGCGTGTGTGCCTATATATATGCCTTCGTGCCATAATTATACGAAAAAAAATATCATCTTACATTTTAAAATATTGAGCAGTAATTTGATATTGATTTATCAGTGACGAGAATATTCGTGAACAGAACCTGGAGGAGTGTGCGAGCTCTGCCGTGAATGTCCAGCTGCACCCAACTTTGATTGGTTTTCTTTAATTTTTCATGTTTCCTTTTCACCAATAAGAAGACTGTTATCCTCCTTGCTGAGAGAGAGAGAGAGAGAGAGAGAGAGAGAGAGAGAGAGAGAGAGAGAGAGAGAGAGAGAGAGAGAGAGAGAGAGAGAGAGAGAGAGAGAGAGAGAGAGAGGGTTTACCATACCGAAGTGACAGTGAATAACATAGACGTAGGAGGTGCGAGTGCCTAACAGTGACAGTGCTGAACAGTGATGAGGCGAGTTGTATGTTTGGCAGAGACAGTAGTGGCCCCCTCCATCACAAAACCTTCCTATGGAGCAGCTTTAGGATGGACGACAACTGGACAAAACTCGCTCTTAGCTCTAGACCACAACTACCATTGAGCAAGATGTAACAAACAATCAGTTACAACATTACGTTGAAATTTAAAAAAAAGAGAAGTAAATGCTGCAATGATGAATTAGTGGTGCAGGTTGTGGTGGTAGTAAAGCGAGGACTCTCAGAAGGGACTGCACTAGAAAAGTAATTCCCTTGACTTCATTCCCATTTCCAAATATTCATTGGCTTTAGACACGAAGCCCACTCTAGAACAGCCAGCTCAAGGACTGTGAAGCTTTGGTGCCGCCAGCACCGTAATGCACGCAGCGAGAGAGAGGTGAGGAGAGGATGTGTGAATCTCATATTGGAGTACACCATCGGATTCCTATCTTGCACTCAGCAGCAGCCCATGATTCTGTGTGGTGAAACACCGGCGACGCCTGGTGCTCTGGTGGAGGTGAGGCGGCGAGGCGGGGAGGTGAGAAGGCGGAATGGCCTGTTACTGTGTTCAATGTAAACAGTTTTGTGAAAAAAAGTTGACATTGGAATTAAAGTACAAGAAATCATTGTGTAACTCGTATAATTGAAATGATTTTTTACGCTTTTTCAGGGTTCATATAAATGAAACACCATAATTAAACAACAGCTGTTTGATGAGCAGACAAGCTCAGAGAGAGAGAGAGAGAGAGAGAGAGAGAGAGAGAGAGAGAGAGAGAGAGAGAGAGAGAGAGAGAGAGAGAGAGAGAGAGAGAGAGAGAGATTTTGTTAAAATGACATTTGCAAATGTTTATTACCTGTAAGCTATCTGGCACCAATATTCAGGTGAAGGGTGATACATGGAGCACGTCAGAATAAGTCGTCTATAATTCACAAATATGAACATGACACACAAGTATTCTGTCACGAATTTCTCACAACCGTGTCGTGTCCAGTTTGCGTGTCCTGGGGCGTCATGCATCAAGAGTCTCCAGCCAATATTTTACTGTTGGAAGAAATATAACGCATTGTTTCATGTTTTCTTTTCTTGCCTCTCTTGTGACGCAAAAAGTGAGTGGATGGAGGCAGGTGCGTCTGCGCCCTCCGTGTTCTGTGTTTCTTATCTTTCTATCACTCCTCGCACCACCACCTCGTGTAGTTAAGATAGCAGGGCGGATATTATCGGCAAAGCATTTAAAGTAATGAGGAAGAAGTTCCTGTTGCTGGCCTCCCACTCACCTTAAGTGGCTGCTTCTGCCCTGCCGAGGGAGGGAGCGAGGGAGAGGGAGGGAGGAAGAGACCCGGCATGTGAGGGTGGGTGCGGGGCGTGGAAGGGGCGTAGGAGGGCGGGTCACTGGCTAGCCCTCCATCAAAGTGTTATTACCAGTAACACCTTTTCCTCCACTGCCAAAGGGAGACCTAACAGCCAAACTGATCTTTAAACGAGAACACTTGGCTTGAAAATCTAATAAACTAGTGAGTAACCCCGTTGTGGTGGTGGTGCGTCTGTCCAGAGGCCTGGCCCGGCGAGGAGAGCTGAGGTGCTTCCAAATCCTTGCTTTATGAAACATGGATAATGTACTTCTTTTAGTCAACTGTGACAATTTCTCCTGGTTTCCGCTTGCAGTTGACTTTATTGCTACAGGCATTGTTATTAGCTTTTGGAAAAAGAGTGCCAAGCCACGCACCTCCCAACTCGGCTTCTGAAAGGAAGGAGGCGCGGTGCAGGAAGTAGCGGGAGTTGTAGTTTCACGGACGCTTGGGTTTGAGGAACCAGGAATTTCGGGTCTGTGGTAATTAAAGTTTTAGCGGAGAAGAAACACTTTTTATTTTGGCTTCCTGGAACAAGTTTTGTGGACCGCGATTGTGTAGCTTTGGTGATTCTCTTGAGCCCTTTGTTTACAAGCAAATGCAAGACGTAGACAAGGGACTAAAGTAGATATATGTAAACCAAGGGATAAAAAAAAAAAAAAAAAAATTGGAAGAAATTCTCAATTTAAGAAAATGATTGTAAAGTTGGCGACGGGCAGCAACCAGATGATCAACGCTTTTTTTTCTTTTCATAAGCTAGTTTTGTTTGTTTTAGTCTACTCGCTCAATAAGGTAGAATAAAGACACACTTGGCATGTTAGGTGTTCATAAAAGTGATAAAGAGTTGATGTGTGTGTGGGGCTAACAGGAAGAGTAGCGGCTGTCGCAGTCAAGCATACAAGTAACACACTCTTCATGGCACACCTGAGGCAGCAGCGACGTGTGTCCAACGAGCCCCCGAACGCACATCTTCGGTAGGCAGGACTCTTAACTCAGACGGGTGGTGAGGAGGGATCTCAGGGGCCGCCTTGTGTAGTTTCTGTCATATATGTGATGGCCAAAAGTCGCAGAATACCCATGCTGGCTCCTTACTCTTCATTATAAAAAAATATGAGTTGCATGTGGTCATGAAGTATGATGCAGTGTTTCAGAATTGACTATTATGTTATTTTCTCGTGATTTTTTTTAAGAAAGCTCATCTAATCTCCTTAGCATCTTCGATTTTGTTTTTGAGGTTTTTGTATTCTAATGCTACTGCATTTTTTCGTGGACTTTAAAATTATATTATAATTTTTGAAGTAACACACACACACACACACACACACACACACACACACACACACACACACACACACACACACACACACACACACACACACACCTACACACGTGTGCCGTAAGATATCTTCACCACCATGAGTCAGCCATCATTAGATAGAGGCATTCACAGCTCTACCGTGGACACCAAAACGTCGATGTCCGGTTCCCTGTGGATCCCTCTAATTTCTCGTCTCTTGGGGGTGAAATTCGGCGGTTCCATTTAGATCAGTCACGAACACCACGCGCGGCAGAGGGGAGCGTGAAGAAGCGAGGAAGAGGAGAGATGAGCTGCAATCAGCCCGCCACTACAAACCCGAGATGGGAGTAGAAGGGCTGGCCACCACAAAATTAGCGGCTTAATAACTTTAGGAACTTGGGCCGCAGATGACATCATTCACGTAACTTAGCTCATTATGCGCCTCAGCCTTGAGCCAAGTTCTCCAGCACAACTTCACGATATTAATTTCAAGTTTGACGGGTCGGCTTAGAATTAGTTTTCTTGAACTCCAGGTTGGCATCCAGAATCTGGCCTAGAATATTACACTGGGGGTCCCGGCAGCTGCTGGAGACTACATACGTGCTCGCTGCGAACGGAAGGTGTTCTGAAGAACGCTACTTTTGTGGCTCCTCAACTCAGTCCATTTTGTCTGCTTCCACTCGCTCCACTCAGGGACTAATTCTTAGGATACTTCACTCACTCACATAGACAACAGTGAAACAACATCACTGTGAAAAGCAATGCAGGATTGGCGTGGTTTGAGACAGCCAAATAAGAACAGCTTCTCGAAACAAGAAACACATTACCTTAACACTCTACTAGCACATATCTATTTTTCTTTATGGTTACACAGTCAACTTAAAAATGGTCTTAAAAATGTTTTTTTTTTATGCTTGAAAAAAAAAATCTCCCTCTTTATCTTAACGCAAGAGCCATCTATGAAGAATGGGAAAATGTGCTCTTTTAATATTAACGAACATAAAACATTGAATATGTGTAAGGTAAGAGGGGAAGAAGGAGCTTTGTTTATTGGATATAAATATAGGATAGTGAGGTGCCTTTTAGCATTCTATGCCTTACTCTCCAGGCCTGTTGCCGAGTGCTAGTGGTTCTCCTGGTGTTGGGTGGCGTGCTGGGCTGTGCTGCACTGTCGCATTGTCAGTATGCGGTGAACGTGTGCTGTGTGCTGCACTGCTTTCCTCCTCCTCACCAGTAATCATTTATTCCCTCACCCCTCCCTCGCATTCCTCGCCTCGCCCTCATACGACCAGCCCTCCACCTCACCGCCTCTCGTAAACCAGGACTACCTCACGTGTCACCCCAATCCCTTACTTATTAGCTCTACCTCGTTACCTGGATCATACGCTTCCCCCAACACCAGACCCCAACCTTCCCCACCCCTTGCTGCTTCTGTCTCCCTCCTTCTCTCTCTCTCTCTCTCTCTCTCTCTCTCTCTCTCTCTCCCTCCCCCTCACTGCACCAATCTACTCTCTCTCTCTCTCTCTCTCTCTTCCTCCCATCTCCTTCACTACAATGCTCCCTCCATCCCATCTCTTCTCTCGTGTCCACCTCTCCCTCTCCCTCTCTCTCTCTCTCTCCCCTCCACGCCCCGCAGATCCCACAGATAAGCTACGCCTCCACCTCCACGGAACTCTCTGACAAGTCCCGCTTTGAGTACTTCAGTCGCGTGGTGCCTCCCGATAATTTCCAGGCAATGGCCATGGTGGAGGTGGTGAAGGCGTTCAATTGGCGGTACGTGTCCACTCTGGCTGACGAAGGGGACTACGGAGAGAAGGTGAGTACTGCTGATGCTGCTGGGGTGTTTGGGTTGGCTGGGAACACAAGGGAATACAAAGGAAAGGTGTGTTTTGGTATAGGTTGTATTAGTGTTGGTGATAAAAAGGGAGGGAAAAAAGCGAACATAATTAATAGTAAAGAAATAACAGGTGAGTACTGCTGCTGTGTTTTGGTTGGTAAGGAAGCACAAGGGAACACAAAGGAAAGGTGTGTTTTGGTAAGGGTATAGGTTGTATTAGTATTGGTGATTAGGAGAGAGGGAAAAGCGAACATAATTAATCGTAAAGAAATAAGAGGTGAGTACTGCAGTGTTTTGGTTGGTAAGGAAACACAAGGGAACACAAAGGAAGGGTGTGTTTTGGTACGGTGGGAACACGAGGGAACACAAAGGAAGGGTATAAGTTGTATTAGTATCGGTCATGAGAAGGGAAGGAGGAGAAAACACAATGTATCGTAAAGAAATAAC
>CM035205.1:13925537-13936778 GCA_020233015.1 Callinectes sapidus | reverse complement strand
CTCCTCCTCCTCCTCCTCCTCTTCCTCCTTTTCCTTCATCATCACCCTGCAGTTGTTGTTCTTCTATAGTTTTCTTCTTCTTCTTCATCTTCTTCCTCTTCTTTTCCTCCTCCTCTTCCTTCCCTTCCTCTTCTTCTTCTTCTTCTTCTTCGTCCTTCTCTTCCTCTTCCTTCGTCATTTTTCTCCACTTCTCTTTCTTGCATTTCGTCTCTTTCCTCTTATTTCCCTAGTTTATTAATCTATCTCTTACTTCCCATTTTGTTTTTCCTCTTTTTTTCCATCTTCTCATTGTTATTGTATTTTTCGTACCATGATATTTTTTTTCTTTCCTTGTTTTGACTCTCGATGTGCGCTTTTTATTAATTTTTCATTCTCCTTCCTTTTTTTTCTTTTTCTTTTTGGAATCCTGTATCAGTTCAATGAATAAGAAATATGACTGGATTTAAACATTTCTTATTGAGTATTTCTTTACACACATTCTCTCTCTCTCTCTCTCTCTCTCTCTCTCTCTCTCTCTCTCTCTCTCTCTCTCTCTACTAAAAGAGGCGCTACAGGTGAAAGTTTTTGATAATAATCCTCGTGTCTATTACAAATTACGTGAAAAGGAAGCAAAAAAAAAAAAAAAGAAAAGAAAGAGAAAAGGAAAAGAAAACGGTAGTGTGGTTATCAGTGACGTAAGAACATAAGAAAATAAGGGAAGCTGCAAGAGTCTGCCGTTAGACCTATTCGTGGCAGTCCCTATGTGAACACCTCTGCCTATTTCCACCTACCATCCTCATCCATAAACTTGTCCAATCTTATTTTAAAACTCCCTATTATCTGAGCACTAACAATAGGATTACTGAGTCTGTTCCACTGATAAACTACCCTATATGAAAACCAGTTCCTTCCTATTTCCCTCCTAAACCTAAATTTGTCCAGCTTGAACCTCTTATTCCTGATTATTGAGAGAAACTATAACAAATAGGTGTGGAGAGGCGCGGTGCGGTGACTGACGGTGAAACTATAGGCAAAACAAAATGCAACAGTTGAGTCACTAATATTTTGCTGACTGAATTCCAATGTACCACCAGTAATTACATATGTTGCGAGCGGGGAGAGAGAGGGTGGGATGCTTAGGGGTGGGTGGGTAGGAATATTAGTAAATACTTTTCATTAATCTAATCCGGTGATATTGAAGAGTGTATGTATGTATATGTGGGGAGTGCACGATATTACTAATGTCTAGATGTGTTTTTTTCAGTTTTGTTTCGTGTTATTGCATTGTTTCAAGAAGACAGGTGAGTGAAGAGGTACAAATTTAGAACAAGAAGCAATATTACAAATGATTAGATGCATTTAATTTTTTTCGTTTTGTTTCGTGTTTGTTGCAATGTTTCATGAAGGCAAGTGCGCAGAGAGACACAAATTCAAAGCAAATATTAGCAGAGGCCATCTTTGGGAGGCTTAGAAAGAGAGCAGAGTCACAAACGAACACAAAGAAAGAGCATTACCTGACTCTATTTTCTTTCGAGGGGAGTCTTCCATAATTATACTCGACATTCGTCTCAAACCATTGTATTTCTTAAAGAAGAAAAAAATGTTAAAGAAAAAAAAGAAGCGTGTTGAAAATATAACAATTCGAACACCACATAAAAATTAGTAATTGTATTTTTTATATATGAGAGGAAAACTGGACAAGGACAATATAAGATAATAAAAAAGCCCACTAATTTGCCAGCCCCCTTACAGATTCGACAGAAGTAGCACGAGGATAAGGATAAATATTTTCAAACCTTCCTTTTCACTAGTAAGCAGTGGAATTCATGTCTGTCTTTTTTTTTTATTTAATTTTTGTCTTTACGCCTTCCTGTTCCTCCCAAACGTTTCCCAGAGGTGTGTGGAAAGACAACTCCAGGAACTTACCTAACTAACGCGTCCCAAACTTTTCAAGAATTAACAGTTTTTTTTCAGGGGTGTTTACCAATTACGGTTTCTTTTTTAACCTCAGCTTTTGAATCCTAGCCCTCCTTCACACACACACACACACACACACACACACACACACACACACACACACACACACACACACACACAAGAACAGAGAGATAGATAGATAGATAGGTAGAGATAGAAAGAGAGTAAAAAATAAACTTCCATCTTTTACGAGCTTGTTCATGATAAGGCACCTGAACATCACTCCATTATTATTGCAGGAGTGATGGCGGTGAATGGCTGGCAATGTCTAATGAGGCGGGCAGTGCTGCGGATCACGGTCTAATTATTACAGTAACAACCGCGCGTCTTTATCACCTGTAACAAGCACCGATGTACAGAGTGTGAAATATGAGCTTACTGCGATATAAATAAAGCGTTGATTAAGCAAGAGTGAATTTTACCTTGAAAAAAAAAAAAAAAAAAAACATAAATTAAAAAATAATAGATTGAGAGAGACAACCAAATTTAGCCTGAAGGAGGAAAATAAAGAGGAAAAATTACGAAAAAAAACTACGGAAAAACAAAAATAAAAGAAAACATAATACATCTATGGAGACAACAAAATGAAACATTAGATGGGAAAACAAAGAGGAAAAATGACAAGGAAAAATGAAAAAAAACTAAGGAAAAAGCATAAATGAAAGAAAACAAAATAGATCAAAAGAGGCAAGAAAATGAAGCTTAAGAGGAAAGATGACAAGGAAAAGACAAACTAAGGAAAAAGCCAAAGTAAATGAATATGGAATAGTCTGACAGGAATAATCTTTTTGATAGAACAGCGTTGAAAAAATACGATGTTAGGCTCCTTAAAAGAAAGATACACTCGTGCTTATAAGATGCTGTGATGGAGCTATATGAAAAAAAAAAAAATCTCATAAAAAGACACCTTCGTCTAATTAAGCCCTAAACTAAACGAAACTTTACAAAACATCATGTAGGGAGAGAAAAAAAGGAAAAGGAAAAAAAGAGAGAAAAATCTACCCGTCCAAATATACAAGTTTCGAGCAATACGAAGTTATATGAAAACTTCTACAAAGAAAAAAATCTACTTTGATCTAAAAAAAAAAAAAAGAAAACATATACTTAACAAACTAATTACGACTGACCCCTCCCCCCCACCCCGCTCCAACCCCCCCACCAAAAAAAAGAAGGAAAACGGGAAAAAAGAGGAAGGGAGGGACTACTTTGATCTAGAAACACACTTAAAAAGCAAATTACAAAAAAAAAAAAAAAAAAAAGGAGAAGAAGAAGTGGTGGTTATAATTCAACACCTCCGCGGCAGCTTCCCCTCCTGACCCGCTGGTAATTGCTGCTGCCGCCCTAATTATCCTGAAGGAAAGGGAAAGAAGGACGGAAAAAAAAGGGGGAAAAAAAAAAATCAACGCTCACTAATCATTACCACTTTTGCTCTTGGTGGTATTGGACAGAGGAGAAAGAAAATGTTGTGTCAGCAAATACACGAATTATAATATACGTACGAGGTTATTACACGAAGGAAGATAGCAAAAAACGGAGGGAAGAAGAGATATTCACTGATAACTATTACGTTGTTGCAGGGAAAATAGTTGTATAAGGAAGAAAAAAAAGAGATATGTTTTGTATTAGGAAGGAAGTAAATAGTTGTATAAGGAAGAAAAAGGGGATATAGTTGTATTAGGAATGACAGAGGAAATAGTTGTGTAAAAAATGAAGGAAATATTTGTATAAGGAAGGAAAGAGGAAATATTTGTATAAGGACGGAGAGAAATAGTTATTTAAGGAAGTTTTATATGGATTTGTATAAGGAGTTGTATAAGGAAGGAAAGAGGAGAAAAAGGAGGGAATAAAGAGATGTCTATTGATCATTAATACGTTGTTGCAAGTACTTATTAGGGAAGGAAATAGTTGTAAAAGCAATTACACTAAATATGATGTACAAGGTTGTTACACGGAGAAAAAAGAAGGAAAAAAAGGAGGGGAAAAAAAGGAGTCCACTTATCATCCTCACGTTGTTGCAGTTATCCATTAGGGAAGGAAATAAATGTGTAAGGAAATGAAGAAAATATTATACCCAAAGTTGTTACACGAAGAAAAGGTGAAGAAAAAGAGGGGGAAAAAAGAGGGGAAAAATATGTCCACTGATCATTATCACGTTGTTAGGGAAGGAAATAAATGTTTAAGGAAATGTAGAAAATATGATATATACAAAGTTGTCACACAAAGAAAAAGGTGGAAAAAAGAGGGGAAAAAGGAGGGAAAAAGAAATATCCACTGATCATTATCACGCTGTCCCAGGGGAGGAAATTGATGTATGAGGAAATGTACAAAATATAAGATACAAAGTTGTTATTCACCTTACAAAGAAAGAGAGAGAGTAAAAAAAAGAAGTGAAATACAAAATTGCAAGATACAAAATTGTTCTTCACCCTACGAAAAACACAAAAAAAAAAGAAAAAAAAGAAAGGAGAAAAAAAAGGAAAAGTAGACTCACCAATCATTCTTTCGTCAGATGTTGCGAGTATTGGTCAGACAAAAAAATGAATAAAGAAATAAAAGAACAAAAGAAAAAGTAAAAAGAAAAAGCAAACACACATACACACACACACACACACACACAAACACACACACACACACACACACACACACACACACACACACACGACAGTTTTTCCCTTAATTGAAGGCTAGCATCACCAGTCTTCCCTTTAAAGGTACCATTTTTTATATATTTCTATCCGTATCTATGAATATCTGTATGTGTGTTTGTATGTTTTCATGTATTTTGTTATTTTTTTGTGTATAAGTTCGTCTTACTTGAAAAAAGAAAGAAAGAATAAATACACAAATTGAAAGAACAAATACATTCCCCTTAATCCACGAACAGATTGAAAAAAAGGAACAGAAAGTGACTCCAATATTAGTCTCTGAGTCCCCTTCTTTCCCCTTTTTTGTTTGTTTGGGGACCAGCACCTCAGTGGACCTTTTTTTAATCAATATCTTTTTTGGCCCTGGTCAATTTCCCCTTTTTTACGTAGAAATGATAAAAAAAAGGTAAAGGAAGAACAAACATCAGCAGACTCACGTAATGAACAGGAACAGGAAGGGGAGTGAGGGAAGTGAGGGGAGTGAGAGAAGCACCTCCTTCACCTCTAGACACTGCTGCACTGCTTACCCCCTGACACTGGAAAGAAGGAACAGGGAGTGAGTGAGGGGAGTGAGGGGAATGAGGGGAAGTGAGGGGAGTGAGAGAAGCGCCCCCTTCACCTCTAGACACTCCTGCAGTGCTGACCTCCTGACACTGGAAAGAAGGAACAGGGAGTGAGTGAGGGGAGTGAGGGGAATGAGGGGAAGTGAGGGGAGTGAAAGTAGCAGCCCCTCCATCTCTAGACTGCTGACCTGACACTGGAAAGAAGGAACAGGGGGGAGTGAGGGGAAGTGAGGAGAGTGAGGGGAAGTGAGGGGAAGTGAGGGGAGTGAGAGAAGCAGCCTCTTTACCTCTAGACGCTGCTGCACTGCTAACTCTTGCTGCTGGAAAAAAAGGTGCAAACAACATGCATTATGAGATGAACAGAAGCACATCAAATGAAAATCTAGAATAACAAAGCAAAGAATGTGCCATAAAGTTGTCTGTCTGTCTGTCTGTCTCTCTCTCTCTCTCTCTCTCATCTGATAAATGTTCATCCTATCTATCTCCATAAAAGTCTACAAGGCCAGCAAGTGAACGAAAAAAGATGCTGCGATTTATTTATGAACTTTTCCCCACAACACAGACGCAACACAGCACCTCCACAGCAGCGTCGTCGTCAACATCAGCAGCCTCCCTCCCTCTGCCGCGCCGCCATGGACTGTCTGTCTGTCTGTCTCCCACAATTAACGCATAAAGAAAAGCGTGGAATGGAAAAAACCGTCGGGCGTAATAAGTCCAACAATCTCGCGTGAACGGCAAACCTTTTCAGAATCGGAGCTGTTCTTGGAGGAAAGTCCCCTCCCTCCCTGTGCGCTAATGGAATGCTGAAAGGATTTAAAAGTGTTGAGGCACCCGAGTTATTTTCATTTTATTCTATTTTTTTTTCTTTTCTTTTTTGCAGACAAGAAGCAGCAATAACGTGAAGCTTTTATGACAGGGGATTAATTTAATGGTAATGTTCATATCATTTCTTCACTACGACCCTTACTACTACTATTTAGCAGACGGGAGGGAAGCAATTGTGTGACGCTTTACCATGCATACTAATACAGCGATAATGTCCGCGATAATTACTTTAGCGGACAAGAAACAATAACGTTCATCTTTTATTACCACACAAACTGGTGTAATGATGATAATGTTGGAGTAATTGTTCCTTTACCGTAACGGCGTAAGGGAGTGGAGGGAAACAAGTCTTAAACAAACAACACTGGCGTAATGGAACAACGAACTTCACACACCAACTTAATCACCGCAGTGTGTGTGTGTGTGTGTGTGTGTGTGTGTGTGAGGCGCTGCCGGCCGTCACTGATGCGGCGGTCTGGGTCTGTTTTCCTCGCAGCGGAGTACAAAATCACAAAGTTTAGATAGGAGGCTTTCGCTCTCCTCTCTCTCTCTCTCTCTCTCTCTCTCTCTCTCTCTCTCTCTCTCTCTCTCTCTCTCTCTCTCTCTCTCTCTCTCTCTCTCTCTTCCTGTATTATACATGAACTTTAAGCCTCTCAACTTTGGATTGCCTTGCTCGAGCACATCATCTTTCGCTAACATACATACACCCTATCCGGTATCCTCACACACACACACACACACACACACACACACACACACACACACACACACACACACACACACGCACACACACACCTATGTCTTCTATCCGCTGCTCTCCATACTCCTATAGTGCCATTCATCGTCTCCACTCCACGAATCCACTTACTGGCACGCACCTCCGAGAGACATTTCCCTTAAGGCTGGGCAATAAACTTTCCCAGAATCATGCTTCCCCCGACACCCTCATCTCGCTCCCCGTGTCCAACATCAGCCGCCTCGCCGCCTGCTCATCATCACCGTTATTATATCGAGCATACCGGGATAAAGTGGCGAGGGGAAGAGCTTACTGACGGAGGAGAAGCAGCAGGAGAAAGAGGAGGAGGAGGAGGAGGAGGAGGAGGAGGAGGAAGAAGAAGAGGAAGAGCCGGGGGTGTCTGATGAAGGAGAGACCTGCTTGGCGAAGGTGAGAGCAACAAAAAGGGAGAATTTTCGCCTTAAATTTTAGAGCTCGGGTGATGGAAAAATGTTTTGCCCGGGGAGAAAAGGCGTAAATATACCAGAAAGCCTCACGCTGGATATCTTGGCATGGGTGCAATTTTAGGATTATTAACCATGCAGCGCCTGTATGACTCGCTCAGGACGCAGCCCCCTTTCTCAATACTTATGTTGCGCAAGTGTGTGACGCATCAGCACTCAGAGAACAAAAGAAAATTGAGAATATTCTAATATTTCCCCGTCTAGGTGGGTAATTGTTATCAGGAACATCGTCCTAGTTTCTTGTCTTTATTAGTGTCACTCTTGATAATTGTGGCACGCATCTCTTTACTAGTTCATGCTAATTGTAGCTGAATTACGTTAACATATTGTTGCTCTTTAAGTTTGCTTAGTATTACGTGGTACAGAGATAGAGAGAGAGAGAAAAGTGACACGCTATCCTTCGGTACGAAAAATAGACCCGACTCAGTGTAAATAGTAAATGTTGAGCTATCTTCGGCTCTCCTCCCCCCCTCCTCTCTCTCTCTCTCTCTCTCTCTCTCTCTCTCTCTCCCTCTCTCTCTAGGTTTTATTTAGTACCAATTATTAATATTGTAACGATTATGTTTCCTAATTGCTGGCAGGAGAGTGGTTAATATTTAGTAAACTGCTGTGTTCCATGTCTTCCTCATTGTTTTTTCAGTGTTCTTAAACCATGCAGAATTGTAAATCGCAAAAAAAAAAAAAAAAAAAAAGAATAAATAACACTGACTTTGCAATATTAAAGTGCTTGTCGTAAAAATTAAAGGTCGGATTTGTCAAACAATCATCACAGTATTTATGAATTCAGTCCTTCCTCTCTCTCTCTCTCTCTCTCTCTCTCTCTCTCTCTCTCTCTCTCTCTCTCTCTCTCTCTCTCTCTCTCTCTCTCTCTCTCTCTCTCTGTGGTTCAATTCTCGTTTTCTCTCTCTGTCCCTCTCACTCTTCATTGATAAAGTTGAAATGCAATCTGATTTTCCATTTGAAGGATGAAAAGTTTGTGTTCAGGGTTGTTATAATTCGCTTAGTTTCGTGTTGGCTTCGTTATTTTCCAGCGTATGGAAGAAAGAAAAGACCGGAGCAGGAGAAAAGAAAAGAAAAAAAAGAGGTTGTTAGCATGGTTTGTTAGAGCTCATTCACAGCGGGCTTTGATGATCGAGTAATGAACGCGCTTTGTTATCACGACTACGGCTTCCCTTTTTCGTATTAACTTTTCCTGTTCATCGATTTATTTACTTGTATGGCATCTACGGGATATTGTGTCAAAAGCCGCACACACACACACACACACACACACACACACACACACACACACAGGTACCCGCAAATCCAGACAGACACACACCCACACACACACACACACACACACACACACACACACACACACACACACACACACACACACACACACACACACACACACACATACACACACGTTCGGTTTTCATCTTCCCACCTTGCAAAATATAAAGCGAAATTAGAGGCCGTTCAGCGTAGAGCGACGAAATTGATAGGTTGGGCGCGCGATAAATCCGGTGGCGAGGGGGTTTGGCTGAATTGGATGCTAGACAAACGCCGCCTCGCCTTGGCTTGCCTTGCCTTACTCATCGATTGTTGCAGAAGGGAAAGGAGAAGAATTTTATGCCCATCCCCACCTCACTCTCTAGGCGGGTCAGCTAAGGTGAGGGGAGGGAGCGAGATAGCTAAGGTTGCATGGTAGGTAACGGAGAAGCACACTTGATAGGCTGGAAACATACTGAAGATACTGAGGATCGTATTCTTAGACACAATTGTGCTTCACATCTGCTATTTCAAAGTTTTGTAGTTGAATTTACACAAGTGTTTTAAGGTATTTTTACGGTCCAAGAGATAAAATGACAAAATTATGTTATTAACTGGAAAAAATTACTCCTGAAAACACATCTAATCATTTGTGGTCTTGGAAAATAGTTGTGGTGAGAGTATAGTTTTTTTCTTTCTGAATACGGACCTGAATTTCTCGTCATGCTGGAACATACATATTAGAACAAATCAATGCGAGTAAGTCACTCAAAAGGTAGAAGCTAGTTACTGGAATATTGGCATGCTTGAAACACTGTAGCATACTCAATACAATGTAATACTCCAAGTCTTGGCGACACACTAAAACACTTTAAACATACTTTTACAAGCAGAATGCAAAAACACACTCAAGACAGAACGTAGACTCAATACTCTTCAAAGCACGCAACACAACTCACTCAACACTCCACCACAGCACACCAGTTTGCCCATTGCAGTGTAATATTCAACACGCAGAAACACCACTCAACACACTCAGCACACTGCACCATTCTGCAATACACTAAACAAACCGTAACACACTCAACTCATTGCAAGACGTGCCAACACACTCATTACTCCAACACACTCAACATTCTCGCTGCAATCCAACACTTACAATACACTCACCAGATCAGAATACACCTGACTCATTGCAATATTCTCCTCACTACGCTACACTATACAACGCACACAACGTCCTGCCACCAGCACACTCAAGGTCAGGCCTGCAGCAGCGACTGTCGTGTGTTCCGTTTGTTGATTGTCTATATTTTTTTTTTCGTCTATTTTCGTATGCATTTATTTATTCATTCATTCAATTTTCTACTTACTCCGTGGGCGTTCATTCTTTTCGTGAATCCAAGTGTTGATAAGAGCAAGAATTGTTTTGTTGTTTTGTTTTCATGTTTGCTCGCATTCGATAATGTATTGTATGCTCAGGATTTCTCTCTCTCTCTCTCTCTCTCTCTCTCTCTCTCTCTCTCTCTCTCTCTCTCTCTCTCTCTCTCTCTCTCTCTCTCTCTGATTCACGTTTACTCATGCATTGCAGTTAATTGCAACATTTGTGCATGTGTCTTGCATTCTAAATCAAAACTATAATACTCCTACGCGCTCTCTTCCTCCTGCTCCTCCTCCTCTTCCTCCTCCTCCTCCTCCTCTCTGTTCGTGCAGTGGTAGAGGGAACGGGGACAGTCGCAGGAGGAGCACCACGCCCGCAATAACACCAGGCAGTGGACAGCACCATTAGTCACACGCCAGTAATTCCCAGACCCTCCTAGTTACTACCACCTTGTTCTCTTCCTCCTCCTCCTCCTAGTCCTCCTCCTCCTCCTCCTCCACACTGCCTCCGTATTGCTTGCTCCTCCTCTTCCTCCCACTCTTTAGGGTGGGTTGTCAAGTCCTGGATGCTTTTCGCTCCATTCACTGCCTTTATTTGTTTTCCTTCCTTGGGTTGGATTGTATGTCTATCAGTAATTGGAACGTATTTTCATGCACTCGTTTAGCTTTTGTTTTATTTTCTTGTTTGTCTTTTAAGTCGAATTTTTGTATTCGAGGCATTTTTGACGTAGAAAAGGTTACAAATAAAAAGTTAGTATTTTCCTCTCTAAAAGGTCAAGGGGGCGAAGATGAGAGATGTGGTGAAAGTTGATCAACTTTTTGTTCTAACATAATACGACAGAACCAAAATAGATATTGAGTGTCTTCGTGCCGTACAGGTGTTCATTGTTGAAGTATGCATTTATAGAAGTGATCCAACATACGACATTAACTAATCCTTTTTCTGCTTTTGTCAGTCCTCAGACTTTTAAACATTCTATTTACAACTGTATGTATGCTGCTGTTGTCTTATTAGCACTTAAAGATTTTGAAACTCTTTTTAACTTCTTGGTAATTTGTTAGTATTAATCCTTTCCAGAACCTTTCTCCTTTGAGTTACCATAAATTATCTTTTTTTTTTTTCTAACCAAACATTAGCTATTCCAGAAACATTTTATTCCCTAGTTACTGTCTACGTCCTTACACTTTTATTAGCATTTAGCCATTCCAATGTCTCTTTTAAGAAGTTGTGTAACTGTGTTTTTGTTAATGATTCATTATTACAAGACATTTTCTAAGTTAAGGTTTTTACACACTTGTCACTTTGCTTTTTCTAAACTGTTGTATTCTATTTTGGATACTGTGTGTGTGTGTGTGTGTGTGTGTGTGTGTGTGTG
>CM035205.1:13873810-13881400 GCA_020233015.1 Callinectes sapidus | reverse complement strand
CAAGGCAACATTTGCTCCTCACAAAAATTCACTATTTCTTTCGTACGAAATGTAAAACAGCAAACAGGTGATAGCCGGAGAGGAGTAAAGGAAAAAGTGTAGATTGTATTAATCGGGACTGAAATTAATCTGGAAAAAAAATGTATAAAAGAGGTAAAAATAAATGCCGCAGGGAAATGGTATGCAATAAAAGATAAAGAGAGAGAGAGGGAGAGACAGAATTGCCGGAGGTGAGAGGAGGGAGGCGTGGAAGTAATGAGAATAAATAATGGAGAGGGCCGAAAAATAACCAATAATGGCCACTGCAACATAAAGGTGAAGTGGACCTGAACCGTTCTCCATAAATTGGTCATTGATCTGTAATGAAAATCGTTCTGGATGACACAGAGACGCTCCATCACCCCCGACCTCTCGCTCACTGCCTTGATCCCGCTACGCCTCCACCAACACTCACAAAATTCTCCGAGTGTTTTAAATGCCTTCTTTTCACCAATATCACTCAAAGCACCACCACTGTCACGTGATGTACACAAGAATGGCAGGCCTTCTTTCATTTGCTGCATTGATCTCGCCACACCTCCACCGACTCCTACAGTGTCTTGAGTAGCAGCTTATTTTCACCAGTATTATCTAGAGAAGCAGCGCCATCACGTAACGTACACAAGGATTACAGGCCATCTTTAATTCACTACCTTGATTCCACCACACCTCCGGTGACTCCTACAGAACGAGTGTTTTAAGTAACAGTTCTTTTCACCAGTATCATCATGAGCAGCACCATCACGTCAGGTACACAAGGATTACAGGCAGTCTTTCTCTCACTGTCTTCATCCTGCCACCCCTCCAGCGACTTCTACAGAACGAGTGTTTTGAGTAACAGCTTCTTTTCACCAGTATCATCTAGAGCAGCACCATCACGCCAGGTACATAAGGATGGTAGGTCGTCTCCCGCATCGCTCCATTAGCAAGGCACACCATAACGTTGAAGCTTTATCGTCTTTTTATTCTTAGTTTTGTTCCGTCATGCAGGGGAATCTATATGTGCATGAGTTCCGGTGCATGGTGCTTTAGTAATTACTGGAGGCTAGCTGCATGTCCGTAAGTGTTGTTTTATGTAAATATTGTTTCCTCTTGTGCTATTCAGGTTATATGTAGTAGGTGGAAGTGGAAAGCGTTGTTTTTTTGTGTTTTATTTTCAGTATTTTATCATTTTTTTTTGTATTTGTTATGTTTTTTTTTTTCACCGGAAGTCAGTATATTGTTTTTTTTTTTTCATGCAGCTATTCTACTTCATCGTTTATCCTGTTTCTCTATGATATCTGTTAAGAGGAAGAACACTGATGGATCTATTCTTTTTCCTTTTAAAAACTTTACATTTTATCTTTTACTTCCTTTTATTGACCTACTGAAGTTATTTCGAAAGAGAAAGTTAGTCAATGAATTGTTTTTCCCTACTACTAATATTTTCCAATTTTTACTTTTCTGTTTTATCAATGGGCCCTTTTCCTTTTCCAGGGATACTTTCCAATTTCTACTTTTGTACTCCATTATTTGCCCCTCCTTTCCTATATTATTTCGTTACTTTATACGCCCTCCCTCACATTTCTATTTTCTTTCTATCCCATTCTAATAGTATTCTAAAGGGAAAGCAGCTGAATGGATCGCTAGGACGTAGGGAAAAATGTGTTGGTTGTAGATCCATAAGAAACATTCCTGTATCCTTTGCTGTCTGGTGGTGGTTGGTGGTGGCTGGTGTTGGTGCTGTGTCTGTGGTTGTGGTTGTGGTGATGGTGATGGTGGTGGCTGTTGGTGCTGTGGCTGTAGCTGAGGCTTCTCTTCTCTGCGGTGACGTGATGCGTGTGTTGTGACCCGCGATGATAATAGGTTAACTTTTAATGGCTTCCGAGTTGTACTTTTTTAGGTGTGTTCCTCTGAAGAGTAGAAAAAAAAACTGAAAAAAGTGACCTTCTTTTTTTGTTGTTGTTGTATCGGTTTGTTATTCTGTTTGTCCATTTATTTTTTGTTTATTTGTTCGTGTCTTTTTTTTTATCTTTCTGTCTGTTTGTCTATCTTTCTGTTTGTCCCTCTTTCAGTTCTCACTCTCTCTCTCTCTCTCTCTCTCTCTCTCTCTCTCTCTCTCTCTCTCTCTCTCTCTCTCTCTCTCTCTCTCTCTCTCTCTCTCTCTCTGAATATACACGGCTTCATTGCATTTTCATCACATACAATACTTAAAGCTTTGAAGGCTTTATAAAAACTCTTTCCTTTATAACCATGACCCACCGTTCTTCAAGGTAGGGCTGTTGCCACTCACCTTACCTTGCTTGGTCAGCGCTAGAGATAGTGAGTGATGAATATTACGTGTGTCCTTTCCGTCTCCAGGGATTGGCCTTGACTGAAACACTTCTCTTCAAGGCTGGGATGCGTCTGCTGCACCGTCCACGCGACCTCCTCTGTAAATTAATGTGACAATAAGCAGAGCGTGGTGCGAGAATTATAAGTATTACACCAGAGTGAGAGAATATGGCTTTGTGCCTCGCTTGCATGGTGGTGTTACGTCTGGTGGATGAAGCGCTGGTGATATGAAGTTCTGGGAGGTGTTTGTTTATCCGAGTTGTATTAGATAAATTATGAGTATTTTTTTCAGTTTTGTTTATTTTACAGAAGTCAAACACAAAAAAAATAAGGGAAGTAATACAAAGCCATTAGCTCTTGAGGTGTCTATTTTTGTATGAAACATTTCAGCAGACATAGAAATTAATAAACCTTCTGACTTTATTTCACTGCGTTTATCATTTAATCGGCCCTAAGTTGTCTGATACTGTTAATTTCGCATAAAATCAGTATAAAAAAATACATGTAATAAACATTTAGCTCAGAAAACTTTTGACACCGAAGAAACATTAAGTACAACCTAAGAAAATGTGGTTCGTTTTTTGACTTGCCATTCAAAAGACCTGTGAAGGAAGTCATGAAATCCAAATGATGAAAGGTTTAAATCTCATCGAAAGCTTCAATAAAGGCATTAATCCTCCTTCGGTATTTATTTTTTTCTCTATGTTATAATTTATCTCAAGTCTTTGTTAAGTCCGGCCAACTGCGTTCCCCTTCGGCTTCCTCTTTACTCTCTCTTGTGGCCGCGCCGAGGGTCCACCCGTTCCTTTCACTTGGATTTGTTATTGTGCTGTTCACCTCTTTCCCTTCCCTCTCCTGGCCATCAGGAGAAAATGGCTGGCCGGGGGAGATGGCCACCTCTCCGCCCCTCGTTCACGCAGGGAGTTGGCGGGGTGTAAGGGTCTGCCGCGCCACATCACCAGCAACACAAGGGCCATAAAGAGGAATGGTGGGGGAGAAAAATCTTGCGCTCCTCTTCCGTTTTTCATGATAAACTCATCGCATCGTATCAGAGTCAGGAGTGGTGGCATGGAAACACTTAGAGAGCCTCAGATTTTTTAGGGTTAGGGTTTCATGTCTCTTTTCATTTATTGTTCATGCATTTTTGTTTGTGTTTACCATAAGTTCATAGGGTGTTTGTTGAAGTGTTCAGTGTAGACATTGTTCGGGTTGGTGTGGGTTACACGCAATTTTCGTACAGTTTGCTTTGTTGTGTTTGGTCATCTATGGTTTCTCTTTAAGATGAAAAAAAGTAACCTACGTGGAGGGAATGCAACTAAAAATGTATGTATTTTTTCATTTATCCAATGCCGTTTTATTTATTTATTTATTTATTTATTTATTTATTGAAACGATAATTGCGTTGCCTGCATGAATACTGATGGTCGCATCCCCATCGCACATTCACACACACACACACACACACACACACACACACACACACACACACACACACACACACACACACACACACACACACACACACGCCTTTAATTTTGACACCACGGCCTAATAAGAGTTAGTACATTCACCTATCGGTATGTATAAGGAAAATGAACATGATAAAGTGTGTATTTTAGTAGAGATATTAATAGACTTCCAAAGACAAATGTTTTTCTTTGTGGAGTGAGTTTTTACCTTGTAAGATGTTCTTCCCAGCCATCTTTTTTACATAAGTCTTCTGAGAGCTTGTTGTGGAAGTCAGCTGTGTTCCTCTTTTATTATTAGAGAAGTATTAGTGGTCTTGTTATTGTGAGACTGAGATAAGGTAAATGTAAAGACTTATTAGGCCCAATACAATACGCTGGAATAAGATCTTGTTTGTTGCAAATGTAGTCAGTGAAAAATATGACTATAATTTTGTCTGGGAGAGAGAGAGAGAGAGAGAGAGAGAGAGAGAGAGAGAGAGAGAGAGAGAGAGAGAGAGAGAGAGAGAGAGAGAGAGAGAGAGAGAGAGTGGGGAGGCGAGTGAGGAGAGAGCGAGACGAGAGAGAGAGAGGATGGAGAGGGAGACGAGGAGGAGAGAGGGATTGTATAAGAGAGAGAGAGAGAGAGAGAGAGAGAGAGAGAGAGAGAGAGAGAGAGAGAATATAATGCAAAAGGAAAGTAAATGTAGACTAAGACCAGGGTCCGTAAAGTGGATAAGACAAATTTTAAACCAAGAAGTAAAATGTGTAAATGGGAAGAGAGAAATGGCAACAAAAAAGGGACCAAAATAACATTGACCGAACAAAAGGAGGGAAATTGGAAGGAAACGAAGAATAAATATGCAAGACAGCCACAAAATAAAACAAATAAAAGCAGTATGTCAGAAGAAAGAAAGAGACGATGAAAGAGAAAGGAGGACCGTCAAAGGAGGTAAAGAGAGAGAGAGAGAAAAAAAATAAAGACAAGTACAACGACGACGAGAGAAAATAAAGATAGAACAGAGAAACAACAACAACAACAACAACAACAACAACAATATTAACGACGAAGAACAGGAATGAATAACTCGTTTCCAGGAATAGGAAAAAAATCAATAAAACTAGGTCCTTCCAGCACTACCTGACGCTCGCTTGTCATTCCAGTCCAGTGTCCCTTCAGATCACGTGTGGCTAATTGAGAACTCTCCTTCACACCAACGCGCAACAGACTCCTTTCACCTTCGCTAGAATCCTCCTGCTGCTGCTGCTGTTGGTGATGCTTGTGTTTGCAACTACCGTCAGCATTCTCTCTCTCTCTCTCTCTCTCTCTCTCTCTCTCTCTCTCTCTCTCTCTCTCTCTCTCTCTCTCTCTCTCTCTCACACACACACACACACAAACACACCATTACCACCACGACCACCTCACCCTCCTCCATCAATAACAATAAAAAAACAACAACAGGAATAACAGCAGCAGCAGCAACAACAACAACAACAACAACAAACAAAATTCAATACACAGCGGCCATTATCATCATTATTTTTCTTCTTAACTGATAAAGGAAATGCAACTTTCGTCCTGAGAAAATGCGCAAGTCGTGACGTTTCTTTAAAAAGGTGCAGGTGATTTAAAGTTACGACCAAAACTTTGGAGAACTATGATTCAGTGTTTTGCAGAAAGAACGAGAGAGAGAGAGAGAGAGAGAGAGAGAGAGAGAGAGAGAGAGAGAGAGAGAGAGAGAGAGAGAGAGAGAGAGAGAGAGAGAGAAGCGAAAAAAGAAACATTGGAAAAAAATATATATTTGTGTGCGTCACAACGACAATAACCTCTGCAACAAACGTTTGTCATATATTTTTGGAACATTGCACAGTGCCTTTCACGTTCTGCTGGAGCACGGAAGTAAAGTCTTTGTTATATGGGCGTGCTGAGGTGATGGTGACAGAGGAGAAGACGCAGAGAGAGAAATAGATAAGAAAAATTATGTGAAACTCGAACAGAATGGTACCAACGGTGATGATTTTCCAGTGTTGATTAGGCAAGTAATCCAGATGATAGAAGAAAATAAAGACGGAGGATTGCGAAGGATTACAAAGGCTTTACAAACAACAACAGACCTAATGCTCCTTCCTTGGATGTTTGAATGTAATGCTCTTAACCAGGAAGCCGGAGGAGGAAGACTAGGAAAAGGAAGGAGGGGAAAGGAGAAAGTTTGAAAATATTACCATCATTATTATCTTCATTATTATTATTATTATTATTATTATTATTATTATTATTATTATTATTATTATTATTATTATCATTATCATTATTGTTATTAATTTTATTATCATTATTATTATTATTATTATTATTATTATTATTATTATTATTATTATTATTATTATTATCATTATTATTATTATCATTACTATTATTCTTATCATTATTAACTTTATCAACGTGAGGAAAAAGAAAAAACAATGAAGAACAGGGACAAGTTGGAGGAAGAGGCAAAAATCAGCGAGAGAGAGAGAGAGAGAGAGAGAGAGAGAGAGAGAGAGAGAGAGAGAGAGAGAGAGAGAGAGAGAGAGAGAGAGAGAGAGAGAGAGAGGATATAACTGAACAAATACAAACAAACCTGAACATGACCTATCAGACGACACACACACACACACACACACACACACACACACACACACACACACACACACACACACACACACACACACACACACACACTGCAAATGATAAAAAAAGGCAGATAAGGAAAAAGTTAATACCAATCGTTAAAGTAAAAAGAAAAAGAAATGTAATGTCCAAGAACAAAATCAAAGTAGGCCAGCCGTGCCACTAGAAGAGGCAGAGACGCGTAAGGAAACTTTTCCACCAAATTCCCGGTAATTGGTGCGGTAAATTCCCGAGTAGGTAGATCGGTAGAAGTTGGCTTAACTTTGCAGTACCTTGACGCGTGCGTTGGGCCGCGAGAGTCGGTAGTCGAGCGTAAATCTGTATGAAGTGGTTGCTGGTGGCGCTAAACGTTAGCCTCTCTGGACCCCAAACGTTGGTTCTCAACGCTGAAAACGTTAGTGGCTCCAGGAGATTACTGACTCTGAAATCCGTCCTGGGCAAGCCACTCAACCCTCGGCCCGTGCGGTTCTTGAGCTCCGCTGTGATGTCAGAAATTCTCCGTTGATGAAAGTGAATAACAAGCACACTTCTACTGAAAATAACATTGATTATACTAATGAAAATGAATAACGGTCATGATGTTGAAAAATGGTAATGACTTCTTCGAAAATGAAAATCAATATCAATCACAATACTACTAAAAGATAATAACCCTTACAGTCGCGATTAAGAAAGAATAATGATTACACTGATAGTGAGAGAAATGGACAATGATCACGATGTTGATGAAGATTACCAACAATAATTATGTTGGTGACAATTAATCAGTGTCAAGGTATTGCTCAAAACGAAATGATGTTCCACACATTCGGCACTACTTTATATTTTTCACTTCACACATAACGAAAAATTTTATTTTCATATTCCTCTTACGTGTGATCGATTTTTTATCGTCATTTTTCCCTTTTAAGTCCCTAAAGATTTTTCCCACCCCCTTTTCATGATTTGGCCCTTTTCTATTTCTATCCGATTATGCACAACGTGAGCAAGGAAGGGAAAATGACTGGAGTGAGGAGGAGGAGGAGGAGGAGGAGGAGGAGGACGAGGAGATGAAGGAGGAGGAGGAGGAGGGGGAGGAGGAGGAGGAGGAGAATGGAGTGAGGAGGGGGAGGAGAAGGAGGA
>CM035205.1:13802724-13807724 GCA_020233015.1 Callinectes sapidus | reverse complement strand
CCCTCCCCAGCTTGTGAGAATAGAAAACAGGGGACAGGAGACACAGGAGGCCCCCAACCTAATTAGAGGGAGCTGGCCGACATCCACCAGTCAACAATGATGCCTTTCAGAGGAGGCGCAGATTTTTCCTGTGGCGATTTATTACTCTATTCATAGCGCTTGCTTGACGCAGAAACACATCTCGAGTTATATATTCTTTATGCGCAGAGACAAAGCCAGCGGGGCGTGGGTAAGCCTCCCCTCTCCCTAGGGTCCTGCTGGCGGCCACACTCCCTCGCTGGCTACATTGTTTTAGGGCTGCGTTATTACAGAGTCTTTGTGTCTCCTTACGTGACTTTAAATGTATCATATAAAACTTAAACGCAAAATTCTTTCTTAATTGACTTTATTTTGCGGTCGTGAACTAACTGGCAAGAAAGCGAAGGGAACGGAGCTGCTGGTACGTCGAGGGCGTCCATGGAGGTGCCGTTACCCAGATACGCGATGTGGGGAAGGAAAATTGTTGTTTTGGAGATATTCCTGGATGATGTCATTCTAGTCAATTTTTACTTTTTATGGCCGCGTTGATTAAAAGTGAGGAGTAATAATAACAATACCAGAGCTTGGTAAACATGGAGAGCATTCTCAAAGGGGCTATTATCATCAACATTATCGTTAGTTAGTAGTAATAACCAAGGCAATAACAGGCTGTACAGATGAGAAATGTTGCAGGAGACCCACAATGCATCACCGTGTTTTGCACTCACAGGATCCTGAAGCCCTGCAGGTGTCCGTCTCCTTTGTTCACCACACTCACCCTCCATCAAATATTTCCAAGGCGACTGTTGACAAACGACGAGGAATTGCATTGTTGTCCTCGGGTCTCCAGGTGGCACTCGCTAACGCAATGGAAGTACTTTAAGCCTTGCCTTTGATCTCTCCTCGTCTAATGTTTATCCTTCTCTGTTATTTCCCTTTCATCTCCTTGCTTTGTCTCCGAATGAAGGCCGTTGTTCATCACACGAGTACAAGCACGCGCAGACCTCTTGTACACCCAGTAGTAGTAGTGACGTCATACCTGACGATCCTTTCTTCTCTAAAGGATTCCCTTTCATGGTTCCTTATCTCATTGAGGTAATGCTCCTCACAGTGGTAGTGGGCCTCTTCTCAAAATACCATTATCCCTTCTCCTTCAAAATACTGGTGTCCTCACAGCACCGGTTTCCCTTTCCTTTACAGAGCCAATTTCCCTTTCACTCACAAAACCAGGATCCCTCTCCTCAAATTATCACTGTCCCTTCACCAGTAGCCAGAATCTTTCCCCTCAGAGCGCCAGTGTCCTCCCAGCACCATCTTTCTTCCCCTAGAGGCACCAGCTTCTAGGGAGAGGGCCACTGGAGAGATCCCGCCAGCTCGCCTGTCCCCTTGCCGTGCGGCGTTATAATGTGTTGTTGCTGCGTCGGCTAATGAAGAATGACGCGGCAAAGTTCTTCTCGCTGTTACGTGACTGTCACCTCACCTTGTTTTCCGCCAGCCTGACACCCTTAATATCTTCTGTCTCAGTCTTTCCTCTCCACCGATTTAGTTTCCCACCTTGTATTTTCTCTACACATTTGCCAACATTTCTGTTTACGAGATATCTCAAGCCATTAGCAAATGTTAACATGGCTGCTGACTAATTTAGATGTTCCCACTTCATTGAACCAATTCACACTCATTTGTCCTTTCTCTTGATTAAATGGAATGCATTTTAGTGGGATAAAATATAATTGTTTGTATTTGTTGGGATGACGATGGTGAAGGTCGTTGTTTATGAGTAAATTATTACCCTTTGGTGAGATGTCTATGGTTCATGGTATAGTTGAGGTGTTGTTTGTTGTGGTGAATGTATGAGATGGATCTCTGGTAACATGAGAAAGGGATGCAGTTTAGGACCCGGCGATTGAATTGGAAAATGTAAAATGAGAGCTTTGGAGAATGAGCTTCGCTACTGCGACAGTTTAATCAATACCCTTGTCTATAAACACGTGCTGTATAAAAATGGACATCGACTAGTCTCATAACCGAATTATATTTTCCCTCCTCCACCTTATATAGCACTCAGCAGGAAAGCATAAGCATCAAGTGAATTGTTTGCTGGTTGGTCTATTTAACCTAACACTGAATTACACATTCTTTGCTGTTGTCTTAACCAATGCAAGGATGAGGTCATATCCGGGAAGGAACAGGTTGGACCATCAAAGGTGGTGGAAAGCATACTATTAGCCGCAGCTTCCACCCTGTCATCTTGTCATTTCCTTCCGTGTTGGACAAATCCTCCGTTAACCGGGACACGAGGCCACATGTGACGTTGGAGTGACCACAGCAGGCTCCCCATGTTTATCGACCAGCCGTAAGGAAAGATGATTGTGTAACCAAGGCAGATCCATAACGAGAAGCGTCTCCTGCCGGGCCAGTAAGACGGATGGTCTGATGAGATTCTCTCGAGGACAGTTTATGTTGTGTATTATTGTTATGGTGCATGACTCACATTCAGATCCTACCAACTGTTCAGCAGCTTGTGTCATATTTCAAGGGAAGTTTTTAGGAGCAAGTTACTTATCCAGATGAAGAAACCCTTTCAACTTTCCTCCACAGATCAACAGAAAGTGAAAACTAAAATCATAGCTCAAAGTTTTCAGGAAATATTCATATTTTTTTCCGTCTTGGTGATTTTATATATATATATTTTCTTATTTGCTTTCGTAATTCTTATAAAGTAATAAAGGATGGACAATTCAACCGTATTTTCTTTTAATTTTGCGGGAGTAAACGTAATGTATTAAGCCTAGTTCTATAATGCTGTCCTAATTCAATTACGTTAATGTATTTTCCTGGCAATTACATTAATGTAGTCCTTCCTATTCCAGCGTTACCAGCAACGCTGCATTTAAAGTACGGAGAGACCAAATCTTCTATGAATAATGTGCACGCTCCGTTGAATGTTTAAGTACAGAATGTTCACGAGCTCTGCCGCTTTGTAATGCTTAATGGGACTCTATAAAAACCTGTGAAATTCTAGGCAGTGCAAAGTCTTCAACGTCATCAGAAGGGTATGCTTAATTTCGCTCATGTTATAACTATCAAATGACACGAGATCAAAATTTTGCGTATAATTATAGACTTTGTGCCTGATGTATTACAATAAACTCCATGGCAGGAAAGCAAGGACATCCTGTATGTCATCTGAGGAACATGTAGGGGGCCAAGGTGGTGTGTGGAGGAGGGGAACCAGAGGTCTTCCCCGCACGGAAATGAGGCGGGGAGGGAGAGATAGAGTGAGTGTCATTTCTCCGCAGCTCTCACCATAGGATGATTTTCTCACATTTTTTTTTTTTTTTTCATAAACCAGAAATAATCTTTGTCCATAGGAATAACTTAACATATAGACACCAAAGACAGTTGACTAATGGGATAATCTATGTGAGTGGTTCATATTCAACGTAGCGGACAGTATCCCTCCAAGCAAATAGTTAGTAGCAGCAGCAGCAGCAGTAGTAGCAGGAAGCATGGTAGCGTGACTGCGGCTCTAAGTGTGTGTTTGTTGGACGGTGAACGTGGCGATAGGAGTGTAATGACTAGAGGGTGTGTTGTTATGGTTCCGGTACACTGAGACGGGGTAGGGTAGATGTGTCTGTTATGTCCTGGCGAACCAGCAATGTAGTGCCTTCCAGTGCTCCCAATCGCCCGCTCGATCTGACAAATACTGGCGTTTGCAGCAAAATTAAAGGTTACCTACTCACAGAAAAATAAACTGAAAAGCTTGCACGCACTTTAAGTTAGCTGTGAAGCAACCATTTTCACCCTCGCCCCTCATGAGCGTGTGAGTTGTTAATGTGTTGTAGCTTTGAGCGGAGCCAGTAGTGGAGAGAAATATGGCGTAGGGGCGGCGGCGGCGGAGGGCAGGGGCGCTGTGCCTCGCTCGGGCTGTGTCTTGTTGAGGGAGAGGGGGAGTGAAGGGCGGCATAACAAAGTATCATACAGCTGCTGCAGGGGTGTCAGTGCGGTGGTGGTTGGGCTGGCAAGAGTGCAGCGCAGGTGGAATGTTGCGGAGTGTGGCTCAGGGAAGGAAGGGCGTGCGGGCGTGACGGCATTGCAGTGCTAGTAGCGGCAATCATGTGGAAGCAGGGAAATAGGGGAGGGCACTGCCGAGGAGAGCACAGAATGGGGAACGTCAGAGATGCGCAAGCCAGTACCTAGACTAGAGTGAAAATTTGAGGCATTGTGGAAGGATAGACGTTAAGGGAGAGAGGGATGCGGTGTGTGGTGAAAATAACGCATTGTTTGGTACTACGTTCATTTAATGTGAACGGTAGGGAGCTTTTTACCCGTTTTCTCGATCTGTATGCGTCGTGGTTGCTATACTATACACTACTATGGACAATGTGACCAACATACCACAGGAGGCTTGTGGCTGTGTAGCAGTGGTGGTGGTTATGATAGTAGTAGTATACGTAATAATGGTAGCAGTAGTCGTCGTGGAATAGTAGTGAGAGTGCGGACAAAACCAGTTCCATTTCCTTACCGGTAATCGTTATTTTTTTCCATATTGAATGGTTAACAAAGAGCATTACCATATTAATACCATCCATCTATCAGAGTCAATTGTGGTGACAAAGGAATGTTCTGTGAATAATGTCGTTGCTCATAGGAACGAGTGTGAAGAAAACCATCTACCCGTGCTGGTGAGGGGCTCTTGAGGCCTGTGGCGTGGTAAAGATATAAAAGTGCGCTACTTCTGCTGCTGTATCATGGATAATATTAGTAGTATGTCTAGATTTTTTTTATTTTTTCAAAACGTATATATACTACTACTACTACTACTACTACTACTACTACTACTACTACTACTTTTTATGTAAGAGAAAAAAGCTCGCCAAAGGTAAAAAGAGATGTAGAAAAAAACAACACTAATTTGTCAGTCCCTTATAAGTCTGAAAAAAATATCCAAAGAACAGGAGGTAAATACATTGAAATTCCCC
>CM035205.1:13690964-13714878 GCA_020233015.1 Callinectes sapidus | reverse complement strand
AATAATAATAATAATAATAGTTATTATTATTATTATTGTTATTATTATTATTATTATTATTATTATTATTATTATTATTATTATTATTATTATTATTGTTCTTAATATTATTGTAGTGAGAATTATATCTGCCTTTATGTATGGACTTATACTCAGTTGTGTAATTCAATCTTTGTATTAGTGAGCTTATGGCTCTTATGCCGAACATTCTGCCTCCCCTGTTGCCTTCATAGTATTATATTATGATAATACGGCGTGCATGTGATGTTGACACTTGATTTCACGCTTTAGAATGTCCATTACCGTCTGTTATGTTGTGTGTGTGGATGGCGTTTGTGTAATATGAAAGAATGGTACGCTAGTGAAAATGGAAGGGAAAGTAAAGTCATATTAAAGTTTCCCCAAATCACCTTTGATGTTATATTTCAGTTGGTTTACTTTTGTCTTGAAGCACTCGTGTGTTTTTCAGTTTTTTACTTCTTATTTATTATTTATTTATTTTATTTTATTTTATTTTTCACATAATATTATCCTCAAGTAATAAACTTTTCTCTTGTGTAAATTTCACGCAGGAAGATGAACACAAAGGTAGCTATCGTTAGAATATCACAAAATTTTCTCTGGTCTAGCCTTTGAAATTGAATGTTTAATTTTTTTTATAACACTTACGTATTGCTGTATGACTGCAAGCTTTCAAGATCTTAATGTAGACGTGCAGTAAACAATTATGTTAATGATTAAACAGAAGCCAGAGGAGTCCTAAGGTTTGTTTGAACTGACAAATTTATATTTACATTTATAAACAACAACATTGCAAGTTGTCACATTGATCTCTACTGTGTTTAGTACTTTTTTCCTCAGCCTTTTAATCTGCTGACACCCACCTAATAAAAACATTCCTCTTAATGGAACATTACCAGATCAGTGAAGTTAAAGTTGAGGGAAAAAACATTATAAGTGAATGTAAGTAGCTCAACTTTTGATTATGAAAATAAGTAGTGTATAACGCAATGATGACGTATTCTAAACATTAGATAATGAAAACAATATTTAAGTAAATGTACTGATCGCTATTCATTAGCTTTAGATAACTGTATTAAACTTAAGTGTTCAGTGAGATATTCAGTGGTATACACTTGGCTTATAATTTCTATTAGGAACTGAGTATTAGCTTAGGGAAAAAGAATACACCCAGAGCACATGTATGGATAAATATTTTCTCGATATGAAGGTCCCATTTAGTTTAAATAGCTTAGGGTTTAAATATGATTAGTTTTGGTCTTATGAATATTTTTCTCTGGTTATGCAGAATCTGTTTTAAACCATTGTCGAAATCTCTTTTAAACCATTGTCAGAATAATTAACAACTCCAATGACTTCTGCAGAAAATCCTTAACAGTGGTCTACACAAGACGGAAATATTTGAAAATCTTGTACCCAAAATCTTTCCTTTGCTGATGAAGAAAAGAAAACAAATATGTATGAAGGCACCTATTTGTGGAGTCCGCCTTTCAAGATTTTCAAGATGATACTATAGGAAGGAAGAACTTAATACCTGCCACAACCTCTCCTTGAATGAGAATAAGGTGAAACTCGTTCTTGAAAGTTGAGTCTCGATCCTCCCACGGAAGCGTCTCGGCAAGTCGGTAGCAATAAGCGGCTAAGTTCACCTGCACTCACCCCTTGAAATATAATCCCTTTCCTGGCTGGTCTTGGGAAGTTTAATTTATGCAGTATTTTGTCTTCCTTGCGATGGCTTGCTACCGGTATTTGAATGC
The DNA here is from genome assembly GCA_020233015.1 of Callinectes sapidus. NCBI lineage: Eukaryota > Metazoa > Arthropoda > Malacostraca > Decapoda > Portunidae > Callinectes > Callinectes sapidus. Next base: position 13,713,100 of record CM035205.1, on the reverse strand, counting down.
TAACCCAAAAAATTATGAGAAGGAAAAAGTAAACATTTCCTGTCCACTGATCCGTAGCAATATTGTGTATAAATTCCTTGGATGCTGCAGCGGTATGAAGGGAAGAATATTCATGTGTGCTCTGACACGAGATAACGTTATGTTTTAGATTCGCCCGATTGATCGAGGAGAAAAACAAACTGACACTCAAAGGATGGTGTAGTATAAAGCAGCTTGACTTTTAGACTCGTTCCGTGCATTCATATTAGGGAAAGCTCTTGTACTAAAGGGATGTATTGTACGAAAATGTTTATGCTATTCCGTGAACTAAAATCTGCTACTGATATGTGTACTATCACTCATTTTCATATTTATTGTGCTTATTATTAATCTTCATTTTAATACAATTTCAGAAACTCATGTGAGAATGAAAATAGTACAGAGTCCGGCCATTAAACCTCTGACCTCCATAGATCCTTCAAAATCGTCTAATCACACTCAAAATTCATAACAAAAAAAGCGTCCCAATGCCGAAGGGGTTCACCATGATGTGTAGCTTGAGCGAAGAACGGGCTTGGTAGCAAGACAGGAATTTTATTTTCAACGATGCAAATTAAAAAAAAATACTGGAAAACATTGCTGAAGATCTAGATTGAGGCAAAGAATGAAACAATAAAAATGAAATATTGAAACAAACTCAACAATATAGTAAAAAATATACAGTAGAAAAAAAGACATTCCGTTTTCGTCTGCTGTATGTCCATTTAACATTCACACGGGATTAACTTATCGGCAGGAAGGGAAAAGAGAGGAGGGGGAGACAGGGAGAGGTGAGAGGAAAAGGATCACATGTGTGGGGTATAGGTCTCTCTCTCTCTCTCTCTCTCTCTCTCTCTCTCTCTCTCTCTCTCTCTCTCTCTCTCTCTCTCTCTCTCTCTCTCTCTCTCTCTCTCTCTTACATACACGTATACACACACTCACCTTTACACACACACACACACACACACACACACACACACACACACACACACACACACACACACACACACACACACACATACACCTCAGGTTTCCCGTAATCCTCCTAACTTCTTCTCCCCCTGTCGCTTCTAAATGGACGTATGACTGTCGGAAAATGTAAGCGGAAGAAAAAAAAATGTTGAGGGACAGTCACATCCTCCTGAGGCAAGGTGGCGTCGCTTCCTGGACCACTTCGGGCCCGTCTTGCCAGTATTCATTAACTACTTGCTGTATTTGGCGGTGCGGAGAATTCTTAGAGCTGCGAGGGCGACGTGATTATAAAATGACGTGTTCCCTCATTCCGCTGTGCATCTCTTGGGAGGAGGAAGAGGAGAAGGAGGAGGAGGAAGAGGAGGAGGAGAAGGAGGAGGAGGAGGAGGTGGAGGAGGAGGAGGAGGAAGAGGAGGAGGAGGAGAAGGAGGGAGGGGGGAAGGGGAAGCAGTAGGAGGAGCGAGGGAACGATGGCAGTGTTAATGCACCGCCATTAGTGATGATGTTACTGTTAATGGCGCTGGATATTGAACTGATTTTAATCGTCATATTGCTGAATGTTATTGTGATTGTGGTGTTGCGCGTGGGGTGGAAGGCGAAGTACGAGTATACTAGTGGTGGTGGTCGGGGTGGTGGGATAGAAGTGATAATGGTGGTGGTGAAGGTGGAATGTGAAATGATTATAGCGGTGGTGGTAGAAGAGAGAAGCGAAGGTGGTGGTGTTGGTGTTGATATTAATACAAGTGCTTAGCATCTCTGGGTGGTGATGCTGTGGGAGGAATAACTAGTCTTAGAGCGCTCCATCTGTGTAGTTCACCTGAGTTTTAGCCACCTGTGATTCTCTCTCTCTCTGTCTCTGTCTCTCTCTCTCTCTCTCTCTCTCTCTCTCTCTCTCTCTCTCTCTCTCTCTCTCTCTCTCTCTCTCTCTCTCTCTCTCTCTCTCTCGTTGTCACCTTCATTGGGCCGCGTGATATTGATGGTGGAGTGTGACGCCATGTTGCGTGTTAAGCTGCTGTCAGCCATTCATAATGTCATATTTCTTTTAACAGCCCTGTTATTAAATGCAAATGCTGTGTTAAAAGATTATAGCGCCGTTATGACGTTCATAAATTAGATCATATCCATTATCATTTTCTTGCTTGTCATGTCCGTGAACTTCTTCCCGGCCTGGTACATCAGTCGCCCTGCTGTCAACCAAGGGCACCGAACTGAATGCCTAGAAAGTAGAGACGAGAAAGAGGCATCCTTTCTGTGTTCAAGGGCAATGATAGTGATACCAACTGTAGGTAACATTAGTAGAGCATAAAAACACCATCACCTGTTCATTGCAATACCCAAGATGATTCCTTTACAGGGATCACTTCAATCTAAGGAGAATGATTTATTGTTTATCATCAAATTTATGTGTATAGCAGTGTTTTTTTTTTTTTTTTTTTTTTTTTTTTTACATATCTGAGCGTAAAACAACTCTCTGTTACTCTTTTTTCCAATAACGCAACATACAACAGAGAAATCCATTTCATTTATACATAGTGAGCGGCATTGCTGATCTGCCTTTATGCATTGATGACGCTCTATGCTCGACTCTCTAAGTGACGAAAAAAGAATGACTTCAGTTTCAGCGCAGCGTTGAAAAAGAAATTATGCATCGGAAGTACAGGAGTACCTTTGGGGAGTAAAATATATATATACATTCATACACTCTATAATAGGGAAAGCTCCACTCGAAAAGTGCATTTGCAATTTTATGTAAAATTACTTTTTCAATCATGTTACTGAAGTGAGGCAAAGGTAGCCTGGAGCCATAACTGTAAGAGAGAGAGAGAGAGAGAGAGAGAGAGAGAGAGAGAGAGAGAGAGAGAGAGAGAGAGAGAGAGACGAGAGAGAGAGAGAGAGAGAGAGAGAGAGAGAGAGAGAGAGAGAGAGAGAGAGAGAGAGAGAGAGAGAGAGAGAGAGAGAGAAAGTATTTACATACATTTACATAGATATTCAGGCTACAGGGACTTCTCTGCTTAAACTAGGTGGACTATCACCCAAACTATGTGGGAAATGAAATTAAATAATGATAATTCTGTAGTTCTGTCTTCGTGGATTCCAAATTTACCAAAGTAACGGACCTGTTTGGAGTTTACAATGTCGGGATACTGGCACCACGAGAGAGAGAGAGAGAGAGAGAGAGAGAGAGAGAGAGAGAGAGAGAGAGAGAGAGAGAGAGAGAGAGAGAGAGAGAGAGAGAGAGAGAGAATGCTCATTCATATAAGTAACTGCTGGTTATTATGCATTTTTCTCATATACCATACATAAATAACCTTTTTTTTCTATTTCCACTAATTTTATTACTAGAACATTCACTCACACTCTAGGACCTCACATTTAAGCACATTCAACTTGCAAAATTAAGATAAGGAAATTTTGCTTTACGGTATATAAATGTAAATATCTAATCACCTTCAGCTTGAGGCACTTAACGAGGAGGCTGGAACTATGTGTAGTTGGAGGACGGAGCGTGGAAGGCCTGAGTATTTGTTAATCACATTGAAATTAAAGTCTTGCAAACACCCACCGTAATGCAGCGAGATGGACGGCGCTCGCTCCGTATGGGGTATTTTAAATTGCTTTTTTTTATATAATTAAGTGACTTTTTAATGTAGGAGATTGTTGCGTGTCGCTCTATGTATAATGATGTGACAACTCCTATCAATTTTATTTTGGTGCATTCAACTATGAGACAGAGAGAGACACGCAAATGTTCTTTTATCGAAATATGCTTAAAGATATAATCGTAAGTTGTTACGAAACTTGGTGTGCGAAAACAGGTATTGAGTCACAAAGGAGCCAAGAGGAAAGGTGTCTATGTTTTATGATATTAAGTTATATGAAAAGATTTGCTCGCTTATACAGTACTAAAATGTAATAACATAAGCATAGGAGGGTATAATGTTGCTCATGATTGTAGTGCGTGGTATCACTACAAGTCAAAGTATACAGTTGTTTCCACATTTACAATTAACGTAATAACGTAAAATATTAAGTAATTGTTTAATACAAATATATCATTACCTGATTTAGATAAGCGAATAGGGTTTGTTTCAGTCTTACCAATATAATTTTGCAAAAGTGAAAACTTGAAAAGCAAGATCAGAACTCACATCAGATACGCAAATAAAGAGACAAACAGACAGATGCACAGATAGATAGGTAAACAGAAGTAAGATACATAAGGCAGATAGACAGACTGACAGCCAGCCACATGATAAACCAACATGAATGTAATACAATTACATGTATTAACCTCTAAGATGTGCAGGTGTTCAATAAATAAAGTGTGCTGTGATGGATCTGAAGGAAATTGCAAGGTGTGGTCCTTCCGTGAGACAAACTGCAGGTTGCGGATCTATATGAAATTCAAGGAGATGAAGACGTCCAGCAGCTCTGACAAGTCTGTTTTGACCATGCTGGAGAGTTATATTAATAGCGTTTAACTTTCTGGTAAATACTACTGCACCAAACGAGGTTTCTCTCACAAAGGGGGGGGGGGGGGGACACAGAATAAAAGGAGGTACCGGCAGCTTTTCAAATTTGTAATGCTGTGTTATTTTCAGACGAAGACAACAGTATTGAGTAATTTCACGTATCTTCATATGTTATATTCGCAAAGTACATTTCATTAGTCCATTGTTCGGTTTACATATATAGAATTCGCTTGATTCTTTAACACTAATAATTTGATACGTAAGCAAAGGCAGAGTAAGTTATAGTTACACCACTTAAAGGCGAAACAAAAAGAGAAGAGAAGAAGAAAGTAAAATAAAGGAAATGCCTACCAAAAGACAACTAAAAATCCATCCAACATTTTTATAACAAAGCATACATAACCAAAGCAATCTCTAGACAAAACATGCCTTAATGAAAGACAAACCTTACACAATATTACACGCTGCATCGGTAACGATCACCCTTAAAAGTTTGTGCAATATTGCAGTACCTAGTAAGACGACAATTGTTGTTTTCGATATTAATACGTTGGCGATACTATTCATCATTTTGAAATCGAAGGAAGATGACTGATATTGTTATGTTTTATAGAGATGTAAGTATGTAATATTCCTAGAGTCAAGAGTTTGTGGTTGAGTGGGGCGACAGAGTGTGCGTTTCAATCTCTCCTGATGAATCAAAGTAACAGGTGACGCAGCAGAACGTGTGGAATTCCACTACTCGCCGCCTTTAAAGAAGAACATTGGTTGCGGCCTGGCACAGCGAGGGGCTGCCAGGGATGAAATAGAAAATTGATTAAAAGCATCAAGATAAAAAAAAAATGTTTGGAGGAATAGCTTCACGGTGAATGATATGAACATAATACTCAAGCTAAATATAAGGATTACATAACTCTGTACAGATAAAAAAGTGGGAATATATAATGTTTTCAAGGTAAATTTAGGACTGGATGTGATATGATTCCGTGTCATGACCGTTTAGAGCGTAAGGGGATACGAAAACAGCAAGGGTGGATGTGCTGGATCTTTTTACGTGGTGCAAAATGTTATTTGATCGAAAATAAGTGAATGTAGAAAGAACAAAGGTATAATCAGAGTTTCCTTCTTTCTCTCTTTTTTATTTTTCTTTAGAATTTGCAGTGTGTGGGGATTGGGAGGGGGTGATTATTTATATCAGCTTGCATAAACGCAAACTTTTCCGGTATATCAGAGGAGCATACGCAAGTGTAACATGCTTAGAACAGATAGAATGATTGTGTATTTCGAAAATTTTTGTTAATGAGAATCAGAGAAAAAAACCTTGAACTGTCCAATTAGTGGCGGCTTAATGGGCACAACACCTGTACCTTGGGGAGGGGGAGTCGTGCAGCGCTGGAAAATAGTGCAGAATACTGAAGTGAGGCTGTGATCAGGAAAAATGAATAATTAAGAGAAATAAAGAAAGGAATGTTGAAGTAAGATTGTATGAATAAAAAGAAAAGTGAAGTTGAAATAAGATTATGTAAATTAAAATTATCACTTCAACGAGTACAATCCTGTATATTGGAAAAAATTGATATGAAAAATAACATTACCTTTTGTGATGTTGGCTAAAAATAATAATAACAATAATAATAATAATAATAATAATAATAATAATAATAATAATAATAATAATAATAATAATAATAATAATAATAATAAATAAAATGAATATTCAAAGGTTTCTCATCAAATCTAAAATAAATAAATAAATAAATAAATAAAAACATATACAAACAATCATGACAGTTAAGAAAAATCACAAATGGATATGATAAAATACAATACAGTCCTCTGCTGGGCTTTTCTTTCTTTTACTTTATTCAAATGTATGAGAAACACAAGGATAATTAAGGAGTCCGATTTTGTTCGTTAACCGAGTAGCAGCATTGGAACTCTGGGGTCAAACATTTCTGCATATATTAATCACTTGGATATTGAAAGCCATAAAACACTGAAACATAAAAGAAAAAAGGCTCTAGCGTAAAAAAGAAACGTAAACCAAACATTAGAAAATCTAAATAAAAAAAAAATAAAAAATAGTGACTTGTTCATTATCTGCCTGGTCGTGTTAGCTGGAGTAGTTAATGTAAAAGTGTTTATAGGAAGACTAGCTCTCTTCGTCTATAGAATTAGAGATATTGGTAGTTTCGAGATGCTTTGGATAAACTCCCTTCTGTACTATAGGCAGATTTACAGAATAGTGCGTGTTGAGAGAGAGAGAGAGAGAGAGAGAGAGAGAGAGAGAGAGAGAGAGAGAGAGAGAGAGAGAGAGAGAGAGAGAGAGAGAGAGAGAGAGAGCATAAAAGCAATAAAAAAGGAAAGTTACATAAAGCTGTCGGGTTAACATGTGGTAATGCCGTATCATCCCACCTATAAATATGTCCAATCTTCTAAATATATTCAACTACTCCAAAATAACAACCTAATTACCGAGTCTATTCCATTTATTTATTTGAGAACGAACTCTTTCTCATTTCTTTTTTTAATCGAGTTGCTTCAAGCTTGAGATCTTTTTTTTTTTTTAATCAAGTTGCTTCAAGCTTGAGAGAGTACATATTAACATTCCACCTTAGTTCGTACAGCAGAAAATATAAGACAGTTAAGGTAGAAAGGCGCAGATCGAGGCTATTTGTGACGAGAAAGAACTAAAAGGGAGGCCAAATGTGAAGGTGAAAAGGTACATAAAGAGGTTACTGGCGTCACTTTGTGGGGAACTTCACCCCGTGTCATGTCTGCCACGCGAGTGTTGCTCCTTGTACTGCTTCCCTGAGAGACGAAAAATTATAGTGTTATTCATCAAGAATTACCTGAGAGCAAGAAGTAGTTTTGTTAATCAAGAGTTTTCTTCGGTCATGTACTCTGAAGATGAGTTTTAGAAGCTGGAAACAAAATTTAACAGATGCTGTTTTTTTAATTTAGCTTAAGGTATACAACTAATATAAAACATAATGATCTTATCAACACACTTAGAAAAAAGTCTGTCGGGCGCAACTCCAGCTTGTAGGCAAACATAAATTCTTAGGAACCGTAAAAGTAACTACGTCACACACACACACACACACACACACACACACACACACACACACACACACACACACACACCACACACACACACACACACACACACACACACACACACACACACACAAGCACACACACACACACTACCCGGTCTTACTCCATCTGTTGCCACCACACTTGTCTTTGTGATTCAAGAATTGCATGGCGGCGACACAAAAGCCTGGATTGCCACAAGTGGGAACACGGAAAGGGAGTCGCGAGGTAAGATCGTTGAGCAGGTGGGGAAGGGGGGTCTGGAGTAAATTTGGCTGAGAAGTCCCAAGGGTTAGCTTGTAGCTTGTTCCTCTCAGTGTGAAGCCGCGTGCTGGAGCACCTGTGTACCTCGCCTTTGATCCGGCATAATTAACTTACTTCCGTGCGGCAGCTTACCCTTTGGCTTGTCGCCCGGCCCGGTGCTCACGGCATGACGGAGCCCACACAGTTGCGCCCTCCTCAATTCATCCTTGTGTTGTATATTGTTGTTTTTTCAAGCAGTCTAGTATTTACATGTGTTTCTTTGTTATAAATACATGTGATTCTTTGCAGTTGTGGGTTTGACTCTCGGCAGTGTTACTGTCATATTTAGCGTCAGTAAGAAACAATTATGATATTTTTTTCTTTCGGAGTCTTGCTTACATAGGTAGTTATATGACAATGAATGAATAAAGCAGTACTGTTTCCCAAGTACCTCCAATGACATACCTTCTCCATTTACTCTTTTCTTTTCACAATCACTAGTCTACATAAAACTTATTCATGTCTTGCTTTGCTCAGGAGATTCCTCTCAAGAACATCTCAATCAAGAGTTCTGTGTTTACATCCATCTCAACTATGCTTGTCATCGAAATAACTTTTTTTCTTCTTTTTTCTTTATATCAGCGTCGTTGGGAGTTCGTGCGGAAGGCGGTACGTCGTGTGGTGGTGTATGACCTGCCGAACGGTGCTGAAGTGGCGGTAGTGGTATTCAACGCGAAGGATAAAGCAGCGGCGCCTCTCTCAACAGTGGTGAGTGGTGGGCATGCTTGATAACAAGACGCTACACTCTCATTAGTCTATCCATTGTACGTTTTTCTTCTCTTCCATTTATTGCCAAGGATATACTGAGAGAGAGAGAGAGAGAGAGAGAGAGAGAGAGAGAGAGAGAGAGAGAGAGAGAGAGAGAGAGAGAGGTGTGTGTGTGTGTGTGTGTGTGTGTGTGTGTGTGTGTGTGTGTGTGTATGTGTGTGTGTGTGTGTGTGTCTGTGTGTGTGTAATGCTGCACCGATGGCTACTGATCATCTCTGACACTCTTCTTTGTGTTTACCCCAGCTGGAATTGACCACCTCAGACCTGCGGGAGCGAGTGGGGTCGTCACTGCCGAGGAACCCGTCGAACGTGGGGGAGAGCCAAGCATGCATTCCCTGCGGCATCAAGGGAGCCATCAAAGTTCTCAAAGACGGAGGAGCCTCACCACAGGTAAGAAAAATATATGGAAATTGAGCATTAATCCATTAACTGCTATACGGAATGTCATTTTTAATTATTTTCCACGCTGAAACATTTAATCTACAGCCATATCTAAATATTACACGGGCTAAAAACTGCACAGTCACTTCTCTTTTGCTTATTCCGATTCTTTCCTGTAGAAACGTATAAAGATTTCATACCGTGCTTTTAGTGCTGGGCATTGTTGGATATCACTAAGAGGGTTCAGCTAAGTGCTGGCTAAGTGTTCACTGACTGGTCTTTAGAGAATGTGTGAAGTCAATGGTAGTTGTTTTTATCTACTCTCTGAAGAATGTGAAGTCTCAGAAGTGCTGTACAAAGCAAAGAGAAAAGACAGGTAACTTGGAGTAGATTCTTCAGACAAGGGAGGGTACAGCAAGGAGATGTATTTTTACCAGGAACAATAGCCCAAGCATGTCGCTCCATAAGCACAACCAGGTCAATCTCAAGTACAAGACTAAAGAAACCAAAGAAAGCTATACAAATACTAATGTCTCACTGGATATCAGTGAGTCAATTGTATGATTGCCTTCACACACACACATACACACACAGACACACACACACTGTGTGTGTGTGTGTGTGTGTGTGTGTGTGTGTGTGTGTGTGTGTGTGTGTGTGTGTGTGTGTGTGTGTGTGGATGGAGGTGGAAAGTCAAGAGTGCGGGGGGGAGAGGATGGAGAGGCAGTCCCACGTCGCGGAGGAGCGTGCCAGCTCTCTTGGGGCTCTGCTCGCCCTGTCCGCCTAATGGTCGGTAGTCTGGGGATGAACGCCCAATTTGTGGACATAGCTCCGTCACTTATTATTCCTAGCGGTCAGACCTGGTGGCCGCGGGGCCTCTGATCGATGGACCTTTGGTTGTACGTAAAAGGGCAGCTGGACGTGTACGGTACATACAAGGGACCTGCATTTTTTTCTTTTTATCCGGGTCAGGAAAGAAAGTGAGCTTCCTAGAACTTTGTAATAATTTATGGTTGAAGTATATCTCTCTGGATCTAGGATTTTTATTTCGTACTTATTTTTTTTTCTTATTATCAGTCTACGTATTACATACTCCACCACCGTCGCCATCATATATGTCATCTGTTTTACGATCATACACACACACACACACACAGACACACACACACACACACACACACACACACACACACACACACACACACACACACACACACACACACACAGCTTTTTAGACAATCCGATACTTTTATCAGTTAGCATCTTATATATATATATATATATATATATATATATATATATATATATATATATATATATATATATATATATATATATATATATATATATATATATATATATATATATATATATATATATTGTTACTCTAACATTTTTTTCAGATGTTTTTTCTTATTAGTTATATAATGTAATACATGACACTATAAGAGTCACTCAGGAGACGGTCGGATCAGTGCCAAGAATTTGTAAATAAAGTGAGATTGATACAAAGTAATCTCAGTTGTAGTTGCAAGGATGTGAGCGAAACACGCGACTGTCCTCCCACAGGCTGCCAACATCGTGCTGCTAACGAGCGGCGGCAAGGGGCGGAATGAACAGGTGGAAGATGTGCGTCGTCTGGTCCACAAGTACGGCCTTAGGCTTCAGTTGGTGTTGTACCCCTTGGCGGAGCGTCCTGGCCTACCTGCTCCCCCGCACGCCCTGGTCCCTGTGGCCAGAGAGTCAGGGGGGCGCGTCTTCACAGTGATGGACGAGGGCGTAGGGATTGACTCCAAGGTTAGTACCCTAAGCTACCTGAGGTGCAGCGCAAATATTTTATTCTAATGGAGACTTCAAAATGAGTTATTTCTTAACTTTGGTGCTACGTATAAAACGGAGGGGGAAATTTAAGACAAGTAATCCATAAAGTAAATAATCGTCTTAAATCAGAAATGAATATGCAGTAAAGCTGCAGGTGGTTGAGAATGTGTGATACATCAGGGAGCGAGGCACACACTCAATAAATTATGGAACATTGGACACTTTTGAGAGAGTGGTTAGCAAAAATTTATGGGGCAGCTGCGAGAGGGTCGTTTGGCAGGAAAATATATGTGATAAGATAAGCTGCGCATTTGTTCCACAAATTAATGGTGTCAGGGGAAAGTACTCCTTCTTGATATCTTTTTGTAGAAGAATCTCATGTGGTGTAAAGTTATCATATGAACTATAGAAATGTAGCGAATAAGGAGTTACACACATTTAGATTACTGAATACCTTATCACTACACTGACGCCACTGGTGACTTCTATGTCAGTTATATAATCATGTTCGTTGGTTTCATATTGTCTTCTCAGTCTAAAACTCTTACACACTATTAACCTGCTTCATCGTGCCCCAGGTGAGCATGCTGGTGTCGCTCATGGAGGCTCTAACAGCCGCCGTTGCTGCTGGCGGAGCCGTCACACCTGTGCTCATTCACAGCGCCACCTACCAGGGAGGCATTGCGTCCGTCAGCACAGGGACCTTTTCCCTTGATGACTCCCTAGCGGCCAGCGCTCGCTTTGCCGTCTACTACTACGACCTGAACCACGTTGGCAACACCATTCACCTCACCTCACCATCGGGCGCCACCTTTGCCTCCGTCAACATGCAGGAGGAGGACGGTGACGTCAATATGATCTTCGTTACTCTGCACAACGCTGAGGTATTTGATTTTGTGAATCAGGAATTGAATTCCATATCTACATGTCACCTCTTTTCACGAATAAACAGCTCATGGTTGCAAAAGGAAGAAAAGAAAAGCTGACCTTCTCTTCGGCACACAGTTACGTAATGAGCGGTAATCTATTCCCGAGCGCCTTCTCATCTAGTTTGCAATGATAATATTATATAGAGAACTTTACACAGTAGGAAAGTTATCATTGTTCCCTGCATTTCTCTGCAGCGTGGTGAGTGGCTCTACAAGGTGGAAAACCGAGCCGACTCCCACCAAGCACTCCACATCCAGGTGACGTCACTGCCCAGTGCCAACAATGAAGTGATGGTGCGGGTGTGGACCAATCAGGACTCTCATAATGTTATTGATGTGGAGGATCACCGGCCCATCATCATTTATGGAGAAGTGAAGGTGAGGAGAAGAAATACTGCCGTTCTAATTTGATTAACGCAAGTGCATCATTTTATCGTGTGTGTGTGTGTGTGTGTGTGTGTGTGTGTGTGTGTGTGTGTGTGTGTGTGTGTGTGTGTGTGTGTGTCTAAAGGGTGAGACTTAGAAGGGACTCTATTACCTGACAGCTTCGCGGCGCAGCGGTGATAGACGCAGCTGTGAAGGCGAAGCTGCAGCGACTCGGTACAAATGCAACGGGCGGCACGTACCCTGAGATCCACGTGCCCCTGCTGGACCTGGGCACGGGTGGTGAGTGCCTCCCTTGTCTTTGTAGTGCATGTTGAGATCACTTTCAGTCGTTTCAGATTTGGACGCTGTGTTCGCTAAGCATTAGTTAGAAGACTCTGTGATAACGCAATGTGATCGAGATTATATATCATTTCCTTGCGCTATCGTGTCTTCGTTATAGAAATAGTAAGGTATTAGAAGAAAGAAACCTTTTTGTTCCATATCTAACGCCGTCCATGATAATATAACAGTTCTATAAAAGTTTGTTCACTTATTAGAACTGCTTATTAAATGAGGTTCATTACTATTTACTAAACAGGCTATTAGTAAACAAATATATTTATTTACTTATCTGTTATCAATATTTTTTTATAGTTTATTGACTTGCATATATTTTTACCGTGTTAATTTCCTTGGACACCTTGGAAGTATCTGCGATCTTGTGTAGGTGTGGCATTCGTGTTGGGGAATTATCCTTATACTCGTCAGTGGCGCTATACTAGTTGATCAAGTCTACGAAGGTGGTCCCTGTTACTGTAGAAACCTTGCCTTCTACACGAATTAACACTACTAACACCACTTCTTTTGTTCTTACTAGTATTGCTGCAACAAACCACTCATATACCTTTCGTCAGTAACACCACCGTCACCACCACCATCATTACTTCTTTATCAATTTCCCACATACTAATGCACTAAAGCCAACCACCACCGCTCTCCCTCTACGTACCACCAAACACCTGCGTCACCATTAGGTATCGAAGCTCCTGTCCCAAACATTGCGTCTGCCAACCAGACCAATAATACCACCTGAACCACTGGCATCCCTTCCTCCTCCTCCTCCTCCTCCTCCTCCTCTTGCCTCACTTTATTGGAGGTGTATTCCTCTCTCCTCCTCGCTATTGATTCAGACTCTTGGGTAATAGTGGAGGCTTTTAATCTAGATTCTTAAGGCAGTGGCAGAGGGTAAAAGGGAACCTGCTGAATAGATAGATTGTGATGATCAACTTCGTGGTCTTTTGGGAGAGGTTGTATTGAAGAGAGAAAAGTCCACCTGTAGCAGCCCAATAGTTTTTGCTTCTTTTCATCTGCTGATCGTTCTTCTCACCTTATTTTTTTTATTGTCTTTTTTGTGACAACTCCTCTCTTTTCTTAATTATCGTCATCGTTGTCGCCGTCAATATTATCATAACAAGCATCGATATATTGCTATGTCTTTACTTTAATTTTTCTTCCTCCATTTTCTGTTTCTCGGTTTCCTTCTCCTCTTCCTTCTCTTCCTTGTTCTTCTTCTCTTCCTCCTTTTTCATCTCGTCTCTCCGCACACTTCATACCAAGTCACCGGATCAGGATGGGGACACTTTCCTCCAACCTCACCCTCACCACAACAAACCTCACTTTCACTACTCGTGCTGTCCTTCCTTCCTCAAATTTCCGATGCCCATGAGTTGGCAAGAGTGTTTTCCCAGTATAGCTTATGGCACAAAATAGAGAGCGAAGGAGAAAGAAAAATACAATCCCTTTACGAATTTTTCATTCCGAGGAGTAAGAAATAGGAAGATCTTTGTCACTGTGTCGAAGAGAAGGATGTGTACGTATGATTCAGTAACGAGGAGATAGAGTGGAGGGGAGGAGAAGGGAAAGGTTCTAGATGGGCCTGAACGAAGAGGACGTAGCGGCAAGATGAAGGTCCCTCGGGATCAGGGCGAAGGCGGACTGGGCGACGGGTCTGTTGATCCCTGAGCTGGAGACACCGCTCAGGCCTGTGGCGCGAAGTGTCATTCTTCACGCAGACCGGAAGGAGCTGCTGCTGTGGCATTTTTCTTTTTTTTTCAATTAATAGTGTTTATTTTCTGTTTGGATCTCTCTCTCTCTCTCTCTCTCTCTCTCTCTCTCTCTCTCTCTCTCTCTCTCTCTCTCTCTCTCTCTCTCTCTCTCTCTAACAAAATGGGAAGGAGAACAAAAATCAGCATATGAGACTGGGAAAGCTCTTTCCGTGATAGTTGGCGGTGGGAGGATGGGGATCAGTACTGGTGAGAGATTGAAACACCTGGAAGGCCGCGTGTCTGGTCTAACATGTCAAATGATGCTCAAGTATTTTTTTTTTATAGCTGAAACATGTTTTAAACGATGCTTTGCATCATCTCAAACATATTGTATAGACGATATCAGCATAACACACACACAAAACACGCTACGTGAAGTGAATATTCGTTGTGTAAATCTACTAACTTATACGAAGGTGCCTTTTTTTGCAACTGCGTATGAACACTTGGATATTCCAACACCCATCCCTCGTCCTCGCTATACCTCAATACCTCCATGTCCTTTGCACACACTCACGCACCTTCTACCTTTCCCTGCCACCTCGCCTCAGCACCCCCCGACGCCTCCCTGCATGAGGGCACGCTACACTCAATCTGCCACTTCCGCCGGACTTCCCAAGCTCCCCTGCCGCTTCCTCGCCCGCCAGTCCCAAGGTGCCTCCCCACACGTCCCTTCCCCACCATCCCCCGCCAGCACAGCGCACCAGCATACTAACAGTGCCAGTCTCGTCGTGAAGTGGATCTGTGAAGTTTCTCTATCGCGTTTTGAGCTGCTGTTAAAAGGAATAAGATGAGACTATTGTGAATGTCGCCTGGTGAATTTTTACTTTATGGTACTTTTATACTTATGGAGTAAAAACCTCTGTACCCCCCCCCCATCCCACACACACACACACACATACAGATCGCTGGCTAAGAGGATGAAGGTGCCACACAAGACACATGTGTAGCCGAAGCTCGCCGCCCCAGAGCAGATGGTGTGTATTTGGGGCTACGCGTTTACTTTCATTACTATTCCATTTATGTTTCTCTGTGGTGAGTAGCTTAAAAATAACGTGCACGCACTGCTTTCCTCTGCCTGGCTCTCGACACATTCCACTATTCTTCTGTAGTTCTGCCGCTCTGGGGTCTGTATGGACTGTGAAAAAAAGATACAGCTAAAAAGTAGGACGTCTTCCTGTATCGATATTTGAATCCAATATCCTATGGCATCTGCGACCAGAGAATAAATCGTTATAACTTAGGCCGTTTTTCCATGCGATCTCATTGAGTCTGATGGGTCACCGGGCAATATCCCTGAGTGGCGAAGTGAAAGCAACAAAACGATAAATGGACTTCTGTCACGATAAAAAAGAGAAGCCAAGGGCCACAGAACATTAGCTTTTACACTAATGTTCCGTGTATTAATACGGGTTGTAATGCGAACACACGAGCTTTCCTGTGTCGTTATGGTAATGGGTCTTTTGTAATGTTATTTTTGTGTCTTCTCTTCAGCGTGTATCTCACCAATATGTGTGATGACAGTACAGTCAGTCTGTACAGGCTTACTGTTCCTCCCTCGGAAATATTTTTTTGTTTTCTTTTATTGAGTAACATATAGACATTTATATTTTGTATCCATACTTTACATCTAGAATGATGAGATTTTCCTTTCATTGACAGTAGTGTTTGATCATGTTCTCTTTTCTTCGAGTGAAAGTTACGAAAAGACAGACTGGAAATATAAAGGCGCAAGAGTGGGCCATCAGACGCGAGCAGGTGTTCCAATACCACTTCCAGGCCTCCTGCCACGATCCAATTTTCTTGGACCTCCAGACCAAACGGGTTCATACTCGGAAGAGGAGCTGATATTGGCGTAAATACAACTAGGATTCCATTGGCATAGCTCGAGGTGAGGCTCCTGGAGTCAGCTGTACAAGACAGCTTGTGGGTTATGACCGATCACGCCCAAAGGCACCGAGGCTTGGGGGTCACGGAGCAGCTCAGCCCTGGGACCACTTTTCCATTAACTCGCTCTCGTGAGATGAATATGTATACTGAGACTGCTCTTAGAGACGATGAACACATAGTGATGCAGGGCTAATTTCATAAACTCTTACACTCTTCGCTGTACACTAGAAATAAACTGAGCTAAGGAAACTTTCATCTCGCTCCTTTATACGGCGCAACTTTCTTATTTAAGAGAGAGAGAGAGAGAGAGAGAGAGAGAGAGAGAGAGAGAGAGAGAGAGAGAGAGAGAGAGAGAGAGAGAGAGAGAGAGAGAGAGAGATGGTAAATTTATAGATAAATATACAACCAAATATATCATATGGAGAAATAAGCTATTTGCTTACATTGGGGATAAAAGGGGAGTTCATACTGCCAGTGGATAAGTGGTGAAGCCCGAGATAATCAGGACAACAAGAGAGAGAAGTAATTAATTAATAATGAAGTGTCGGGGAGAGAGGGAGGGGATGCATTATATAGAAGTAAAATTCTTTCCTGGCTTCTCATTAATTACATGGCTGACTCTCCCCTCGCCTCTGCCCTGCCGCCGCTGTCTCTTTGTTGTTCTCTTTTTTTCATTCACATATTTCTTAAACTGTTTTCCCCTCCCCATTGTATATTTCATTCTTTTCCGTTCGCTCTCTTCCATCTCCCTCTTGGTCATTTTTCCCCCATTCTTCTCCTCTATTTCACGATCATTATTATTTCTTTGTATTCACTTAATTATTCCCTTAACCACTTTTATATTATTCATCAGCTGCAAGTCTTACATTATTACATTACACGTTTTTTTTTTTTTTTTTTACTCCCACATTCACTTCCATTCTCTCTTTCTTTCCACACTCCTTCCATCTTGACTGTCTCTTTTCTCTTTCTCTTGCATTCACGGGTTAGTCTCCCCAGTTTCTCTACCCGCTAACCTCCCAACCTCTTTCATCCTTATCCTTCATCACGTTCTCCTTCGCTCTCTCCTTCACCGCGCCTCCTTCGCTCTAGCTGTCTCTCTGTGAGGCAATGCAGCGGTCATTATCCAGTATTAAGGCGACTTGGGGCTCGAGGCAGAGGGATCAGGAGACAGCATCCACCAGGGACCCACCAGGCACTCGTGGGACGTGCTTGGGAAGTGCGGTAGGGAGGGAAGGACGAGAGAAATGGGACGGAGTGAGACCGGAATGAAAGGGAGGGAAGAGATGTGGGGAAGTGCAAGGCAGAAAGGCAAAGAGAAGCAGGGAAAGACAGGAAGGATGGAGGAGAATAAGAAGCAGGACAAGAACGGAATGAGAGTGAGGTGAGGGAAGAAGTGACAAGGTGCCGACAAGACAAAGAAGGGAGGAGAGAAGGGCGTGAAAAGCAGGAAGACGCTGGCCGAGTGATAGGTTGGTTTGGAGGGACTGCAAGACAAGCAAAACTCACTTGAAGACAAAGACAAGATATAGATACGTTAAGTTATTTCATTTTAATGCGCAGAATGATGAGTTTCTTCAAGTAGTGTAAACGATGGGAGAAAATATAAAAGGTTATGTATTCTTTTTTAAGAGGGAGCTAAAAAGAGAGAGCTCCTAAACTTTCAGCAGGTTCGTAATTGGTGTTGGTAGTTAATTTGAGAAATGGTTGGAAAAAATTCTCTCTCTCTCTCTCTCTCTCTCTCTCTCTCTCTCTCTCTCTCTCTCTCTCTCTCTCTCTCTCTCTCTCTCTCTCTCTCGATATGATGCCTTCATGAGTCACAGCATTCTGCCAGTCTCGGGTGGAAATCCCTTCTATAGCCTCCAGTCCTTCCACGCACGATCAAGTGTAGAGCCAACAGCAGAAGACAGCTTACGCTTATCTTGGGACGATCCACACTCACTCCCTTCGGTCATAGTGCAAGTACATTAGGTTTTGATAAGTTGATGGGTGCACTGACGATTGCTGGTGACCCTGTCTGTTCCAAATTTGTTGGTTTGCTGTTGTATAAAAGTCAGGAACCTTCCTGTAGCGATTTCAGGAAGACAGGGTCTTTCTTATTTTTTTATATTTTTTTTATGAAAGGAGATACTTTCCTCTTACGGGGATATGACGTCCTTCATCTCATCTTTATGTATGATATTTTCCATTGCTTAGTAGTATTCAAGTTTTATCTTTCATTTCATGTTTTGATTTGTATATTTCATTTATTTTTATCATTATATTTCTTTTTTACTTAATTTGTTTTTCATGTTGTAATTGCTCATTGCAATGTTACGTTCTAATACCAATTATGTAATGGACATCAGGAAGGCTACATTAGAAATTGAAAGTTTTGACCTCCAACCAGGCAGACATGTGTACACTCTCCCAACCCAACTAACATTCGCTGCCCTTCTCCATCTTTACCTCTTTATCATGAACTTATATTCTGTCTTTTCTCTGATGCATCCTTACGTTTTCTCTCTCTCCGGAGAATTTTCATAGCTTTCGATGTTTGCCTTTTGATTCCAGACTCACCATCCTTATTTTTATATTTATAATCATATCCTAATATTGCGGCTCCAACGTGGCACACAGGAGTCTTTAAGGATATGGTTATGTATGTGGTATTCAGATGCTTCCCGGGAATTTATATGTTTTTTTTCCTTATCATCCTCGTCAGTATCGTTTCCTAGCCTCAGTATTGAATTGCTTTTGGTTTTCCTCAGCTATTTTATGCTAGAAACAAATATCTGGTAGGTTTTAGAATTGTAGATTTTTCCAAAGATCTCACTGTTATTATTTCCCGGTGGAAATGCAGGTTTGTTGCTCTCCCCTTTGGACATGGTTCCACTGCTCGGTTTCCAGAAACCAGTAAAACTGCGTCGTTATAAATAAAAGCTCCAGGCCGTTTATGTCGCCCGGCTGATATATAAGCCGCAGGGCCAGCCTGTGCTGAGGTAGGCAGGTGGTGCGTCCGTTGATGGTGTTACGTTTTTTTGCGTCCGTTCTCTCGCCCCAGGCTCAAGCTCCCGTCAGGGTTAGTGTTCCTGGATAACACTTGATAGTCTGATGGTCTGGAAAACTAAATATATTTCTATGCTCGTGCAGTTCTTACTTTACGTACAGAATACTTGTTGCGTGTGGCTGAACAACAAAATGAAATGTTTTTTTTTTTTTTTTTTTTTTTTTTGTAGGATAATATTTTGGCTCGAGATTTCATAGTCACAGTATTCTATTTCACTGGAAAATACTTTAAAACAGCATGAGTGGAGTATGAGCAAAATATTTCATAGACACGAATAACTACTTGGAATTTGGATTTCATGTTTTAATTTAAGCTAATTGTAGAAGTACGCAGTTTTTCACTGACAATAGAATTGAAAAATATTTTGACCCACTGGTTCTTTTCCGTCTTCATGCAGATTGATATTGATATCATCCTTAACATTGCAGTATATATATATATATATATATATATATATATACATGAGCCTCAGTCTCAGGTCTGTTGAGAGTTTGTCGAAGGATGAGGAGACTTCAGGGCAATACAGGTTAGTGTTGAAGGTTACAACTTGTTACCACGACTGTACAAACTAATGTTATAATGTGCATCTCCTTAAAAATGCGCTGAGGAACTTCGTCGAATATATGAAAAGAAATCATTAATCGCGTCCTATTTTTCGCCCTCCTTTTTAATTCCCTGAAAGTACTCATCAAGCTGCAAATCTTCGAGGCGCATGGAATAAAATTTCAATATATTTGTCCTGAGTATGATATGCAATCGGAATTAGATTTCGATGTATTTTATCGGGATTATAATGCGCAGTCTACTCTATTAATTAATTCTTTGCTTAAGTGCATGAGACTAACGCCAATGCAAATTTAATCTAATTACAGGTAATCTCTTAATATATCACACAAGCTTATAATGAAATAATAAATGTATACCCAGGGTAGCATTTTTATTTTAGCAGAATCTGCAATTATTATCAACGTCCATGACTGTAAAGCGGTGATGACTATTTATGAGAGAGAGAGAGAGAGAGAGAGAGAGAGAGAGAGAGAGAGAGAGAGAGAGAGAGAGAGAGAGAGAGAGAGAGAGAGAGAGAGAGAGAGGAATGGACGGACAGTCAAAAAGATAAAACATACATAAAGATCAAAAGAGTATGAATGTTAAACCTAAGAATTAGTTAAAAGCACTCAGCTCTTTGTCTAAACAGCCATGAAAGCGTAAAGGAAACTTGTGTGACCTTCGGTCCTGGACACACAGTATATGTATTCTTTAAATGTTTGTTGTATTTTTTATGGAGCACAAACGGAAATGTAAAGAGAGCAACATTTTGCATAACATAGATAAGTAAGAAATAAACACTGTGGATTTTGAACCAGACTAATGTTGATTTTTTTCTTATTTCTTTCATCACAATTGAATACGCTACGCGACAGTAAACAAACAATGGATCGAGTAAAGGAATGGCAAGGAAATAAAAGGAGAAATGAGATTAAATGTTTTTCTGGGGTAGATTACATTGAATAAACAGACAGTCGATAGGTATGAGGGGAGAGAACAAGGGTTGCAAATTTGTCATGTTTCTACTGATGTACATGACTACCATCTAAGTAGCTGAGTGGCATGGTCAGGGAGTGTGAGCAACATTACCACTAATAATAAGGTACTGAGCATTATCCAAACTGTGGTGACTCCCCTGTATAGTGGCCACGCCCCGCACCACACTCCCCTCATCTCACTCTGTTGTCTTGCCTGGGGATGTGAGGAGCTTTAATGCACTGCAGCTGGTTTTCATTCCTTGAAGAGAGTGACATTGTGATAAAAGCAAGCTTGTGTCAGGATTCATTTCTAACATTCCAACACTTCGCTTGCCCTTAGAGTTGCGTGACTGATGTTATGATGATTATTTCACTGCTGATTTTATTTTTCTATTTCTTACTAATAGAATTGCTCATTACAATTAGTGTAAAGGGATTCTTGTCGAGCATTTATCATAAATATGTACTAAGTGTTAGAAGTATTATTTACAGCGTAATAGCACCACCAAAATTCTGCTCTCTTGCCATGACTATTTCCAAAGGTCACAGAAATTATTAGTCAAGTAGTAAAGAGAGCTTTTTTCTGTATATTCTGCTCTTTCGCCATCACTATTACCAAAGGTCACATAAGTTAGTTAGTCGAGTAGCAAAGAGTGTTTTTTTTTTATGTTCTGCTCTTTCGCCATCACTATTTCCAAACGTCACAGAGATTATTAGTCGAGTAGTAAAGAGTATTTTTTCATGTTACAGTCAAAGGAGGGGCAGGAACGCACTACTCCTATTCAAGGGACGGTCTGTAGTCAGGCTTGGGTGTGGCCTCTTCCCGGCATGTTCACCTGGCTGACCTGTGTGCCTCAGCCGGTGACGCTCTTAGATTAATACAATTTTCTGCAGCCTTGAATGACCAGGCTCCAAGAAATACGAGGATTGTAAACTGAGTGAAATATGCATACCTTGTTATTATCAGGAGAGGGAATGAAATAGCCTCACCGTACCCTTGCGTCGCTCAGGAGGTGCGTGTATCACTGTATTGATCTCATCCCCATTTTTCCAGTACACGAACCTTTTCCCTGGAGCAATGCCACTTCGTAACGCTGTAAGTGACGCATTTTCCTTGTGAGCGACATTGACGTGAAGTTCAGAACGCACTTTGATACGCTAGTGACCTTTTCCTTTCTTTTTTTATTTTTTATTCTGGCATGTGAATCTTAACGTATATTTTATCATTGTATTCTTTTTTTTTTTTGTCACTTATTTACTTACTGATCGCTCTGGCATTTAGGCAAGCAATGTAGAAGACGGGGGTAGGAGTGACGCTCTTTACCCCGCCAGATGTGTTACGTGTCTCCATCACACGGCTCATTTTGCATTTCCTTATGACTTCCACCACCTATTACCTAAATGGAAGAATATTCTCTCTCTCTCTCTCTCTCTCTCTC
>CM035205.1:13677625-13685001 GCA_020233015.1 Callinectes sapidus | reverse complement strand
CCGTGTGGGAAATACAAAAATCAAATTGATCATGTCGCTGTCAGTAGGAGACATCGAAGTTCTTTGCTAGATGTTTGTGTGAGAAGAGGTGGTGATATTGGTTGCGATCATCAGCTAGTGGTAGCAAAATTAAAACCTAAACTGAAAGCTCAGGTGAGAGAGGAGGCTCAACCAAATACGTACGATATTGATCTACTTAGAAACGATGGTGAGGAGAGGGATGATTTTAGGTTGAAGTGTAGGAATAGGTTTCTGGCCTTGGAAGTGCGAGATGAAGAGCGGAATGTTGATGAGATGTGGAGAGATGTGAAAACGGTTTTGAAAGAATCGGCAGATTGCACAATCAGAAGGTGTAGGGCAAGGCGAAAGAAATGGATGTCTGATGAAACTTGGGATACGATTAAAAAGAGGAGAGAGGCGAAACCTAGGAGTGAAGCTGGCCGAGTTGATGATCGTGAGGTTGAGTTAGCAAGGGCCAAATTCTGGAGTCTGCACTCTGAGGTTAGAAGATTGGCCAAAAGAGATAAAAGAAGACAGATAAATGAGAAGGTGGCGGAGACTGAAGTTTTACTTAATAAAAACGATGGACAAAGTCAGAGGATAGCCTAGAAGGCAATTACAGAGTTGAATGGGTGTTATAATAAGCGTAAAGAAATTCCAGTTAAAGACCGAAATAGAAATTTACTCACTAAGGACAATGACATAAAAAATAGGTGGAAGGAGCATTTTGAAACATTTTTAAATAGGCCAATAGGCCAAATAAAAATTTATAAAACTATGGTTAGAATTATTTTGATTTATGGGCATGAATCGTGGTATAGTACAGTAACATCGGATAAGAAATTCGT
The DNA here is from genome assembly GCA_020233015.1 of Callinectes sapidus. Taxonomy (NCBI): domain Eukaryota; kingdom Metazoa; phylum Arthropoda; class Malacostraca; order Decapoda; family Portunidae; genus Callinectes; species Callinectes sapidus. The sequence goes on along the minus strand of CM035205.1, from coordinate 13,684,153 downwards.
GGTTTTCGAAAATAAGGCTTTGCGAAGGATTTTAGGAGTTAAGTGGTGGGATAGGGTTTCAAATGATAGAGTGAGAGAAATTACGGGTGTGCAACCGGTAGATGAACATGTTAGATTGTTTCGATGGAAATGGCTAGGACACGTCTTCAGAAGGGAGGGAGTGATTGTACGGGGAAGACCCGGTTGGCAAGTGCAGGGTAGAAGAGGGAGAGGAAGGCCGAAGGAGACGTGGATGCGCACAATGAGGCGAGAAGCTGGTGAAGAGTGTTGGGAGGATTTGGAGGAGTTGGCACAGGATAGATGGTGGTGGCCTGAATTCATTGAGGCCCTATGCATCCCTCAGGGTGCCACAGGAGTTGATTGATTGATTAATTGATTGATTATTATTATCATTATTATTATTATTATTATTATTATTATTATTTTTATTATTATTATTATTATTATTATTATTATTATTATTATTATTATTATTATCATTATTATTATCATTGTTTTTATTATTAATACTATTGTTATTATTATTAATAAGTAACTGAATTCACTGTAATGCTGACTAATATCCAATGGAAGCTTGTCCAAGGAATATGAGTTGCCTTGAAGGCGGAAGTGGTGACACAGCGTCTTGGCAAGCATGTCAGGGGGAGGAAGCAACACTGTCACTGATATTCATTCCCCTGCAGCCAAGTATATGTATCTATTCATAATATTGAGTAAGGGTGGCAGTGAACTTGTTGATTTACTCACTATAAGCTACTATTATTCTTTGCTGTCTTTGGTCTTACTGACATTCTCACTTTAAAGGTTAATGATGTAGATGGTTGTCTTACTGGTCTTTTTTGGCTGTTGTTGTGTTATTCATTTCAGTGTGTGTTAGCAAAAGTGATGTTTATATACTCCCAAGCGTCCATTCCCTTTTCTAGTAAACTCTGGAGCTGCCTACCTACTTATGTATTTCCAACTTCCTATAACTCGTCTTAATTTAATTAAGAGGGAAGTTTCAAGATATTTCTGCCTGACTTCTGGCTAACTCTTTTAACCTGTAAGGGGATTGGCAAATTAGTGGGCTTTTTATTTTCATTGTTTTTGCCGCTCTTGGCTAGCTTTCTCTTCTTACATAAAAAAAAAAGTTTGTGACGAGGTTAGGGAGGAACTGCGGCTCACGTGTCTGTCAGGCTCTGCTATACACCTTCACTATGTACATCGTACTTTATATTGAGGAAAATTGGCTTTGATGCTCATTGTCTTGTGGCACCTTCCAAAGATAGGCGGTAATTAATCGATTTTCCATATTGTATTTATATGGTTAACAATGGAACACTTCTATGTACGTACGAGGTATCTCGGCACTTCTCCATCATTGGTATCTCTGTCCAACTTCACTCTGAATCAAGCAGCATCAGAAACACAACCGATCGTGTTACTATTGAGAATCTTATTGTGGCATATGTTTCTTCTTCTCTCTCCACCTGTACACTTAACCCCTTCGGTACTGGGGCGTATTTTCATATTTATTCTGCTTATTTTTCATCGCGTTGGGATTAGAATAGTGTAGACTTTAGTCATTAATCTTCTGCTTTCCAATAATCCTTCCTAATGTCAATAAAATCGTCTAATAACACTGAAAACTAAAAGTAAAAATGTGTCTCAGAACTGAAGGGATATAGCAAGACTCTCCTTCCTTTTCACACTAGTCTTTTGTCTGTTTTTTTTGTTTCTTTACTCATGTCAAGCTTCCTTACCCCAACAGACCCTGACATCACTCGCGGGGATGGTGTGTACTCTCGCTATGCCCCACCTTTGGACGGCCCCGCACGCTACGCTGTCGAGCTGTCTGTGGATGCAGGACAGGCTGTGCTTGCTGTCGCTCAAACCCACGACCACGACGTGCGCCACCACAGACATTCATTTACTAAGGAGGTATGGTGTGTGTGTGTGTGTGTGTGTGTGTGTGTGTGTGTGTGTGTGTGTGTGTGTGTGTGTGTGTGTGTGTGTGTGTGTGTGTGTGTGTGTGTGTGTGTGTGTGTGTGTGTGTGTGTGTGTGTGTATGTGTGTGTGTGTGTGTGTGTGTTTGGGTGGATGGATAGTTGAGATAGAAGGAAAGTATCTGTGATATTAGTTTGCAAACGAAAACATTTTAAAGAAAAAATGACAATTGTTAAACTCTCCCTCGCCCTCCCCACGCCCTTACACACACACAGGGAGGGGCAGGAACAACAGCATGTATATATATTGCCAGCATATACTCAAATATGCAACTCCATTTTGCAAAGGTAAACCCTGAACCTCCCTGGGCCTAGATTTCCAGAGAAGTAGTAGTAATAGGACGAGCACAGCCTTACTCAGTATGCAGTGATCCTCATGTACCGTGTTAGTATCCACATGTTTATCTTTCATGAGTTTGAGATTATACTCTCTCTCTCTCTCTCTCTCTCTCTCTCTCTCTCTCTCTCTCTCTCTCTCTCTCTCTCTCTCTCTCTCTCTCTCTTTTCAGCTGGCATTCGGGAGTTACGGGGACAACATATCTTGCTGTGGAAGCGTCGTGCCCAATGCTCGCTCTCGTACCCGTGAATCGCCGCCCTTCACACGCCAGGTTACGGGACCCACGCTCGACATCCGCCAGGAGCACGTGGTTAACAGGGATCTGATTGCCCCTTCCAAGTAAGTTGACTTCTACTTCTGGATTGGAATGGGGATGAGGATGTGGGCAAGGTAGTTAGCTGGAGTTGGTCAGGTTGTATTTTTTCGTATATTTTCTTGGCTGTGTGTGTGTGTGTGTGTGTGTGTGTGTGTGTGTGTGTGCGTGCGTGCGTGCGTGTGTGCGTGCGTATGTGCGATCTTGCATGCATTGGAGGGAATATGTAGGCTTGGCATATTCTTACGAGTGTGACAATGCAATATTCATTGAGGGGTGGAGAATGGTAGGTACATGTAGTAGACATTTTCCACGGTGAAAGACCCTTGTTTAAATGTTTTTTTCTTCTTCTTTTGGGAAAAAAACATTGGCTCAGAGAGAGAGAGAGAGAGAGAGAGAGAGAGAGAGAGAGAGAGAGAGAGAGAGAGAGAGAGAGCACATAACAATAGTAGAGTCTAAAAATGGATGAAAAGAAAAATGCAAAGATTGGGTAAAAGAGTAAACAAACCGATGAAGAATATTCTGCGTTACCGTGTTTAAGCCATCGGATAAGTGGATGATATACAGAGCGAGCTAATTATCGGGGCGGTGTGTACACAAGGGAGAAAGTTAGACGGCTCAGTCTCGGAAGCAAGTTATATATGCCAAGGCTGGTGTGCCAGCGGCCCCCTCGCACGGGTGTGGGCGGCTGGCTGTGAGGAAGTGTCTACGCAAGCATTAATTTACATAGAGAATTAATGCAGTCGTAGTATAAATAGAGGTGAATAAGGATACATCAGTATATTCATAAAGTATTTATTTAGTGGGCACGGGCAAGGTGAATTAGGAGGAGATATTTTTTTCTTTATCCCACTAGACGATATAAAGTTATGAACCTGTTGCTGATTTGTGTGAGGAGATGGGGAGATCATAGCACATTTATCACGAGGCTAGTGTTTCCATACTGACATACACTCACTTGTGCTTTTCAGAATTATGGACTTGGTAGCTTGGGTGAACCGCTCCAGTGGCCTCGTGGTGCTGGAGTGGACGGCAGTGGGCGATGACAGGGATTGGGGACGCGCCAGCTCCTACGAGGGGTACGTGGCGTCCAGCAAGTCCCAGGCTGCCCTCAAATGTACCGGGGAAAGGATCCGTGGTCTGCCCGGCCCGTCTCCCGCCACACATAAGGAGAAGGCTACTGTGGCCCTTGTTGTCCACGAGAAGGTGAGTGTTATTCAAAGAAAATATGAAAATTATCTCGTATTCTTGTAGGGATAATAGTAAGCTCGTGTCAATGGACAATTATGCAACATCATAGAATACACATTTTGAACTTCCTTGGGACATCCCTGGGAACATTACACGCTAAGATACTCACGCACTTCGATTTTCCATTTCCCTCAACTCACTCCACGTCGTCCCTCTTTCTGCAGAAGGTTCTGTGGGTGTGCATGCGGGCGGTGGACAGACAAGGCAACAAGGGACCTGCCAGCAACCCAGCGGCGTTGTGGCTGCCTCGCCCTCCCTCCACGGACCAGGTCACCATCAGAGCGCGAGGACCAGGTGAGGGTGAAGGTCACGAGGCGGCCACTGTGAACGGAGCATGCGAGTAATGGAAGTGAAAATGAAAGTAAATGTGTGGCCCAAATGGTGGTAATTGCACTGTTAATAGGGACGTTCGCGGGACGTGGCGTGGTGATGGTTATGATAGAGTTAGCGTGCGCAATGACTCAGTGGTATTCATTAATCCCATTACTGGGTGAGTTCTCCAATTCAGGGTTACGTTATGACAGGATTAGATGCAGGTAAGAGCCAATGAGACCTCTATTTTGCCGGCAATGTAATGGTACCGTGTATGGAGAAGTTCTTATAGGTCGTGCGTGGCAAGTATTACTTCTGCCCGGAAGGAAGCTCAGAAGTTTGAATGTCCAACCTTGACGCGTGGCAGTAATTCATATAATACTCATACAAAACTAATAAAGGAAATTCGAACAAAATTGATAGTGACGTATTCAATCGATGGCTATCTTTGCTCTGAAGTATTTGAGAAATATAATTTCAGCGAGAACACTTGAGAGAAGTACCATTAATTCAGCCTTAATACTTCTTTAATTTGCTTGTGAGGAATAAGCCATAAGAACTATACATGTATGTTCAGAAGACATGAAAATAATTCAAACCTTCTGGATTTTCCACCATGATTGTGATTTGAATATATATATATATATATATATATATATATATATATATATATATATATATATATATATATATATATATATATATATATATATATATATATAAAGACATTTCTTGTTTGGTAGCATTATTTTCCTCTTCCCTACAGGTTAAGTGTTTCCACATATAAAGGGAATATCAGGAAACCATAGATTTGAAATTCGATTCTAGGCTTCAATTACTGGGAATTGCAAGTGTTGACATGAATGTATAGATATTTGTATAAAGGTTATACTGAGGCCGGGTGGGAGGAGGGAACGTGCGTGCGTTTGTTTCCATGTAGTGTGTGTGTGTGTGTGTGTGTGTGTGTGTGTGCATACGTTTGCGTGCGTGCATTCGTGCGCACCCGCACACAATAACTTGTGCCACTTCCTTTCCCCAGGCATTGGCGGCTATGGCTCGGATGCAGGCATGGTGGGCAGCGATAAGGCAGCAGTGATCAGTGGTTGCGTTGGTGGCCTCCTTCTGGTTGTTGTCTCGGTGGCCACCTACTGCTTCTGTTTACCTTCCACCCTCAAGCGGCGCCTCAACAGACGGCGGCAGCCTCCCGAAGATCCTGAGAAGGCCGCCACCAGCATGGTCAACGGTGGGAGCGTTGTAGTCAAGTCGACGTCTCGTGGTAGTGTTCTTGTCAATCCAGATCCCGAGCCGTCGCACCGGGACACAACTGACCTGAATGGCACGCCACCTGAGAACAGGAACCTCCCCAGCAGGACATCAGAGCCACAACCTGCCATGTGCGAATCAGTGCGGATGGAGCAGGGACCGCCATCTTCCCCTTCTCATCAAAATGGTGATGCTGAAGATCTTCAAGGTATCAGGGGTCTTTCCATGTCCATTCCTGATGTGACCAAGGTGGAGCGAAACTCCCACCTGGTGGATGATAAGCCCAGCCTGCCACACGTACCTGCTCCCCAGTTCTACACCCTTGGTCGCCACACTCGTTCTGCCAATCGCAGTCCTCTACGCGGCCCCAACGGCCACGTCTACGAGCAGACCGAGATGAGTCCATACGAGCAGCAACAGCCAATAAGGTATTCCGTGGGCGCACCGCAATACTTCAGCGTCGTCCGTCCACATCAAAAGTCAGCGTCGCAAGAAACTTACAGCGACGATGACACCCATTTCTCTGACCAGCTGTTGTGCGATGACCGGGGCACCTCTCCGCCTCCTCCAGCCCCTGCCGACCACACGCACACTTACAGCAACATGCACAGGCACTCTGCTGCACTCTTATAGGATGTCCTCTCGCGACATGTTCTCAGTCACAACAAACTTAGTTGGAGGTGCTCAGTGTGAGGAAGTGGAAGACATATATGTACATAATGTGATGGAAAATACGATTGACAATCACTGAGGGTGATGTCATCGCAGCGGACATGATGAACAAAAACTTGTATGCTGGTGTCAGAATGTGGTCCTGTGTTCTGATGAGCCAGTGGAGAGATACCTTGTTGGGAGCACATCGGTCATATCATTATAAATTATTCTTCGTTAGATGATACGCCAAGTGTATGTTACAGTTCCATACCATGGATGTGCTGAAGTGATATTTGCTCAAGCTGGCGGAGACTCTGCTAGCTCAGTCACCTGTGCGAGTGGACTACCCATCCTTACCGTATGAGTTTTGCCAAGACTGATGTTAAACACAAATCATCAACTTTACCATGTTT
>CM035205.1:13670125-13672625 GCA_020233015.1 Callinectes sapidus | reverse complement strand
GTGTGAGGCAGGACGGAAAATGTAAAGATAGGAAGGGAAGAATTAAAATAAAAAGGAGATAGGTATAATAATTTACTGTTTTAGTACACACACACACACACACACACACACACACACACACACACACACACACACACACACACACACACACACACAGGCGCGCACGCACGCACGCACACGCACACACACTTACACACACACACACACACACACACACACACACACACACACACACACACACACATTAATAGCCTATTTTCACAATGTTGGAATTAAGTATATACTCCTCAAATCAGATAAAGATGCCAACTATATCCATGACTTGGCAGTGTTGGCTGACTCGATGTTTGCGTGTTCTATAAGCGTTATTATAATGGCTATGATGGAAAGCATACTGGTGGTGTATTGTGGCAATGACCAGACGTGACGTGGGCAGCCAAACTCCTTCCGTCTATACTTACGCCTACAGCTTTCATTTCGAGATAACATGTTGAGTCTCCTGTTTTGATCATAAGTAAAAGACAGATCGAGGATATTCAGTATAGTAGAAGGGGAGAGTATCAATGAAGAAAAGAAGAGATTTTTCTGAAAGGTTATTTCGAAGGAGGAATTAGCACTTGCTCTCCATGTGGGATGTTTGACTGATGTCTCTATGTTATGTATTGACCCTTCAGTACTGAGACATCTTTACTACGAATTTTGGTTATGGCTAGACGATTTTATTGACATTAGGAAGTGTATGGAGGTGAGAATATTAATGGTTAGAGCCTCTACTATTTTAATCTCCACATGAGTTTCTGAAGCTGTATAAAATCGATAAATATAACGGAATATAAGGAATATATACAAAAAAGCGTCCCGGTAGTGAAGGCGTTAAAAGAAAATATTTGGGGCATGTTATTTTGTTATGTAAAGAAGAGTTAGCTGTCCCTATAACTTCATTTCTCACATTTTTCGCATAAGGTAACAGTTATATAATCATTAGTTTGACCTTTGTATTCATCTTATCAAGACAAACGCTATTTTTGGCTTACCTTCCCTCATCTTCCTTCACTCCTGTTTTTTTTTCTCTCTTTTTTTCCTTATCCATTAGGAAAAAAATAAGGCCAAGTTTCATGTGTTAGATATTCCTAGACTACAACAGGAATGTAATTCTTTGTATCCACCGCACGTAATATCCTTCTTGTTGTATTTCAGTCGGTGTATCTCTCTTCTCTCTCTCTCTCTCTCTCTCTCTCTCTCTCTCTCTCTCTCTCTCTCTCTCTCTCTCTGTTATGTGCGTGTTCAGTTTTTTTGGCTTGCTCCGGGCTCGCTTCCCTTGCCCCTCTCCGCCCTCGCTCCATTCACGTCATCCCTCGACACGCGGAAACGACTCATATACACTGACCTTCCCGAGGACACAAAGTCAGTGTGAAGTGAACTGGACGACTCGCAGCGCTCGTAAAATACTACCTTGTAAAAACGCGTGGTGATGATGGTGACAGCGCAAGAGAGAAGGAAAAATAGGAGTGTAAAAAGAGAGATAAAAAAGAAAAGCAGCAAAAGTAAAAGTTGGAGCCAGAAACAGAGGGAGTTTTTGAGTAAAAGGATGGAAATTTTAGGGAATAAGGAAAGTGGAGGAGAAATTATGTAATGAATGTTATAAATAGTCATAATTCGAAACGGTGTAGATTTGATCAACGAAAATGAAATTAAAGATACTATTCATAAATTAAATCCGTGTACGAAACCATAAGTAGAAAAAAAAGCCTACACAAACCGACAAAGAAAATAAGTGAAAAACAGGAAATTCCACAACACTCGGTACATCGCGGCGTCTTTCCTTCCGAGACCTTGACCAGCAGAGGCAAAGACCGCCATCACGCCTCCTGCTGGCTGGCGGACGAACCTCGACCTCCTGACGGTGACAGATCGCCTTGCAATCCCGCTGGGGCTCTGGCGCAGCGGCCCTCTATGAACGTGCTGCACCTCCTGGCCGAAGCTGGATGCCCTTCCCCTCTCCCCAGTCCCTTCCCTCCCCCCTCCCCTCCCTTCCCCAGTCCCCTTCCCCTGCTGCTGCTGCTGCTACTGGGCCCGGCGGGGATTCCAATTTAACCTTTTCGTTCTTTCTGTTGATTTCCTCGCTGGTGTAGCGCGAGACGGGAAGTTCGGCGGGTGTTACTGTGGGATTAGTGATTTGTGGTAATGGTCGGTGGAGGCGGTGGAAGAGTGGGAGTAGTATTGAAAGTAGTAGTTGTAGTAGTAGTAGTAGTAGTAGTAGTAGTAGTTGTTGTTGTTGTTGTTGTTGTTGTTGTTGTTGTGTGTGGTTGTCTCTCTGCGCTCTTAACAACGATGGTTAGTTAAATAGCAAAAAAAAAAAAAAAAAAAAACATGAATTTATAAGACATTTTTTTCCGACATTTCACGTGAGTTTTTATTTTTATTTTTTTAAGCATCTTACTTTAGGGATTAAAAGAACTTGAAATAATGGACCTGAGTGCTTGGTCTCATTCACCTGCAT
>CM035205.1:13646641-13667256 GCA_020233015.1 Callinectes sapidus | reverse complement strand
TAAGAGAATATTTCATCACATGTTGTACAAATGTTTGTACACACTTAACTTAGGACATGAACAGCGCAGCATAACACAGCATAGCACAGCATAGCACAGCACAGCACAGGACAGTACAAATGTTGGGTTGTTGAGCAGTAACCTTGTTTCGTATCGCAATGGTTCAATGCAATGCACAAGTAGGAATGGAAAACGTTGTGTTGATATGTGCAGCATAATGTGTAAATAAGACTTATGTTCTTGCGTACAATAAGTCTTTTTCGTTATGTGGGTGCAGTATATTACACTCTTGGTGCATAACGTTACTCACTACCTCATCTCGCTTTCGGTTTTATTACTTGATCAATATCTCTTGTGGAGTAAAAAATTGAAAAGAAAAAAAAAAAAAAAAAAGTGATATTTTTAGCTTTCCTTGTCTGTTTTATTCCATTCGCCATTTTTTTTTGTTTCTTAGTTTATTCTTGTTTATTTTTCTAAATTTAGAACGCTTAAAGATTAAAATTTAATAACTATACAGCAACGTTATCCTGTCTTTGTCCTGACTGAGTTTTTTTTTTCATACAAGTGTGTAATAAACCAAATGTTTTCGTCGCATCACATAAGACTAAAAAGTCGATGGAAAAAAAAAAACGTTTCCTTTTCCTTCTTTTACCTCTCTTTAATAACAGCGCGACTCGTGTCTTTTTTTCATCTTTTTTTAATGTTTTCTAAAGAATAACAACGCAACGTATTACACTTTCATGTTGCATTTCTCTCTCCTTTTGCAAACACGACGCCAAACTAACAGCTGAGTCTGATGCTCTTGTTCCGCGTCGCGTCCGGGTGTGTGTGAGGAAGACGCGGGTATTTGTTACTCGGCAGAATGAAGAAAAAATACGCTTTCCTCTGGGAGATTTTTTATTTTATTTTCAACTGTCCCTTTTTTTCTTTCTCTCTTTGCTGGAAGAACTGGAGGTGGCGGAAGACGGAAAGGAGGAGGAGGAATAGGAGAAAAAGGAATACGAGACGGTAGGAGGAGGAGGAGGAGGAGGAGGAGGAGGAGGAGGAGGAGGAGGAGAAGCGGAATCAAGTATAAGAAAAAAAAAAGAGTAGAAAAGGATGTAAGAGGAGTAAAATAAAAAGGATGAGTTTGAGAGGAGGAAGCAAAAGAAAGAGAGAGTAAATGTAGAGAATATAAATAAAGAATGAGAAGGTAGGGGAGATGAATGCTGAAATGGATAGATGTTGATGAGGAAGAGGAAGAGGAGGAAGGACTATATAGAAAGGGAGCATTAAATGAGTTGAACGAGGCTTGGTAGTATACATTGTTAGTGTCTTAGGCCTCCCAGCGTCCTTCTAACCTGCACCCTGATATACTTTTGGTTAGTGGTTATGGGTATTTTATTGATATTTTGAATTGATTACGAACCCAGCCAATGAATAATACACCAGCGTCTCATCTCCTTTAATTTAGTGTTCTGCGTTTTGAATTCGACGGATTTTTTTTTTTTTTTTTTTTTTTTTTTTTTTTTTTTTTTTGAAAGTTTTATTTTCGTGAGTTTTTTTGGTGTATAAGAGGGGAAAGCTGGCCAAGGGCAACATAAAACAATAAAAGTGCTCACTAATTTGCTAGCTCCCTTATAGATCAGAAAGAGTTAACCAAACGGTAGGGATTAATTTCTTGAAACCTTTCTCATAAATAAATTCCAGCCATAGGAATTAAGTATATATTCTAAAATTTCAGCTATATTGTTTACTGGAATATATTATAAACACGTCCTTGAAGTATTTCATAGTGTATCCAGGATAATGGAAAAATAGTGTTTTTTTTCAGCTGACAGTAGGTTTAGAAAAGATTCCATTTGTTTAATAACAAAATCAAAACAGTTTGAAGATTAAGTGAGCTTATTTTTTGTACCATTATTTCAAACTTTGTGTTTTTGACTATAAATAGATAAAAATATTAAACTCATGACGGCTTTGATAGTGACTTGTATTTAAATTAAAAGAAGGTAAAATTGCTGTTATAATTACCACATTTAAGGCTCTAGAGAAGGCATTTTGCAGTATCTATATATTATGCTCGTAAATATGAATAAAAGTGAATTAGATCCACTGATGTATCTCTTTAAGAATTACGGTTTGATGGAAAGCCAGTAGTAATTTTTTTGGCATTGGTCACTCTCAGTTCAGGGATTCTCAATGAAGATTTGATGTACACTTCAAACACATGATCCTTTTTGGAAAGAAATATGTATCTTAGTGCCCTTATGCAAGCTGCTTGTTCATTCTGTGTTCATGAAATTCAAAGGAATATTCTGGGAAAAGTTTCAGGAAAGTGCTATTCACGCTCATAATTTTTTTCTTGCCCCTTTCTATTTTTTTTTTTTTTTTACTATCATTTTTATGTACCAAAGTATAGTTACGACCGGACAAATTCATCTTTACAGGAAGGAGTAAGAATTCACACCTTATGTGCTCAGAACTCTGAATTATCACACGGCTTTCACATTGAGTAAACGCACTGAAGATAACACACACACACACACACACACACACACACACACACACACACACACACAAACACACACACACACACACACACACACACACACACACACACACACACACACACACACATACACACCTGCCAATGGTTTATTTCCCACTAAATCTTGCTCACTCCATCAGCGTCAGCAGTAAACAAACGCTGAGATGAGTGGGAGGAGGAGGAGGAGGAGGAGAATGTAGAAGAAGAGGTAGGGAGAAGGAAGAGCACGAGAAGAGAGACAGAAAAGAAAAGAGAGGAAGGGAGAGGAGCGAAAGAAAAATGAGAGAGGGGGAAACCAAGAGAAAGAGGAGATTGGAAGAATGAAGAAACCAGAAGGAAGATAAAAAAAGGGAGGAAGCAGAGAATGAAGTGAATGAGAGAGAGAGAGAGAGAGAGAGAGAGAGAGAGAGAGAGAGAGAGAGAGAGAGAGAGAGAGAGAGAGAGAGAGAGAGAGAGAGAGAGAGGCGGAGGCTGACTTTAATCCGTCTAGCGACTTCGCAACCACAGTCTCGGCGGCGTGAAAGGAACCAGCCTTGTCGCGAGCGCTTCTCTCACTAGGGCGCCGTTTTCTTGGCACTGGCGGGAGATGAATGGCCGCGCCGGAAGAAAATGGAAAAAGAGAACCGACGAGAGAAAAACAAATGAAGAGGAGAAAGAAGTATTGGAAATGAACTGGAAGAGATTAGTTTCTTTTCTTCGTCTTCCTCTCTTCTTTTTTGTTTGTTTGTTTGTGTGTGTGTGTGTGTGTTTTGCTTCACACCTTGACTTTCTTTGTGGTTTGGTGGAGATAGTAGTCGTTTGTGCGTAATAACGTAGTATGTGAAGTAATAGGGGTGATAGTAGTAATGTTTTTTTTTTCAGTTACAATTCATAAATAGAGCAGATATTAGCTATGTAACTATTGTCTGTTGCCTTTTTAGTTACAACAAACTGGTAAGGATATTAAAGAAGGAAGAGATGTAATAGGAAAGGTCCCCCAAGTTCACTTGCTTTTGTTGCTGTTGCTGCTGTTGAAAATATAAAACAACAACAGAAGAAAGGGCGTGCGTCTATGCGTGCAGGGATATACGTTTGCAGGATAGTCTCAAATGTCAGAGAAAAGCCGGGAGCGTCTGAATCGTATATAGAACAATTGGAAAGGTGTTGATGCTCATCCCTAAACATTTCTTCAATTCCCAAGACTTCTATATTGGTTTTGAGAAACGTGAACGTACTGTAGGTGGGTTGTTTTATTGATTCGTAAAATAGTTATCTATTATTAACACAATAAAGCAAATATAAAGCTACGAGACTAATAGATTAGATGAGCGAGATGAAAATATTGCAGGTCTGGGAAAAAGGAAACATAGCCAATGTAAAGCATCTTTTGTATAGTAGTGCAATTGAATATATTGACAACAGAAATGGGCAAGCCGAGTGAATAATGATCACTGTGGTTTGACAATGTATTATGAGCATTGAACACACCCATTTTCCCTCCCTCCCTTCCTCCCTCCCTCCCTTCCTCCCTATCTTCCTCTGTCCTCCTTTTTTATCTGTTTTAGATAACGCATCATCAACCTCTGCCTTTTTTTTTCCTCTCCGCGGTTCCCTCCATTTACATCAGTTTCCTGTCAGTTTCCTGCAAATTTTCTACACTTGCTGAAATAGAAAATTAGAAAAAAAAGAGAGACAGACAAGGACAGCGTGACCGTGCTGGCCAAAACAGTTAGAATTTTGTTTCATTTTGGTGGAGAATGAACAAGTAGAATACGAATGAATTGTTAATGATGCACTAGTAAATGATGTGAGAGTGGGGGAATAATGACATTTCCTTTTTTTCATATATAGACATTTACCACGACGGTGATGTATTGAGTAGATGAGCTAAAAATGTACTAGGCTCAGTCAGTTGTCACTACTAATTGTACGTTTAATGACATTAATCTCCGAAGTAATTGTAACGAAACTTATTATTGTACGGCATTTTTAATGATATTCGTAATCAGGTTCAGTTTTCGCATTCGTTATTGTATTAACATAATTCGTTCACTTTGAAATGGTTATCTGCTGACTTTTGTTATTGAATTATGCCTTCTTTACTTGTCTCTCAAACTGCAGTGAATTACCAGACTTTTTACTTTATCCTTTGTGCTGATGACGGAAAGTTAACTCAAAATTCCTCGTTTTTTTTTTTTATATTTGCGTCTGTTGAGGACATGACTGCAGTGGAAATATTTCTCTGTGTAAACGAGATTATTTTTTTCTAACAATCGCTGAAGTTGGTAAATGTCGGGTTACTTTATATAAAAAAGTTGAAATCCTGCAAAAGGGTTCTTGTGATTACGGCTCTGCATCTGGCTAGTTGAATAATTTCGGGCTTGAAAATATTATAGTAATAGAGAAATGACACAACCAGGGCCAGGAACCCTTCATCGTGATGAGGATGGAGGCAATTATTACTGAGTGACGCTGCCTCTGCTACCTGTGGGTGGGCCTGTGCTGCCATACTATAATATGGGATTGTGCGTCCTTGCTTCACCATTGGAATATGCATCGCTGGGCTCGGTGTGGCCTTATGCAGCGAAGATTATTAAGTGTGTGGTAAATCTTCTGTGACTAAAAGTTTTTCTTCATACCGCCTTTATTGCCAAGTTCATATAGAGCAGAATTGTACAGCTGCATAAAACGTTAATGTAAAAATCAAAGGCAAGACTAAGAAAAATATGAAATATTTCAAATGTAAAAGGATAAACAAAACACTAAAAACTACAAATTAGGCGCACTGCTATTTGAAAGCACTAATTCTAAACAAGGAGATATTGGCCCCTCTGATCCAGAATTATACGTTCTCCGTTGTTCGTTTCGCACCCAATGGACTGACCCCACTCACCGCGGTATCTGACGTGTTTTCTGTGTCCAAGGCATTCACCACACTGCCTGCCTCAGGTTCAGGGGAGTGAATTGTTCGTTATGTGTCTTCCTCACTTTCCCTCATATTACCTTGTCTTGGCCTTAGATTTAGTGAATGGCGATGAATCCTGTACCCCAAGTATAGATTTTCCAGCCTGGTCAGCAACCGATCGTTACCTGTGATTTTTTTTCTGAGCCAAGAAATACTGGATTGGACATCACCATGTCTTTTCAAACCTTCATATAGAAATGCACGTCTTGCCCCGTTGGCAGTTGGAAATAATGTGGTGAAGAAATTCCTTTGATAGTCTGCTGACTTGTTTCCGTCAGGTTTGGAGGAAGCCTCGCTTAATGATTCAATTAGCGGTGATGGCAGCGAGCGTTAAAGTGGGCTTTATCAGCACATGTCACCCGCAGCCTCCGTCATCGCTGCCTACACGCTCCTCCAGCCCACTTGGAACAGGTAGCCAGTAGTTTTAGGCCTGCCGAGAGAGAGAGGGAGAGAGAGAGAGAGAGAGAGAGAGAGAGAGAGAGAGAGAGAGAGAGAGAGAGAGAGAGAGAGAGAGAGAGAGAGCGTGTGTGTGTGTGTGTGTGTGTGTGTTTCTGTAGTTATAAGCTGTGATAACTGAATACATTAGACATGATTGTTATGAAAAAAATCGTCAGCTAACTGAATGCCTCACATAGACATTGACTAATGTATGTCGCTTATGTGCTGAGTTTATCTAATGTTCCAACTGGAACGAAACATTTTTAATTTGGAAACAGTAATGACAAGGTAGAGATGTAGTATATGGGAAGCTGTACTCTGGTATCGTTTTGAGTGTACTGCTGATGTCAAATGAGGCAGTCGGGAATGGAATGGTGTGGGTCCAGGTAGGGATGTCATTATAAAGTCATAATGGGGTTGGGTCAAGGCAGGAGGAGGTGATGGCATGGTGGATGTGCAGACATATTTGGGTAAAGAAAGCAAATTGTGGTAGTTTCAGTAACATTTACATATATCAAGGCTTCATAGTGAATAGAATGGTCAGAAATAAACAAAGTTATATATATATATATATATATATATATATATATATATATATATATATATAAATTATATATATATATATATATATATATATATTATATATATATATATATATATATATATATATATATATATACTGTATATTGCTAATTTTGCTTCATGTGATGCGATATCACTGTGTGTGTATGTGTGTTCGTGTGTGTGTGTGTGTGTGTCCCGTTGAAGTGTACATGAGTTGATTGCCCGAGAGTGCGAGAATGCTGCTTGGATTAATGGTCTTGAAGTGATGCTGCCCGAATAGTGAGTGAAGGTCTGTGTGTAGGAAACATGTGTTTTTAAGATGTATGGAGGCGAAGCTCGGTAGAGAAAGCGTGGCTTATATGTGCTTAAGAAGGCAAAGTCAGGAGAGGGAGAGAGGTCAGAAGTCAGGGGATTGATATGGGTGTGTAGAAAAGGACCTGAGATATCAGATAGGGAGGCGAAGGGACACGTGTTTGTAAGGAGGCATACTTGGAAACAGAGAACATGTGTGATGAACATGTGGGATTGATATGAAGTTATATATAATATTAATATATAACTGATACGTGTGTGTGTGTGTGTGTGTGTGTGTGTGTGTGTGTGTGTGTGTGTGTGTGTGTGTGTGTGTGTGTGTGTGTGTGTTTCCATTTACCTATATTATACACGATCAATGAAGGATGACAGTACACTACCATGACAGTGCGTTGTGTTCAAAAGGCTTTCAATCTATGTTAGGTTAATACGTTTTGATTACTAATGAATACACGTTTAGTTACTATTAACAAACAAACATTACTGCGACGTAATCACAGCAGCAAATAGCACGAATGTCGGCCCTCTGGAACAAGCTGCTTGCCATGTGACACTTGTTAGTTAGGTAGTTAGTTAGTAGTTAGTGTTTTGTGTATGTGTGTGTGTGTGTGTGTGTGTGTGTGTGTGTGTGTGTGTGTGTGTGTGTGTGTGTGTGTGTGTGTGTGTGTGTGTCAGTGAGTGAGTAAGTGAGTAAATAAGTAAGCAGTTTTATTGCCTTGAGAAAATTTTATTTCCAAAAGTGAACTTTTTTACAAGTAAGGTCTACCGAGCCCATGCTCGCTGACACACGGAATTTAGTGTTTGCTTTTACATGGAATCGATACATAAAAGACAATATTACATAAGAAATTTTGAATCTCACTCGAATGATATTATTCATATCCAGGAGCGCACTCAAATAATATCCTCACTTATTTACTCAAACAAGAGCCTAAAACACTCGGAACTGCACTCCGAACACCACACAATACATAGATGTTTACAGCATATGAGCTAATTTAAATTAATTCATAGATATTATATATACATATTCATGTAGACAATAAAACAAACATATTTCTACATACAACATTAAAGAATTCATGTAAGCACCTAAACATATATGAATAATTTTGCAACCACAACGTTTATGAAAGTCGTCTGACATTTAAGTTTTTAAATATGTTTTTATTGATCTTTTTAACAGTAGCAGGTTAGTAGTTGCTTTTTATTTCATATGATAAGCTATTCCACAATTGAATACCTAAACTCACTATATAGTTTTGTTGAGAGCTGTTCGGAACTGAGGGTAAACTCATAAATATTTTTACTTCTAATGCGTACTATAAAGTATTATGAATTATGAAAGTTTGAGGTTCCAGAATAGCCTTTCAAACTATTGTGAATATACAGTAGAAAAATGCCTCTAGATATTACGAAAATTAAGAAAGTTATAGGTCGAAAAGAATTGCCTCTCTTGATTCCAATTTTCCTTTGTGAAATATACATAATTCTTACAGGTCCAAAGAGAGACACAATGAATGATATGAGGATAACAAAGTGTGTAATATATGCTGATTGATGGCTCAGAAGTAAAATTATTCCGAACACAGAATAGAATGGCACATATTCGTGATAATTTAACTTCTAGAGCGCCTATTTCATGTACCCAGTTTAAAATCTCATCGATTATGATTCCAAATCAAGTATTGGATTCATGTAGTAAAATAGCACCGAGTGTGTGTGTGGAGGGGAGAGAGAGAGAGAGAGAGAGAGAGAGAGAGAGAGAGAGAGAGAGAGAGAGAGAGAGAGAGAGAGAGAGAGAGATGGATGGATAGTGTCGGGGGGTTAACTGGAAAATAACAAAATCGTCACTACTTTATAGTTGTTATGTTTATGTTGTGTTTTTCCTATTTGTTTTATAAGTTGCCTTTTTTAAGGTAAACAAGAAATTCTCCAAAAGTAATTTGTAATGCTTTGTTCCATGAACATGTTTTACGCGTCGTAACGAAGCCATTCAATTCATGTGCTCTGGAAAACTCAGTAGCTGTACGAACCTTCTATAAGAATTCATAACCTTGAAATAGCGATTTTTCCTCTCATCCGGACTGTTTGCAATACGAAATGAATGGTAACTGTACTTGGTAACGAGAATCTAAAAAGAAAAAAAATCATCTCAATCAAAACCTATCAATAAAAAAATTGAAATGCAATTCACGGGGAAGCTCAGCGTGTACGTCAGCGGTGGTTTGCTCAGGTTTGTTCACCGTTAGTGGAATTACCAGGAAAAGGGAAACGGCTTTGTGCTTGTGACGTGGAAATGAGTGAGTGTTTGATCCTGGTGCTGCAGTAATGAGTCTGGAGCGCTCGAGTCACCGCCGCCTCCCACCTAGCGGCGGTGGCGACCCTGGAATCGGTAATTAGTGCGGATCTGGCGTGTCACCTGCCTATTAACTAGTACGGAGATAATTGCTTCGTTATAGATATGTCGTCACCAGTTATCAGCCTCGGATTTTGTCTTGTGTTTAAATGTTGGTTTTATTTTAATTGCTCGTGCGCCCCATATTAACAGTGAACTAATATTTGATTCATATATTCCTTTTATGTGCACACTAACTTTTCAATATAACGTTAGGTAAATTAAGACAATACAGCAAAAAAATGTAATGAAGATAAAAAAAAATGATACTTGCATATATTAATACTACTGCACACAAATTTCTATATTCAAAACGCATAACAAGATTCTATACTCAAAAGGCACAGTAGAACAAATTTCTCTGGACAATTGATCAAACAAATTTCAACGTCTAGTAAAAATCACGAAGCAAGTTTTCATAGACAAAATACAATGACAATCAGAGAGACGCTTTGCCAAATACCTTCAATCCCCCCTCCTGACAATCTCCACGATAACATAAACCAC
The DNA here is from genome assembly GCA_020233015.1 of Callinectes sapidus. Lineage (NCBI taxonomy): Eukaryota > Metazoa > Arthropoda > Malacostraca > Decapoda > Portunidae > Callinectes > Callinectes sapidus. The sequence continues at coordinate 13,657,563 of CM035205.1, read as the reverse complement.
CCGCCACCACCCACCCTGTCCAGCTGCACCTATGAGATACACACGTCCATAACAAATCAGATGGGCCAACGAGGGATCCACGATTGTGAGGCGAACATGGTGGTGTTACAAGACGTCCCAGTAAGCAGACGAGCTCAAGGGATCCGCAAGTTTGATGTAGTGATGTTTACGCGACCAAATTGTGTCCCTCGGTGCGATGCTCATTTCTCTGCCCTTGAGCCTCATTGAGAGAAGGTGAAAGGAACGCAGCGCCGGATGGGAGGTTCGTCGGTTCTCTTAAATATCAAAGGAGTGTGTTAGAGAGTGTGGAGTTTATTGGTAGATGTTTTTTTTTTTTTTCTACGTTTGATTACGGTTTGATATTTTTATATTGCGTCTTGGTGGTGGTGGTAGGTGTGACTGTGATTGTATTGCTGGTGGTGGTGGTAGGTTTACGTCAGTTGATGGTGATGATAATTATAAGAGTAATGATGATGATGATGATATTGATGATGATGATGATGATGATAATAATAATAATGATAATAATAATAATAATAATAATAATAATAATAATAATAATAATAATAATAATAATAATAATAATAACTAATAATGATAGTAATAATAATAATAATAATAATAATAATAATAATAATAATAATAATAATAATAATAATAATTTTTAGCATGTGATCATAAGAACATAAAAAAAAAATTAAGGAAACTGCAGGAGGCCATTAGGTTTACACGTGGGAGTCCTTGTATAAGCATACCTACCCAGTTTCACGAATCATTGTCATCCAATAATCTTTTAAAGCTCCCTATTGACTTAGCACTAACAACTTGATAATTGAATCAACTCCTTTCATCAGCCACTTTGTTAGAAAACCCATTATTTCCCATTTCTTTCGTTGACCTTTTTTAAAGCATGTTCCCATTATTTTTGGTTCAACCCTGACTACTGATTCTTAGAACTTTGTTCATGTCCCCTTTGTTATAATCCCTATTTAACGTAAATACTTGTATCATCTCCCCTCTTAACCTACAATCCTCTAAGGAATGCAAATTCAATAACTTACTCACATTTCGGAGGGAAAATCCCTCATCCTCTGTATCTTTTTAGTCATTCTCCTTCTTTGCTTTGACTCTCATAGACCTCTATCCTTCCTATAAATGTACACCATAAACTAGATGCCGTCTAAGCAGCCCTAAATACAAATTCAGTATTACCTCCAGACTTCTTTTAACATCCTTAAAATGAATCCCATTTTTGTCCTATTTCTAGCCTCGATATGCTTTGTTTTCTTAGACTATAGTCTCAGACCTGGTTGTCTTTCGGGTACATATTGTGTGGATTTCCTCTACTTCGCTAAGTACTTTGCATTTGTTAATGTTAAAATATAAACTGTAAAATTATCGTAATGCTTATCGTTATCTACTTGAAATTCTTTATAATTCAGTTGTCATTTTTCATTGGTTAGTGGTTTTCGAGCAAAACATACTATTTAAAGTAATTAAGTTATTTTTTATCAGCTCTGAAGGTCCTTTAGATAATAATGATATTATTATCATTATTATTATTATTATTATCATTATTATTATTATTATTATTATTATTATTATTATTATTATTATTATTATTATTATTATTATTGTTATTATTATTGTTATTATTATTATTATTATCACTATTATTATTATCATCATCATCATCATCATCATTATTATCATTATTATAATTATCATTAGTATAGCAATAGTTGTTCTTGGTGTAATAGAAATTGCAGTAATCATGATAATGATATAAGAACAGTACTTACAACACACCAGAATGCAGTTAATACGAAGAGCATTGGCAGAAACACAGTGCAGTAGAATGACGGATGAACGCCACATGCTGCAGGCAATGCGAACTTGACAGGCAGCAAGTATTGCTATTGAATTGTGTCATGGGGGAGGAAGCCTTCTCGTGTCCAGTGTCGCCGCGGATGAGAGAGAGAGAGAGAGAGAGAGAGAGAGAGAGAGAGAGAGAGAGAGAGAGAGAGAGAGAGAGAGAGAGAGAGAGAGAGAGAGAGAGAATGCTAAGGGAATTTTTGATAGCTTTATGGTGTAAATATTTTGGCGTCATTGGAGAAATCCTTTACTTACATCACGATTCACAAATTTATAAATGAGAAATAGATTGGTACAATAACCAACTATAGAAGGTCATTGTTTGAATCGTAAATATAAGCAAGCCACCTGCTCAGTACGTGGGAGTTTATTAGGTGAGTTGTGAACATTATAGGCTGGGAAGGGCTTAGGTACGGGCTGGAGTTGGTTAAGCCGTGTCAGGCATCGTCAACAATTCTTTGTGTAGCCTCTCTTTTCTTTCCCTCCCTTCCTTCCTTCCCAGTGGACTTAGTTCCCTTCTCTTAGCCCTTGAGTGACAAAGACGAGAGGCCATTCTTTCTTCTTAGGAGCCAAACTTTTGCATCCTTTCAACGTCCTAAGAGACTTTAACTTTCCTGTGTGGTGTTGCCTTTCACTCGACTCCCGTGCACCATTTCCTCTCCCCTTCCATAAGTAGGAGTTATATGTATATGTGTTACATTGTCTGCCTCTTTCTTTGTTACTTTCTTCTTTCGTTGTTGATTGAAGCATTGAGTGAATATTTCCCTTACCTTTCACGTTTTGAAAGTGTGCAACTGTGGCTTTCTTCCAGCCATAATTTTTTTTCCATCTTGGCATTTTTTTTATTTTTTTATTCTTAAGTTTACTGTTCTATCATAAAAAAAAGTCACAATCTGCTGCGTCATATATTTTCCTTCAATGTACTATCTAAAAGATTAATAAACACAACGTGAATTTTTTTCGTGTGCTTATATTTTATAAAGGCATTGTGTTACATGGCGAATAGTTTAATGATGAGGGATGGAAGGTTGTGTCACCTCGGCTAACATTCAACTGCTGATTTCCCTCCTTGGTGAAGAGAGATTGATCGGTATAAATGCAAGACTACAATATGATGAAAACAAAAAGGATTTATGGTTATTCAGAACTTGCAGGAAAATGATTTTTATAAAGAAAGGCAGGTAACAGTGGCTTCTGAAGGCTTTGTATATTGTATGGGATTTGAAAGGGAGCGACTGTGTAAGATATTTTTGTAAGAGGAACCCTGGGATAGACAAATTTGTTTGTGGTCATCTCTACAGTATAACGCAGTCTTTAAGAACTCTTACTATTTCTATAAATAAAAGTACTATTATTAATATTTTTAACTACTACTACTACTACTACTACTACTACTACTACTACTACTACTACCCGACATCTTCATCAAAATTGTAATACTGACAGCAAATATTCACTAATACTGCCTAAAATAACTTCAGACCAACGCTATATCCACAAGTCTGAGCAGGTGTATAGGTGTAGGCGTGTTTCCGAATCTTTTAATTTTCAACTAAAAGCGGTGGTCTTAATACGAATGTGAAGTGCGTGCAAGGGTATTTTTCATCTCAGCATGCCGCTATCAAGACTCATGAGTTGTTCTGTCTAGAGATAAGTACATGCAACGCTTGCTCTGATAAGTCGCTGAAAAATGTCACGCAAATCTGATCTGAAGTAATTTTGTTTGTGTAAGTGTATACATGATAATACATTTAGATAATAATTTACGCAGTATCGGTCTGTTCAGTTCATCCAATAAAACTGAAGTATATTAACATGATTAGAGTGAGTAGATAAAGCTATGAAAGGCTGTTAGAGAGAGGCTTAACAGACATAGGGCAATGGTGTATTGAACCAACGTGGTCATGCTAACCAATTGCACATCAGTAACTGAAGATGACTGGTATGTAACTCACATGTTTGCATTATTAATCAAGCAAGGAAATGGAAGTTGTTTTCGTTTGTGATCACGAAAATTAATGTTAACAATGAATGTATCCTATATATGAATGTAAAGGTTTGACACAATTATACAATACCATCAAATCGGCCGCTCACCTGCATCACTGATACCCTAATCTCGATATTGAGGTGTGTTCCGTTGAGTCATCCTTGGCAGATTAGCATTACGTCACAACACACCGCTATTTACGGACAGCCAACAACACTAACCTTACTCTATCTAGATCTGCTACTGTTTCAACTCACTTATCTGTCTCACATGTGACTCCTTGCCGCATACTTTGTCATCCTAAAACAAAAGGTGTGTCTCAGAGAATGTAAGGCACCGATTTCCATGATCGTTAATAAATCTACCAAAGAAAACACGACCAGATGGATATAAGTAAAGTTTGTAAGGGTCCAGTAAAGCCTCACTGGTGTGGTGTTTGAGTGCGTTAAACTCCAAGACAAAATGTGTTATTGTCTTCTTCTGAGTTTGGAAATAGTCTTTACATCCGTAGACTACTTACTTTTTTCTGATCATCTTCACAATCGTAATTTTATATTGCTAATTCAGGAAAAAAATATCATTTGGCACAATAAACTCGTGGATTTGATTGCCGAGGTTACCCAGCAGTAGCAATAGAGGATAAAACAAAATACCTCAAAGAATCTTCATGACTACAAAGGTGAAGTGGAACATTCTTTCCAAACCACACTGAAGCAAGCAATTGTTGGAGCTATCGCAGATGGACTTCAGAATTCGATTGAAGAAACGGGTATTGCGAACCATAAAATTGGCGTGGGAGCCGCCAACACCGCCACAAACACGACGCACAGGTGTAGCAATGCACCTGCCGGAGAACCGTTAGGATCGCCCTTTGCAGTGGTTCATCTGTAGTCTGCTTTTAAATGAACTACTACTGAGCCACTTGTGCACGGGACTCATCCGCCTCACAGAAACTGCAACTCAATGGAAAGGACCAATTGGTAAAGCTTTGGCAACATGCCAGTGTTTACCACTTTCCTTCTGAGGAATGCAACGTACTGCTGACGACCACTAGCTTCCATATATATATATATATATATATATATATATATATATATATATATATATATATATATATATATATATAAACAAATACGTCAGTACTTGGAAAAAAATACATTTCAGTTATTAGTGTGGAGAATCTACTCCATAAACTGTTTCCGTATTTTCTCGTTTATACTCTCACTCCGTTCTTCCTTTGTTATTTTCTTACCATCCCCCCCCCCCCCCCCCCCTCTCTCTCTCTCTCTCTCTCTCTCTCTCTCTCTCTCTGTCTCTCTTTGTAGAAAGCACGTTTTTTCATTGGTTTCCTGTGTGTAATGGAGCAGGACTTGACACACTTCGGAACACAGCCACTCGTAGTCAGACAGATGCGTGTAGTCAAGAGTTAGATCGGCTACACTTCTGGTGATGTCTGCTCCACCTTATTATATAACCATGAAAACCTCTTTTCCAACTTCACTACACTCAGAGGTCTACAGGAATCTTCGCTAAAGCGTCAATACATCTCCCATCAACACACTCTTTGACCAATACATAATTTATTTGTGTGTCATGACCTGTGTTTACATCTTTGACTGAATTTTCCAACCTTCTCTTACCTTTGATACTTTAACATTTTTGTATTATCACACAAAAAGAGTTATGAGAGTTATTTTCAAATCTCTCGACATACTTGTGAATATTCAAAGACCTAGGTTAGGGTATATCTATCGTATATACATATATATATATATATATATATATATAGATAATATATATATATATATTATATATAGATAGTATATATATATATATATAGATATATAATATATATATATGTATGTATAATGTGTGTGTGTGTGTGTGTGTGTGTGTGTGTGTGTGTGTGTTTGTGTGTGTGTCTTTGATAAGTTATATATGACTGGTGCACAAGTGAAATGGAGTAAGTTATGGAATCTTCCATCATATTATTACGTATCTGAATCACTTAGAGAGAACGGATGGATAGAGGGCAATGCTCGCATTGTAAAGGGCAAACTCTGATAAGTGAAAACTGACAGTTATGTGCAACATGTTTGTATTGAAGTTATTTTTTTCCGTACTAACGTTTCTCTAAATTTTAAGGTGAAAATACATTATTCAAAACGTGTATCAGATTGGCTTCTTTGTTTCAAATAGTACTGTTCAATCACATAACCCTTATATGACCTATACATTATATTGTTGTTGTTGTTGTTGTTGTTGTTTATTCGTATTATTTGGTTAATTCGCACATACCTATATGTACTGACATTCTGACGAAGGGTGATCAAGACTTGACGACAAAACGGACTTTCGAAGGTGCCACGCCATTTGGAGAGTCGTGTCCTTGTGTCGCCTTATCTATGAGGCATTTCCAATTTGAGTGGAGCCGGTTAATATGCTATCACTGGTCTGAAGTGGTGCTGTGAGATAGTACGTAAACTTTTCTAGTAATATGCATTATTTCTCTATACCATTATTCGCATAATTAATGTTTTAGTAGAAAAAAATAGCTAATACATATCATAGAGTGGAAATTGGAAACTACTATCGCAAGGCATGAAGGTGTGAATTTTGAGTTGGAGGCGCCTCTATCCCACCTGAACCAGTACAGGTGGCAGTGGCGGCAAGGACAACATATATAGAGCCTGGAGTGCATCACCAGGTCACTCGTACTCTTCAGAGGCAGAGGAACGAACACCTGCTTGGAAGGTAAGAACTGCCCCTTAGTAAATTTAATTTTTCTAAAAAGCTCCTCATGTACTTCAACCGTTAATATTTTTTGAGATTTAAATAATTCACATTTATAGCAAAGTGATAATGACCGACACACACACACACACACACACACACACACACACACACACACACACACACTTTTTAATCCTACAAAATACATCAAATAAAAGCAAGTAACTAATGTCTGTATCTGTTATTGCAGAGAGAGGACATGGGGAAACAAACAATGTCGAAGACTGGAATTTCCGTGGGGGATGGCGTGGCCTCCATCAAGAGTCCCCGCACTGTGGCGATGGTAGCCGCTGCAGCCACCCTGGGCCCCCTCCTCCTGCTGGCCTTCACCACCACCCTGACGCAGTAAGTCACCATGTAAATGGATTGTTACACTAGACAAAACCTTATATGTAGATATATTTGTATTCAGAATGACTCAACAATGTCATGAAAAAAGGCCGATGTTTTCTTAGAGACACACTGCTCCTCTAGACTTTCCTTACAATATTTTCAAAACACTTAGAGCTCTTCCTTCTTGAATGTTGTCAAAGAAATCTAAAGAACTGAAAGATTAAGCTATATAAACTGATTAATTTGTTCACTGTATATAACAGATAAGCTATGTTTTATATCTAAATATAATGTACTATATTAAGATTAGCTAATGATGCAACCAATGTCTGATATAAGAATAAAATATTTTCACGTGTCGAGGCTACACTAATGTGATTGGTCTCCCATACTAATATTTCAGTGTAGGCTTGAATGTTCATGAATAAAAGTGACCCATTTGCCCCACTAGTGGTCTGACGTCTTTGTTATCCTTTCTATTCCTTTTCCTTCACTCAGATCCCTTCAGCAGGCCTGGGGAGCCTCGGGGGTCTTCTGGCAGAGGCAATTCGATAGCGTGCTGGTCGCTGGAGGACACGACTTCATGAAACTATTCGTCTTCGGTCAGTCCCGAGAGTCCTCAGAGTTTGTCATACATTAATTATCGCAGTCAGGCGAGAGACGCAATGGAAGTAAGGAGTTACGTGACTTTTAGAGATGTACAAATCACGTGTAATTATTGTAGTCGGTAACAATTTTCAAGTGACCATTGTTCGTAAGGACTTGAAACACTTGGTATCACATTGAACAATAGATAAAGTAAAGCTAAACTGATAGCTATGTAAGGATACATTAATGAATATAATAATACACCAATAACGATAATAGTGGTAGTAATTATAATAGTAGATAAAACAATCATAAAAGAAATAATAGAAACGATAATCATAGTAAAAATAATAATAATAATAATGATAATAATAATAATAATAATAATAATAATAATAATAATAATAATAATAATAATAATAATTATAATAATAATGATAATAATAATAATAATAGTAATTATTATTATTATTATTATTATTATTATTATTATTATTATTATTATTATTATTATTATTATTGTTATTATATTAGTAGTAGTGGTATAATTATTATTATTATGATAATGATAATGATAGTAAAAATGATAATAACAATGACCATAAAATATGATGGTATTGATAATAATGATAATAAATAATAATAATAATGATAATAATGATGATGATGATGATGATAATAGTAATAATAATGATAATGATAATAATAATAATAATAATAATAATAATAATAATAATAATAATAATAATAATAATAATAATAATAATAATGATAAAGTAATAATAGTAATGGCCATGAAAATCACTATTCACTTAACTTCTATTGTTAACAGAATCACGTACGATCAATCAACTCGACCCTCAGCAATATTTGTTACATAATAATTCATTAGCTACATTATAGGTTGTAGTATTTACTGTCCTGACCATTTACCTAATTGTTTATCTAATTATATAACTCATGTAACCCTCTTTCATCATTACGCCATAGGGCAATCAGTAAACACTACACTGAGTTTACATTCTCGTTTTGTTATGTGTATTCAATGAGTAATAGTGAACTGACTGTCCGATGTGGAATAAATCAACGAGTGTGTGATCGGAGGATGGAGGGTGATGGGTGTGTGTGTGTGTTGCAGGCACTGCGACTATTGGCTACCTTATGTACTGGCTTCCTGGCGCCCTCTTCATTCTGCTCGACCTGTGTTTGTGGCCTGAAGCAGTGCGCCAGTACAAGGTGCAGCCTGGAACTAACGAACCTGTGTCCACGTGGTCCCTCATTAAGGTTAGTTCAGAGACCTATCTATTTCAGTATTTCATCCTTACCTGTAACTTGAGGTCTTTCAGGAGAGAAGTTTGAAGCCGCTTATACTCCATTTTTTAAATAATTGTTGAAGCACCTCAATGGAGATTTTTTTTTCTATGCCTCCCTTTTTTTCCATGTCAATGCCCTTCTTATACTGAAAAATAGTAAAGAGCAAAATATCTTAATCCTTTTACTGCAATGGTTGTATCTCAACTTTTGAAACACGATAAAAGAAAATGTTTGTGGAGAGAGAGAGAGAGAGAGAGAGAGAGAGAGAGAGAGAGAGAGAGAGAGAGAGAGAGAGAGAGAGAGAGAGAGAGAGAGAGAGAGAGAATATTATAAGGTTATTGATTTTATCTTCCCTTTTATAGATATTTGTGACTGCAGTATATATATATAAAAAAAAAACTCATGTAATTTATAAACCTATTTGTATTCACCAACCTTCTCCGTTAGTGCCTGCTGGTGGTGAATTTTAACCACATCGTGCTGGGTCTGCCCTTCCTGTGGGGATGCTACCACGTGATGGTGCTGAGGGGCGGCGACCTGACCCCTGTTCTCCCTTCCCTGCCGCGAGTCATCTTTGATATCCTTGTGTCACTGGTGCTGAAGGAGATAGTCTTCTATTATTTACACAGGTCTGTCACGATATATATGCAAGTTGTAGGGAGGTGGACAATCAAATGTGTATATTGTGTATTTTTATCCCATTAAATAGAGGGACCTACAATGTGTCCATGTAAATTGCGTCTAGACAGGTGATTACCTACAGCTTACACGAAGAAAGTAAAAAAAAAAAATCCTTTGTTTCACAGCAGCAAATTAAGTGAATACAAAGAACGATGATGTAGAAAGTCACGCGATAAGATAATGACCAGTGTTTAACTTCTTGTAAATGGTTTCAGGTTGTTTCACCACCGTCGTCTGTATAAATACATCCATAAGATCCATCATGAGTGGCAGAGTCCTGTGTCCGTGATGGCTGACTATGGCCATCCGCTGGAACACATCTTCGTCAACATGTTCCCTGTCTTGCTGGGTCCCCTGGTGCTCGGCTCCCACCTCGTCACCGTCTGGCTGCTGGCGTCCTTGGCATCCACTGGCACCATCCTTAACCACTGTGGCTACCACCTGCCTCTGTTCCCCTCACCAGAGTTCCACGACTACCACCATCTCAAGTGAGTCAGTCTACCTATCTCCTAACGTTCTGTAGTGACTAACAATCTTTGACTAATATCTAATTGTAATGCAGGAGTGCACAACTAACCACTAACACATTGCATGCAGATTTACCGAATGCTATGGGAACCTGGGCCTTCTGGACTACCTACACGGAACTGATCGTAAATTCCGACAGTCCGCAAACTTCCTGAGGCACCAGACACTATACAGCCTGAAGCCCCTCACTCAGACCTATCCTGGAACCAAAACAGCGACTGCCAATAGCGTCAACGGCAAGATAAAGAAACGCTAGATAGAGATCGTGCAATATTTAAACACTCGGCAACTGTCTCGTGTAAAATTCCAGTCATGGGATTTTTTTCTTTTACAATGGTGAATTGGAGTATTTATTTATAGTAGTACAGTTCATGAATTGTTTGTAGCGAATGGAAATGACGAAAAAGAAAATACATTATCATCTATTAAAGTATACTTTTGATACACACACACACACACACACACACACACACACACACACACACACACACACACACACACACACATACACACACACACACACACACACACACACACACACACACACACACCATGTTTATTTATTGATTTATTTGCATATTCACGTATCCGTTTCATGATCGCAATACTTTGGCGACACTCACCCGCCACGGGAAATGTTACGAATTCAATCATAGCACATTTATTTCGATGCATGTTCATTTGTTTCGTGTGATACTGATGTTTATTCGCGATGCAGCATTCGTGTTGCATACATTCCGTCATGTCACAGCTCGATCACATGTTAATTGGTTAAAGGTGACGACGTGTAGGACTGCTGTTGGTGTATGACGAAAAATGA
>CM035205.1:13589471-13605414 GCA_020233015.1 Callinectes sapidus | reverse complement strand
AGAGAGAGAGAGAGAGAGAGAGAGAGAGAGAGAGAGAGAGAGAGAGAGAGAAAATAGTTTTATTGTAAAGATACATTTAGATATGCATATGTCAAGATTCTGTATAACGACATCACTTATCGTATTGGGAATATATGAGGTGAATCCTTTGCAACATTAAAAAGACTCAACACGGCAGTCAAGCATCATTTGGTAGGATACTTGTAACTCTCCTCTTCTTGGCCAGCTGGAAAAAAAGACACTTTTTTTTGTATGGTATTTTGTTTTCCGCTTCTCATGAATTAATGTCTGTTCTAGAAAATACATAGAAAAATGGTTTCGTTTTCTCTCTTAAATCGTGACCTGCCGGTAGCACACGGTCGAGATATGAAGATAAATAAGTGTAAAAAATATTCATGACTTCTTGAGGTGATATTTTTCTTTAATTTACAGAGACATTGCTTGGTTCTCAGCGAACCCTCTCGGAAAAGTGCGATATTTTTTGCTTTTGCCGTTTCCTTAATTACGTTTTGACGTGTCCTCCAGAGGGAATGAAGGCGTGTCTCCGTCATGGCAGCCAGTGTGTTGCTGTGGCGTGTTTATGTGTGCGTGTGTGCGGGATTAGATTATACGGTGTGCTGGTCAGGACATGTAATTTGCTCTGTGTGGAAAGTTGTATTTTTCATCATTGTGTCACTTTACCCACACTCTTTGCTATTTTGTGCTTGAGCGTAATGCTTGTGGTGATGTATATCCAACAATGTGTGATTTTTCAGAGATGGTAAGACTAAGGAAGTAGAAAGCTACGTCTTATACGATGGCTAAAGTTAATTTTGATCTGTGGTCATGTCTCATCTGGTGTGTAGCGCGGAGCATCGTAATCACAAGGGCACCTCATTGTTGATTGTTGATGTGTTCCTCTTTTCAAGTGTTGTGGTGTTATTGTCCTTATCTTAAATGTTTTGTTCTTTCTCCCTCTCATGTTATCATTTTTTTTCTTTTTTCCCATCTCCCTCGACATATTCTTTCGTCACACTTATCGCATTTTTTTTCTCATTATCATTATGACATTTCTTCCATCACTTTAATACAGTTGTTCCCAAACTTTTTCTGCTTGTTACTCAATTTAACATGCCACACTAAGTATGCTACCTCTTTCACAAAATGTTGTCAACACTCATGTATTTGGCTGAAATAAAACTAGTATTAGAGATGCTTTATTTTTTCAATGTATTTGAATATTGTGTATCTCTAATGACTATTGCCAACTTTGCTTACTAATGTATCAGCCATTGTCATCTTATTACTACAATCCACGCGTTCTCTCTCTTTCTCTTTCTACTCACACACGTATTCCTTCTCTTTACTAAAAATGCTTCCACTATCTGTCTCCCCTCACCCATGACACATTGGCTGCCCATGGGACACTAGCTTCTTACCTCGAGGGACACACTTTCCCTCTGTGGGGAAACACCTACATCACCCTACCTTCGCCCGCCACATTCTTACATTTTCCTACTCAGAAATGTCATTGCATCCTCTCTTCTTCTTCACTGGTCAATTTCATCCCTTTCTTGAATCACTTCTCCCTTATAAGCGTCATTCTTCCTCCGCGCACACATTCCCTCCAGCTGTTCAGACATCACACACTCTCGCTTGCTCCTTACTCACTCGGACATCTCATCACTCATCAACCAAGTCACGTGACAACTATCGTCTACTTCCATCACATCGTCCTGCTTTACATTACCAAGAATATATGTCCTGAGTGTACATGAATTTATCCTTCCAAAACCCCACGACCTGATAGTTATCAAAACTTACACCTATCCACGTACTCCAAACCTTCACGCCACTCCTGCCTCCACGGTGCTCTAGATCTCCTGGCCACGTTAATCAACACAGTGGGAAGTTACGAACTAATACAGCGGTGACAACTGTGGTTACTTCAACCAATACAGTGGTAACTTTCAATTAATACTGACTAATCCTAATTTTAGGAGCTGCAATATCATATTGGTTTTCGGAATTCTCAACTTTTTTTCACCTCTCCATTACCCCAGCAAAATTGTCCCCCAGTTTGGGAATCACTGTTTTAATAGATTGTTTTTCTTCACTCCAATGGCTCCTTTATATTCATTCATTTCTGTTAATCGCTTTGACTCCTTAAGCGATTACCCAGCATGGAGGAGGCCAAGGACGCCTACAGAACTCATGGCTGCAGCAAGTCGATGCCTCGTGCTGGGAGTTACTAGTAAAGGAAGGTACCCTGCATGGAGACTCCCGAGGCATGACCGCCATTAGTGGCGCCATAGGGTAGGCGAGACGACGCTTATGCCCACGTGATTGATTGATTGATGTGGCATCTTTTTCTTTATTTTAACGACTCTCCTTCTTCACTGTTATGGCATCTTCCCTTCCTTCACTTTGCGGTGGCACACTTTCTCATACACTTGCATAAAAGGATCGGCTAAAGATCACTCCATCAGGATCAATCTTGCATTTTCACCGCTGCTGCTCCGCCCGCTGCCTACTCGACCACACCAAACCACACAACCCGCCACCCAGCCACAGAGAAAGAACAACCTTAAGTATTGGTGTTCTTTAGTACTCGTTCTCAAGTACTTGTGGGTTGCATGTTGAACAAAGTTAAGGTGATTACTTAGGAAACACCCTCGCAATTAATACGAGAAGAGATAAGTAACAAAAAGTGCTTCCTGGAACACAGTTTTACCAGGAAGTGCTATTTGTTCAAACGTATATTGAAAAGAAATCACCAGCCTTAGATGTTGGAGTCTCATAGGCTGCGTGATCGTATGATGTCGCTCCTCTTTTCATCCAGTGACGGCTGTCTTACTTTTTTTCTTATCTTGCCTTTTGTTTTGATCTGCTTTGTTCGCGCCAACTAAAGCATCAACCTGGGCTTGATGTTTCTCCTTTCCTTAGGCTGAAACCGTTTCAGTACTTTTAGATCTAAAAACAACTGAATTTTTTTAATAGTTACTCATACTGGTTAGCCCTTGTCTTGTTTTCTACTATTGTACTTTTACTCCACTTGGAAATACTTCAGTATCCATTTCACGTAACATAATTTCCATATTCAAAAGGATAACTCGATTTTGTCGGGAAACGTGATATTTCCCCTCTTTCTACCTCTCCCCCTCATACTCTGTGGCGTCCTTTCACCTAAATTATGTCCCGCATCAAATTTATTGCGGAGCGCCGGGTCGCGATGCCTCGTCTCATCTTTTAACGTCTTGACTGGAGAAAACAATCTTTTCAGAGTCAAGACACTCACTTCAAGTAATTTATCTCTGGCAAGGATCAAAAACCCGCTATAATCTCAATCACTTAACGCTTCATTTAAGCTTTCGTTAGGAGAATTTTTTGAGTAACGACCAGCTGATTTTGTTGCAAAGTCTTATTTTGTCATAACTCAGACCACACTGATAGGTTATTTTGTAAGAATCTTTGCTGACAAATGTAATTCTTTTGTGCTGTATGAGTGATGGATGTATTTTAGGCGAGGATATAGTTTCCACTACCAGAGGCCAGTCTCTCTTCCACCTTTGGGAAGGTATAGTTATGTGAGTGATGCCAAAGTGACAGCCAAAGATTAACACCTACGGAATTTAACCAATAGTGTCCGTATACACTATGGTCCCACAGCACTTCAGAGTGTTTAACTAATCCTTGGGAGTTTCAAAACTCAAGGATATCTCGATGAGCTCGGGGGCAAAGCAGGACACTGATCCAGGAACTCCGAATAATACGACTGTCATCCCATGAACTTTATGACATGAGCTTTGCCAGACACTGACGCTGCGATAAAAGCAACATAATACAATCACACATTTCAGAGGATATGCGCTTCACATTCTAGAAGTGCATAATATTTTTTGTAGTCAGTATATGGTGGGATATTGTGCTCAATAAGTTGCAAGAGAGGTAAAGGCATCATACAGTAGAGCATTGCTTATTCCTGAGAAAATATAACTTTTGGTGTTGCATACAGCTGACTGACTTGCATTAATATTTGTTCAGGGATCGATGAAATACATTTCTCTCTCTCTAACCAGGATGATTTTTAGGAATTATCGTTCCTTTTCTTGTTTCTTGAATTATCCAGAAAATGAAACATGTCTGTCTGTCTGTCTATAATATAATGTTTATTATCTCGATCTTTGAAACAATTCCCTGTTGCCTGTATGTATATCACCTCTGAATCATGGAGGAATTTTCTTTAGCTAAAAGTAATATGGTACCATATGGTCAAAGTATGCAGCAGCTGGAAGTTGATGACATGGAGATTTTATGTAGAACCGTCGGTACAATATTTTTCTTTAGGTATTATTTGTTTCGTCAATAGCTGAATAAGGCGCTCATTGTCACTGTAATGTACTGAAGTTCCATTTGCATGAGACCAATGATATTCCTAAAGCACGACCACGTTGAGCTACTGGGAAATGCTAGTCTTCATTGATGAACACTGAATTATACACACTATTTGATGAATTAATCAAGACTTCATCTGATGACAATGGTAAAAGTTGTTGGAACGACCGATACGTGTCTGTAATCCAAGAAATCGGTCTTAGCTCACTTAGATAACCACACACACACACACACACACACACACACACACACACACACACACACACACACACACACACACACACACACACACACACACACACACACATACACACACATGCGCATGCACACACACACACACACACACACACACACACACACACACACACACACACACACACACACACACACACACACACAATACGTGCCCGCAAGTGCTAGCATGTTGTTGATGAATTATACCATCATACAATATTTTGGTGAAGAATCATTTACTTTCCCTGCGTTAAAAAGAAAAAAAAACATGATTGGTTTAGAAGACCAAGATCGCGTGACGTCTACACCTACAGCAACGTAAAAGACCTGAAAAGGTGTAATTTGCAATGCGTCAGAAGCGAAAGGGCAGGAAGCAGCAGTGTATATGTACATCTTGTCCATATAGTAAAGTAGGCAGAAAATAAAAATTGCGTAGCTGAGGCCTGGAGGTGAAGGCGAAAATATAGATAATTTCAGTAAAGACAGCAAACTCAGGACTCTCGCACACACAGTCCAGTTCGTCACTCATCATGGCAGGGTTTTTTTTTTATTTGTTGGTGTTGGTCTGTTTGTTTGTTGTTGTTGTTGTTGTTTTTTTATCTAGGATTGCGTATACACTCTGGTCGAATAAACAGACGAGGAAATGCCATCGTGATAAACGAAGCTGGAAAGACAAAAGTTTGGGGTCGCAGAGAGGACCCGCGGGAGAGGCTGATGGATGGCCCGCCACCGCCGACTGTTTATCTCCCGCCTTTGTTGTTGTTAAGAGCCTTTTCCCGGCTAGTTAATATAAATGCATTGGAGGAGTGAAAAAGAGACAATGTGCTTGAGATTAGCGAACATATAATCCTTGTAAGTTTGTTTTGCGTACCTGTTGGTGTGGATAACTGATGGGACTTATGTTACGGATGAAGAACTGTGCTCTGATTAGTGGTATTGACCATAGGGTTTGTTGTATTGATGCGTATCTAAGTGTCACATTGTGCAGTATAAAGGAAGTGTAATCGAGAGTGCCATCATTCAGGTTATCAGTGAGATTAACTTTGGCGTGTATAGGTGAATATAGTAATGTAACCTTCTGGTCCATCAATGTCCCCGTCTTTAAGATGACTGAAAAAAGATAGATGGAAGCCACGCTGATAAAGTTTATAAGAACAAGAAAAATAATAAGTGAAACTACAAGAAGCCATCAGGCCACAACGTGACAGTCACTATTCCTGCCTGTTCAGAATAGATTCGATGAGGCCTTCCCAAAGTACGACATGCAGTGCAAGTGCAAAATACACACACACACACACACACACACACACACACACACACACACACACACACACACACACACACACACACACACACACACACACACACACATGCATGCATGCATGCAGGCGTAACCCGATATTAACTATAGAATTTCCCTTGAATAATCACGTACAGTTTAGCAAATTGGATGTTTTTTTTTCTATTCCATGAAAAGAATACAATTTGTTTTAAAATTGATCACCTTTTTTGTATAAAATGCTCAAGAGTGTGATAGTTGAGCATCAAAAATAACCCCAAATATGAGCAGAGTAGGCGATCAAGAGTAGCGTTGTCGTGTCGTACTCAATCCTGACCTCAGCAAGGCAATTGCCAAGTCTGTTTGCTTTCCTCCTCATGTGTCTGACACTTGGGAGTAATAGGAATTTCATGAATGGGGTCTGAAGGGCGGGCGGTGAATAGAAAGGGAATTACATCGAGGGAGCGAGACGCAGCAGGACGTGCATAGAGAGAGAGAAAGCATCAAGGTGTGAAGGGTGATGCACGGACTGGTCAGGAGGGGTCGGCCTTGTGACCGGGGACCAGGGACTAGACATAGAAGGGTCGCTCATCATGTTTTGACTGTTTGTTTGTTCCTTTTTCATTGAGTGACCTGTTGTTCATTTTCTGAATTTGTTATTGTTTCTAAATGCCATTCTCTCTCAAACTTGAGTGAGGAAGTTGTTATCTCAGTAATAATTTTGCATCGTACTATTTCCAGAGCTTGAAGTTTTCCTTTTCTGAATACATTATTTACATTCTTGCAAAAGCAGAGGGAAACATGAAAGGCCAAATATTATTGCTTGAAAACATATATAGAGGCAAAGCCAGATTCCTTAAGTCTGGAAATTTTATAAATTATTCATGTAAGGGGTACAAAAGTGAAGTTGCATATCTATTTCAGAAATTGTATGGAAAAAATGGACGAGATGAATTCATAATTTTGAGAGAACGTTACATAATGAATCAATATTTGTTATGAAGAAGAAAAGGAAATTTTGATGTAAAATTGTTGCCATAAACTAAAAGCCTAATACAACAAATTGTGTAGTGTGTCGGCGGCAAGTGAATCATTGGAGGGAGTTAGGGAAGTGAAGTTGGCCAGACGAATACATAGTGAATCAAATCACCTGCAGGTATGTAAAGCGTATTCAATGCAGGGACGCACAAAGCCTTCCTCTTTAGTTAGGATAGTGAAAAAAATGTTGGGCTGGTAGGTTGGAGCAACTAACTTCATAAAAGCTGATGTAGCGAGCGATGAGGTGTGAAATTTCCAGTTACGTTCTCTGTGAAGTAAAGACAGACAAAGGAGAGGAAGAGAACAGTTGGGTGTTACTGAAAAA
This sequence comes from Callinectes sapidus, assembly GCA_020233015.1. Classification (NCBI taxonomy): domain Eukaryota; kingdom Metazoa; phylum Arthropoda; class Malacostraca; order Decapoda; family Portunidae; genus Callinectes; species Callinectes sapidus. The sequence continues at coordinate 13,598,164 of CM035205.1, read as the reverse complement.
AAAAATCACCAGAGAGGTTGTATTGGTTAGGTAAGTAGATGGAGCAGCCAGTTTTCCTTTACATCATTGATATTGGAAAGCTCTTCATTCCAAAAATTTGAGGGCATGTAAACAACTCACCTCAATTTAAAAGTCCTTTCTGTAATTCAATTTCAAAGAATATTGTATCCTTGTATGTAAAATAAAGATGAACCATTAAGAGCACAGGAACAAGACGAATGATCAAAGAACGAATTTGTGACAGAGTAATAGGACACAAGGGATTTTGAAGAGAAACTGTAGCGGCTTAACCTCGGGAGCAAAATGAGCGGCCTGAAGGGAACCTGGACGCCCCACTGCTCCAAGGAAAGATATTGTCCGCTACGAGGTAACTATTATTTCTTGCTCCTTACCTCCGGTCGTCCATTAGCGTGACCTGTTGTGCGTTATTTTGCAGCCAGAGAGAGAGAGAGAGAGAGAGAGAGAGAGAGAGAGGGGGGGGGGAAAGGGGGGAAAGAGGAAGGGAAGGGAGAGAGGGAGATTTTAGTGATGAGAAAGGGAGGAAGTTGCAGCAGGAGGGAGGTGAGGGAGAGCAGGTGAGGTGGTAGGGGAGAGGTGAGCGGGGAAGAGTGGGGAGGTCCATGGTGGAGGGAGGTGGAAAGTGTTAAAGGTTAATACTGGTCCAGGTGGTCCATGGCAGTACGTGAGGTTATGCAAACACGAGAAAGAGGGCTCTCCCTCTCTCTCTCTCTCTCTCTCTCTCTCTCTCTCTCTCTCTCTCTCTCTCTCTCTCTCTGACGAGGAACTCATCCTGCCATGTTACATTGCCCATGAACGGAGAGTGCCACGCTAGACACAGGCTCGCTTCTTAAAAACACGACACTATTTGCATTTCATCATTAATTTACACAGCGTTGCCCTCGCGTCAATGTATCTTTGCTCACACCGTCTGCGTTCTTTCTAGCTATTTAGGACACGTTCTCTCTTTTTTTTTCTTTTTTTACTCGCAAAGCAAACACGGGACGAGCTGAGATTCTTCTAAAGATAACAACATGAGCAGCGGTGAGCTGAAGCCACTAGTAAACAGTGGAGAGTAAGATGAACAATTTACTGGAATATTAAAGAAATCAATCACGCATCACACTTATAAGCTATACTATAAAAATAACTGAGTCACCGAAAGCACAAGTAAAGGACTCACTTATCTTTCACTACCTTGTTCTGTCTCTCTTATCTGATTACGTTATCACCCATAGCGTGTGATTCACAAAAGCCCTTCAGTCAGATGTAATAATGACGAGTTAGCTCATTGACTGATGTGAATTTCGAACGAACTACACAGATATTTACCGATACTTAATAACACTTCAGAATTTTCCCTGAGTCACAGTGCGATAATGGTATGATAAGGAATACTGCACACAGAGGCAAGTACTCTTACATCGAATTGTTTTCCTCCTCCTTAAAGATGATTGCCAGGAGAGAGAGAGAGAGAGAGAGAGAGAGAGAGAGAGAGAGAGAGAGAGAGAGAGAGAGAGAGAGAGAGAGAGAGAGAGAGAGAGACTATATGCATAGTGTTCGGAGGAAAGTGAAAGAGATAAATGGAGACAGACAGGTAAACTAAAAGGAAGGAAACAAGTGAAAGGCATCGATTGGAGAGAGAGAGAGAGAGAGAGAGAGAGAGAGAGGAGAGAGAGAGAGAGAGAGAGAGAGAGAGAGAGAGAGAGAGAGAGAGAGAGAGAGAGAGAGAGAGAGAGAATAACCGAAGGAGCGAAAGAACAAGAGCAAGCGACTAAGGTGGCAGGCACATTTCCGCAATCATCTATCTAGCTCTGTACCGACGCTCACCAACCCTAAATTAAAAATAAAAAAAATTATGCTTACTATTCCTTCGTTAAGGGAGCGGAAATAAGGATGGATGGAAGAGGAATTAAATAATACATATGGAAGATAATTGAGAACAGGTTACTACTATTATGAAGGTGATGTAAAAATGATGATGGAAATGTATGCGTTTATTTAGAGCAAGATAAAGACAGGAATCCAAGACGTCGAAAAACAAGATTCGTATTCTCAAACACCTCACTTCTACAATTTCAAAAGGCTTTATATGAATGCACATGAGTTATCTAAGGTTTTTTTTACGGCTCTGGAAGCAAAATGGCAAGAGATCCACATCCATTATTAACTGGAGAAACATCCTTGAAAACCCGGTAATCATTTGTGTGGCCTTTGAAAACAGTCATGGTGAGAGAGCAGAGCATTTCTTAATACCGACCCAAGAAACACCTTGAAACCAGTAACAGCGGCAGCAACAGGGAGATATACGCCATAGCACCACTGAAATCCTGTGACTGTCGAGTTTCTAAGTTGCCAGGTGTTGCCATCCACCCGTTGAGTCAGTCGCAGGAACCCTCGTGGAAGTTCCCTCGTGGTGACACCAGCAGGCTGCTTCGAGAGTGATAGGGCTCCGCAATACTGTTTGGTCAGCGCCCTGCGAGTGTTCATTAACAAAAGAGGAACAATACGCCGTAACCCAACTTAGAGGGAACTGCCATCCTCAGGTTCCTTCCCACCCTTGATAGGCAGGGTGTCCGCCTCCTCCCTCTCCTCCTCCTCCTCCTCCTCCGTGCAAGGGTATCGGATGAGAGATGAGGAAAGAGAAAGAGATGGAAGAGACTGGAATGGAGGGTACTTTTAATTATCTAGGATGGAGGAAGTAGTGCATACCTGAGAGTAAAGGGGATAAGATAGAAGGGGTGGAAAGGTATTTGTCAAGAGTGAAAGTAAGGAAACTAGAGATAGAAAAAGAAGGATATACACAGTTAATAAATGCATTAATCAGGTTTTTTGTATGTATTGAGTTGCGTTTAGAAGCCAGAAGAGAAAGAAATAAGTTATATGATATTGAGATAAGAATGAAAGGAGATATAAAGGAAAAGAATGCAAAATAAGATAAGAAACGAGGACAAGGAAAGGGATATTTATGTGTCGTTCATTATGTTGGATTTTCTCTTTTCTTCAGCTCCAGTTTAAACTCCCTGGCTGTCACTGCACGCCGCGGAAACCAGTCCACTGTTATTCCCATTTGAGTGTGTGTGTGTGTGTGTGTGTGTGTGTGTGTGTGTGTGTGTGTGTGTGTGTGTGTGTGTGTGTGTGTGTGTGCGTGTGTGTGTGTGTGTGTGTGCGTGTGTGTGTGTGTGTGTGTGTGTGTGTGTGTGTGTGTGTGTGTGTGTGTATGTGGTTATTTTATTTATTTATCCATTTATTTAGGAACTGATTCATCCATTCAGATAATCGGACTGGCCCAGACTTACAAATATGGACAACTCTGTGTTTTGGAAATTCCTTTTCTCTAAATGGGAAGTTTTTGTTTTTGTTGTTGTTGTTGTTGTTGTTGTTGTTATATGTTGTGGAATTTATTTCATCTGTTATTTCTGTTATTGTTGCTGGTGTTAATGGTGTCACTGCCGCTCTTGTTATCTTGTACAATAGTTGAGCTGAGGCTATGTATAGTAGTAAGTGTTGTATGTAGTGGCACTGTTCTTTTTGTGTTCTCACGCAAAAAAAAAAAAAAAAAAAAAAAAAAAAACTTTGAATCGGTCAGTCTTATTTTGTCTCTCGCGAGTGCCCAATGCTCATCATAGCGCGACTCTGGGTATCATCTTTGCAACTCTAATATTCTGTATCACTTTGTTTATCTTTACCTCATCCCACGTACTCTAGATCGAAATCCTTTCACAACCAACCGTCCACCACCTCCCTTCCTCATTCCGGGGACTGCACGACAAACAACACTTCCTCACTGTCCTCCCGGCAGTCTTTACGCAAACTCCTGGCCTCGCGTGTTGGGGCGGAGTAACTCAGCCATGCAGTTCCGTGATTAGAAGTTACCGGGAAGCACGAACATAAACAATGCAGTAACCTCCCCTCATGTAGTTAGCCACTTACGGATATATATATGCCATTAATATTGTTCTTTTGTAGAGTAATTACACGATGTTTATGGGTGCTCTTTTTATATATATGACGCCCCCTACGAATCGTTTAATCGTAGTTGTATTTTTCCCCCTTCCCTCTCCAGCTTAAGGCAACGTTTGGAGTGCTGCTACAAATGTACTGGAAGTCCATCAAAGCATGTTCCGTGTTTTCTCGTTCGACCAGTTTGCCTGTGCAGCGTTTACAGCTTAAATCCGCCAGGAACACTCAAGCTCCCAATATACACAAGTGCTGTCAACATTCATTCCCTCCTAACCCCTCCCTTTCATCGCCCCTCTCCTCTCCTCTCCTTCCATCTCTCCTCTCCTTTTCCTCTCTCCCTCAATCTCCGACTCTCTCTGTCACTGACAACACTTTCCAGATTACGAGGGTTTAATTCCCTCAAGTGACCACTCACATTCCCGAAATAGCAATCAAGAGTCTATATTCAGATTCCTGATTGCAATTCCTGTCGCCTGTCCACCTCCTACATACCTGTCGCCTCTGCTCCGTCACCACTGGTTAGGTCTCGCCCTCCTGAGGAAATAGTGTGTGTCTCTTCTCTCGTGAAAGAATGAGCCAAACATTCTTTCTGGGACGCAATCTGAACGGCAGACTCTTCGGGGAAAGATCGTAAAGGCTCGTGGAGGATGGACGCAAGTGGGAGGCAACGGAATAACTGACCAGGCGTTTTTGCACTCTGACCCTCTCTGTAGTCTGAAGTAATCATCTGTGACGCGTGGGGGCTTTGACAACCGTATCTAAGATCACTGCAGCTTATGTGGAAAGGAAATGACAGATCTGAATATTTTTTGCGCAAAATAATGTATTTGAGAGTTAGTATTCTTTCTTTCATGACTTTTCTCAGTACCTTTTTCTCTCCCTTCTCTCTTTCTTCCCTTCCCTCTTTCCCAGCAGATTTTAGACTATTTTCAGGACAGCGAGAAACAGGTTAGGAGAGCGAGGCTAAATCCGCGGCCAGCCCTACTCAGATCCCTCCCCTTCACCACAATAGCACGAGTGTTGTGTTTTCTGCACCAAATATACACTCAACTTTGACCTTACTTTGTATCACCGTCCATCCCCCTCCTCCCTTTTCTTCCTTCTCCTCCTACTCAATCATAACACTGTTCCGGGTTTAATAAATTGATACAATTGCATAATAAAAGAACACTGAAACGATGGTTGTATTAAAGAAAATGTTAAACTGAGACAATACCATGACCAAAAATAACCGTTACCACCACCACCACTGACACTACCACCACCACCACCTCCACCACCTCCACCACCTCCTTTATCACCCCCATTACTCTTCCATTTTTAACACATGATAGTGAAACACTTCAAAGCAAAACATGAAACAGATCAGGTGAAAAAAAAGAAGTACGTGTCCCATTCAAGCTACGATGCACCCATTCTACATGACCACACTCGCCGGCCCTGTTTCTCTGGGGACGTGGCGGGGTGGGGTGGGAGGATAGTCGGATGGGGCGGCGCGGGCTGGGAGGGGAGGGGAGGGAGTGGGATCAGATGAAGGTTGGTCGTATGGGGAGTAACAGAGTGGGGAGGAATGAAGAAACGAACGAATCAGTTTCAAAAGCTTTGTGATGATTTTTTTCTTTAGATTTATTTTTATCTCGTGGTTCATAGACATTTGGGTGGTGGTGGTGTGGTGGTGGTGGTGGTGGTGGTGGTGTGGAGAAGGAGGAGGAGGAGGAGGAGGGCCAAGCAGCAGCAGACTTTTTGTTCCTTTCGAGGCTGCTCGGTTACTACTGCTAACTATCTACAGGGAAGAGAGACAGGACAGTACAGGAGAAGAGAAGAAGGAGGAGGAGGAAGAGGAGGAGGAGTCGCCTTAACCGACTATGCTACCCAGCCCCCAGAGAGAGAGAGAGAGAGAGAGAGAGAGAGAGAGAGAGAGAGAGAGAGAGAGAGAGAGAGAGAGAGAGAGAGAGAGAGAGAGAGAGAAAGAGAGAGAGAGAGAGAGAGAGAGAGAGAGAGAATCATTAGTAAGGATAAAGAAAAATAAAACATAACGTGTCTTACTTATTAGACAAAGCTAAGATGCTGCTTTGTAAGGTGGAAATATATCGTACATAAATTTTCATATGCTTCTTTTGGTGACTATTAACTCCTACGTATACTCCCTGGAGCTTGGGTCTTCCTGCGCTGATACATATCCATCTTGCTCCGCCATTTAATCATGTTCTCTCTCACGGTCTGCCTCAAGTTGAAGAAAGTGTAATATCCTCTTCTTTTCTTCCACTTGAAGGATCATCCATCACTTGCATTGAATTTTCGGGAGCTATTGAAGTAGCAATTTCCCGGACCACCAGCAGGAGGTCGGGGAATGGGAAGTTTGGTACCCCTCAAGTTCACCTCACTGCGTCTCTTCCTCCGTCCTGAAATGTCCTACACTGCCTTACATGTTTCCGTTTGAACCTATACGGTCGTGTTAGAGTATCTCCTTTTCTCACCTTATCCCGTTTCATTGTCTTTTTTTTTCTTTTAACAAGCTTTTTATACTTTTTTCGTCTTTTTCTTCGTTCCTCTCCGCGATGTATGTATTACTCTGTCCATAAGTGGCCTGTCCATATGCTACACTCCAATAAAATCGGGTAGGCTGGAACATATACGTATTTCTGAGTTTGCACTGGTATACCCACCTTTACTCTATGAGCATGAATATTATAGAGTGGTGTGGTGGAGGATAGATTCAGCCTTGACTTACTTATGATCTTAGTTACATCACCAGATGGATGGCTCCTTCATTTTATATAGTACGGGGCTGGTCTTATACTGTAGTGTATAATAAGGGATACTCCTTACTTAAGACCATTGTACATAATTTGTAATCTCTTATTTGGAGCTCTCAAGAGTGGTGTATAAATGATACCTTACTTTACTGTAAAAGAAAAAAAAAAACTACATTAAAAAAAAAAAAAACATAAATGTACAGGGATGGACCACTTTTCTATTCATAAAAAATGCATGGTGATAGAGTACCTACTACAGAACATGTTCGTGATTTTTTTTTAATGTGGGGAAGGCTTTTGTGACACCTTAATAATTAAACGAATATTATGGTGCTATTTTATATTTCATTAGATAAGTTTACGTTACGTTACGGTAGATTTATTTTAGACTGTCCTCAGATTTTTTCCAGACTGTGACTTTTTAGAGCATTTTCCCACTAATGGCATTTCCTTCCCATTGTTTTCTTGGCCCGTCTGACATATATCGCCTGTTTCGTGCTCATCCACCACAGTCCCCCAGGATTGCTGGAGATGGAGTGGGTGTGTGTGTGTGTGTGGGGAGGGGGGTGAAAAATAGAGGAAATAGGGAGAGCCAACCCTGTAGTTTCACCATGATATGTAATCTTAGGGAAAAAGGTGACTGTATTTTTTCTTACTTGACTTATTTTTTTTAGTATAGGTTCTTAACCCTCTAAAAATCAAGAAGTTACAATTAGGAGATTTTAATTGCATAAAGGAAGACAAACAGTACATAATTATGCTTGATAAGAATTCATTCAAGTGTAAAGTTTCAAGATACTTGTTCCATATTCTTTTACTAATGTTGTTTAACTAATGCAAGAACCATTGTATATATGTGAAATATCATTTTTTTATCTTTCTATTTTTATGAGTGGTGCACATATGATTCTATTCTTTTTTCCTCTCTACATTCCACACCTATGAACGAAACTGCCTTCTATATAATGTACATTTATTTTCTATAAATTAGGAATATATCTAAAATCACAACTTTCTTTCTTTTTGTAAAGATTCAGGACTAAAAGTGTTGTATTAAAAATCTATTTATAACTATATATTTTTTTCTTAAAGAGGAATAATTGTATATGTTATATATCTTTAAGATTTTTTTTATTTCTTACCTATAAATGCGAACATCTCTTGTTGCGATGCCACCGTCGACCAAGATGGGAAGCCACGACCCCAAGAGGCAGCAGTTGGCTCCCACAGCTCGTTAGCCGTCTCGCTTTGATGAGCTGTGTGGGGCTGAGGCCTTTTGGCTACTTATCTAGGAGGTGAGACGCCTTTGACCACCTTAATAGGGACAGAACCACCTTTGATAGCATATTTGAAGAGGCTGACTCCTTTGATTATCAGCATCACCGGTGAACAATCACCAAACTTCAATCGCACAACACAGAAAATCGTTTTTGTTGTTGTTGTTGTTGTTGTTGTTTGTGTGTGTGTGTGTGTGTGTGTGTGTGTGTGTGTGTGTGTGTGTGTGTGTGTGTGTGTGTGTGTGTGATAATAATAATAATAATAATAATAATAATAATAATTATTATTATTATTATTATTATTATTATTATTATTATTATTATTATTATTATTATTATTATTATTATTATTATAGACGGTTTATTTCAAAGCATCTTAGAATTGTTAGCTGAAAATCTACAGGTTAGCATACAGATCCTTATGTTCCTAACATTCACACACCTTAAGCCTACCCAGTCGCATCTGACAATTCGATGCGTGGCTGGTAGATAGCGCCAACAAGCCTAGTGGACTAGGCCCCGGGGTCAGGATTAAGAGAATACAGGGTTGGCCCACTTTGAGTTCTGCGCACACCCTCTGATGTCACGTGGTTGCTGTGGTGGGTGGTGGCTGGGAGGTTGGTTTGGTACGGGGGACGGGTAGGGAAGGGGTGAGCATGTTTACCAAAAAAGAAAACGGGTGGATAGGTAGGTCTCTCTC
>CM035205.1:13496016-13506016 GCA_020233015.1 Callinectes sapidus | reverse complement strand
ATTAACATTGTGTCTATAGACCAAAGTAGAAGCGGACATTTAGTAGCTTCAGAGAACCATCCGTTGTAGATCCAACGTAACACACTTTATAATCATTATATCTTTATTCATTACAGTAACTTTAAGAGGGTTAATGTTTACAATCGGAACTTTTCAGTAGCTCATGACACGACTTCATGTTGTGGTATTTTACTCACTCTACTTCATGTTTATAAAGCTTTTTATTTTATTTTATTTTGTTTTTATTTTTATCTATCTATTTAATTTTCGTGCGCCCGGCTATTATTGATTAATTGATGTTTTTGAAAATCAACTCATAAACCGAGTTAGGTTAAGTTTAGGTTAGGTTAGATTAGGTTAAGTTTATGGCAAGGTTACTTTGAATTAAGGTTTGCTTTGGTTCAATTGGTCGAATAGGTCAAAACAGACCAGATTTCGCATTTTCTAAAACATTTAAAGAAATAAACAGCTAGATTTGCTAAAAGAAGGGCCTGGCAATTCTTTACGAATAACAGTAATGGCTAAAAGAAGAATTGATATATGTTGTATGACATACACTATAAACTATAACATACCACGAATAAAATAACATAAAAAAATCACATAACCTTGCACCATCTCAGCACATGTGGAATGTGCGACAACTTTTTCTTCCCTTCTATAAGCTTACATTATCTTCAGCTAACTAAAGACGAATAAAAAAAGCTTGTACCTTATACACACGGATAATCATAGAGCATTGTAAATCCATGGGAAAGGCTTGTGTAACCCTTTCCTTTGTTGGCAGTGATGTACGAGAATAAAAGCATTAAGATTAATAGCAAGTTCGGGGTAAAATGTAAGAGGAAGCGGTGATAATGATATATGGGACATGACGAGGGACAAAAGCACGAGGATCAGGGGAGCATTACCAGGCATTGTCGAGTCGAGAACGTACTCGTGGTAGCTGCGGTGTGGTAGTGAGACGATCAGTTGGTTGCTTGTGTTTGGAATAGTCTTATTCTGTCACCACTACCATTTCAAAGGCTACATATGTAGATGAAAGACCGTGGTCTCAAGATTGTCGGTCCCTTTATGTGCTAAAGGAGACCACCTAATGGAGGTCTCCTATCTGAAAACCCACCCACTAGAGGGCCGTTACCCCGAGTGGACACCCAATTTCCACTCAGACCGTAGTCAGTATTCGAACCTATGCGCTCGGGGATTCCAAGGCCCCCAGAGCGCAAACGGTTCCACTGTACCACGGCGGCCCACTTATGGAGGATACTCCAGTACTTTTTAAGTACTGGAGATTCACGGAAGATTATGTTTCAGTTGATTAAAATGCATAGAGGAACGAAGAAAAAAACCCGATAAAGGTACAGTAAGTTAATGTAGGTAAAGGTAGCACAATAATGTACACGAAGTAAAGGAAAGCCTGGAGGATAGAGAGGGTTAAATCAAGGGATAAAAAGAACAGTTATTAAAAACCTGAAGCTTCCTTGAAAAAAAAAAATATATATATATGAGACAGCAGATTGAAGTAAACATTTGTATGCTAATGAAAAGAATGATTATAAACATTAAAGTGGAATCAATATCAACTACTGACAGGTCATTTGAAAATATAAGCACTGAGACTAGGTAACGTAAAAAGACTGAGGTACATAATGTGAAAATGCGTATTGTGAATTTGAAGTGGAAACACAAATTAACATCAAGCATGAATGCTCCACGCTCCTGTAGAACTAAGGGGAGACAGGGTGATAAACTTTTCACTAGTGATAATGAAAAACAGCAGTAAAGCTATAGAAGAGCAATTAATACACTGAAAAACCTGATAAAAAATATAAATGGCAGTTTATAATGAATAATAAATAACTTGTAAGATTGATGAGAATAGATTCGACTCATTACATAATTGATGAGTAACTCTATTTCATTATATATATATATATATATATATATATATATATATATATATATATATATATATATATATATATATATATATATATAAAGAGAATACGTGATGAGATTCATAGCTGATATAGGACTTAAACAAAAATTTAAAGATAAAAAATAGTAAGAATGACATACTGGTACTAAAGAACACTGAAAAAAAAAACAATAAATAAATAATCACGAAAATGATAGAGAGAATGATACTGCGAAAGTGATCACGCCTTTTTTTGCGTAAATAATATAAATATTTGAAAATTTCTCTGATTTTATCTCTTCATTTGATTTCATTTAGTGTTGAACGTCTCAGAAAGAAGGATATTGAACTTAATATTGACATTACTCTTATGTGTGTGTCAGAGAGCAGAGAGAGAGAGAGAGAGAGAGAGAGAGAGAGAGAGAGAGAGAGAGAGAGAGAGGGAGAGAGGGAGAGAGAGAGAGAGAGAGCATCATTTGACAGTGCATCTATTTGTAGTTGACAGTCGGAATTGTATTACACGGGAGTATTGGTCGCCCTGCTTATGATGCAACGAGGCATTGATGTAAGTGCTGTACGATGGAGCCTCCAGATCCCTTCAGTAGATTGTTTATAACTAATGTGGCCTCGTGTGTTGTGTAGTCTCTTGGTATTTTAATCACTTCAGTGGTGTCAGCTGCTGGCGTAGATGTATTTCTCAATTTTCTCGTTTTCTTTTGTGTCTCTATCATTCATTCATTCATTTAATTTATATTTATATTAGACCTGATAAAGATTGATCAGCAGAACAATACAAGGAAATAGAAACAGGTTGGCCATTATGAACTCATTATGATTATTTATTTCAAGTGCATCAAATGTTATATTCGATTCGTATATGTTTTCTTTTTGTGTGAGTGCTAGTTTCACGCCACCACCATAGGTAGCTTCCCTTTTTCTCTTCCTGTACTCCCTGTACAATCTCTTATACATTTCAGTAATCAACTTATATTCGTGGGTATTTTAGCTTCCTTGCGTGGATTCCTGTACCCTCTGAATCTTGTTTGGCTTCCTTATGTAACTTTCTTGATAAAAAACATTCAGCGACCAAAAAGTTAAAATCATTTAAAGTTAGGCCAGGTTCCGACGTATGGATGCAATATGTGTGGAAACTGTCATTCGGCGTAACGGAAATTGCATGTTGCATGGAGTCGAGAGGTGAAGCATCGCATCCGTATCCGAGGGATACAGCGCGCCATCCAGAGACTGACGTATCTCTGTGGGGCTCGTTCGTGTGTTCGAATAAAGTGAAAAACGCATTTTAAGTGTAAACCAAAGAAGCTGGAAACTCAATGATCATGAACTTTTATTGAAATCACCACTCAAGGAAGTTCCACCTTCCTCATAAACACCAATATAAATCTTGTTACATAGGAACGTAAGGAAATGAGGGAAGCTGCAAGAGGTAGCTAGACCTATTCGTGACAGTCCTTGTGTAAACACCTCTGCCTAATTCCATTATTATCCTCATCCATAAACTTGTCCAATCATCTTTAAAAACGCTCCAATGTCTAAGCACTAATAAAATGATTATTGAGTCTGTTCCATTCATCAATTCCCCTATTTGAAAACCAGTTCCTTCCTATTTCTCTCCTAAACCTAAATTTCTTCAACTTGAACCCGTTATTTCTGGTTATATCCTGATTATTGATTCTAAAAGTCTTGCTACTGTCCCCTTTGTTATAACCCCTATGCTACCTAAATACTATTATCAGGTCCCCCCTCAACCTGCGTCTCTTTAAAGAAGGCATATTTAGTGCCTTTAAGCTCGCTTCGAATGGAATACTTTTTAACCCGTTTATCCTTTTAGACATTCTTCTTTGCACTGATTCTAGAAGATTTATAATCTTTCTATAATGTGGAAGCCAGCATTGTACCGCATAATCTAAATACGGTATAACCGGCGTCAAATATAGCTGTAGTATAATTTCTGGACTTCTGCTTTAACACTTATGAAGATGTAACCTACTACCTTATTTGGTATATTTTTAACCTCAATGCATTGTTTTCTTGGACTTATATCAGAGCTATTTTTAGCTTTTGAAATCTTTTAATATTCTGAACTCATCAGCGCATCGTTGTTTATCGTGTACCTACTCTGTGGATTACCAACACAGAGCATTTGCATTTGTTGATATTATACTGCATTTGCCAACTGTCTGTCCATTCATTCATCCTGTCCAAATCTGCCTTCAGGGCGATGGCATTAGAATCTCACTTAAACATTCTACTTATTTTCTTATCGTCTGCGAATTTGAAAATATCACCCCTAGTTCTACTATCCAAATCATTCGTCTATATCAAAAATAATACTGGTCCTAAAACTGATCCCTCTGGCACTCCACTAATTACTTGACCCCACTCTGAATTAGAGCCGTCTATTACAACTCTGACGCCTATCACTTAATCAAACTTTTATTCATCCATCTTTCCATCTATCCTGTGCGCCCTAACCTTATTTTAAGAGCTTCTGAGAGGAAATGTTTTACTAAAATCTAGGAAAGGTTGTCATAAATCTCACCATTACATGTTGTCTATAGCTTTTTATATATGCATGGTCATCGTCTAGTATCATCTACACCAAAGTGGCTCAGATAAAAAAAAAAAAAAAAAAAAAAAAGTGAAATATAAATCATAAATTCTTCTTTGAATTTGATGGTCTGGGACAACAAAACAAAATCCTTTTCCCTCATAAAGGTCGTTTGGCATCACCAAAGAAGTAAAAGATACAAAGCAACAAATGTTTCAGTAAACATGAAAACGTAAGGGGGTTTGCGCTGAACGGAAAGCAGAGAAATAACAAAACTTTTTTTTGAAAACAGAAGAAAAACAAAACCCCCAAAATATATGAAAGGAAAAACAAAACACTTGGACAGAACTGGAGAACTTACATTGACGAGGAAGGAAAGAAAACATATTGCCTGTTACAATAGAAATGCACAAGTACAAGATAAAAAAAAAAAAAGACAAATGGACACTACGTTCTTAAATAAATATCGACCGACATAAATAAAGCAGCGAAAGCAACGAATATGAGTTTTAACAAGAAGTCGTAAAGAACAATGTTGCCGTTTTTTTTTAATGTGTACACGGAGGAGACAGAAAGGAACGCATTACCTCTGTAACACTTCTCTGTAACTTTCCTCTATCTCACTTCAAAGGCAACTTATCTTTCAGTGCTACGAGGGAAGCAAAAGGCACCACCGCCCAAACATCCACTTCAAACACCAGATCACTCAACGAAAGAAATCTGGTTTATTCAGTGTTTTTAGCACAAATTAAAAATATAAAAATCAAGAAAAGCTGAAAGAAACCATCAGGCCTAAACGTGTTAGTCTATTGATATAACATACTGTACATATCTATATCCATCTATCATTCTCTATTAAATTTTCTTATTCATTTGGCATTCATTGTTTCTCACGCCATGAACTTCCTCTGTTCCTTTTGGATGATCAAACATTCAATATTTCCTCACACTTCTATTTTTCCTTCCTTACTTTTCAGCATTCCTTGATCATTTCGGCTTCAAGCCTCTTCCTTCACTATTCATTCATTACTTGTCTCGCCAGAGGTTATGAACTTATTTTCCTTTCTTCGACTCTCTCCCTGCTCATCTATCTTTTACTGTACTGCACCACCATGTTAGAACAAGGTAATGAAGGCAAAGTGCATTGTTGTGCAAATATTTATGAATTTTTATTACATTCACCAATTCTGGATATTTTCGTGTTGTAGTGTTAGTAAAATGGCACCAATCGTAATCATGCATGAAAATGCATATATAATCCTGTTTAATAGAGAGCTTTTTTGTGCATGACTTGTTTTAATCTATTTGTCTATTAATTCCATTCCTACGTGATAAATGCTGATGTTCTTGTCCAGATAATGGTTTATTTTATGAAACAAGAAATATACGTTTCCATAATTAATGGTACAACACAACACGCAGAAATTTATTCATTTAATGATGTAATGAAATCGTCATCATATCAAACCAGATGAGGCAGAATTTTTCGAGGGACTGGTTTTCGGAATAATGATGAGAAGTCCAGTCGGTGAAAAAGCTTTCTTCACTAATCACTTGAAATTTTGATGATTTGAAGAAACTGTATTAATAAGGCAGATTTTTATAGATGCCTATTTACCGAGATTCTTTTCGAATCACTGGCGGCCCCGTGTTCTATTTACATGTTGATCTGGGATGCGTTCACACCCGAGTTTCCTCCCGCATCTCCCTCCCCACGCTCATCGCTATTTGTGATTGTCAATTACCATATTGTGTACTCAGAGGGTTACAAAAATAGTTCCTCCCAGGAACTGCCAGACGTCTGCTGTTCATCGTAGATTTGCTCCATTTACAATCCTATTCTAAACACTGTAGACATAAATCATAGAATGATTGAAGTTTAAGGAGGTAGAGGAAAAGAGAACCTACAGTCTTGTGAGATTCAGGGATAACTGTAAATTGGTCGAAGAAATTTATTCGACGTCGGCAAATCATAACTTTATTTCTTGGCCATAGAAAATGAGGTTGCAGAGCTAGTTCGTGGTTTCTGACAACGAATATGCCCTGGAGTAATAGCAAAATTGGCTGGAGCTCACATTACAATACCAGGCCCATAAGGACTCAAAGGATTAAGGAATTTACTTAGGAAATAATCTACTAGGGGATTCTGCTTATCCTCTTACATTTGATCAGTTGCAGATGAGGAGAGCCGTGATAACACAATGGAAGTAACATGCACCTTCATTGGTATGAGAAAAAAAGTTTCTCCACGATAATGATGGCAACACTGCCATCTCATCCGTCTCTTTTGCTCAATTCTTCTCTCAAACATTGGCAATAACCTTACCTTGAATGATTCTGGGATTGTTCCTCCCTCTCCTCCTCCATTTGACTTTTCATGCCTTTGATTTAAAGTTCTTCGCGAGTGATATCTTCCTTGCTCTTTGAAGGCTTATGGATTTGATAATCTCCTCTCCCTCTTGTAATTCTAAAAAAAAAAAAAAAAAAAAAAACGACCCTATGCTTGCACATCGCCTGCCCAAACTCTTTCAACTCTGTCTATAGAATTCTATATTTACTTTTTTGCTGGGATTTTATGAACATCATGTCTGTTCCTATATAAAAAAAGTGAACATTCTAATCTTTCGAACTACCTCCATGTTTCTTTAATTTCTTACTTATCTAAAGTTTTTGAGCCAATATCAATAGGAAGATATTTAAACGTCTGTCAATTCACAATTTTCTTCTTGATTGCCAGTGTGCTTTCCTTCAAGGCCACTCTTGGTCATATTGCAAATTTTGCTGTTGCCTTAGAGATGTCAAAAGCTTTTGATAGAGTCTGGCACAACTATTTTTTATTTCCAAACTATCTTCCTACGACTTCCATTCTTCTGTCTGCAACTTCATCTTAACATCTTAAGTTTCTTCTCTAACCGTTTTATTGCTGCTGGGGTAGATGGCCACTGTTCACATATTTTCTTTCTATTATTCATTAATGTTTTTTTTTCTTAAATCAAACATCTTGCCTTGTCTGTTTCTACGCCGATGATATAACCTTACACTATTCCACGTTTTTTTAGAGACCATCAAACTTCAGGAAATAAACTGATCATTCAGGGACGCCACAGAACACCTGACCTCTGATCCGTCTAAGAGATTTTTGATACAGGAGAGAAAGCGTACTATTCTTCTACTAATCAACTCAAATCCTCCAACTATCATCTCGACACAACCATCCAGACAGCTATCTTTTATTTTTTCAATGATACTCGATTGTCCCTCTCGTCTATACTGAATATCTTTGGTCTGTTCTATACTTATAATCTAAAATGTAAACTTCACATCTCTTTGCAAAACAGCTTCTTTGAAAATATGGCGTCTCCAGCCAACTGCCAACGCTAAGTATTTAGTACTCTTCGCATGTATGGCGGATTCGTCTCACACACTTATATTACATAGGATGGAATCAAACGCTTTTCATCTTATCATTCTTCTCTTCTAATTGTATTCAGCTTCTTTCTCACTATCACAATGTTGCACGTCTTACTCCTTTGGTTTTGGTAATTGAATGCCTCCCATCCTCCTGCGGCCTCGCTACACATACGATAATGGTACCGAGGAAACATTGGTGCCACATTTTACACAAAGTGAGGGGAAAAAACGGGACCAGAACGTTAGCAAGTTTAGTAGACAAAAAAAAAAAAAAAAAAAAAAAAGAAGAAAAAAGATAGCAGTAGGTGCATGATTTTGGGAGTGGAAAAGAAGCTAAAATACGTTTGTGAAAAAAGTGTTGATCAGAAAAAAAGGTTTTCTTTCCATCCTCTTTAAAAGAACAGTATAAATGGAACACCAATTCATATGATACATACGAGCACTTTAAACATGGATACATAAGACCTTTGTACATAGTTAAGGGCTGAAATATAAAAAAAGTTGGTTAAAACAACTCAAAATACCTAATTTCATAAAATCACCTGTAGTAGTAAGTAATAATGTGATCTTCACTTCAATTTATAAGTAAAGGACAGATCAAATATGTTCAGTATAGAAATTGTTCAGTATAGGCATATACATATATTCAGTATATATAGAAGTTCAGTATAGGCAGTTGATATATATATATATATATATATATATATATATATATATATATATATATTATTATATATAATATATATATATATATATATATATATATATATATGCTTTATTGAAGTCTACAGCAGTAAGTGCATTGTTGAGTTTGTAAGCAGTTTTCTCTATCCTCCGGATGAGAGAACGTAAGTTCTGATTAAGTGAGTTTAGGAGATTTCCAAAGTCCATTAGAATTCTCTTTTTGTAACAACTGGGGATGTTGTTTGTCTTCTCAAGATATCTTTCGGTCTTTCTTGGACCATCTTCAGGAGAGGAGTGAAGGACAAGGGTCAGTGGCGCAGTATATGTGCGCCAGGGGCGGACGTAGGACGGACTCGGCGTAGGCAAGTACGTGGACCAATTACAGCGCGCTGGTCTTCCTCAGAGTTAGTAGTATTCCTGCGCTGTGACGGTAGACAGCATGCGGGGAGCAGCTGAATGTTGATTGCAGGTTTCACGGAGATAATGTAGACAGATTCGGCCATTCTAAGTCGGGTAACGTCTTTTTCTTTATAAAGTGTGATGTTTACTTCGATGTATTTGCGGGAGATAGATGTATTGTGCTTGGCGAGGCAATGGCTCTTGATGGCCCCGTCTTGTAGATGAGCTGTGATGCGTTTCGAGAGAGTGATGATGGTAGACCTAATATTAGTACAAGGACGGTCAGTGACTGCAGTCGCCATTCTTGCATGTAAACTTGTACACGAGGCTCACATCTTGTAGCGGGGGAACAGGGGGTTGGCAGTTGTTCTTTATGATGAGGCTTGATGTGCGTCTAGTCTTGTAGTAGATGATGAGTTTGAACTCTGCAGTGGGCTCTACGGGTTTGACGTTAGCTTGAATGATTTTCTTGAGTGATTTTTCGTCGGCTTTGCAGGATGAAGACATATGGTTCTTGTAGTAGAGATTGATGTCTTGGGAGGTGTCTCGCTTTTCTTCTTCTTGAGTGACGTAGTTGTTCATACGATGTCTAATAACATCGTCTACCTCATCTTTTGAAAAACCATTGTTGGTGAGGATATATATATATATATATATATATATATATATATATATATATATATATATATATATATATATATATATATATTTCTATATATATATATATATATATATATATATATATATATATATATATATAGGATACGCTGTGACTACCCCCGAGAGTAATTAGACACACAAGGGAGACGCTCAGCGAGTTCAGAGAATCTCCTTAACTGGCCCAGATCAGAACAGTTCCTACCAGAACAGTGCTATTAGACCTCGCTGGGAGTAAATGAGTGTTTTGCAAGGTACCTGCTGCCTCCTCCATATATGCAAATATGAATGTAAATAGATGAATGTGTGTATAAATAAATAAATAAATAGATGAATAAATAAATAAATAAATAAATAAATAA
>CM035205.1:13421143-13431607 GCA_020233015.1 Callinectes sapidus | reverse complement strand
TATATATATATATATATATATATATATATATATATATACTGCAGTTGTCTTGTCTACAGGTTTATGTTTGTTTATTCCATGCATTTGAGTTTTGCTCACGTAGTATGAAACCACACTCTGCACTTTATTATTGTAACATGTAAAGGAAATTCAAATTTTTAACTTTTCTTTTTTTCTCCACAAAGGGAATGAAAGAGTAAGGCATTGCTTTTAAATGAACATACCGGCAGCGAAAACCTGGTAGGAGTTTTGCAGTTATTACTCTTATGAGAGTAGTGTGTGTAATGCATAAACCAGCCGTGGGAATTTAAGGGAGAGTTATGTAACCAGTGTCCGGTACCGACAAGAATTGTGGTTTGATTTCTCTCCTCTAAAGCATGTTTATTGTGGATTACAAATACAAGTACAACCGGGTTCTTTCTTTTAAACTTTTCTTCACAGTAATAGCAAAATATATGCATAAGATATTAATTATGTTCTATCCTACAACAAAAATAACACCAACAACAATAGCAAGAAAAAACTATAATATTAATGGAAATAATAAAAATATAATGATAATAATAATAATAATAATAATAATAATAATAATAATAATAATAATAATAATAATAATAATAATAATAATAAAATGATTACAATGATAATAATCATCATCATAATAATTATAGTAATATTGATAGTATTTATGTGAAATATGTTTTGTGTTTTCACCAGAGCATGAGTTCATACAAAACTTGAATACATATTGACAATTTACTTTGAGGATTTGCACTTCATCATTATCTTGCAAGTGCTGATACAAAAAGTGAGAGAGATTAGAGAGAAAAGTAGTATAGTAAAAGTGGCATGTCGTGCGAAGGCTGTAACACCAACAAACTAGTCTTCAAGTAGAAATGTATATTCGTGAGTACTGACAAAAAAATAAAAATTAAATAAAATAAAAATAAATAAAACTACATTCCAAGGATTGCGCATTTCTCTTGCAAAAATATAGAGTTTTATATCTACATTTGTGTGTTGCGTTGCTTGTGCTCCATATTCCTCAATGTGTGAATTATCGCAAGGAATAATGCTTCTTTTTAAATTGTGACACATTTACTTTAAAATCTCGCCAGTTGTTTCAGTGCTTGCTCTCTTCTCATTGCTCAGAAGCAGCCTGCTCGGATGGCATGGATGACCTTAAAGTAAAGATAACACTAATAATGAAGGTCAAGTGTATACTAGTTTTCTTCTCTTCTTTTAAATTGCTCCATAAGGCTCAATGCTTAGCCTCTGCAACACTCTGAAAGTGGCTGTTCGGAGAATATAGTACATATAACAATGGTAACAAAGAGCAAGTGTATTTTTTTATGTAAGAAGGGAAAGCTAGCCAAGGATAAAATAATAGAAAAAAAAATCTTTATATGTCAGTCACCTTGCAGGTCTGAGAAAGTTAGGCAAAAGAAAGGAATCAATATGTTGAGACCTCAGTCTTAAATGCGGTCAAGTTATTGGAAGATGGATATGTACACAAGCAGTTAGTAAGTTCCAGAATTTATCAGAGAAAGATATGTATAATTGAGAGTACTGGTTAATTCTTGTCTTAGAATGGTGGATAAAATAGGAGTGAGGTGAAGTACAAAGTTTTGTGTAAAGGAGTCGTTGGAGGAGGGGAACCATGCAGTTAGCAAAATTAGAAGAAAATTTGGCGAGAAAAAAGCTGTAAAAAATAAGAGATGCAATATAATGGTGGTGAGAAAGAAGTTAAAGACAGTCAAAGCAGAGGAACTGATAAGACGGGAAGCTTTTGATTTCAACCTATCTAAAATTTGCTATAAATACTCCTTAATACTCCATGCTTGTGTGGATAAGGACCTAGTACAGAGTTAGTGGTTGGGGATAAGGAAAATGGTGGAGATGGCTTAGAACAACTAATTTCATAGAAACTGTTTTAGGAAGATATGAAAAGTGAAGTTTTCATTTATAAGTAAAGGACATATTGGAATTTTTTTTTTCATGTAGAAAGGAGTCGGTCAAGGGCAACAAAAAAAAAAACAAAAAGGCCCACTGTAGTGCCGGTCCCTGGAAAGTCCAGATTCAGTAGCCAAAAGAATGGGATAAGTGTCTTGATGCCTCTCTCTTGAAACAGTTCAAGTCATAGGCAGGTGGAAATACAGAAGCAGGGAGAGAGTTCCAGAGTTTACCAGAGAAAGGGGTGAAAAACGGAGAATACTGGTTTACTCTTGCATTAGAGAGGTGGACGGAATAGAGGTGAGAGGAAGAGGCAAGTCTTGTGCAGCGAGACCGCGGGAGCAGGGGAGGCACTTAGTTAGCGAGATCAGAAGAGCAGTTAGCATGAAAATAGCGGTAAAAGAGAGCAAGAGAGGCAACATTGCGGCGATGTGAAAGAGGTTGAAAACAGTCAGTCAGAGGAGAGGAATTGATAAGACGAAAAGCTTTTGATTCCACCCTGTTCAATAGAGCTGTATGAGTGGAGCCTCCCCAACCATGTGAAGCAAACTCCATGCATGGACACATAAGGCCCCTGTATAGAGTTAGCAGTTGGGGAGGTGAGTAAAACTGGCGGAGACGGCTCAGAACACCTAACTTCATAGAAGCTGTTTTAGCTAGAGAGGAGATGTGAAGTTTCCAGCTTAGATTACAAGTAAAGGATAGACCAAGAATGTTTAATGTAGGAGAAGGGGACAGTTGAGTGTCATTAAAGAAGAAGGGATAGTTATTTGGAAGGTGGTGTCGAGCTGATAGGTGGAGAAATTGAGTTTTTGAGGCATTGAACAACACTAAGTTTGCTTTGCCCCAATCAGAAATTCTAAAAAGATCAGAAGTTAGGCGTTCTGAGGCTTCCCTGCGTGAGCTGTATACTTCCTGAAGGGTTCGTCGTCTTTGGAAAGACATGGAAAAGTGCAAGGTGGTATCATCAGCATCGGAGTGGATAGGGCAAGAAGTTTGGTGATAGGACAGAACCATGATAAATACCACGGTTAATAGCTTTAAGGGAAGAACAGTGACCTACTACAGCAGCAATAGAGCGATCAGAATGGAAACTTGAGACGAAGTTGCAGAGAGAAGGATAGAACCCATAGGAGGGTAGTTTGGAAATTAAAGCTTTGTGCCAGACTCTATCAAAAGCTTTTGATATGTCTAGGGCTACAGCAAAAATTTCACCAAAATCTCTAAAAGAGGATGACCAAGACTCAGTAAGGGAAGCTAGAAGAACACCAGTAGAGTGGCCTTGACGGAAGCCATACTGGCGGTCAGATAGAAGATTTGCAGTGATAGATGTTTAAGAATCTTCTTGTTGAGAATAGATTAAAAAACTTTAGATAAGCAGGAGATTAAAGCAATAGGACAGTAGTTTATATGTTTGATGTAGAAGAGAGCGACACTTGAGTGACAATGAAAAAAGGGAATAGTTGTCTAGAAGGTTGTGTCGAATTGATAGATTCAGGAATTGAGTTTTTTCTGCCCCCTATAAAAAATCTTGGAGAGATCAGAGGTCAGGCGTTATGTGGCGTCCTTGGTGAATCTGTTAACTTCCTGAACTATTGGTCATCTCTAAAAAGACACGAAAGGTGTAAACTGATATCATCAACGTAGGAATGGATAGGGCAAGAAGTTTGACTTAGAAGATCAATGAATATTAGGAAGAGATTGGGTGATAGGACAATACCGTGATGAACACCACTATTAATAGATTAAGGAAAAGAATAATGGCCGTCAACCATGGCAGCAATAGAATCGCCAGAGAGAAAATTTGAGATTAAGTTGCAGACAAGACTGAAACCGTAAGAGGATAGTTTGTATCAAGACGTTTAGGTTTGATATCGGAATAGCAGTCCGATCTGGGGACATTCATGGTCCCTATCCAGAAGATGACTCAGAAGCTTGTTTTGGAATCCTCATAAAATCTAAATTTCCTGGGAAGGGTGTGTTTAGTAATTACTTGTAGTTTTGTGTGAATGAGAAAAGTTGTCTTTAGATGCAGGCTACTGACTGCTCCCTTGAGTTTTGAGACCGAAAGGGAGACGTTCAGGGAGATCACAGAAAACTTTAATGTCAAGTTCACAGCTCCCTCTGAATCAGACCGTACCGCAAATAAACTGTTCTCTCTCTCTCTCTCTCTCTCTCTCTCTCTCTCTCTCTCTCTCTCTCTCTCTCTCTCTCTCTCTCTCTCTCTCTCTCTCTCTCCTATGATCCATTTCCATGTGTTTTTCTACCAGAAGTTGAACTTGAGAGACCAGACATTATGTAGTCAACTAGTGAGGCCACTACTCATTATAGGAGGAAGAGGGAAAACGTGAATTATTTGCAACCAATTCTAAAACTTGCTCTTTCATTTAGAAGATGAATGAAATATTGCCTCTGATAATTTTAACATCCTTCTTGCCTCCCCGCGTCGCAGATTATCGTTTTATTAAAGAAAAAAATCATAAGTTTCACATTTAGGTCTCTTCGTTATTCTATTAATATTAAAAAAAAACGACTTTTAGCATCATGTGTAACGGGACAAAACTCATTTGAAACAGAGGTTCGTGTTTCTAAATGTATTGATCTTTAGCGCAAAAAAAAATGTGCAGGCAGCAATATTTATTTCTCCTCAGTGAAAGACTGAACACTCCTTTTGCTGTAAAATATCACAATATGGTTCCTCAGCAATTCACTCAAAGATGAGGTCGCTTCGCTCGTAGGGAACCAATCACGCGTGAGGTCACGTCCCGCAGCCAATCAGGGCAAAAGTTTGACCCCGCCTGCCAATGAGAATAGCAATATGGTCACGTCTTGAAAAGGCAGAGGACGCATCAGAAGCATTGTTTGCTTAAGGCGAAGATTCTTTCTTTCCTGTCACCGAGGACACCCGCGTCCTAAACTTTGCAGTTTTCTCGTGCCTTGAAGCAAGTGGGAGGAAAGGCTACAGATTAGGCAGACAATGTGCACTGTGACTCAGTTTAGTCATCGGGATAAACTTTGTCTGGACTTCCTGCAGCGTATGTTGTCGAGCTTGATGTGACTAGCATTAAATTAGACGAGTCTTCCTGTGACACAAGTAAAAGCCTGGTAGCTGCTTCATTTTTGTTTATTTACCTTTTATTTCCTTAAGAAATCTGCCGTATTTAGTATAATCCTCTAATTGGAAATATTTGAGGACTAATGATGAAAAAAAGAGAATAAAAAAATATGAACCACAAGAATTCATCAAGCTAGGTGTTGCAGTTTGTGTGAAAAGTCTTTTCATTTATTCTATCGCCTTTTCATTGAGTCACTATCAACAGTATATTTACGGAGACTATTACCCGCATCTACTACTCAATTAGTAACATTTGCGTGAACACAGGAACGGAATGTGGAACACAGCTTATGTTTGGATTGTATTAGAATCGCAACAATTATTGTATTGCACTTTATGAACAACATGCAGCGTCGAACCGATTGTATCAGTTTGTGCATAGACTCTCCCTATGCTGCCTATGCTCCTTATGCTGCTATATGTGCTAAATTATGTCGTAGTTGTTTTACATCTTATTTTTTGGTTATAACTTTTGTGAAAAATATCACTGCAAGAAATAATAATGATAAAAAAGAAAAATCATGCAGTATTAGAGATATATGAATAAATAAAGAAATGAATATATAAGAAAATAATTTTAAAAAATGTGGTAATAATAGTAATGATGACAGTGATAATAATAATAATGATAATAATAATAATGATAATAATAATAATAATAATAATAATAATAATAATAATAATAATAATAATAATAATAATAATAATGATGATAGCAACAACAACATCAACAACACTGAATACCAGATGTGCAAATCAACACGTACCCAAACAATACATTTCCCGTGTCATAAGCTTAATTTACTTTTCAACAATGATTTATGAATTACTAACTATTAAAACACGTAATGTCGCCACGGTTTTGTCTTGCATTTTGTACTTGTGATCACATACGTGGTGAGACGATTTGTGATTGTGCTGGTTATGATGATAGTCGTGGTCGGTAGTAGTAGTGGTGGTGGTGATGGCGGTCCCTGTTCCAGCCATCTGCCCCTTCCACCACAACCATCACCCATCACCACCTTAGCCTCGTACTCTACCCAACAATGAATGACGGTGCTTAAATGGAACACAGCACCGTTGTAGAGCAAGTGTTGCCAGTGATGATGCGATAATGGTCACAACACTTAAGGGCTCTCTTATACTTAATGTAGAGGTCCACTTAATAAATATTTTATGATTGTTTTATCTTTACTTTTTAATCACATTTAGCTGTTGGAATAGTGTAGAGTCGGAGATACATTGATCATTACTACTTGAATATTTTAGAGGGGAGGAGTAACACAAATTGTTAAAACGAACTCCTTAATTGATTGCTTTAACTACTTTTAAGTGATATTAGTCGATCTTTTTTTCTGTCTTTGTGATGTGCTTGGCCTGATGTGTTCCTGCATAAAAATTCATAAATTCACCTATTTTTGGTTCCACTACTGTATTGTGAAGTTTGTATATTAATTTATTTTCTTCCTTTCTTTCCTTCTTCTTTAATCCTTGCTCCGACGCCGTGTAACCCTTAAAGAAAAAAAGTGTGGCTATATCCTGAAAGATTCTTGTTTCAGGGATAAAAACAAAAGAAAAATCGTTACTTTCAGTACCTGGCCATTCACGCTGGCGTGAATTGTGTTTTCCTAAAGGTATATTTCAAAATAAGTTTTTAAGTTCTATGATATATATATATATATATATATATATATATATATATAATATATATATATATATATAATATATAGATATATCTCTATATATATATATATATATATATATATATATGAAAAAAAAAACACATTAGTACCATCATTCATGTTATCACATCAATCATTGAGAAGTTTTGTGAAGCGAGAACATGGGAAGAAAAGGAGGACAAGAACGATAAGGAGGTGGAGAAGGAAGAAGTAATGAAGCAAAGCAGTGCAGCGAGAAACAAACCACAACTCCTATTAAAGTTATGTGTTTAGCTATGACAATGTTGAGGAAAGTTTTGGTGTGTGTGTGTGTGTGTGTGTGTGTGTGTGTGTGTGTGTGTGTGTGTGTGTGTGTGTGTGTGTGTGTGTGAAACTACACTGCATCTATAAACATAACGATGCAATTAAACTGAACGCGCATTACCGCTCAGGAAAAAAAAAAAAAAAAAAAAAGGGAAAATATTTTTTCTTCATTAAAACAAAGAGAAACCGATGTTAATATACTTAGTAAACCAATCACTTCTTAACTACGTCTTCAGTGACATGCTTTTAAAATTCTTAAACACGTTCTCAATAGACGGGACTTGATTCCCTGCCTTGATCACTAGTATCGGTGTGAGTCATTGTTTGAAGCTGCGGGTAAGGGTTGCTGACCGGACCAAAATGGAACTAGGAATGAATTTCTTAATTATTATCCATCTTCACATTCCAATTACCCTCAGTAGCCGCGGATATAATTGGTCTGGTTTTCATTTTTTTTCATTATTAATGTAAAATACCTGTAAATTGGTATATTAAAATCTTGAACATATCCTTGTAAACTCTATAATAACCACTATTACCAATTACTGAAATTAGTGAAGATAAAACGCAAGTGCGTTTCAAGATACCACCCTAAGTGTGACTGCCTTTCTTCTATGGTCAAGACTGGAATTTGTTAAATGATATTCGAGAAAGTGCTTGAGCAGCTCTATTGATAAATTCATTATTTGTAACACTATTACAAGAGAAAATTGTTATGATATATGAAAAGCATCTCCATAGGGCAATAAGAAGACAAAACATGTGGACAGAATGTCATTTTGCATTAACCCAGACGCAGGTTTGCTGCTGTAAACATATTGGCAATGAATGAGCCACTAGGACGGTGCTCGAAGTTTTGATACATTGACAACGGCAGATTGTTAAGAGCTCATCACTTTTCCAATATTGTCTGTTGCTGTGCAGATGGTGACAGACTAAATACATTGCTGCAGCGAAGTCTTTCAGGTTTTGACAGTCGTAGACCGTTTTATGTTTATCAATAAGGCAAAGAAGAAACAAAACGAAAGAAGCATGCAATGTACAGGAAGAAAGCAATCGCTATATATTTTTTGGAAATAAAGTGCCTTCAGTAACGACGTATGTACAAAATGTTAGGTGAAGAAGAATGTTACGTATATGGTTGAATAGGGAATTTGAGTGAATGAATAACCACTGAGATTGTTGTTAGGGACGTGATCATCTTATATATTTACAGTAAAAATATTGGGTATTTACAAAGGGAGAAGCTAGAAAAAAAAATCAATTCAAGTATAACTGAAGAATTTTTTTTTTTTTTTTCATCAACGGTAGAAAAAAAGTACTAATGCTCACCTCGTCTTTAATCCTACTTAAGAAATGAAAATAAAACACTTTCATGATTTGATAATCCCTCACGCAGCCATTTACTTCATAGTAAAAATTTAAGTAAACGATTGATGCTCAAACTTATCATATTTTCCATTCACTTTATGACATACAGAGGTCAGATTAACCTGAAGTTTCTCCAGAATACATAGTTCCACATCTACACTCTTGTCTGTCACATTTCACTTTATATAATTATATAGTCTCTATTCCAAGAGGCGGTGACTGGCGTTTACTCGTATTGCAGTGCAGGAACAGTGAATGTAAATATATATGACTCATTGAATTAAAGGTGACAGTATATGAGGCGTGTACTGACGGTGAATGGTGCTATTTCTCCCTACTAGGTTTTTGTTGCATTTTTACTTGCAACAGCGGTTAATCAACCCGTCACGTCGAGAAATTGTTGATTTTTTTCTTTTTATGGTCAAGTTTGTTTCTCGTTCCATGGGCTCATCGGAATATAAAAACGATGATCTCTAAGAATATCATGGATTAAGATTTTCAACAATATACGATTAATATAAAGAATAGAATATGGCAAAATTAATTGTTACAGAAATATGGAAGGAATAATAAAAAGGGAGAAGAACAGCAGGGAACAAATGGAAGACAGGAAGAGAATTAAAGAAAACATTGATGCTGAAGTGACGCCTGCTTGTCGGTATGTGACCCATGCAACACTTTATCGTTGAAGGTAGCATTATTTCACTTTTATCTTCTTAGTTTTATAGACATTATCGGTTAACATTCAGCCTGTGTGTTGTAACCTTTAAGAGGCTCACCACTCACCTATAAAAAAAAGAAGAATCCCAAAGGCTACTAAAATTCCTTGCATTGTTTCCTTGATTACACACACAATGATGAAATAAAAGGTGCCGTATTACACACACACACACACACACACACACACACACACACACACACACACACTCACGAACTGTATAAAACATGTATGACAGGTTAGAGAGAATTGAATTAAGTAGAGAATATCCAAGCACCTCACACTTGAAAACAGTTACACATAAATCCATACTTATGATAAAGATATCTTGAAAAATCGCTCTTTATAGGCCACGTCTGCGTGGAATGGTAGTAAAGCGCAAACACACGAAGGGTTTAATTTTGCTGAGAGACGGCTGACACGAAAAAAAAAGAAGAAATATATATATATATATATATATATATATATATATATATATATATATATATATATATATATATATATATATATATATATCGCTTTTCCTTAATACACTTAATTCTTCATGCACATTTTCATTACCTGCTATCCTCTGTCTTCATCCTAGTGGTATTTCCGAAATAATTAGATTTTATTAGCTTGGATCCCGAACACTTTATTTTTCATAGTTACTCTTACATTGAATTAAAGCACTTAAAAAAATTCATGTACTATCTCTTCACATCATCATACATTTCGGAACAACTTTTAAACAGGAGAACATGCATTTCTTATTCATTTCATTATAGAAGAGCGAAACCACATTGTCATGTCACAGCAGGTAACTACAACAAAGTGACATTTGCCATTAATGAACCACTGAATATGTAGTGATTGCGCTCCAAGTATTGCAGTTTCGTGTTAAATGTTAAAGGTGACACTGAGGTTTCTGCTCAACATACTGTATGAAAGGCCACGAGCAGTTCCGTGAAGGGATCATAATGGATTAGTTTTTGATAGCCAACTTTGCATCTTTTAAGACTCGCTAAGCATTGTTGGACAGGTATACATAAGCTCCTCTGACTCCCTCTTCACTAACCATAATACAACTAGATGTATTTGTTTTTCGCAGTTGTTCGTGTTGAGGAATGGTAGGTTTGTGAAGTGGTATTGGAATAATTGTGTGGATTTGTCTTGGAGAGAGAGAGAGAGAGAGAGAGAGAGAGAGAGAGAGAGAGAGAGAGAGAGAGAGAGAGAGAGAGAGAGAGAGAGAGAGAGAGAGAGAGAGAGAGAGAGAGAGAGAGAGAGAGAGAGAGAGAGAGAGAGAGAGAGAGAGAGAGAGAGAGAGAGAGAAATAAGAGAGG
>CM035205.1:13344848-13368183 GCA_020233015.1 Callinectes sapidus | reverse complement strand
GGGGGGGGGGGGGGGGGGGGGGGGGGGGGGGGGGGGGGGGGGGGGGGGGGGGGGGGGGGGGGGGGGGGGGGGGGGGGGGGGGGGGGGGGGGCGGAAGCTGTGTTTGTGTGTGTGTGTGTGTTTAATTTATTGTCGCAGTCGCCTGCTGGTCACCCAGCCAACCTTTTCCTTATGGAGCGAGCTCAGAGCTCATAAACTGAACTTCGGGTAGGGCTGATACCACATCACACACTACACACCGGGACAGCGAGGCCACAACCCCTCGAGTTACATCCTGTACTTAGTTGCTGCTAGGTGGACAGGGGCTAGATACACATTAAGAGGCTTGCCCATTTGCTTCGCAACGCCCTGGACTCAAACCAGGGCACTCTCGGTTGTGAGTCGAGCTTGTGCGCGCGCGTGCATGTGTGTGTGTGTGTGTGTGTGTGTGTGTGTGTGTGTGTGTGTGTGTGTGTGGGTGGGTGTGTGTGGGTGGGTGTGTGTGTTGAGGGAGTATATGGGCACTAGATTCTCTCTTACACACGTTTCAATGAATGTGCTAGCTTGTTCAGCATTGACAATTTTCTTAAGAAAAGGAAAGCATATATATATATATATATATATATATATATATATATATATATATATATATATATATATATATATATATATATATATATATATATATATATGAATACGTTTTTCGTCTCATCAATTTCTCTTTATTAACTGACTGTCTTCAGCTTCTCTCTCTTTGCCGGAATGTTGCATTTCTTTTCTTTATGTAGAAGGGAGGTGGCTAAGGGCAAAAAAAAAAAAAAAAGCCCACTGTAGTGACGGTTCCTGGAAAGTCCAGATTCATGAGCCAAAAGAATGGGATAAGTGTCTTGATACCTCTCTTTTGAAACAGTCGAAGTCAAAGGCAGGTGGAAATACAGAAGCAGGGAGAGAGTTCCAGAGTTTACTAGAGAAACGGATGAAAGACTGAAAATACTGGTTGACTCTTGCATTAAAGAGGAAGAAGCAAGTCTTGTGCAGCGAAGCCACGGGAGCAGGGGAGGCACAAAGTTAGCGAGATCAAAAGAGCAGATAGTATGAAAATAGCTGTAAAAGAGAGCAAGAGAAGCAACATTGCGGCGATGAGAAAGACTCTGAAGACAGTCAGTCAGAGGAAAATAGTTGATGAGACAAAAAGCTTTAAGATTCCACCTGTTTGTGCTGTTTAAGGTAGCATCGTCCTATAGGTTCTTCTGGTGATAGAGGTGAGCACAACAAACACAGAATGTACGTTTTGTAGATGTATTGACTTAAATACAAAGAGCGCAACACAGAACGTGTATCTGACCTGGCTTGCCTCCGCTGATCTGATACGATAGCGTTGCCTGGCGTAGGGTGTGACTAGCAGTTGTCGTACCCCGGAGTTGTTTGTATGTTAGCTAGTGTATGTGTCCTAACTAAGCTAATGTGTTATCCCACATCTCCCTCCCCCCTTAAAGCTCATAGCAGGGTCATGAGCTTCATGCAGGCGTGTCCTAGCGTTGACGCAAGCGCGGTGAACGTCGAGGATCTGGAGAAGCCATGGGTACTGCATCCTCTGGGGCAGTGGTGGGCGGCGGCACGGGACGCAGGTGAATCCTGTTGCGCCTGATCATGCTGCCGCTGGGAAGTCGGACGTCATACTACCTTGTGCCTCCACGGTGCCTGTCCTGTGGTTGATAGACAGGGTAGGGAGCTCCCGGGCCCGGCTGTTGTAGCGAGCTTGAACTTCCTCGTCTCGCTTGGCGGCACGTTGCTCGCACTCCTCCGCGTCAGACTGCCACTCTGCTTGAAAGGAGCATGGATGGGCAGGAACACAAGTGCAAAGGGAGTGGCTGAAGAGGATTTGTGCCGGTGAGCGTCCTGTGTGGTTGGGAGTGTTCCTCAGTTCAAGCAGTCCTCGGTCGAAATCCTCACATCTTATATTTCCAGTGGGCGCCACTTTGGAGATGAGGTGCTTCAGCGACTTGACAGCAGCCTCGGCGTGTCCCTTGGATTTGGGATAATGAGGTGACGTGACGATGTGGTTGGACTTCCAGCGTTGTAGGAAGTCTGTAAAGGCCTTCGCTGTAAACTGGGGTCCTCCATCGGTGCGTAGTCTGACTGGGGTGCCGTGATCACTGAAGAACTTGCTGAAGTGTGGAATAGTAGCAGATGTCTTAGTATCTGTACCACAAGGGAAGACGACGGGCCATCAGGACAGACGATCAACTATGACGAGGAAATACTTCCCCGCCACTTGAAAGTGATCCGCAGAGATAGACTCGTAGGGTCGAGTGGGCTGGTCGTCATTCCTTTACTCTTCTTGCTGCTGACTTGGAAGTAGCATCTGGCAGGCCTCACAAGCACGTACGGTGTGTTGGTGATATCTGAGTTTGTGCCCGGCCAAAACACTGTCTGCTTGGCTCGACGTTTAGTGACCTCGCCTCCGCGATGGCTATCGTGCAGGCGTTGTAGCACGGACTTGCGAGACGCTGCAGGTACTACGATGCGTGGGCCGTACAGGACCAAATCACCATCGCAGTATAGCTCATCACGAATCTTCCAGAAGTCGAAGAGAGAGTTGTGAAGGTCATAATGATGCGTGGGGAACCCGTTGCGTACACAGTTGAGCAGCCGGACGTACGTCTCGTCGGTGCGTGCCGCTTGCTGTAGTTCCTGAAGCTGCATGTAAGTGGTGGCTTGTTGTGTATCAGGTGAAGCGAGTGAGTGCACTGCTCGCACAGCAACTGCCAAGTAAGCTGAAATGTAGGATAGCATGTCGTCCTCTTCTGTGGGCGCGCTGACTGGGTGGCGAGACAAAGCATCTGGGATACAAAGTTGCTTGCCTGCACGCCAGCCAGTTGTGAAGGAGAACGGTGACAGCCTTTCCTTCAGACGCTGTAGCCGTGGATTCTCGACTGCATCCAGTGTGTAACTGTTGAGTATGGGTATAAGTGGGCGGTGGTCCGTCACATGTTCGAATGTTTGAAGACCTTTGAGGTAGAACCCACACTTGAACGTGGCCCATACTGTAGCTTACAGCTCCAACTCAATTGTGGCGTAGCGTGTTTCCGTGTCAATCAGGAAGCGTGATCCACATTGAATGAGTCGGAGTTTGCCTCCACCATGGTCTTAGAGGAAGGCGTAGCCAATTCCGTAGAGTCTAGATGCGTCGGTTTGGAGAATGGTTGGTAGCTGAGGATCAAACACGGCCAAAACCGGTGGTCTGGCCAGGGCTTCCTTAACTCTCTGGAAAGCAGTGTCGTGATCCACAGTCCAAGTGAAGGTTCGTCTTGGACTCATGAGGGGACCTAGTGGGTGTGCTGCGGTGGATATTTCAGGGGAGAATTCTGCCAGCTGATTTACCAACCCTATGAAGGATCGTAGGTCGGTGATGTTAGCTGGTATGGCGAATTCTGCAATGGCCCTTACTTTATCAGGATCGGCAGCAATCCCGACCGTGGAAAGCACGAATCCACAGAACTTAACAGCGGGCCTGGCGAGGGCAAACTTCTCCGCGCTGAGAGTAATGCCATGAGAACGGCAGCGGGCAAGGACGTTGTTAACTCGGTGCAAGTGTGGCAGGAGCTCTTCGTGGTAGATAAGGACGTCGTCTACCACCTTTACGCAGTTAGTAATGCCCTGAAGTGCGGCGTCGCCTCTGCGGCAGAAATCGTCGCCAGTAGCGGCGAAACCCATTGGACCCCTAAGGTATTTGAAGCGACCATAGGGTGTGATGAATGTCGTCAAGTGTTGGTCTTCCTCCACTAATTCCATTTGCCAATAGCCATGGAGGGCGTCAACTGTGGCGTAAAACTTATTACGTGGTTTGACACTTCGGATGGCGGCGAAAGGCGTAGGAGATGGGTGAGCAGGCCGTGAGACTTGACTGTTCAACTTGGATAAGTCGGTAGTGATGCGCACGCCTCCATTCGGCTTTGGTACTGCGACGAGTGGATGACACCAAGCTGAAGGTGCGTCGCCAGTGGGGGCGATGGTGCCCTGAGCCTCCATGCTCAGAAGTTCCTGCCTGACCGCTTCTTGGTATGCGAAGGGAATCTGCCGTGGGGTGTGAACTGCGAAGGGTTGAGCGTCCTCTCGCAGGTGGATTCGCATCGGTGGCCCTACCATAGGCCATAGTGGGGTCCTCTGAAGGTCTTCTTTCTTCAAGAGAACATCGGCGTATTCCTCCAAGAAGTACGATCTGGCTTGAGCAGGAGTGGTCAAACAGGTAAAGGGGGGAGGTGATGGAGAGGCGTGGGGGTTGTTGCCGTCCTTGCCGTGCCGCTCCGTGGCACCACTATGCACCGCCGCGTGAGTTACCTGTGCGATAGGGTTGGGGAATTGTTCAGGGATAAGAGCGAGTTCCCTACAAGCCCTGTATGATAAGAGGGGAACAGGTATGTTGGGATGTACGTGAATCCACTCCTGGATACCTTTCCCTTTCACCTCTAGTTGAACCTGTACAGAACCGATGGCTGGCAGCATGGGTGAACCGTCAGCACCGTAGATTGGCGTCTGTGTAGTCGGGTGAAGGTCTTCCAGTGTTAAGCAGATGGAGATCAAGTGGTCTGGGCCCATAATGGTTGAGTCTGCACCGGTAAGAGGCAACAAAGCAAGTGTACTTGTGCCTTTATTGTGGGTAATCTTGACCATAACGGACGGAGACGTGTCAGAAGGTCTGTTGTCCTCGATTCGGCGGACGTTAGCGGCGCCCTTTCCCTTAGAAGGCTGTACTGGCGGTGTATTGCTCCCTGTCTGCGT
Source organism: Callinectes sapidus (assembly GCA_020233015.1). Taxonomy (NCBI): domain Eukaryota; kingdom Metazoa; phylum Arthropoda; class Malacostraca; order Decapoda; family Portunidae; genus Callinectes; species Callinectes sapidus. The sequence goes on along the minus strand of CM035205.1, from coordinate 13,363,422 downwards.
TGCATCGGGTGTTGAAGGCTTTGTGGAGCGGCAATACCGGTCAAAGTGGCCGCGTTTGCCGCACCTTCGACATGTAGCACTAAGGGCGGGGCACCGGGGAGTCTTGACGCGGTGTCCTTTCTTGCCGCAGTTACTACATATGTTGTCTGCCGCCTTGCATTGACCCTTGGCGTGAGAATGGCCGCAACAGTCGCATGAAGACGTGTCGGGAGACTGAGATGTCGTGGAAAACGAAAAAGAGTTACGTTGCTGCGCTTTCTTCCCCTTCATGTATGAGGAAACAGAACGAGCAGCAGTTGAAGGAGTGGTGATAGCGCTGGCTGTGCGTCTGCCTGCCTCATACGCGTAGCAGTGCTGTACTACCTGGTCCAGTGTATGAGTCGGTACTACATCTATGAGTTTTTGAACCAACTCTTGGTCGTTCACTCCCATCAGTATCACCTGTTTGAGTTGAGTCGATTCACAGTCAGCGTGGCCTCCCGTGCAAACCTCCACCGCTTCCGCGAGAGTTTTGACTCGTACATAAAACTCATTAAATCGTTCACCAATCATCTGGCGGCAGCTGAACAATTCACGCCGTAAAGTCTCATTGGTCTAGGCTTTGAAGTGTTCATCGAGCGTGGTAATGATGTCTTCAATGGGTGTAGAGTCGTCGTCTGGGATCTGAACACGGTAGTGGATTGTGTGTAGCACTTCAGGACTAAGGCAGGTACGCACTTGTATGTGAACCTTACTCAGAGGCAGTGTAGCTAAATCTGTCATCATTGAGTAATCTCGCCATCGTCTACGCCAATCCCGAAAAACCTGGTAAGAAGTGTCAGGTTGTAGCAGGGTGGTGGCGATATGACATGAGCTGGCGCTCGGCTAGGAGTAGGAGGAGTGGAGGAGGAGGGGGAGGAGGAGGTGGAGGGGGACAAGCTGGATGACGTCACTCCCGAGGTGGCAGCAGAAAGATTTGTCATCTGCTGGCTGAAAGCAGATAATAGAGCAGAAAACTCCTGTTGTCGCTGTTCCTCTCGCTGTCGTTCCTTCTCGTGTCGCTGTTCCTCTCGCTGTCGTTCCTCCTCGCGTCGCTGTTCCTCTCGCTGTCGTTCCTCCTCGCGTCGCTGTTCGTCTCGGCGCTCCATGTGTTGAAGGAAAGAGATCAACTCGGGTGGTGTGTGTGCTTCAGCCATATCTGAAGCTACTGTCGCTGTGTCTGGCTGGTCCTGTGGAGATTTCTTTCACTGTCTCCTACCGGGTGGCATTTATTTCTGTATTAGACCAGGTCAACCCCTAGGAGTCTTCTCACAGAAAATAAATACGTTCCCGTGTGCAAAAGGGACCAGTGTGTGGTACTATGCTTGGTGCCGGTGAGCCGGCAAGGGGAGCGTCCGTCAATGCTGTGTCAGCGATGAAGGGAGTTGTTTGTCGCCTCGGGCTCCTGGTGCCGGGCGGCGTGAAGCAATTTCCCCCCTATGTACTAGTGCCCGAGGGGCGACATTATGCTAACACTGACAAACACTGTACCATTGCACAGTACTGTACTAAGCGACGGTACACACACGGACATTTCACTGTAAGGCACTGTAGCACTGTAGAAGAGCTGTAGTGACGAAATGAAGCTGGTAGCGGGTGGCGTGGGTAAGCCGGCAGGTTGTACTATCACATATCACCAAAACCAATTACTCACTGCGCCATGTTCGTGCTGTTTAAGGCAGCACCGTCCTATAGGTTCTTCTGGTGATAGAGGTGAGCACAACAAAAAAATAATGTACGTTTTGTAGATGTATTGGCTTAAATACAGAGAGCGCAACATGGAACGTGTATCTGACCTGGCTTGCCTCCGCTGATCTGATACGATAGCGTTGCCTGGCGTAGGGTGTGACTAGCAGTTGTCGTACCCCGGAGTTGTTTGTATGTTAGCTAGTGTATGTGTCCTAACTAAGCTAATGTGTTATCCCACACCACCCTGTTCAATAGAGCTATATGAGTGTAGCATCTCCAAACATGTAAAGCATACTCCATACATGGGCGGATGAGGCCCCTGTATAAAGCTAGCAGTTGGGGAGGTGAGTAAAACTGGCGGAGACGGCTCAGAACACCTAGCTTCATAGAAGCTGTTTTAACTAGAGAGGAGATGTGAAGTTTCCGGTTTAGATTACAAGTAAAGGATAGACCAAGAATGTTTAGTGTAGGAGAAGGGGACGGTTGAGTGTCATTGAAAAAGAGAGAATAGTTATTTGGAAGGTTGTGTCGCGTTGATAGGTGGAGGAATTAAGTTTTTGAGGCATTGAACAACGCTAACTTTGCTTTTCCCCAATCAGAAATTTTAGAGGGATCAGAAGTTAGGCGTTCTGAGGCTTCTCTGCTTTAGCTGTGTACTTCCTGAAGGGTTGGTCGTCTATGGAAAGAAGTGGAAAAGTGTAATGTGGTATCATCAGCATATGAGTGGATAGGGCAAGAAGTTTAGTTTAGAAGTTCATTGATGAATAATAGGGAAAGCGTGGGTGATGGGACAGACCCTTGAGGAACACCACTGTTGATAGATTTAGGGGAAGAACAGTGACCGTCTACCACAGCAGCAATACAACGATCAGAAAGGAAACTTGAGATGAAGTTGCATAGAGAAGGATAGAGGCCATAGGAGGGTAGTTTGGAAATTAAAGCTTTGTGCCAAACTCTATCAAAAGATTTTGATATGTCTAGGGCTACAGCAAAAGTTTCACCAAAATCTCTAAAAGAGGATGACCAAGACTCAGGAAGGAAAGTCAGAAGATCACCAGTAGAGCGGCCTTGGCGGAAGCCATACTGGCGGTCAGATAGAAAATTGTGAAGTGATAGATGTTTAAGAATCTTCTTGTTGAGAATAGATTCAAGAACATAGATAAGCAGGAGATTAAAGCAATAGGACGGTAGTTTGAAGGATTAGAACGGTCACCCTTTTTAGGAACAAGCTGAATGTAGGCAAAATCCCAGCAAGTAGGAAAGGTAGATGTAGATAGACAGAGTTGAAAGAGTTTGACTAGGCAAGGTGCAAGCACGGAGGCACAATTTCGGAGAACAATAGGAGGGACCCCATCAGGTCCATAAGGCTTCCGAGGGTTTAGGCCATCAAGGGCATGGAAAACATCATTACGAAGGATTTTATAGGTAGCATGAAGTAGTCAGAGGGGAGGAGGAGAAGGAGGAACAAGCCCGGAATCGTCCAAGGCAGGGTTATAAGCAAAGGTTTGAGCGAAGAGTTTAGCTTTAGAGATAGATGAGATGGCATTGGTGCCATCTGGTTGAACTAAAAGAGGGAAATATGGAAGAGTAAAGTTATTGGAGATGTTTTTGGCTAGATGCCAGAAGTGTCGAGGTGAGTTATATCTGGAAAGAATTTGACACTTTCTATGAATGAAGGAGTTTTTTGGCAAGTTGAAGAACAGACTTGGCATGATTCTGGCAGATATATAAAGCGCGTGAGACTCAGGTGATGGAAGGATCAAGTAACTTTTGTGGGCCATCTCTTTATCATGGATAGCACGAGAGCAAGCTGTGTTAAACCAGGGTTTGGAAGGTTTAGGTCGAGAAAAAGAGTGAGGAATGAACGCCTCCATGCCAGACACTATCACCTCTATTATGCACTCGGCACACAGAGACGGGTCTCTGTCACGGAAGCACTAATCATTCTACGGAAAATCAACATAATACCTACTCAGGTCTCCCCAACTAGCAGAGGCAAAATGCCAAAGACACCTCCGATTTTTAGGATCCTGTGGAGGAGTTGGAGAGATAGAACAAGATACAGATATGAGATTGTGATCGGAGGAACCCAACGGAGAAGAAAGGGTGACAGCATAAGCAGAAGGATTAGCGATTAAGAGAAAGTTAAGAATGTTGGGCGTATCTCCAAGACGATCAGGAATACGAGTAGGATGTTGCACCAGCTGCTCTAGGTCATGTTGGATAGCAAAGTTATAGGCAAGTTCACCAGGATGGTCAGTGAAAGGAGAGGAAAGCCAAAGCTGGTGGTGAACATTGAAGTCTCCAACAATGGAGATCTCGGCAAAAGGAAAGAGAGTCAGATGTAATCCACTTTAGAAATTAAGTAGTCCAAAAAAAAAAATCAATAGTCAGAGGAGTTAGATGAGAGATATACAGCACTGAAAAATTTAGTTAGAGAGTGACTCGAAGCCAGATGGTGGAAAACTTAGAAGATTCAAGAGCGTGGGCACGAGATCAAGTTATGTCGTTGCGGACATAGACGCAACATCCAGCTTTGGAACGAAAATGAGGATAGAGAAAGTAGGAGGGAACAGAAAAGGGGCTACTGTCAGTTGCCTCAGACACCTGTGTTTCAGTGATGAAAAGAAGATGAGGTTTAGCGGAGGAGAGGTGGTGTTCTACAGATTGAAAATTAGATCGAAGACAGCGAATGTTGCAGAAGTTGATGGAGAAAAATGTGAAGGGGGTGTCAAGACACTTAGGGTTGATATCAGAAGAGCAGTCTGACTTGGGGACATTTATGGTCCCCTCCCCAGAGGGGGACTCCGAGGTTGGTGTAAGGGTCACCATTATTTAGTAAAAAAAATTGAGTAAAGGATGTGTGTGTAACTAGGTGCATGTAGTTTTGTGAGGAGGAAGAGGTTGTCTTTAGAGGGCAGGCTGTGACTACTCCCTTGTGTAATGAGAAACAAAGGGAAACGTTCAGTGAGGTCACAACTAGTTTTGATGATAAGCCCACAACAACCCCTGATCCAGGGCTTTAGACCTTCCTGGGAGTAATTACCTTTTCTGCAGGTGTCTACCTGATCCCTTAAAATAAGGGATCAACTCCCCCAATATTTATGCAATCTTCCATTGTTCTTTTCATGCTGGTTTCTCTGTGGATCTTACTGGCTCCTTTTCTCCTGCAGTCTTGTTAGACAAAACTTTCTTCATCCTCTCATCCCTATTCTATCCAACTCTCTAATGCAAGAGTCAATCAATACCCTCAATTATCAATTTTTTTCTATGGTAAACTCTTGAAATTCCTAATTTAATTGTAATGTTGCTGTACAAGTATGCCCAGCGATGCCATAACGCAACACCCACAAGGGGCAGGGTGTATGATACATAAAGTTTTTTTAATTATTTTTTTTTAATTGAGTGTGCATTACTTTACCGTCTTTTGTGTGGTAATGGATCCAAGGAAAGAGCTGACAAAGAAACAAATAACTTCTTGAACTTCCTTGAGCCTTGGAAAAAAGGTAAATAAAGAAACTACTTCTACGATTGGTGAACCCTGCGAATTGTGTAACATTGGGCCAAAAAAAAAAAAAATGTAAGGGTGCTGGAGGCGCTGTCCTGCTGCCCCCTAAGAAAAAAAGAGCTGGGAGGTCTCGTATCACTTCTGACTCTGAAGATCCTGAAGGTCCTGAAACGTCAAGTGAATATTAACCCATGTAAGACAGTAAAAATCAATGTTCTAGGAATAGCCTATATGTTTGTGATATAGTAGAATATGACACCACATAATCATACTAAGTGTTATGTTCGCCTTTTATTGCATAATGTCAAGAGACACTGAAGTTGGACCAAAAACTTCATACTTCAGGAAAGTTTCGTTTGGAATGCCTAGAAAAAGATGCCCTTTTGCAAACCTGTCCTATTTATCAAGGTTAGTGTTGTCAACTGCATGAAAATGTCTCAATATTTCATCAAAACGGTTTTTTTCGCATTGAACTTGCTATGAGCTTATTTCGAACATCAGGTCTCGTTGCCTAGTAAAGACGACGGCGTGGTAAATTGTTGTAACCAGAGAGCAACAAAATGCTAATAAACACTTCCATCTCAACTGAAATGTGTGGTTTCTCTTTTGAACTGCAAACATCACAATATCTTTGTTCAGTCTATCTGTTTCAAGAGTGTCTTGAAAGAACTCAAATATTTTATGTGTTTGACGAGGTAGATCAACTGTTTAAGGTATGTTAGGTTAAGTTACAATTTCTTCTATGAAAGGGACATCATCCTCTTGCCACTGTCTTGAGTTGCTTTCTTCTAGAAATCCCTGAAATCGACTTTGAAGAATTAGACTTTGGGTCATTATTCTCTTGCATGTCAACTTCCAGTTAAATCTTGGGCAGAAAGTGATTCATTGGTTTTGATTTCAGCTTCGCTTAGAAGCTGGGCTCCAGGAAGATTTGTAACCTTGACATGATCTTATCTTTTAGTTAATTTCCTTTTTCTTTACTAAACTTATCTCCTAATTTTATTGTAATGTTGGTGTACAAGTATGCCCAGCGATGCCATAACGCAGCACCTTCAAGGGGCAGGGTACCCATGGTTGCGTTTTCGCATCACAAGAAAAAAAAAAAATTATGAATACACACAAACTACACTACGCCACCAAAAGTTTACACAATATCAGTACTGGGTACTAGAATCCATCGTCTTACGATTCACTAGTCAAGGGAGCTTAAGCTAAAACAAAACACAGGATATTTACGTATTATTGTGAGACGACATCTTGATTTAGATTTTCGTGATAATTCTAGGAATTCTTAATACTAAGCAACTCTCTCAAAGGGAAAAAAAGATAATGACACCAGTAGCTATGAGTGACAGCTACACACTGGCGAGCTCAAATCCTCTGCCACATTCTTTCCTGCGAGTAGAAGTTGAAATATGTACAGGTATCTTTTGTGTTGTGAAAACGCAACCATGGGCTCATATGGGTTTAAGCCTCGCATCAGTGCCCCCCAAAATAAATGAAAGGGATCCGATTATCCTTTATGACGTCTCACTGCGAAACATTCAGAAGTGCTTTCGAGATGAACTGAGAATCAAGTCTCGTCCACTGCGAAGGAAACACATTTTAACAGCTATACAATGGAAAAAAAGGCAGCTCTTTTGTTAAAAATACTCAACTTGAGATATGGAAAAGAGGAAAACTTTTTTGTGGTAGGATGAGGTAACTTTCGTGGTGACTGGCAATTAAGAAAGGAAAGTGAGAATATGTAAGTTTCGACTCAGATCCTCACCTCCCTAAATACACAGAAGGAGCAGTAAAACACACAAGTAGTGTGATGGTGTGGGAACATTATTAGTACTACCAAAGAATATCTCTGCTAGCAAGAAACGTTATTTATAGCTTCTTGCTCACGATCTGGGTGATTGTTTCACAAAATGCAAAGTGAAGATTTTACGCATGATGTTGCATCGGTTCACACTGCCAATCTTATTAAAAACTGGTTAGAATGAGTTGACGTTGATTACATCAACGACTGGCCAGGTAATAGTCCGGAATTTAACCCTATTTAAAACATCTGGACCTTGATGAAACGCTAATTACGGGACAGTGATACCTCCTCACTGAATAAGCTCATCACCCATATTCATGACATGTGAGGAAGCTTGAAACTTCCTCTCCTACAAAACCTAGGAATATCTGTTTCAAAACGTCTTCAGAGCTGCCTTAAGAAAAAAGGCAACCCAACAAAATATTAGAGGTAAGATAAGTACCACAGATATAAATATTTTAATATTTTTCAAGCGATTTCAAGCAAAAAATAAATAAATAACGCACCATATATATATATATATATATATATATATATATATATATATATATATATATATATATATATATATATATATATATATATATATATATAGATATATATATATATAATAATAAGATAATATATTATAGATAAATATATATATATATATATATATATATATATATATAATTCATCTCCTATCATCTTTCCCCGCTTCTCCCTACAGTTATGTCAACTGGTCAAATGAGAGAGGGTGGAAGGTCACGGGAAAAGTTCACTAGAGAGGAAAATTTACTGTGACCAGTAGTGGGACCTACACTATATGAAGACCATCACTGCAGCCTGTCACACGAGGAGAGGCAGCAGCGCATCTCATCCCTGTTTAGGTCACCCTTCCTCGCCCTTGACTTTGCTATAACCTAACTTGGCCTCAGAATACAGGAGAAGATATGTAGTTTATTTGTCTTTTCGTTCTTTCTTTCTCTCTCTTTTTTTTTAACATTTATTTGTTTTCTTTTTTTCCTTTATTCAATGTTTTTTTTTTCCAGTCGTTTCTTTTTTTTTTCCTTTATATTTTTGTTATCTTCTTGTATATTTCTCCTTTTCTACCTTTTTCTTCTTGCCTTCTTGCTATTACCTTCATTTCCATGCTCTTGTATTACTTGCTTCTTCCTCCCTCACTCCTAATTATCTCCCACTTTTCTCTAATCTCTTTGTCTCCTTGTCTTTCTATACTAACTTTTTTTTATTGTTGTTGTCTTGTTTCTTTGTTTGTGTCTTTTCTATTTTCACTATATTTTTCTTCTTCATCATCTTCCACTATAGCATGTAACATCTAAATCTACTCCCCTCTGACACTTGTCCTTCAAAGTACAACAATTTCAACCTCACCTCCCATTGAACTCAACACTGTAATTACCACCTTTAGTGCACACAAACAAAATTTTAAACACAACCCTTAACACCCGCACATAGACACTTTATTCACATTCTTGATAATAATAAAAGCGCTACAGCAATAATAAAAATTACAACTACCATTAATACTAACTATTGCTGCTGCTACTATTAATATCAAAATCTTTTACACACTTCCATTTCTCATTCCTTCCTTTCACTAGTACAACTTAGCCTTCTCATTTGAGAAAAGATCTTGGAAATTGAGGTAAATAAGGTTTGTGTCTGGATCTGGTGGTATTGTGGTGGAGGCTGTGAATGGGATGCAAACTGATCACTTTATTTAAGATTTAATTACTTTTTAGGGCTTTTCATGGGTTATTTATCTCTTTTTGTGGTTATTTCAGGCTTTTATCCATTTTGTGACTCTGAAAATACAAGGAAATTTAGCTTTTTTATCTATGAGTAGGGTGGGAAGAAGATTGTGTGTTTTTGACATTATCTTTACATAACGCAAAACATTTTTAAATTTAAAAAAGGAAGAAGCTGCCCAGACTGAAATGCACGACGTTTTATAATGTAATAAACATTTAAAGGAGCACTCACAATATAAAACCCTTAATGAGTGTACTAATGCGGAGCGCGCCCCATTTTGCAGTGTTTGTTTATCTCTAACTGCGCTACAAACACCTCATAATATCGAGATGAAAAATGCTACAAGACACGATTACATCACAGATTCTGAGTACATAATTTACCAACCAAGTAAAGAAAGCACAAAATCTTTGTCGTATAAAGAAATTCTATATCGTGTTTGGGCACCAAATTTTTTTTTCAAATTTGGAAATATGCATACCTACACTTGATATCATTCAATACTATTTTTGGATGATATATTTTTCCTATTTTTAAGTAATATATCTTAAACCAAAACAATCCTAGCATGGTGGTTAAAGAATACATATATTTCAAAACATGTCTTGTTAGCTTAAGAAGAAATTATATATGTATATATAAAAAAAAAAAAAAAACAGCTAGACAAGATCTTCTTGTGGATTAGATCTTATTTTACATTCCTACCTATGAACCAATAATAAAACAATGCAGGATTTATTTTACTTAACCTACTAGTATATAACAAGCCTTTAAATCACTTGAAAGCACCTGGAAAACACTTGATATTGCCTTACATGTGCAAGGCAGGAAGGGGAATAGGTTGGCGAGGCTGCGGAAGCGATGCTCACAGCTACTTACCTAAGTTGGGACTGGTCGGGGCCTCAAGGAGGGTGGTTAAGCAATAGGCGTCAAAGCTGTAATAAACGGCTCTAATTCAGGGTGGAGTCAGGTAATAAGTGGGGTGCCAGAGGAATCAGTGTAGGGCCAATATTACTTTTGATATATAAATGACTTGGATAGTAGAATTAGCAGTGACTTTGGTAATTTTTCGGATGATAGGAAAATAGGTTGATTAATTAAGTCAGATTCGTATGCCATTGCCTTGCAGGCAAAATACGCAGTGTAGGTATTGATAATTCATAAGAATAAGTACACGATAAACAACGAGGCTCTGATAAGTTTAGAACATGAAAAGTATATAGGAGATAGTTAGCTATGAAATAAGAGGGAACTGGTTTTCAAGTACATTTGAAACATCTGAAACCTTTAATTAAAGCATACAGTATACATCTGGATAATTACAAACACACACACACACACACACACACACACACACACACACACACACACACACACACACACATATCTATATCTATATATATATATATATATATATATATCTATCTATTATATCTATATCTATATCTAGAGCTATAATAATATATATCTATTTATACCATATCGAGCATTGATGAGATATATATATATATCTATATATATATGATATAATCTCTATATATAATATATATATATATATATATATATATATATATATATAACAAAATAGACTATCATTGCAAATGTGTAGTTTGCTTTTAGAAAGCAGTTTCTCAGGTAAAATTAATTTGAAAAGAATCAATGATCATAACAATAATATTAATTGTAATAGAAAAATATTAAAGTTAGAAAGTATTAATGATATTTGTAGATAATGATGTGTGTGTGTGTGTGTGTGTGTGTGTGTGTGTGTGTGTGTGTGTGTGTGTAAATAATTCACTGTCGCGGTCGCCTGCTGGTCGCCCAGCCAGCCTTTCCCTACGCAGCGAGCTCAGAGATCATAGACCGATCTTCGGGTAGGGCTGAAACCACATCACACACTCCACACCGCGACAGCGAGGCCACCACCTCTCTAGTTACATCCCGTACCTACTTGCTGCTAGGTGAACAGAGGCCAGATACACATTAAGAGGCTTGCCGTTTTGTCTCGCCCCGCCCGGGATTTGAATCTGAGCCCTCTGGGTTGTGAGCCGAGCGTACTAAACACACTACGTGCATGTGTGTGTGTGTGTGTGTGTGTGTGTGTGTGTGTGTGTGTGTATGTGACATTCCAGGGTGTCATTATACAAATTGTTTACCAGTAAGATAAATGTATGTACTGTATTTGATAGCGTTTTTATTTTTACCTCTTCTCCTTTAATAAAGATATGTCAATTAATAGGTGTACAAATCTCCGTGGTAGATCGTGTTTACTGTCTCAACACACCAAATGGCGAGAAAGGCTGGTTTGGATTCTGCCAGTACGTACGTCCGCCAGGAATCAGAGGTTGTGGCAGCAGACAGCACCGCCGCAGCCACCGCCACCACCAGATCTCTCACCTCAGGTCAATATCAACAACATTTGTTTGGCACTGTGTATAATCATAACCTAACCTAGCCTAACCTAACACCCTACCATTCCAACTATCCATCAGTATTAGTGTGAGTGATTGCCTCGCGAATGTTGTTTAGGCCATGTATTGTGTGGTAGCAGTGAATGTGTTGTTTGTTATGCGGTGGCATGTCATCTTATTGATAAAAGTGCCCTAAACACAATGTTGTAAGTGGATTGTTTTATATTCTGCCGCATCAACGGACCAGGTAGCTCTTGGGCCCGTAATTTTAAACAGTTTGCTTTCTCACCACAACAATTTTCCAATATCACTGAGACGACTAGCCGGGTTTTCAAGACAGGTTCTTCTTAAAATGAACTAGAAATACTGCCAGTCTTTCAACCAAACCATTAAAATATGCTTAAAAATATGTCCATCTTCAGCTAGAGTTTTTAAATAATAGTGGTGGTGAGAGAGCAAAGTATTTAGGAATACGAGCCTCAAATCGAAACCACACAAGGAAGTGGTAAGTGACGCAGACATGGATATTGTACGGCTATTAAGTGAAGCGTCCCTCACACCCTGTATTTGGGGTGTACCAAATAACAAACATAGTGACAGGGCATTTGCAGCAGAATAATGTTGGAGAAGGAAAAGGAAAAAGATTGGAGTTTATTTTTATGCATGATTATTATTCTCTCTCTCTCTCTCTCTCTCTCTCTCTCTCTCTCTCTCTCTCTCTCTCTCTCTCTCTCTCTCTCTCTCTCTCTCTCTCTCTCTCTCTCTCTCTCAGTCCCACTTCAACCTTGGTTGGGTGAGGACCTTTCGTGGCGCTCTCTTCGTGGTTAGCTTGTGCTAGCTGTTCCCTGCCTTGTTTCGCAGATAGAGTCATGGCGGGACACTGTACCTACTGTATTGTTGGTGTTGCAGCTGCCGTCGGGGCTACTCGACATGGAGTTTTCGGGCCCTGCCACTCTTTCGATGGTGGAGGAAGACCTTCGCATGAGTGATGACGACGTAGTTGGACCCCAGATACCGCCAGGCACCGCGGAGCGACCACATCTTCCTGATGTTCCTGGCTCGGCTACACTTGCGCCTACGTCAGCTAAAAGGATTCTGGGGGACTTGAGCCTCAGTGAGGAGTCCCTGGCTCCTGCCTCGAAGACTGTACGTGTGGGGGCTCAGAGGGGTGCTACCTGTGATCCCTTCCCACCACTGCCGGTTCATCACGTGACCCCTCCCAGGACTGTGTCGGCCACGCGCGGTCCTGCGCTCCCAGCGTTTGGGCCTCGGGAGGACTACGTGAAGCTGATGTTTGAAGGGACCGTCAGTGCTAATGTCAAGTTGCGGTGGCTGTCGGAGGTGTCGAGGGTTAACCACAGTTTAGCTGAGGTGAAGATGTCAGCCGTCACCTCTCGTTTTGTGTACATTGCAAGGACCCGTCAGGATATTGTGAAAAGGGTAGAGGCTGGCGAGTTCCTTGCAATGCCTTTGGTGAGGCAGGACTCTCCAGTCAGGCCGCGCAAGCTTCCAAGTTACCTGGTCACGCGATATCCAGTGGGAGTTGGATGGCGTGTACAGTGCTCGCCGCTTCCACCAGAATGGTAAGCCTCTCAGCAGAATTGTTGTTACTTGGCATCTTCCGAACCCACCACCGCCAACGGTTGCCTTCAGTTTTCTGCCGTGCCTCCCTCCCTGTGGAGTTAGTGAAATGCGTGTGGACCAGCCTACGTGTTACAAGTGCTGGGGTGTTGGCCACATCTCTACATATTGCTCGGCCTCGGAAAAATGTGCTTGGTGCGCTGGGCCTCACAACTCCCACACCTGCCAACACCGCGATCCCCCACCGCCTCCCCCGGCTGAGGACGGTACAGCCACACGTGCTTCACCTCCACCTGCTGACGTCACATCTAACTGGCGGTGCCCTCGTTGCCATGAACCGGGCGTCAATGTCTGGCACGGCTATTAGAGGCCCCAACCCAGGGCTGCTTCCGCTTCGGTTCCTGAGCGGCCTCCACACCCATCACCGGTGATACACGCCGTCTCGACTCTGGATTCCCGTCCTGCATCTCCTCCACAAATCTTGGCTCTTCGCAGTGCTGTGGAGGAGTTGAAGAAACGTTGTGCCGCTCTCGAATCTCGCCTGGACGCTTTTGAGTCTCGCCTGGACACCATCGAGGCAAACACCGCCAGTTTAATCACCGGATAAGCCGGCATGGACGCCTCCATTTCTTCCCTGATGGAGGCGCAGCACACCCTCGTTGCCACGGTGTCTTCGCTCACGGAGAGACTAGACACTTTTCTTGCTTCTCAGGTGGGTTTCTTACACAGTTCCCCACGCCCCTCTCCTAGTTCTTCTCGCCCTCTCTCACACTCTTCTAAGGGTCCATATAGGGAAACGTAGTGTTCGATAGCAGATTTTTGTTACATGTAATCTCCTGGAATGCCTGTGAAGTCACTTCCTTTGACAAGCTTACCGCTCTTCATGCTTATGTTTATCGCCATCATCCTCAGGTTGTTTTTCTTCAGGAAGCTTTTCTGGGTGGAGCTCGGATCCATAGGGACGCTCCCGTGGTCACGGGATACGTCTCCTACACGCATCAGGTAGGGAATGGTCTTGTCAGCTATATCCATTCCTCTCTGCAGCATAGGTTGCTTTGTGTCTCTGATGATGCCGATACGGCATACCAGCTTTTTGAGGTAACTGTTGGGGCTGGCACACTGTGTCTGTGCAACGTGTACTGTGTTCCTGGTGGGCTCTTGACTACATTGCTACCTCCTCCGGCGGCCCACGGGATGCTGTACGTGGGGGGTTTTAATGCTCGTCATCCGGAGTTAGGTGATGCGTCTCCAGTGGGTAACAGAAGTGGGCGCCGCCTTTTGCAGTACATCCGATGTAATCACCTCACTCACTGGGCCACCAGAGGGGCAACTCATTCACGCGGAGATCTACTGATAACATCAACTAACAAATGAGCGTGAGGTCCATGTGGCGGCTTATCAACAAGGTTATACGACGGCAGTTGATGCCTGGGCTGGACAGTCCCGGGTGAGTAGTCTCCCAGACTACGTTCAGGAGGCCCTTTCTGCCCAAGCAGGTCACCGAGCTCTCCGTCTTGTGGGAGCGTTGCTTGATCACGCCATCACATCTGGCCTGGTGGTTGCCAACGCTGAGTGCTCTACTGTTCCTGGCCTTTTCTCCGATCATGTTGCCCTCAGTTTCAAGTATAGCCTTCCGGCAGAACCTGTTCATGTCCATCACCATGCACGCATAGCTATTCCCCCCAAGTATTGCCCAACCTACATTACTTACGTAGCTGTCCATGTATCCTGACTCGATCTTTCTTCCCCTGAGGCCCTCTTCTCAGTTTTGGTGGATTTATCACATGCCTTTTATTCCCACTATGTTTCCAAGCCACACATCAAGCAAACCCGTGGACCCGACTCCTACTCCTGGACCCTCGATGACCGTATTCTTGAGGTGGAGAGGACAGCGGTGGCGCTGGGCGTCATCTTTCAAGGGGACCCGACTCAGGAAAACCTACAGCGGTACCGGACCTCCAGGGATGAACTGGTTGCTCTTCAGGGCTGTGTGAAAACGGATTCGTGGCGGAGATCTACTGATAACATCAACCAACAAACGAGCGTGAGGTCCATGTGGCGGCTTATCAACAAGGTTGTACGACGGCAGTTGATGCCTGGGCTGGACAGTCCCGGGTGAGTAGTCTCCCAGACTACGTTCAGGAGGCCCTTTCTGCCCAAGCAGGTCACCGAGCTCTCCGTCTTGTGGGAGCGTTGCTCGAGAAGGATGACGAGGAGGCCAAGCCATTCACTGAGGATGAGCTGCGTTGTGCCTTAGCGCGGGGCAGGGCAACTGCTCCTGGTGACGACGGGGTCACATATTCTGTGCTCCGGCTCCTGCAGAAAGTGCCTGGTAATCCCTTGCTTACCCTATATAACCTTTGGTATAGCCAGGGTTATGTGCCTGCAGCCTGGACACGAAGTACTATTGTCCCGGTCCCTAAACCGGACACAGACAAATTTAGGCCGATTTCTTTAACATCATATTTTGTCAAGGTGATGGAACGCATTCTGCTGTCTCGCCTTCTCTTTCGCCTGGATCCTGTACTCTCCCCTCGGCTGTCTGGATTCCTGCCACGACGAAGCACACATCACTGCCTCGCTGAGCTGTACACCTGCCTTTCCTCTAGCAGTGTGGTTGCCTTTGTAGACTTGAAAAGTGCTTTTGATGTAGCCAGTAAGGACATTATCCTCGATTAACTTGTGGACTTTGGTATCAAAGGACGGCTTTTGAGGTGGATTCGTGGATACCTCAGCAACAGAACTTTTCGGGTTTTCTTTCAATGTGCTTCCAGTACTTCCTGTAGCTTTGAATTAGGTACTCCGCAAGGTAGGGTGCTTAGTCCCTTCCTCTTTAATGTGTGCATGCATCGCTTGATCTCGCTGTTGCCTGACATCTCCAGAGTTACAATAACCTGTTATGCTGATGACATATGTATTCACTCTACTTCCTCAGCTGCCCTACAGCGCTACCTTGACGCCTTCCATGCTTCAGCATCTGCCTGCGGTCTCATCATCTCCCCGAACAAGAGCAGGGTATTCTCTACCATCAACCCTGCCTTACTGCCAGAGTTTTCCATTGATAAGTGTGTCATCCCCCTGTGCAGGCAATACCTCTACCTTGGCGCACCAGTGCACATTCCTCGAGCCACGCCGGGTCAGCGGAGTCATCCCGTGGTCCAGGACCTTGTGAATCGGCTGCAGAAACGTCTGGCTCCTCTCAGATGGTTTACCAACAACGCTACTGGTATATCTATTCCTGTCGCAACAGCCATATACATAACTTTCATACGTTCGGTTGCTGATTATCTTTCAATAGCCCCGAGCCAGCTTCCTAGAGCTTCATTACAGCCCCTTGAAACATTTCAGAATGAAGCTATGAGAGTGATCCTTGGCTGTCACATGTCCATAAGGATAGTAAACATGCGCACCGAACTAAACCTGCCACCCATCACTGAAAGGATATACTCCATGGTCACGTGTTTCACTTTTAAATGCCTTCATTCCCCACGGATCACACTCCTTATTATTCACAGATAATGAGACATGCTCTGGGACAGGGTCCACGTGTTCCTCCAATCCAGCCTGGCGGCCGTACGCTTGTCAGGAAAATCTGCTCCATCATTCGCCGCCCCGCCTGGATAATGACGTGCCCGAGGAGGATGACGTGCCTGGTCCTCCGCCGTGGTTGCAGTCTAGTCCTGAGGTCTGCTACACCCCTACCTCAAAGGCAGCTCTTCCCGTCTTGCAGAGACAACTGGCGCTGGAGACCATTGCTGCATTGTCGTCGTCAGTTCCTGAGGCCCATCATGTGTACACCGATGGGTCTGTGCAGGCGGATGGCAGGGCGGGGAGTGCAGTCCCTGATACTGACGCGCCGCGGGGGGGTTGGGTGGGCCGCAGACTTCCTGATTCCTCCAGCTCTACTTTCTGTGAGCTGTGTGGTATTTTATATGCTGTCAGTCTCCTCAGTCAGCGTGGCCTCAGCGGGGTCGTTATATGGGACTCTAAATCTGCTCTTCTTACTCTCTCCTCTGCTAAGCCTACATGCCGCCACGTAGTTCTTCGTATTCTCTCCTTTTTGGCTTTACTTCAGGGTCGGGATTTAAAGGTTAAATTTTTTAGGATACCCTCTCATATTGGACTTGCCCATAGTGACACCGTCGACGCCATGGCCAAGGTGGCCTGTCGCCTGGATCCCCGTAATGCTGGTCCGTCGCCCTCCCTATCTTGCTACGTATCGAGGATCCGTGCTGCCGCCTTCATCTGCACAACGCATCTCATGGACCACCAGCGGGCCGGGAGCGTCTCCATCCGTCACTACGATGCCTTCCGCTGCCACCGCTTAAAGTATCGTCGGCGGGGCTTTGTTGTGAGGGGGCACAATGTGGTGTCCGCTCGTCTCCGGCTGGGCTACAGACCCGTCTGGCAGGTTGCTGGGGATGAGGGCGAGCCCCGCTTCTCCTCCTGCCCTCTCTGTCACTCATTACGTGCCGACACTTTGGACCACTACTCCTTCCACTGCCCCGTGGTGCGAGACATGCTGCCACAGGACCAGCCCCTCCTCGATGTCTGTCGCCATCTGTTGGATCACGACAATCTCGAGGAACAGCTTGTTTCCTTTCCTCGGTTTGGCGGCCGTTGATGTCTGTGTATTGCTTACAGATTAATTGCATTGTTTATTTTTCCGCTTGAGTATGTCAGTGCTATTTCCTAAGGGCCTGTGTCAACACACCCACACACTCGCTCTCACCCACGCCATTCACACACTCAGCCCTGTTCTTCGGCACACAACAGGCTGGCGCACCACACAAGCACATGCACACGCACACACGCACATGCACGCACACACAGCCACACGCACGAACACGCACGCACACACACACACACACACACACACACACACACACACACACACACGTTTTTTTTTCTTTGTATAATTATGTACCTATGTTCCCTTATTTCTCGTTTATCTGTCTGTCTTATTTTGATTTCTGGGATAGTCATTCCTACGCTCTTTGTAAATTCTGTTGGTTTGTCCCCCATGGGCGTAATAAATTTACAAATCAAATCAAATCTGTCCCCCTCTCTCTCTCTCTCTCTCTCTCTCTCTCTCTCTCTCTCTCTCTCTCTCTCTCTCTCTCTCTCTCTTTCTCTCTCTCTCTCTAAACTCTCTCAAACTGTGGTGTTACAGATGTTGTTTGTGCCTTTTTCTCAATATCCTAAATTTTGAAGTCATTATTCCAAAGTAACACTCAACACATCATCTCGTTGTAGACAAACGGTAACTAAATATTCTGTCAAATGTTTCAGGTGTCATCATAAAATATTCATAAAATATTCTTCATAAAATATTCTGAACTGGGGTGTCAGGTAGTGGTATTCGCCTAACTGCTCTGTTTTTTAATTTGTTTTGTGTATTTACACTTTTTTAGTCCTAATAACAGCATGATATTTCATGACAATGTTCTCAAATAACAAAGTGAAAAAAACAAGCAAATCAGGTGATTAGTAAAGTGTCAAGCATCAACTCTCTCTCCACAGGTGCAGGAGTGGCTTGGTGGTGCCTTGTTTGACTACATGGAGACTTGACTAACCTTGTTACTCCTCAGAACCCACACTGTTGCTGCTGTTGCTACGCCCGAAAGAGAGAGAGAGAGAGAGAGAGAGAGAGAGAGAGAGAGAGAGAGAGAGAGAGAGAGAGAGAGAGAGAGAGAGAGAGAGAGAGAGAGAGAGAATCAAACATGTTGTGTCTAATAGATTAATGAGTAAATAGATAAATGTGATACTTCACCTGTTTTTCATCGTATGTCTTGACCTTTT
>CM035205.1:13329848-13339848 GCA_020233015.1 Callinectes sapidus | reverse complement strand
CCGGCCCGGAAACGCCTCCTGAAGAAAGATGACAGATGGGTGACGAGAGAACACAAAGGCCTTAAGTTGAAGAAGCTTGTCAAACCTGGTGACACCACAGACGTTCCACGAAAGTAAGTTCAGGTGGGAATCAATGACGAACACGAGTCCTGGAGGGAGAAGACTGGAGAGTAGAGGAAGAGGGTCGACCTGGGGAAGACCGGCCAGGACTGGGGAGCAACCCACACAGCCTGTCAAGGCGAGAGGCCACAGCATCCATCCTCTCAGCAAGCGTAGACACCGAATCGATGACAGCCTGCTGGGACTCCACCAAAGAGGAGACTCGAGAGGCAGTAGCAGCGTGAGCAGTGACAAGTCCCTCAATCGTGGCATCAAGGGAGGCGAACCGGCTCTCGAGCGCCGCGGACCGAGCCTGGAGGGAAGTAACAGCCTTATGGAGGGCAGCGTCCGATGGAGAAGTCGAGGAAGTGGCAGGAACTGGCCAGGGAGGAGGCGGCGGCTGGACGGAAGCGGCGTCACGAGACTGAACGCGGCGTCGGCCACAGCCGTGCCACACGGTGACACCTGGCTGTAGACAGCGGAGGCACTTCCACCGCGACGAGTCCGGCGGAGGCGGAGGTTCAGAGGTGGAGGTAGAAGCAGCTGGAAGCGACACACGCCGGTCGGGACACTCCTTGGATTCATGAGCAGCAGCACACCAGCCACACCTGGGTGAGGCAGAGCAGTACCTGGAGATGTGGCCAAGACCCCAGCATCTGAAACACCAAGGCTTGTCATCATGGAGCCGACGCACCTCACACGGCGGCAGAAGGGGGAGGAAGTCAAAGGCAATGGTGGGTGGGGGCTGCTCAGGGAGGCTCCACACAATAACAATGCGGTTGATGGGCGAACCATTCTGGATGAGGCGGCGGGATGAGTACACACCTGGATACTGCTCAGCAAGATGGTGATCAACATCAACAGGATAGCGGGTGAGCAGGTAATGAGGGTACTTACGGGGCCGCTCAGGGGAGTCATGAGATACGAGAGGTAGGGACAGGAACTCACCCGACCGAACACGCTCCACGCTGTCCGAACGCCGTCTCGAAACATAAACGAAACGGGAGGTGAGAGCCGCCATCTTGACCTCGGCCGCATCCCGCGGAAGATGGAAGGCCTTGGAGACAGCAGACAGCCATCGCAGCTTAACGTCAGGAGACGGATTGCCATCGAAGGAGAGCTTGACATAGTCGTCCCGAGGAGCAAACGGGGGTCGCGAAGGCACACTGGGAGAAACACCACCTGAAGGCAGAGCAGAGGTAGACTCACCACATACAGCAGGAGCACCCTTGGCAGTCTTGGCAGCTGGTGGCAAAGAGTCCTCGGTAGCAGGGTCTTCCGCAGGCCGCTTGGTAAAGGAGGACGAGGTGAAGGGTCGTTTGCCAAGCGGAGGAGCGAGTGACGGCAGCGAAGCACGCTCGGGCAGTTCGGGCCAGTGGTCCGTCACAGGGGAATACTCGTCCTCGGACAAGGCCAAGTCATCCTCCAGGGAGGAAGACCTCTCTGGCCCCGAATACTCCATCGAGGAGAGCGGGGCCCCAGCAAAATCGCGACCCAGCAAATACCCAGGCAGAGCGAAGCCGGCAGGAAAACGAGACTGGGCAGGAGCAAGACATCTGACCACTGCGGTGGTTAAACAGGGAATGAGAGAGAGAGAGAGAGAGAGAGAGAGAGAGAGAGAGAGAGAGAGAGAGAGAGAGAGAGAGAGAGAGAGAGAGCTGATGAAGGGATTTGTTTTGATTAATTTATTGCGCATATGCGTCAAACAAATACTATTAATAAACAAAGCGAAAAGAACGAAATAAGTGACAAAACAGTGAAAAAAAAGACTATAAACAAATAAGCGAGACGTTTATCAACTGAAGCAAACAATTTCCATCAGTTCCTATACACACACATACGCACTTGCAGTCACTCAACACACCCACAGGTATACCGACACACACACACACACACACACACACACACACACACACACACACACACACACACACAGGAGAACATGTAAATATCAACATGTGAAACAATAACAATTGCGATATAGAGACAAAATACTTAAATAAAATACACATAACAAAACAAAGAAAATAGAACTTGGAAAACCATCATTCATACACACTCGCTCTCACGCAGATACAGGCACTATAGACAAGTAGTGTAATTTCTTACTTTAAACACACATGCGCACATAGACACTCAACCAGCTAGCTCATTTTCACCCTAATAAACTATATACATAAAACTTGTACTAAGAAAAGCCGCCGAAATGTGGGAAACATGTCAACATTATGTCCAGGGCATCGTGAACAAGGAGTCTGCGACACACCTCCAGCGGCTGTCCTTGGGTTAGCAGGTCACGGACAGTGGGGCAGGCCATACAATAGTGCTCCACGGTGTTTCCTCTTGGCTGGTGACAGAGGCAACACTCGGTGAAGTGCCGTTTCTCCTCCACCCCTGTTATCTGCCAAGGTGGACGGTAACCAAGTCGTAACCGTGCCGACACCACATTGTGCCTCCGTACCATGAGGCCTCTGCGACGATACTTGTAAGTGTGATGGCAGAGAGAATCGTAGTGCCTGATGGTTATGCTGTCTTGTCTCTCAACTTCTCCACGATGTTGAATGGATACGCTGGCGTAGGAACGGACCATGGAGAGGCAACATGACAGTGAGAGTGGAGGAGAGTTTTCAGGAGGAGGCAGAGAGCAGGCTTCCTTCGCTAGAGTGTCAGCTATTGCATTATAACACACACCTACGTGGGAGCGAATCCATAAAAATTTTACACATTGATTTTGATCGTTTAGCATTGATAAACTTGATAAAATATCTTTTACTATAAGACTATGAATTTGTTTAGTGGCAGAAAGAGATTGTAGAGCAGGCTTAGAGTCACATATAATAACAGCATTCACCCCTTTTCGATAAACAAGATTAACAGCATCCAAAATAGCATTGAGTTCACAATACGTCGAACTAGAATGATTTTGGAGTCGACGATCAATCCAGCCACCCACTGGAGGCTCCAAGTCAGGCGAGAAAACTGAGCAACCAGCCGACCCATCGGATTGGAATGACCCGTCAGTGTAGATGCGGTGTGGTTGTGTGACGGATGAAGTTACTGTTGCCACATGCTCCAAGGCCAGTTGTAGCTGCAAATGAAGATGATCAGCCTTCGTGGTGGGGGTAAAACTTAAATCAGGTGTAGGCAGCATCCATGGAGGTAGGCCTGGAGGAACATCAGCTGCAGGAAATTGCATGTTGAGGCTATGGAGTGAGGTAGAAACAGACCTAATAAGACGTCGACCGGTGGGCAGAATTGGTGGAGTAGCTGTATTTGGTCCAAGACAGGCTCTTATCAGCTGTGTGTAGTTTGGTGAGAGGTGTTGATAATGGAGGCATTTGATTGTGAGACAAGTGACATTTGAATATATCCTATCAACCAGGGGTGGAAGTTTTAGTTCTTGTTGCATATTTACAATCCTAGTACTCATGGGACATCCAAGAATAATCCTCATTGCTTTATTCTGAAACTTTTCGAGGGGATCCAAAGCAGTACGAGGAAGTTGTATCAGAGAAGGAGAGAGGTAATCAGCAACGGAACGAATGAAAGTGATATAGACAGTTCTGGCTATGGGAATGGAAATGCCTGAGGTATGATTGGTGAGCCACTGCAGAGGTGCAAGCCTTCGCTGAAGTCGCTCCAGTAGATCCTGGACGAGGGGATGAATCTCACGTCTGGCGGGGAGGGTGGCAGATATCTTGACAGGAGCTCCCAAGTAGCGGTACTGGTTACATAAGGGGATGTCATTTCCTCCAATGGTGAAGTTTGGTTGACCTTGTGCGTTTAGACGGGGAAAAAATGCGGCTCTTCTCTGAAGAGATAATTATACCACAATGACAAGCTGCTTCATGAAAAGAAAGTAAAAGTTGTTGGAGGTCTCTAGGAGAGGTAGAGTGAAAACATATGTCATCAGCATAGCAGTTGATAGTAGTTCCAGGAATAGTTGGAAGAGAAGAGATAAGTTTATGCATAAGGATATTGAATAAAAAGGGGCTAAGGACACCCCCTTGAGGAGTACCAAGATTGAAGGTACGAGGAGGACTGTAGACTCCACTGAAATATACACGATATGTTTTATTACTTAGATAGCCCCGAATCCATCGAATGAGATTTCCTTTTATTCCAAAGTCAACAAGTTGATCTAGAATAATACCTCTGTTTGCTACATGAAAGGCACTTTGGAGGCCAATGAATGCAACTACACTATTATGTGAGAACCGAGAATACAGGTCGACAAGGCAATGGTGTGTACTACGCTGAGGGAGGAATCCAAAAAGAAAAGGAGACAAACGATCATGCAATCTATACATAAGGCGATTCAATACTATCCTCTCCATTACTTTACAGAAGCAACTTGTTAAAGAAATTCGTCTGAATTTTGCTCTGCCAGGCTTGGGGATGGGTATAATGGTACTAGTGGTCCAGGCTTGTTGTAAACAACCATATTGAAGACAAAGATTGTAGAGATGTAATAAAGGCTTACCAGGAACTTCTTGTAGTAGTCTAAGAGTGGCATAAGTAATTCCATCATCGCCAGGGGATGAAGCCTTACCCCGGGAAAGCGCACGACGTAGTTCCTCTTCTGTAATTGCCACAGTGTCATATTCATCCTCCTTTAACAAAGCAGCAACCAAACGCAATTTTCTAAAGGGACCTTGAGAAGACAGTGAATTTTGTATAGAAGAAGGAAGATTATCATTGCTACTCTGCTGTGACCAGGTGTCGACAAATAGTAGGGCGTATTCAGCTGGAGTGTGATGGCGAGCAGTAGCAGGAGTCTTCTGAGAGATGAGAGATAAGAGACTTCTGAAAGATGAGATGCCACATGGATGAAATTGTTGTTTGTTGGTTGATGCTGTCAGTAAATCGTTGCCATGACGCAGTATGAGCACATTCCTGGAGAGCGATTAAGTCGTCCCTTGAAGTCTGATAGCGATGAAGCAGCTCAGGAGTGGGGTTGGCTTAGTATAACATACCATCATGTTCAGCTTTCTCCTTTGCCTCTTGAATGTGTGCATCGAGCATCCATGAGTGAGTAACACGTCGAGCTTGTAGGTGTGGCCGAGAGACATACAATCTGTAGAAGTCATGTGTGGCGGATACAAGATCGGTATACACTTGGTTTGGAGAAGAGAAACTGAAGGAAGGTAATTTTGAAGTCATGTAAGAAATATAGTTTGGACAATATTTTGGAGGCACAGAAATACGTATTCGAGTGTCATTATTATCTATGTTAGCAGGCAACGAGTAATTAAAGTTAAGTGCAATATGATCGGAAAATAAAGCTGGAACAGCGAAGCACTTGACTCGTGAAGCAATCAAACCAGCAGACAGTAAGGGGTCCAAAGTACCTCCCCGGGAGTGTGTTGCGCCACCAGTGTCCCAGCGAGTCAGATTGTGGTTGTGGATGTAGTTACGTAACAGTAGACCATTACGATTGTAGGAGCCAAATAATATATCACCTAAATCAGAGTCAAAGTCGCCCATATACACGATGCCACGTACTGTTGGTGGAGGTAAAATATCAGGATTTAGTTTAGTTGGAGCAGAATAGACATTACATAACTGAATCACACTACTACCCAAAGAAACTTGAAATAACTGATATGTAGTGTTATTGTCTGTGGATGTGCGAAGGAGGCGATGTGGAAGTGAACAGTGTATATATGTTAAGAGTCCATTCCTAACAAAGTGAGCATATGACATATATCCGGAGAGAGGGGGAGCCTGCCCAGGGTTAAGTGGTCGACCTGGGAAAGCTTCTTGAAGGAAAATAATGTTTGGGTGATGAGAGGAGATGTAAGACTTTAGTTGTGTAAGTTTAGCATAATTTGTAACACCACATACATTCCAGGAGATCACATTCATTTGGTGCCTATCTGCGAATATCATGTTTGGAGGTTGATGGCCGGGAGGGGAGTGAAGTACGCTGTGACTTTTCAGAGAGTGACTCACATAGCTTCTCCAGCTGAGATCCAATGGAATCCATCCGGTCGGTGAGGATAGTGATGGCCGAGATGATGCCTTGCTGAGCCTCGACCACAGTGGAGAGTTTGGAGTCAGCAACAGGGTTAGCAGCAACCAAACTGTCAATCCTGGAGTCAATGGTGGTAAACTTGTCTTCCAGGGCCGTGCATCGACACATGAGGGTAGAGAAAGACTTACGAAGGTCCAAAAGTTGAGGAGATTCACTGGAGCGGCAGCAGACTGCGGCAAAGATGGTGGTGGTGGTGGAGGTGGTGGTACGATGGTCGTGGTAGTAGCAGTAGGTGAGGCAGCCGCCCTGCGGCGAGTACAGCCGTGCCATACACTAACACCGGGCTGCAGACAACGGGGGCACTTCCAGCGTGACGTGTCTTCGGTTGAGGGAAACTGGGAGGTAGATGAAGCTGTAGCGCTAGACTGCTGCTTCTTGACAGGACACGTTCTGGTTTCATGGTCACCAGCACACCAGGCACACTTGGCAGAGAAGGAGCAGTAACGTGATATGTGACCAATACCCCAGCACTTGTAACACCAAGGCTTGTCGTCATTAAGCTTTTATGCATCGCAGGCCGGGAGGCAGGGAAGAAAGTCAAAGTAGATGGAAGAAGGGAGAGGCTCAGGCAGACTCCAGACAATGACAATACGGTTGATTGGTGAACCATCTTGCAGGAACCTTCGTGCCGAATAAACTCCAGGGTAACTCTTCGCCTTGCTTGGGTCAACATCGATGGGGTAGCGAGTGAGTAGATAGTGGGGTAGTTTTCGTGGCCTCTCTGGTGAATCTTGCACAATGAGTGGCAGTGACAAAAATTCACCAGTCTTGACTCTGTTGATGATGTCCGTACGTTGTCGTGAGATGTAGACGAACCTGGAGGTGACGGCGGCCATCTTGACCTCTGCAAGGTCACGCTGCAGCTGGAATGCTTTCGTGACGTCAGATAGCCACCACAGCTTCGTGTCTGTAGACGGAATTCCATCAAACTTAAAAGCTTGACGTAGACATCACGGGGCGCGAATGCTGGACGTCCAGTAGAGGGATGAGTGGGAGCACTGGGGGCCACAGAAGACACAGGAGGCTGAGCGACAGGCAGATCATCAACGGGAAAGGCACACTTGGCAGTTTTTTGTGCCGGTTGTTCGGAGTCAGCATTTGAGTCTGATGAGTAGTCAGCAGGCCGCTTGGTGGACGAGAAAGGGGCTGATTGCTGTGACGCATGGTGAGGGCTGGGCGATGTTTTAGGTGCTTTTGGTCGTAACTCTGGCCAGTCATCCACGTCAATGGAAACTTCATCTTCAGATAAAGCTAAGTCTCCCTCCACGAGCGAAGCGGCGTCCAAACCCAAACTGTCCATCGGGCCAGGCAGGGCCACGATGGGAAGCACACACTATGTTGTCTTATTTGTGTGAATGCTAAAAGCTTGGTAAGTAAGGCAGGTGCGAGGAGAACGTCCACACTCAACCGAAGTTAGAATGTGCCTGGACAAACATAGTGATAGGGCATTTGCAGCAGAATAATATTGGAGAAGGAAAAGGAAAAAAAAATGGAGTTATTTTTATGCATGATCATTATTCTCTCTCTCTCTCTCTCTCTCTCTCTCTCTCTCTCTCTCTCTCTCTCTCTCTCTCTCTCTCTCTCTCTCTCTCTCTCTCTCTCTCTCTCTCTCTCTCTCTCTCTCTCTCTCTCTCTCTCTCTCTCTCTCTCTCTCTCTCTCTCTCTCTCTCTCTCTCTCTCTCAAACTGTGGTGTTACAGATGTTGTTTGTGGCTTTTTTCTCAATATCCTAAATTTTGAAGTCATTATTCCAAAGTAACATTCAACACATCATCTCATTGTAGACAAACGGTAACTAAATATTCATTCAAATGTTTCAGGTGTCATCATGAAATATTCATAAAATATTCATCATAAAATATTCTGAACTGGGGTGTCAGGTAGTGGTATTCGCCTAACTGCTCTCTTTTTTCATTTGTTTTGTGTATTTACACTTTTTAGTCTTAATAACAGCTTGATATTTCATGACAATGTTCTCAAATAACAAAGTGAACAAAACAAGCAAATCAGGTGATGAGTCAAGTGTCAAGCATCAACTCTCTCTCCACAGGTGCAGGAGTGGCTTGGTGGTGCCTTGTTTGACTACATGGAGACTTGACTAACCTTGTTACTCCCTCAGAACCCACACTGCTGCTGCTGCTGTTTCTGCGCCCGAGAGAGAGAGAGAGAGAGAGAGAGAGAGAGAGAGAGAGAGAGAGAGAGAGAGAGAGAGAGAGAGAGAGAGAGAGAGAGAGAGAGAGAGAGAGGGAAACTTTAAAAGTAATCCGTAAAAAATGTAAGAAAACCTTGGATAACTAAAGAATTACAAATACTCATAAACAACAGGCATTACCTTTACAAGAAATTTTCCAAAAGACCAATAACACACGGTGAAGAATATAGAATTTACTGGAACATGGTTAATAATAAATTAGATTCAGCAAAGAGAGATTATTATAAGGCAAAGCTCAATTCTTCTATTGGTAAGGATAAAAAAAATATGGGAGGCTATTAATGAATGATTAAAAACAAAAAGTCAACAATACACTAATAGATGAGCTTATAATGAATGGTGAGGTGGTATCTAATCCTACTCTTATATGTCAAGAAATATGTATATATTTTTTTCGCCTATAGGACGGGAATTAGACTCAAATCTAACAGCATCACAAGTATCAGCCATGCATTACTTATATGGTAATTACCCCTCAATGACCGCTTACTCCAACCACATCCGATGAAATCACTAATATCATCAAACAACTAAAATAATTATATCCAGGTCATGACAACATACATGTGAAAATAGTAAAACTCTCTTCAACTGTCATTTCTCCAATCTTATCAAGATTAATTAACAATTAATTAAAATTAGTATTTTTCAGATACATTTAAAATTGCCAAACTTATACCAATATTCAATGCTGGAGATAAGCTTTAAACATCTAATTGTCAACCTATTTCAATACTTTCCACAGATAATAAAAATATAGAAATGATAATGTTTGACAGATTATCTTTTTTTTTTGTCACTGAGAACAATATCTTATCTAGTAACCAGTTTAGATCCAGAAAAAAAAAAACCTGTCACGTCATGCAGCAATAGTAAAAATGATAAATGATATCTTGAAACATAATGAAAGGGGATTTTTCGCAGTGGCTGTATTTCTTGATCTAAAAAAGGCTTTTGATACAATAAATCACATTCTTTTAAGTATCCTAAACTTATTCGGTATCAGAAATTAATTGCTAATATGCTTTAAAATTTATTAACAGAAAGACAACAGTTTACTCAAGTCAATGCCATCAAATCAAGTAATAAAATAATTACAACTGGAGTACCCCAGGGCTTCACGCTGGGCCTACTCCTGTTTCTAATCTATATTAATGACTTGGCAATGTCCTCAAACATTTTGAATTTTATTTTATTCGTTGATGGCACCACTATTTATCACACCAAGAAAATTTGCACACATTAGAGAGTACTTTAAATACTGAATTAAATAACGTAAAAAATGGCTTCTTACTAATAGGTTGACAGTTAATGTAGAGAAAACCCATTTCATTGTTTTATCCTGGGAAACAGAAAACTTAATTATAATTATAACAATTTCTAGGAGTCATAATTGATGAGAGGCTTGTTTGGAAACATCATGTGAATTATATAAAATTAAATTGCATGACCAATAGGGATAATTAATAGGATAAAAGACGAACTAAATACTGAAAAATAAATCGTATTATAGCATAGTCTACCCTCATTGCAATTTAGTTTGCCATGAAAACGATTTTACACCAATTGTTCTTATTGCAAAAAAAATAATTATCAGGATAATTTCATAGGTTAGTTACCGGGAACACAGATCATCTCTTTACTGAACATGCT
>CM035205.1:13319049-13329413 GCA_020233015.1 Callinectes sapidus | reverse complement strand
GGCTCACCGTGTAGGTCCGATACCGTCTCGACGGGACAGAGAAGCACCGAAGCATCGAGCCATTGTGGCTCGTTTATGCCAGTTCTCTGATCATCAGCAAGCGCTTCGAAATTCTCCAAAGCTACGAAAAACGAACATCTACTTGAACGAGGATTTGTGTTATGCTTCAGCACAGGAACGGAAGGCTCAGCTACCGAAGCTTTGTAGAGCTAGTGCAGAGGGCAAGACTGCCTATTTCGTCAACATCAAGCTTGTCATGAGGGAGAAAAGGGTTGAGACCTCCCAAACCACTAATAATCATGGTTTACCGACCCAACTAATTATCCCTGCTGCTACCTACATTGCTGTAACATCGGGTGAGGGCGGAGCTGCCAAAGCTGCTGCCGGACGGTCAACCGATGGGGAAGACGGTGCGGGAGCCGCTGATGAGGCTGGGCGGGAACGTGCGGCAAGACCAAAGAGGGAATTCAAGAAGAAACAGTAAGCTGTACATAAATATTTCATGTTTATCCATATTTTAAGTTTGTACTTCCAAGTGCATGTATTACCATTTTCAGAACAAGATGATATATAATTTGTGGAATTATTTTGAACTAACTCCAATAACATGCAACTGCCGTATGATTTCTATAACTATATTACTAATCAGTATTGTAAGCCAGAATTTCGCTGTGCCCAGGCCCTCAGTGATCATGAAATGTATGAATCGGAGGTTCTGCCTTTAGTATCAGTAAATAAATATAATTATCATTCGAGTCACTTATTAGCAATAACGCTGAAAATCTGACAATATTAATGTACAATAATAAAAGTATCGCTACAAACTTGAACAAAATCTTAGACTATCATTTATAAAATGTCCTGTATGAAATATCTGCATCTGTTAAACATGGCTCCCCAATGACATCGAACATTTATACAGTATTAGAGGATACAATATGTATACGATGATTAGGAATCGTCATGGAGGTGGTGTTGCGATGTACATTATAGATGATATAAAATATAATGTTATTCTTGATTTCAGTGTAACTAACCAGTTCTTTGAGTCTTTATTCATGTTACTTATTAGGAGATATTAATGTTAATATAATTCATTCTGATATTCAATGTACTCAGAACTGTACAGGTATTTTACATGGACATGGTTTCTACTCTTGTTTAAACAAGCCCACTAGAGTGTACAACAAAGGAGCTTTTCTAATCGCTTGTTTTTGGACCAATGGTTACACATTGCTCATTGATTATGGCATTTTTATTACTGATGTTACATATCACTTCGCACCATTCATCATCAGCTCTAAACAATTCATAAGTAATCCAGTAAATAACATTACCTATCGAGACTCTAATGCTATAAATGTTGCTGATTTATGTCAAACTTTACGTAGTTTGTTTGAGGATTGTTATTTTGGTATTAACATTACTGAAGATTTTAAGCTATTCGTGAACTGTGTACTACAGACAACAGATCTGCATTTACCACTGAAAACTTTAAATGCAAACCGCAAAAGATAAGAAAACCAGCTCTTTATGGGCCTCTTGTTTTATTAGAACAAGTATGGAATGGCTAAAAAAAATACATATATGGATAAATAAAGAATTACAAATACTCATAAATAACATGCATATACTTTACAAGATATTCTCCAAAAGACCAATAACACATGGCAAAGAATAAAGAAATTTCCGGAATATGGTTAATAATAAATTGATTCTGTAAAGAAAGGTTATTATAAGACAAAACTCAATTCTTCTATTGATAATGGTAATAAGATGTGGGATGTTATTAATGAATTATCAAAAAAAAAAATAAATAAATAAATAAGACAATAATAGATGATCTTATGATGAATGGTAAGGTGGCATCCAATCCCGCTGTTATATGTCTAGGAGTAATTTTTTTTTTTTTTTTTTTCATCGATAGGACAGGAATTAGACTCAAATCTAACAGTATCACAGGTATCGCCCATGCACTACTTGCATGGTAATTGCCTTTCAATGACGCTTACTCTAACCACTTCCGATGGAATCATCAAAGTTATTAAACAACTAAACAATTTATATCCAGGTTATTACAACATGTGAAAATATTAAAACTCGCTTCGACTGTCATTTCTCCAATTTTATCAAGATAAATGAATAATTCTTTTCAAATTAGTATTTTTCCAGATACACTTGAAACTGTCAAAATAATACCCATGTTCAAAGCTGGAGATAAGCTTCAAACTTCCAATTGTCGAACAATTTCAATACTTTCCATAGTTGGTAAAATTATGAAAAAAAAAAAAAAAAAAAAAATGTTTGACAGGTTGTCATATTTTATCACTGAGAACAATATCTTATCTAGTAGTCAGTCTGGATTCATAAAAAAAATTAAAACTCTATAAAAAAAAATCTATAAAAAAAAAAAGATAAAACACAACATTCTTTTGAGTAAACTAAACTTCTACGGTGGCAGAAATGAATTGCTAATATGGTTTGAAAGTTACTTAACAGAAAGGCAGCAATTTACTCAAATCAATGTTATAACATCAAGTAATAAAATAATAACAACTAGGGTCCCTTGGGGCTCTACGCTGAGACCGCTCCCGTTTTTAATTCATATTAATGACCTGGCAATGTCTTCAAACATTTGAAATTTGATTTTATTTGCTGGTGACACAGCTATTTATCATACTGAAAAAAAATGCAAACATTAGAGAATACTTTAAATACGGAATTAAATAACGTAACAAATTGGCTTAATGCAATAGATTAACAGCTAATGTAGAGAAAACCTCTTCATTGTTTTTCCGGGAACCAAAAAAAGTTATTTATGATGTAACACTGAAAATAAGAGATGAGGTTCTTGAAAGTGTAAGCTTAATTCTTTTTAGGAGTCAGAATTGATGAGAGGCTTGTATGGAAATATCGTGTAAATTACATATATAATAGAATTGCAAGATCAATAGGTATAATTTATAGAATAAAAGACAATCTAAATACTAAAGCATTAAAGATTTTGTATTATAGCATAGTCTACCCTCATTTACAATGTTACAGTTTAGTTTGGGATTCTGCCATGAAAACCATTTTACACCCATTGTTGTTATTGTAAAATAAAATTATCAGGATCATTTCATCGGTTGGTTACAGGGAACACACAGATCATCTCTGTACTGAACATGCTATACTAAGGATCAATGACATCCATAGACAGGAGTTGCTCAAATTTGTACATACTCGACTAAAATCGCCAACAGTTTTATCATTTTCTAGAGTTGCAGCTATAGATAGATAGATAGATAGATAGATAGATAGATAGATAGATAGATAGATAGATAGATAGATAGATAGGTTTATTGACCACAACAACATACGTACAATAACATAAGATTACAATAATTTTGGGTCCATCCCAGAACATAATTTTGAACTACTTAAACCACAATAATTTTCACTAGTTACCAAAGAACAAAATACGGTAAAGAAAGCATGAAAAAAAAAATAATGAAAATATTGAAAATATAGTATATAATGTGTACAGGACAGTTCAAATTGAGACTATGGCTGATTCTGAGAATACACATTCAGAACTGAATTTACAATGGAGCATACAGTTGCGCTTTCAAAAGTCCCGCAGAATAAATTATGAAGTCCGATTAAACAATATGCGTCACGAATATGTTGAGAAAAGGGACACTCATTTATTATGAGATCTTCTGTCTGCACCATTCTGCAAGGACATAACCGCTTCTCCAACGGCAGACGGCCACGCCCCCATCTGTTCCACCTGCCCACCTCGACAGCCAGCCAGTGGGCTGACAGGCGAAAGCGGCTAAAGAACATCCTATGGTCTTCTCTAACTCCGTGCCTACAAGTGTATACATCGTGTACCGTTAAATCAGGATTCATTTCCTTGTACGTTATGTTTCTTGACGAGTCCGAAAGACAGATATTCTGCTTTAGGGTTTCCATATCTACGGCAATGTCATCTTTGTGATGGAATAGCAAATCCGATACAAATGTTCTTGTATTGTACCTTTCATTAAAGGTCACATTAATTGCAAGAATTAAAGGATCATCAGTCATACTTGAACGTTCCTGCCAGATCATCTCGAAAAATTTTCTTTGCTTGCTTCGAATAAGTTTCTTCAATGGTGGATACCCTAACTCAACATAACACATTTCATTACAAGATGTTCCTCTCACACCCAGCAATTGCTTCAGACACAAGTTATAAATTTGTGTCACTGGTCGGAGATCATCATTTAGCCAAGATTCGCATCCATATAATAAAGTTGACATGAGTGCCGCATCGAATTTTTTTTTTTAACTATAAAAGGAACATCATTGTTTTTCCTTAGAAATGATACAAATTTATTGACATGAGCCATTTTAATATTAGCGTGAAACTTGACTGAGGAAGAGATCGAGCCATCGCATGTAAATGGGAAACCTAAATTTACATACTGTTCACATGGCTGCACTACAAATTCACCCAACTCAAACGGTTCTCTATCACTCTGGCTTCCACATATATATAAAAAAAAAAAGTTTTTGATTCATTAGTTTTCATTCCATAACTATAACAGAATTGTAACAAGATATCCCGTTTTCTCCGCATGTTCGCTCCTGTAGTAGCCAAGAGGACTGTATCGTCCATCAGTACAAGAACATGGGTCCAAGATAGAAAACCCTCTGGTTCACAGTTTTCCTTAATATACTTGATGAGATTATTAACATATATTATGAACAAAATCAAAGAAATAGGCGACCCTTGACGTACACCAACTGAAGCTGATATAATTAGTGTGCCAAGCATGCTATTAGTAATACAGTACATAGCAATTATTGTACCTAGCATTAGTCTTCCACAGCCCAACCTCTTTAGAATCTTAAATAGAACTCGTCTGGGTACTAGATCGTAAGCCTGAGAAAAATCAACGAATGTTACAAACTATATTTGTTCCTTTTTATTTGCAAAATATGTTAACAGGCGTAAAGTTACTAAATGATACATACATTCTCCTCCTTTCTGGGCTCCTGCCTGTTCTCTATAAGGGACAAACCAATTTTGTAACCTTGCACATAATACAGAGTAATAAGTTTTGTTATACTATTTATTACCGAGATTCCTCGATAATTTTTCGTCATTTGCCTATTGCCTTTTTTAAAGATGGTAAATAGCTGTGCTGTCGTCCAATTTACAGGATAACTGGCAGAGGTAAGGATAGCATTAAATAAAACAGTGATAACTGCTAACCCAGCAGCAGGGAACACCCTGAACACACCACGGCGCCATCAACACCACACGCTTTTTCAGGTCACATTTTCTGAATCTGTAGGGACAACTCATCAACTATGATAGCATCATCTAAAATTGGTACATAAGGAGAATGGTTAGAATCAATGAAATCTTCGTCTAAGTCGTGATTACAAAATGTCTCATAATAAGTTTTTAATTCATCATTAGATGGGGTGGTACTGTTAGTATCACCATCCTGGAATTTTCCTTGCCAATCGATGGCTTTCCATACTCTTATATCATCGCGGTCATTCAGCAACCTATCCCAGCGATTACCACCTGAAACTACGTTAGTCACATAAACAGGAGCCTGCCTTGCCTCAGAACACTTGTATAACATATTCGTTACGTTACTGGCAAGCACGTTTACATTACTCATATCGATATTAGTCAGATCACAATTAGAGATGTTATTAACAAAGGCATCATGATCTGTACGTGCCCCCTTGATAGGTCTCTTTACGCGTAAATTATGGCGAGAATATTCCAGGATGGGATGTTCACCCAGTTGACACGCTCTACTGAAAAATTCATGAATGTTTGTGCCTGACACATCTATCTTTAACGAAATTGGAGCATGGTAAGAAGGTAGGAAATCTATTTGATGTACATCAATCGCATCTACATGTGTAATCAATCATGTTACTGGATACCAAACATACATCCAGTTCTGAGACCTTGCTTGTAAGACATACATATTGCTTGCAAAAAATGTATTTCTTAATCTTAAGTTTTAATAACCACTAATTTAAGATTAGTGCACATGGTTGCCAAAACACTAGCATTATCATTCGGCCTCTCAACTGGGTCTGGTATGTGAGGGTAAGAGTACTCGTCACAATTTGGCAACTCTGTTCGTGCAGGTAACTCTTTAACAATATTTCGAAATCTAGCATTACAGTCACCAATGATCACATTCTTGTTATTACCTTGTTATTATACATAGCCAAAATTTAAGAAGCAATAATTTACTACGATTGCCACAAATACATTCTGAAGCATGCAAGAGATTTGTTTGTTATTCAGGATGTATTGCATGGAATTCACTACCAGAATATCTCAAAGTAATTTAAGATGTTCTGGTAGTGAATTAAAATCAAAACCAAAAATTATATACATAATTCTTTCTTAAGATCTCTGCAGATTGTGTTTGTGTTATTTATTGTGTAAAATTAGGAATACAATGATTGACAAAATCCTAAAAAGTCTGTATGTGTGACCTAGTACAAAATAACTATCTAATATATTTAATTGAGCTCTTTAAAAATTATCATCATTACAAGAGCCCTTGTAAAAATAAATAAAACCTTAGTTATGAATATTATATGTATGTTGTTAAAAGGAAAATAAAGAAAAAAAAACTTTGACTTTAACTTAGAGAGAGAGAGAGAGAGAGAGAGAGAGAGAGAGAGAGAGAGAGAGAGAGAGAGAGAGAGAGAGAGAGAGAGAGAGAGAGTCAAAACGATATAAAGGAAAAAGAATAACGAAATAGGAAGTAATTAAAACGAAACAATGATAAAATGTGCAGAAAATAAAATAAAAGAAAATGAGAACGAGAGAGAGAGAGAGAGAGAGAGAGAGAGAGAGAGAGAGAGAGAGAGATTGTGCATGAAAATAAAAATATTATTTGTACATATTAATAGACACCTGAAATCATTCATGTTTTCTTTTTCAGACATGTAGTTAGGAGTGTACACCTTGGAAATGCTTCTGGATATGAGGAATATCGTTACCTTCTAGCATATTCTGGAAGTAGCAGAACCACATGTCATGGAATCCTAATTCACCTAGACGAAAAGGAGAAAGAGTATGATAACAAATTTATGGGATTAGAGAAGGAAAGGAAGGTCAACAATACGATCATGGTATTAAGGTATAGCTATTAATGTATATTTTTTAATACTCAGGATGTCCAACAAATTATGATACCTGATACTGGTTTTGATAATGGAAAATATCATGCACATATATGTTGTGTTTTTTTTTTTTTATCGACAAATTAAGATTGATGTTGTTTGTTGTACTTGTCTTTTGTTTAACTGGACCTCTGGTTACCTTCTTACTCTCTTAGCAAATGACAGTTGAAGTTTTGTAGGTTAGTTAAGAAAATTTACAACAGCCATAAAAAGTTTCTCACTTTTTAACTAAATTTGAAAATTCGAGAAAAATATTATCACATTATGAAATACCAAAATTCTAATTATGGTAGCCCGTATAAATTTATTATAAACAGTCGATTTTAAGATGATCTGGGGAAGTCTGATATGAGTGACGCACATGTCAGGGTCATATGCTTCCCGCAAGGATGGTATGGTGACCTACCTTCTACCGCCTCAGCTACCGCTCATCAGGGCCATCCCCAGGTTTTGTTCTAACGAATAGCAAGTATGCTGGACTCTAGCCATCCAACAATATTTCCCCCAGAATCGACCGCCAGTCATTTCTTTTTGGAATGTGTCCTTTGTTTGTCTAAGCAGATTGGCAGACTCTGGGAAAATCAAGATAATTGTAGTATTGTAGGTAATCTGCGAAAACTCCTCTCACTAGTTAGTTATGACACTGTTAGTGCAGAATATTTAAAATAAGATTTCAATATTAGTTATTCACTTACCTATATTGGTATTATAAATCATTGTTACAAAACAATGGCTTCTAAAAGTAGAAGGTACTTGGAATTTTATATAGTACAGCTGAAACATCATTATCAACATCAATGATCGCCTCCACGGAAGCCGTAGAGGCCACATGTACAACACTACCCTCGATATTGTTCCCACAATTTTAAATGTCTCTGACCATATGTACATGATATCTTGTCGATAACAGCAAACAAGTAAAAATAACTATGATTCAAAACCTAGATTTTTCCACATAATTACCATTATTACTATCACTACTGCATACCGGCCAATATATGTTTTCTTTAATTCTTTTGAGAGTATAATATAGCATCAGATAAACCTATTATTTATCCAAAGAGTAGGTAACGGGTAAGTAGTTTCCTATGAAATGGTGTATATATTTCACTACTATCAACAACTGGTAAGTTCATTCTTTGTTATGCATGTCATTTTTATCCACACTGAAGTGTATAATTACTAAAATAGGAACTGTTCGATTTGCCGAATCTGTTTCAGAACTGTTTTACTGATTTCCTTTTATGGGTAATTTCTTGTATGCTTCTTCATTTGTGATCATTTGACACTCTTCTTGATTACTGTGCATACTCGTCTATCCAACTTCATAAGGTCTTGAGAAGAATATTCTTTCCTTGCTCCTGAGAACCACAATTTATTAAGCCAAATGTTTCGCACTTGGATCTACGAAGTTGTTACGAAGTTCTAAGGAAGCTTAGAATTTTTTTTTTTTTTTCGCAGCAGTAGAGCCATTGGTACCACACATTTACCACCTTTCTTTACTGCATAAATGTGTCTGGAAATTGCAGCTTCTTAACAAAAACGTGTCCCCATCTGTATGTTCATACATCAGCAAATGCACATGTTACTCCAACACCATCAAAATGTTCGATAAGGATTTTGTCAAGCCTCCCAATAAAAAATAAAACGAAAAATAAATAATAAAAAAATAAAGAAAGAAAGAACGCTCACTACTTGTGAGCGACAAACTCCGGAAACCATCGACACTTATATCCACTGTTTGAAATTATTAACTAAAAAAAAAAATAAATAAATAAATAAAAGTGTTATCAAGGACGTGACTGCCAAGTTGCACATTCAGGAAGCAATGTGGGATACTTTCGTTGTCGGACTTTCCTTGCTGTGAATTCATCAGTGGCTGTTAGATAAACAAAATATCACTCTTGAAGAAGCTGAGACACAAGATCACAGTCTTGAAGTGTCTGAACTCAATGCTGACTCGTAGGTAGTTCCTCGCTCTTCTAGCAAGTGTTCAGTTACCGCCACTAGTGCCGACACGGATAATACTCCTACTTCTTCCCCCAGCATCAGATGGAAATTGTGAATTTGAAGTGAATTTATTTTTACGTTCTTGCTTGTTCTGTAGCCATCTGTCCTGTATATTGTTCTGAGAGCCATCTGTCAAACTTGGCAAGAAATATCCCTTTAGTTGCATCTGGAAATTAAGTTAAGTTTAACCAGGATAGAGATAAATCAGGTGCGTTACAGTTAAGGGAATTATAATCACTTCCAGCAAAATTAAAATAACACAAAGATTAAATATTCCACCTAAAAAATAGGAATAATTCAAGAACCAAGAGACACCAAAATAACTGAGAAAGATCCACACACGCTGGTGATCACATACACACCAGTTCAAAACCCGAATAAATCCCGGATTACACAGAGAAAATAATCACCAGAACACACCATAATTACGTTCACAAGAAAATAGCACCACAACTTGTTAACACCCGTAGCTGAATCACCATAATAAGAAATGAACCTAACACAATGCAATAATGATGCTAAGATAAAGGAAACTGGGCTAGCAAAAATGGCGTACCTGAGGGAATTACACGACTCACGAACAAACACCCGTCACCACTCTCGTCAAAATACCACAATAAATCAAGGACAAACCTTTACACCAAATAACCCATAAAACATCTCAACACATTGGCAATAATTGTGCCTAAAAGACAGAATGCTAGCACCAAAAAGAAGCAGAACAGAAAAATACTCAGCCCGGTACAAAGAGAGACATCACTGCATCCGGTCCCCTCGCCCGCCCGCTCAGGTGTGTCCCTGCTCTGACCGGTTTTCGTCCGTCCGTCGCGCTTCTCTCTCCCTCCTCGGCGGAGGAACCCCATTACGTCACATATCGCCTCTTCCACCTCAAGGCCTTAATTAAAACTCCCTAACGCGAACGGAAACTACACTATTATTCTAACAATACATTTACACAATTATAAAATAGATACATGCATCACAAATAAATTCATATATGGCACTACATACTTAGCTTCCCTCGGGGGAGCGACGCGGCGCGTACTTGGCCTTCATAGAGCACTGTTGTTTGTTACATAAATTCCGCTGACCTGACAAAACGTGACCCGGCTAGTATATATATATATATATATATATATATATATATA
>CM035205.1:13278682-13281425 GCA_020233015.1 Callinectes sapidus | reverse complement strand
TATTATTATTATTATTATTATTATTATCATTATTATTATTGCTATTATTGTTATTATTATTATTATTATTATTTATTATTATTATTATTATTATTATTATTATTATTATTATTATTATTATTATTATTATTGTAATTATTATCATTAGAAGTTGCTTCTTTTTTGCAGTCTCCCTTCTAATACCACAGCTGACTTCTACTCGCCTTACTTGTGTACACCTGCCATTTTCCATAATTTAGGAGCACGACAGTGCTCCCAATCATTCCCCACATATTGCACACAACTCTATCTCTCACTACGCTATATTCTCACAACTCTGGCACAAACTCCTTCTTGTTCCCTAAGGCTATTTTCTCTCTGGGGACAAGCATCAGTCTGCCTTGCTTCAGGTGTTGCCTTCACATAGCACGTACACTGCAACGGGTTGACTGATTTCTCATCTGAAGGAGAAGTATCTGCATCATATTGCGCTGTTGTTTGGTGGATTCACACGTCTCACCCAGATACTCTTCATGCATTGTATATGAAATTAAAGTTTTGTATCACCTTACATCCCCTGTTTTTTTTTTTTTTTTTTTTTTATGGTCACGTTTACTATTAAGATACTACTGGTTTCATCATGCAGCAGCAACACCGAGTTGCCAATATTTTGTACTCACTGAACTTGCATTGTGTGTACTGCTAGGCTCATAATTGACTCGTACGTTTTAACTTATTGCATTAACGAAAAGTAGGATATTACAAAAGAAAAATTACTAAATTACTATTGCTTTTGTGAAAACGATTTTTTTACTTGTCGTTCATTATTACCAATATCGTTGTTGACGCAATTTTTTCGTTGCGTTGCTTTCATGTGTAGTCTTACATTTACTACAATTAGAAGTTTTGTATGTATATCACTGAGGGCACTTAGTTAATTCCTATTGATCATAACTACAACTCAGCACATGATCTTCAAGATAAGTGACAACTGATGATGTGAAATGATGACCTGAAACATGTTGTAACCATCGCCTCATTTTGACATAATTGTGCTATTTTAACGAGTAAGCAACTTAGTGGAAGATTGGAGATGGTAGAAAACCCTAACTCATGGAAACCGTTTTAACAGGATGCTTTTTTTATGTAGAAAGGGAGGCGGCCAAGGGCAACAAAAATAAAACAAAATAGTCCACTTTAGTGCCGGTCCCTTGAAAGTCCGGATTCATGTGCCAAAAGAATGAGATAAGTGCCTTGATACTTCTCTCATAGTCATAGGCAGGTAAAAATATAGAGGCAGGCCGAGAGTTCCAGAATTTACCAGAGAAAGGGAAGAGAGACTGAGAATACTGGTTAACTCTTGCATTAGAGAGGTGGACAGAATAGGGGTGAGAGGAAGAAGCAAGTCTTGTGCAGCGAGGCCGCGGGAACAGGGGAGGCACGCAGTTAGCGAGATCAAAAGCGCAGTTAGCATGGAAGTAGCGGTAAAAGAGAACAAGGGAGGCAACATTGCGGCGATGAGAAAGAGGCTGAAGACAGTCAGTCAGAGGAGAGGAGCTGATAAGACGAAAAGCTTTTGATTCCACCCTGTTCAAAAGAACTGTATGAGTGGAGCCTCCCCAAACATGTGAAGCATACTCCATACATGGGCAGATGAGTCCCCTATGTAGAGTTAGCAGTTGGGAGGTGAGTAAAACTGCTTACCTGCAATATTCTACAAATTCATATTAAATTATGTAAAATGACAATTAATGTAAAAAAAGATAAGTATTCTATTAGGAAAACATAAAATAGTTGGGGGGCAACAGTATTTGCCTATGACTTTCAATTATCTTACCTTACTGCTGCTACTGCTGTTACTGCTATTCCTGCTGCTGCTGATGTTTCTGCTTCGCTGCTGATGTTGTTGTTGCTGCTGCTACTGCTGGATGGAGATGGCACCTAAATCTAATCTCCTAGTTTACAACATGAAGTTGAAAAAGCCAGCGTGTGTCTGCTGTGTTCTGGTGTGGCTGCATTTGCAGATCTTTGGCATGATCTTTACAGGAGCCAACGCGAGCGGGTGCAAAGCCAATCAACGTTGTTGAGATGTTGAAAAGGTACCAGGATGCGATGCAAACACGACAGTCCAAGATACAGATGATGTCTGTAATAAGTGACTGGTAAAGAAATTATACTAATAATGGCAGCTATGTTTCTAATATCTACCACAGATGTAGATGCTATGAAAATGAACGTTAGCATGTTTGTCAAAGTCATGAAATTGAAAGATATGACTGCAAGGTCATTGGACTCA
This sequence comes from Callinectes sapidus, assembly GCA_020233015.1. Lineage (NCBI taxonomy): Eukaryota > Metazoa > Arthropoda > Malacostraca > Decapoda > Portunidae > Callinectes > Callinectes sapidus. The sequence goes on along the minus strand of CM035205.1, from coordinate 13,279,150 downwards.
GATCAAAAGGTGGGAAACGTGAACAATTTGTACCTAGACAAGATATAGGTTTATTAAGTATATAATAGGATGAGACTTATGTATGAATGACCGAGGCAAGGTTGGGATAGATGTCTAAAGGAGTTAAGGTAAAGTAAAATAAGGTAAGGTGAAGTAAGGCAGAGTGGTGAAAGTGTGAATTATATGTACAATTATACACGCACACACGAACACACACACACACACACACACACACACACACACACACACACACATACCTGTGGATTCTGTGGAGAGTAGTTGTAGGCAGTAGTTTTGCCATGCTGATGCGCCACCACAAGTAAATCTCATCTTCTTGCCTCTGCCTTTATTGGTCGATGATACTATTACTTGAAAAGCGCAGATGGTAGTGAGACAGCTTGGGCTGATCACGTATATTTTGAAAAAAAAACTTGTCGAACTCACTTTTGAGTTTATCCAGACTTAATC
>CM035205.1:13263682-13273682 GCA_020233015.1 Callinectes sapidus | reverse complement strand
ACACATTATTCCAGCTCTGAAGAGCTAGCTCTGCAATGAAGTTTTCCAAGGAAACTGAAGTAATTACTCTTTTGAATACAAAGTCAGGTTTCTGTGGAGCATGTTCGAGCTGAAACTGTGAAATGGTAGGAAAGTGGTCAGTTATATCAGTTTGAATAATGTAATTACCAGTATTTCCTTCCAACTGTGTCGACCAGATGTGATCAATAAGCGTGGCTGAAGTGTGTGTAACTCTGGTGGGTCTAGTTATAAATGGGAAAAGTGAAAATGAAGTCATAATGTTTACAAAATCCTGAACATTGTGATTATTGCCTTTTAATAAATCTAAATTAAAGTCACCAAAAATATAAATATTTTGATATATTTTTTCATGTATTGTAGTCAAAATATCACTCATGGTCTCAAGGAAACTGTTAAAATTACCACTTGGTGGTCTATAAATACATACAAATAAGTTTCTTTTATTCCTAATTACTGCTTCAACTCCTATTGATTCAATAAATGGTTCTGAAAATGTAAGTGGATTTAGCACAGAAGACATAAATCCATTGGATATATATATTGCAACACCTCCACCATGTGCGTTTCTAGAGTTAGCATACATATAGTAGTTTGGAAGTTCATATAAAGAAGAAAGATGTGGTTGTAACCTAATTTCAGTGAAACCAAGGACGTCTACTTTACAAGGAATGGTATGTAAAACTGTATCTTGAAAATAATGAAGATTCTTCGGAATAGATCTAATATTCATATTAACTATTGTTAAAGTATTGTGATTGGACAGGGACATATTATCAAGAAAAACGTAACTAGATTTTGGAGCACTCACAGATCTATTACTTAAGTAAAACCCATTTACGTCTAGATCACTGTTATATTTATCATTTTCAATAAATAAAGGAGAATACTCAAAGTTTCTAAAACTATTATCATTACAAACTGAGCTATGATCATGAAGAACAGATTGAAATAATTCATCAGTTAATGAAGCAAAAGGAAAATCGTAAAAGGCTGGTTCACTTGTAACCATGTTGTCTAGCATAGCGTATTATAATACATAAATACAACTGTAGTTTGGATTACTTAACTACTTCTTACGGCTCCTACGTAGACGTGTGTGTGTGTGTGTGTGTGTGTGTGTGTGTGTGTGTGTGTGTGTTCATTATCGCAGTCGACTGCTGGTCACCCAGCCAGTCTTTTTCCCGCGTAGAGAGTTCAGAGCTCATGGACCGATCTTCGGGTAGTGTTGAAACCACATCCCGTACCTATTTACTGTCAGATTAACAGGGGACATATACACATCTAGAGGCTTGCCCATTTGCCTCGCTGCGCCCGGGACACAAACCTGGGCGGTCTCGGTTGTGAGCCGAGCGTGCTAACCACTACACTATGTGCTGTGCTTTGTGCTTTGTGTGTGTGTGTGTGTGTGTGTGTGTGTGTGTGTGTGTGTGTGTGTGTGTGTGTGTGTGTGGATGGGCGAGTGCATGAGTGCGTGTGTCTTTTATTGCAGTCAGTTCTCTCAACCATACGTGTCTTTCAATAATACTGAATTCTTTAAAAACTGGGAGGGATATTTTTATTTCACCTTTGTCATAAACGAAGGAGTTTTGTATATAAAAATGCCCACGAAAAATGCACTAGTCAAAAAGAATGCGTACTAATTTCGTACTTGACTTGGGTTTCTTTTAATTTCGTTCCTTATCTAAATTGATCCTAAAATACTAATATATAAAGAACGTGTCTTCTTTTAATGAAAAACGAGAAAAACCTTTGATGAAAAGTGAGTTTTTACGTCGTAATATGAGATATTATCATTTCAGAGAGAGAGAGAGAGAGAGAGAGAGAGAGAGAGAGAGAGAGAGAGAGAGAGAGAGAGAGAGAGAGAGAGAGAGACAGTATTATGATGTCAAGGTATCTATAGAATTGTTCTACAAATCACGCATTTCCACCCGTTGGGTCATTTGTGGAGCCAACAATGGCACCTTTCCATGATGGTTCACAGTTTTCTTTCGTTTTAGAGACAATGTTCTCATAGAAGCTCATTGTCATTTTTAAAATTTTACTCGATAGACGGAGGTGAATCAAACGGTTCCAGTTTTTTTCAGGAAAATTCACTATGTGATATATACAACAGAAACAATATTTAAGGTAAGATATATTGTTGTAAAGAGGTTCCACAGGTTTTTTAATGACGCTGCAAATCTCCATCGCCCTGAGAATTTCTTCACTTCACCGGCATAACAACGTTTTTTTTTTTTTTTGGGGGGGGGGTGTTTCGTTTTATTTGGTTTATATTTGGGTTAAGTAAATATCCCAGGGAGGATGGTTTGGGGCAGCACAGTTTCCGGTGCTAGAATAGGTTTGATAAAGAAAAGTCTTAATATAAGTGGAGTTTCCGTAGGTGTTTCAACTTTCAACACACATATTTTGCTGATTTCTTGTCCATCAGCAAAACTTTCGATTACCAGTATGCCTCCCAGCTTGTTTAGGGTTAGAGAGGTTGGGGGGGGTGGGTTTGGAGGACAAGGTCATATTACAAATAAGTACCAGAACGTTATTTGTTTATTGTTAATTTTATTGATATCCAGTCATTTTGTTTATTTTCTCGTGATTAGAACAATTTAGTTGCAAACCCTCAGTGCGCAGATGCATCCGATTTGTTCCGTGATTGATTGGGAAAACATGATTAGTTTGATTAATGAATCTTATGGTTACATGTTGCAGAAGCAATAAGTGCAAAGAAACATGCAAACACGATTATTACATAGTAATTCTCTAATTAAGTTTCACCGTCATGTATATATAATTAGTAATGCAGTGAAAGACAAATCGTAACTAGCATAACCGTATGTGTCTCCCAAAACACATAAAAAACCCTTCCAATGTAAAGTGATCATGTGATGAAGCCTAAAGATGAATATTCGCATTTGTTGAATAATATGAAATTTCTTAAAAGCATTTTTCTGATCAGAGTTTTGAGATTCCGAAAGGCTTCCTATTTTCGCATCCCTAACCCTAAAATGCCAGCTTCCTACCATGCCCGTAGGCTCGATCATTCTATAGACAAGCAACAACATAATAATAATGCAAGAATTATCACTCCTGTGATTATTTCATCTAATTCATTTGCATATTGTGCAGAGTCATTTCAACAACCTGCCTCTGCCTCTGTCTTTGCCCCTGCACCCCCTCCCCTCTCTCTCTCTCTCTCTCTCTCTCTCTCTCTCTCTCTCTCTCTCTCTCTCTCTCTCTCTCTCTCTCTCTCTCTCTCTCTCTCTCTCTCTCTCTCTCTCTCTCTTTCCTGATATTTATTATTATTGATGTTTATTTGTGTGTGTGTGTTTGTGTGTTTATTATTGATGTTTATTGTAATTGATTTTTATTGCTACCGATGTGTGTGTGTGTGTGTGTGTGTGTGTGTGTGTGTGTGTGTGTGTGTGTGTGTGTGTGTGTGTGTGTGTTGTTTTCTCACTTTTAAACATTGAGAGTCATAGCCCTCTAAGGTGACATTATTACTCTTTTTTGTATGTTTTTTTTTCTTATATTGTGGAAAAGTCGCAAGTGCTGGCTGAATAAGAATTTGCTGTAGGGTATTGTGTATTTCATGAACAGTTACATCATAGATCTTTGTTAGAAAATAATTTAGTTTTTCTTTACCAATATTTCTTCCTCATACTCACTACTTTGGTAAATATTCCATTTACCTGGTTTTATACATGACTGTTTTACCTCCTATGTGTTTGTGGACACAATCATTACATTGCGTGGGGTAATTTTTTTTAGTTCTGAATGTAATCCACAGTGTACATCGGATAGCAGCAATTCATTATTCTCAAGTATTCTGAATTTTTTTTAACTGAATGCATAACAAGTGGTGTATCTATAAAATGATATATTGCAGTGTTTAATGCCGTTGTGGATTGTCCTATATTACAGTCCTTCAGTAATCTACCGTTAAAAATGGTTATCTTGTTGCTTCCACAAACTTCCACCATTTTTTCCCATAAGAGTTTCTGTCTGTAGTTAAGTCCTGGTTAGTTATATTTTTAGTAAAGTTATAATCACTTGGTCTTGAAAAAGGCACATCATCCGTCAAATGAACATTCCATCAAGAACATTGTTAACATCAGGCATAGTGAGAGTATGGGCATTAAAATCGCCACAGAAGATATGTTCATAATCATGACTGGTATAAGTAAGTACAAAATTGTCTAATTCATTAAAAGTTGCCCTCTATCATACATTGAGGGTGAGGGAGCCCACTGAAGTGCCAGTGCTTGGGAAAGTTCTAATTCAGTAGCCAAAAAAAATGGGTTAAGTATCTTGATATCTTCCTCTTGAAAGAGTTCAAGTCATAGTCAGGTGGGAATACAGAAGCAGGGAGAGAGTTCCAGAGTTTACCAGAGAAAGGGATGAAAGACTGAGAATACTGGTTAACTTTTACATTAGAGAGGAGGACAAAATAGGGGTGAGAGGGAGAGTCTTGTGCAGCGAGACCGCGGGAGTAGGGGGGGCATGCAGTTAGCAAGATCAAAAGAGCAGTTAACATGAAAATTGGGGGGAAAAGAGACCAAGAGAGGCAATATTGCAGCGATGAGAAAGAGGCTGAAGACAGTCAGTCAGAGAAGAGGAGTTAAAAAGACGAAAAGCTTTTGATTCCACCCTGTTCAATAGAGCTGCATGAGTGGAGTCTCCTCAAACAAGTAAAGCATACGTGGACGGGTAAGGGCCCTATATAGAGTTATCATTTGGGAAGGTGAGGAAAACTGGCGGAGACAGCTCAGAACACCTACCTTCATGGAAGCTTTTTCAGCTAGAGATGAGATGTGGTTTCCAGTTTAGATTATAAGTAAAAGATAGACCGAGAATGTTCAGTGTAGAAGAAGGGGACAGTTGAGTGTCATTGAAAAAGAGGTGATACTTATTTGGAAAGTTGTGTCGAGTTGATAGGTGGAGGAATTGAGCTTTCGTGGCATTGAACAACACAAAGTTTGCATTGCCCCAATCAGAAATTTGTAGAGAGATCAGAAGTAAGGCGTTCTGAGGCTTCCCTGCGTGAGCTGTATACTTCCTGAAGGGTTAGTCGTCTATGGAATGATGTAGAAAAGTAAAAGGTGGTATCATCATCATAGTAGATAGGGCAAGAAATTTGGTGATAGGACAGAACTATGAGAAATACCATGGTTAATAGCTTTAAAGGAAGAACAGTGACCTACCACAGCAGCAATAGAACGATCAGAATGGAAACTTGAGGCGAAGTTGCAGAGAGAAGGATAGAACCCATAGGAGGGTAGTTTGGAAATTCAAGCTTTGTGGCAGACTCTATCAAAAGCTTTTGTTATGTCTAGCGCTACAGCAAAAGTTTCACCAGAATCTCGGAGAGAGGATGACCAAGACTCAGTAAGGAAATCCAGAAGATCACCAGTAGAGCAGCCTTGGTGGAAGCCATACTGGCGGTCAGATAGAAGATTGTGAAGTGATATATGTCCAAGAATCTTTTTGTTGAGAATAGATAAAAAAACTTTAGATAAGCAGGACATTAAAGCAATAGGACGGTAGTTTGAAGGATTAGAACGGTCACCTTTCTTTGTAACAGGTTGAATGTAGGCAAACTTCCAGCAAGAAGGAAAGGTAGCTGTAGATAGATAGAGTTGAAAGAGTTTGACTAGGCAAAGTGCAAGCACGGAGGCACAGTGTCAGAGAACAATAGGAGGGACCCCATCAGGTCCAAAAGCCTTCTGAGAGTTTAGGCCAGCGAGGGCATGGAAAGCATCATTACAAAGGATTTTAATAGGTAGCATGAGGTATTCAGAGGGGGGAGGAGAGGGAGGAACAAGCCCAGTATCATCCAAACTAGAGATTTTAGTAAAGATTTGAGCGAAGAGTTCAGCTTTAGAGATAGGTGAGAAGGCATTGGTGCCATCAGGTTGAACTAAAGGAGGGAAACGTAATTTTTTTTTTTTTTTTGAGATGTTTTTGGCTTGATGCCAGAAGTATCGAGGGGAGTTAAATCTGGAAAGATTTTGACACTTCTTACGAATGAAAGAATTTTTGGCAAGTTGTAGAACAGACTAAGCACTATTCCAGGCAGAAATATAAAGCCCATGTGTTGGAAGGCTCAAGTACCTTTTGCGGGCCACTTCTCTATCATAGATAGCATGAGAGCAAGCTGGGTTGAACTAGGGTTTGGAAGGTTTAGGTCGAGAAAAAGAAAGAGGAGTGTGCGCCTCCATGCCAGACACTATTACTTCTGTTATGCACTCAGCACATAGTGATGGCTCCCTGACACGGAACCAGTAATCATTCCAAGGAAAATCAACATAACATCTCTTCAGGTCTCCCCCAAAAGCAGAGGCAAAACGCCAAAGGCATTTCCGCTTTGGAGGATCCTGAGGAGGGATTGGAGAGATAGAACAAGATACACAATTATATGAGATTGTGATCGGAGGAACCCAACGGAAAAGAAAGGATGACAGCATAGGCAAAAGGATTAGAGGTCAGGGAAAAAAATTAAGAATGTTGTGTGTATCTCCAAGACGGTCAGGAATACGAGTAAGCTGTTGCACCAGTTGCTCTGGGTCATGAAGGAGAGCAAAGTTAAAGAGAAATTAACCAGGATAGTTAGTGAAGGGAGAGAAAAGCCAAAGCTGGTGGTGAACATTAAAGTCTCCAAGAATGGAGATCTCCGCAAAAGGAAAGAAAGTCCGAATGTGCTCCACTTTAGAAATTAGGCAGTCAAAGCATTTTTTTGTAGACAGGAGTTAGGTGAGAGATTATAAAGCACAGAAAAATTTAGTTAGAGAGTGACTCTGAAGACGAAGCCAGATGGTGGAAAACTCAAAAGATTCAAGAGCGTGGGCACGAGAGCAAGTTAAGTCGTCGCGGACATAGACACAACATCCAGCTTTGGAACGAAAATGAGGATAGAGAACGTAGGAGGGAACAAAAAAAGGGCTATTGTCAGTTTCCTCAGACACCTGTGTTTCAGTGAGGAAAAGAAGATGAGGTTTAGTAGAGAAGAGGTGGTGTTCTTCAAGTTGAGAAATGGATCGAAGACCGCAAATGTTGCAGAAGTTGATAGAGAAAAATGTGAGGGGGGTGTGAAGACACTTAGGGTCGATACCTGAAAAAAACAGTCCGGCCTGGAGACATTTATGGTCCCCTCCTCAGAAGGGGACTCCGAGGCTCGTGTAGGAGTCACCATATTTAATTGAAATTTTGAGTGAAAGATTTGAGTGTAACTAGGTGCATGTAATTTTGTGTGGAGGAAGAGGTTGTCTTTAGAGTTCAGGCTGTGGCTATCCCCTTGTGTTATGAGACACAAAGAGAAACGTTCAGTGAGCTCACACTGGTTTTGATGGTAAGCTCACAGCAACCCCTGATTCAGTGCTTTAGACCTCTCTGTGAGTAATTACCGTTTTGGCAGGTGTTTACTGCCTCCTCTACTAACTTACACTCTTTCCATCAATTATTATAGAATTCCACTCTCAAGTAACGCCTCTTTATGCCGGTAAGGATAGTAACAGATTTGTATCCACCTATCTCATATGTTCTTAAAAACAATATCATAACCAATATTTTCCATAATTATTCTCAAGTTACTCAAATCATCCTCATCACATTTACTTTCATTAAACATAAGACATCACATTTTTTTATATCAATAACAAAATCTACTGAAGAAACCTTTGCTTAATACCACAAACATTAAAAGACAATATATCATACCTTCTACAGAATTGTTATATTGTGTTGAGGACGAGGCAAAAGCATTATTATTTTTGTGCTTGGGTGTATTTGTTACATAGATATAACAAACTGAGAATTGCTTAGTTGTGGTGTGCTTTGTTGTGATGTAAATATTACAGATAAAGTGGTGTTTGCACTTGATACACTAGTATTTCCTTGTGTTGTAAATATTACAGAATCAGCATTTTCCAGTTTATTTATTCATTGATCTTTTTTTTTTTTTTTTTTTGTATTGCACATGGTAAAATGTTGGTTATTTATTTATTTTTTTTTTGGTCTGCTTTGTGTCAAATTAATAACAGGCAACCTTAGTGTAGTGTTGTGCACTGGAAAGCATTGTGACCCTGCACATCCCTAGAACAAATATTCTAGCTTCAGCCTTTTCCGATCAGGGAAAGCAATCCCCACTTTAAACAAATCATCAGGAGTATTTACAACCACAGGCCTACCACCACTATTGAGCCAGGCTAATATTCTGCCATCAATGGTAGATATATTTTTTAGTTTTCTGCTCTTTCACCAGACTCATCATTGTGGCCCTTAGACTTCTTAGGTCTTCATTTATGTATACTTTTCGTTGTTTAACTTTGAGTTTTTTTTTCTCCTTGATCAGCATCTCATTTCTCTTTTTTCTATGACAAGAACGCAGAATAAGTGACCTTCCTCTATCCCTAGGTTTATCCGATCTATGTGCTACTGAAATTTCGTTTGGCTTCACCTTCACGCTAATATCCTCAGCAAGTTTAATGACATTTGCTTCAAACACCTCCTTAGATTAATCAGCATCCTCCTCGAGCCCAGAAATACCCAAATTATCCCTCCTAGAGTACTGCTCTAACTCGTCATTTTCAAACTTATTCAGTAAACAATACCTTGCATTTCGGCAAATTTACTTACCATCTTGTCCACGAAAACCTTCATAGCAGTAGTCACAGCTGTTGCCACAGCTACGGTTATTATATTAGCCAGGCTGCGTAGTATCAGTGAAGCTGCATCTCTGGCCACTTTAGTGCCATATTTACCGTCTCTTGTTACATTGGCTAATTCTTCATCGATCTTACCCTTAACCATGTCTTCCGACTCAGAGCCCTGGATTTGTGCCTGTGCCATGGTTAGAGAGTGCACGGAAAGGTTTGTTTACGTACCGCTGGGGTTTCGTTCAATACGTTGATGTCTGTCTACCCTCGATGTGTGAGCGTGCGTGTGTGTGTGTGTGTGTGTGTGTGTGTGTGTGTGTGTGTGTGTTTTGTGTGTGTGTGTGTGTGTGTGTGTGTGTGTGTGTGTGTGTGTGTGTGTGTGTATGTGTGTGTGTGTGTGTGTGTGTGTGTGTGTGTGTGTGTACCAAAAAAAATCTCCCTATGGTTAATCTTATCTTTATTATTATTATTATTATTATTATTATTATTATTATTATTATTATTATTATTATTATTATTATTATGAAGAAGAAGAAGAAGAAGAAGAAATAATAACGAAACGTGGTCGCAAAAATAGCGTCTAAAAAATGCTACTATTGAAAGGGAAATTTTTCGAGTAACAGTTAATTTTTAAGGAGTTAGGATTGTCATGATGACGTACTTTTTTTCTACAATAATCCATACAGGTTGATGAAAAATAAGTATGTATATAATTCCATCCATTTTCAAGTGTGGGTGAGATATTCCTTCGTTATGGATCCCATCTATTTTTATTTTTCTCTATATTTCGTCTATAAAGTCGCCGCACTCAATTGCTTTCTACTCTTCCTCATTAACCTTCCTTTCTGGTGATGCGTATCCAAGTCGTTCATCACCACTTGTATTCGATAAATTGCGGTTCAGTAATCTTTCCGAGTGCAAAGGATGGTCACCGCTCTCCATGTAAAGCAGCGGAGTAGTTAAAGAAAAATATGCAATTAGCAAGCCTATTAGCGAGGAAAATAGTGTAGTAAACGAGTATTGCTGTGATATCCATTTGGAAGTAATGGCGGAAGTGGACCGGGAGCTTTTGATTCAATATTGTACAAAGACCTAGTGTGCTAATAAACCTGCCTCCTTTCATATATTACCATTATCATAATAATAATAACAATGATAATAATAATAATAATAATAATAATAATAATAATGATAATAATAATAATAATAATAATAATAATAATAATAATAATAATAATAATAATAATATAATAATAATAATAATAATAATAATAATAATAATAATAATAATAATAATAATAATATAATAATAATAATAATAAGAACAATAATAA
>CM035205.1:13251255-13262543 GCA_020233015.1 Callinectes sapidus | reverse complement strand
CGAGCGAGAGAGAGAGAGAGAGAGAGAGAGAGAGAGAGAGAGAGAGAGAGAGAGAGAGAGAGAGATGCAACATACCATCATTGACAGAAAGGCTGAAGACAGACAGTCAGAAGAGAGAAGTTGTTAAGACGAAAAGCTTTTGAATCCATCAATCTAATAAGGCTGTGTAAGTTGAACTCCCCCCGTATCTCATCTCATCTCAGTTTGCTTTGCTTGCTTTATCTCAGAGATTGTGGCCGAAGCTGGGTTTTGGGGACCATAGGTTTGCACCCTTCAGCTACACGCCTCGGTAGGTGCCAGGCCGCCACCCCGAGGCTGGAATACAACCCTCGACTAACGCGGTACCCATTCATTGGGTGTAAGGAAACTGCCCAACTTTCTCTATATAACTCTTATACAGTGTTAGCAGTCGGAAAAGTAAAAAAGAAAAAAAAACAGTCGAAGATGTCTCAGAACATCTAACCTCATTGAAGCCGTTTTAGAGATGAGATGTAAAGTTTCCAGTTTAGATTATGAGTAAAAAATTACCAAGAATTTTCATTGTAGAAGAGGGGGACAAGTAGGGGTCATTAAAGAGGAGATTTTTTTTTCTTGAAGGTTCTGTGAATATTACTGATGTTTTTTTTTATTATTATTTTTTTTCTTTTAAGTGTGAACGTTACTAAGTTTTCTTTTCCCAATTATAAATCTTAGAGAGATCAGAGGTTAGGTATTCTGTGGCGTCCCTGCTTGACGTGTTAACTTACTGAAGCGCTGTTAGGGACATGATAGGTAGGAATTCATTGTATATATTTATGTAGATATAATCTGATGCAACATCTCTATAAGATGGTGCAATACTTCAGAAATGCTGGCACAACTTTGTCATCTACAAGGAATTGCATGTGTTTATATATATAACTTGGCATTCTCATTATTATTGTATGCATAGGATGTTATATTTATTAAAATATAATAATATAAACTCTCTAAGTAGGATGTAGTTTATAAGACATCACTATATGAGATAAAATAATGTACTTGAACACTAAGGCATCAGACACACACACACCCATCCCTGCATCACATAACCACGCCTCGGAGTCAGCAGTTTCCTGCGGCGTGAGGCGCGGCGGGCCGCACCAGGAGAGAGAAGAAATCGAGCTGCGGTGTGAGGTGGTTGGGGAGACCCAACTGAGCCACCGCTGGCCAGTCTTCCCACGGTTTTGCGTGGTGTTCTGGATGTGAGGACTTTTGTGTGCTGTGCCGTGAACGTGTGTGTTCTCGAGACTCAGAAGTGTTCTCTAAGTTATCTTCCAAGAGACAGACTAAACACTTCTCCGAGAAACGACCTTGTGTCGTGAAATCATTGTAAATATCACACATAATATATTAACTTTTATGATCTGAGTTTCCTTCCAAACCTGAGTCTGAGAAGTATAATATATATATATATATATATATATATATATATATATATATATATATATATATATATATATATATATATATATATATATATACATATATTAACCAGTTGACCAGTCGCCACAAGTATCAGACTCACTTGGACAACTTATGTTCCTGAAATACCCTCCAGTCCAACAGCGCTGATCGCTCATGTGTTGGATTTGTTGGATGGTGTCATCAGTGTGCGAATGGACAGGGCAAGAAAATTGGTTTGGAAGAACATTAATGAATAATAGAAAGAATGGGTGAGAAGCAGCACAGAACCATGAGCAACGCTATTTTTAAAGTCGCCATCTACCACAGCAGCAATAAAAATGTCAGAGAGAAAACTTGGGATAAAGTTGCGGTGGTAAGGATAAAAACTATATAAGTGTAGTGCTTCAGTCATTGTTATCTTATAGTTTCTTCATCACTACACCGGCTGTACATTATCAACAATACACATCTGATAATTATACAAGCCTTTTGCTTCCAAAAATCCCACGACCTGATAGTGAATCTGACTTCCACCGACCCACACACTTCAGGGAATCCCGATTCCTGCCTCCATGCCATACCTAGTCTCCACATCACTGCATATATTTGGGCCACAGTAACCAAAACAGTGGTGCCAGTCACGAACTAATACATTAGTTTTGAGATCAAAGGTGTGTCAGACAATGATTTTTTTTATGTCTAAGGCAACGGCAAAAGTTTAAACAAAATCTTAGTTAAGTAAGCCATCATATCAATAGTAGAATGACCTTGACGGAAGCTATACTGACGGTCAGATAGAAGATTTTCAAGTGACAAATGTTTAAGAGTCTTCCTATCGAGGATAGATTAAAAAACTTTAGACAAGCTGGAGATAAAGGATATAGGGGGGTAGTTAGAGGGGTTAGAATGGTTACCTTTTTTAAAGACAAGTTGAATACAACCAAATCTCCAGCAAAAAGGAAAGGTTGATATCGATACACAAAGCTGGAAGAGTTTGCATAGATAAGGTGCAAGCAGAGAAATAAAGTCTTTGAGAATAATAGGAGAGACCCCCTAAGATCCTAAGCCTTTCAAGGATTTAAGCTAACATGGACATGGAAAACATAACCACTGAAAATTTGATTGAGGGCATGAAATAGTAAGAATAGGGGTGGAGAGGGAAATACAAGTCCAGCATCATTGAAAGTAGAGTTGTAAGGAAAGGTATAAGAGAAAAGTTCAGTTTTAGTTACAGATGTGATGAAAGTGGTGCCATCATAATTAAATAACGTAGGGAAAGATGAAGAAGTAAAGTTATTGGATATGTTTTTAGCCAGTCTCGATGAGAGTTGGATTTCAATAGTTTTTGATATTTTTCATTAATGAGGAAGAGTCTGCCAAGTTGAAGAACAGAATTAGCATGATTCTTTGAAGAAATCGGAAACCTATGAAATTCAGATGAAGGAAGGCCCAAGTATCCCTTTGTGGGCTACCTCTTTATCATGTAAAGTGCAAGAACTAATTTAATTCAACAAAGGTTTGTAAGATTTAGGTTGAGAAAAAGGGAGGAATGTACTCCTCCATAACAGACACTATCAATTCCTTTAAACACTCAGTACACAGAGAAGTCTCTCTCACACAGAAATCGTGATCATTCCACAGAAAATCAGCATTGTGCCTCTTCAGGTTCCTCCAGATGGCAGAAGGAATACGCCAGAAGCGCCTCCACTTTGGAGATCCTGAGGAGGGATTGGAGAAACAGAACAAGATAAAGATATAACATTGTGATCGAAAAGGCCCAACGGAGAAGATAGTGTAGCAAACAACATAAGCAGATGGAATAGAAGTTATGAAAAGTAAAAAATAAAAAATAAAATGTTGGGCATATCTCAAAGATGGTCAACACAACAAGTTGGGTGTTGCATCTAGGTCGTGGCTTTAGGTCAGAGAGGTTAGCAAATTTAAAGGTTATTTCACCAGGATACTCAATGAGGGGGAAAGAAAAGCCAAATCTTGTGTGAACATTGGAAGGTCAAGGTGTTTGCAAAGGGGTAAAGACAGAATGTACTCCATTTTGGAAGTTAAAATTTCAAAGAATATAAAAGGAGTTGGAAGGGAAGTAGAAAAAAAAAAAAAAACAGATTAATTTAGGCAGAGACTGACTTGTGAGTCGAAGCCAGATGATGAAAATCTCAGAAGATTCATGAGCGTGGCCACAAGAGCAAGTCAAGTCGTTACGCTTAAACAGTAAACACAACATCCAGCTCTGGAACGAAAATAAGGATAGAGAAAATATGAGGGGAAAAGAGGGCCTAATGTCAGTTGCTTTAGACACATATGTTTCGGTGAAGAAAAGGAAATGAGGTTTAGTGGAAGAAAGATTGTATTCTTAACATTGAAAATTAGATCTAAGACCACGAATGTTGCAAAAATTTATGTAGAAAACGTTGGGGCGGAAGGCAAAACACTCATGCTGGATACCAGAAGAGCAGTCCAACCTGAAGACATTTGTCGTCCCCTCGCCAGAGTGGGATTCTGATGCTGTTAATAGAGTCGCATTTTTTAAATTTTTAGTGTGTGATCGCCTAATTTTAAGTTTTAAGTGTGAGTGAGTGATTGTTTGTGCGTGTGCGTGTGCGTGTGCATGTGTGTGCGTGTTCACGTGCGTACGTGCGTGTGAGCGTGCGTGTGAGCGTGCGTGGAAGGTGGATGCAGTTTTCGTGTAAGAGAAGAAGGCAGGCTGTGACTACTCCCTATGAGAGACGAGCAGAAAAGTTTAGGAGGTTCACAACTAGCTTTCGTGATAAGCTCACAACATCACTTGAACCTCTCTCTCCAGACTAGATCTAGTTAGGTTCGAATTAGAACTATTGGTTTGAGATAGGAGTAAAGGTGCGATAGGTGTCTACTACCTTGTGCTGGCTTGGTACTTCCTCTCACACGATATATGTTACATCTAGATAATCTCCTCGATCATCTTTTTCATACAACATAATAGCCGTAGCTCCACATTACACAAATACAACATTAAGAAATAAGACCAACCCCAGACAAGATCTTTATTATTTTTGTTTTCGTGATTTATCTATGCATTTATTATTATTATTATTATTATTATTATTATTATTATTATTATTATTATTATTATTATTATTGTTATTATTGTCATCATTATTATTATTATTATTATTATTATTATTATTAATATTATTATTATTATTATTATTATTATTATTATTATTATTATTACTATTATTATTATTATTATTATTATTATTATTATTATTGTTATTATTGTTATTATTGTTATTATTGTTATTATTATTATTATTATTATTGTTGTTGTTTTTGTAGTAGTTGTTGTTGTTGTTGCTATTATTATGTTTATTTAGTAGTTGTAGTAGTTTTTGTTACAACAGTAATGTGGCTCTCTGGTGTTGTATTGTCTTTACTACCCATTACTATGATTACCATAACTTATTTGTTAGAATAAATAAATAACTAAATAAACAAATAAACAAATAAATGATATACAATAATTTGTGTAAATCAATTTATTTATAATATAAAGCTTAAAAAAAAGGTCTCTTTGGGATGGCCGCCAGGACATTGCACTTACTTAACAAGTAAACGGACTTTTCCCCATTTTACATGCCCTTGAGTAGCCTCAAACACGCACCAACAAACATCTATACATCATGCATTCAAAGTTACAAATTTGATTGGCTGACAACAAATGACAACACAGATTTTCAATAATATATATGAATATATGAATTTTGGTTTAACTAGTAAAAATGTGCTCAATGAAACAATGAATCAAATTAATAGCACAGTGATAAGGAAAGCTCATAATGAAGTTGAATTTTCCGGTTGGGGCTTTGCTACGCTCACTTTCATCATTCGCTTCATGTTTGCCAAGCTCATGGAATATCTATTCATAACTATTTATTCATAACTTGGCTTGATAAAAAAAAAAAAAAAAAAAAAAAAAAAAAATCAAAGCATAAAAATGATTAAGCAGTTTAATCATTGCAGTGTTCCTTCATTAAATATGCAATGTTAAAGAACATCAAGCTAAACATAAGTTATTGCTAAGTGCAAAGTTGAAAATTGAGAATGTGAAATCTAATTGCAGAATATGAACATTCTCCTACAAACAGCAAACTACATGTTAATTTACAGGAAAAAAAAAATATATTACGACTATATGAAAATTCTTTCCTAGTGTCACTCCAGGTTTTTTTTTCTTTAATTCGCTCAACATCTATGAAGGATAGGAATTACAGTAGTAGTTGTTTTGCGTTTGCATCATTCTTCATTCGGAATTGCATACTGTCTTAATGAAGCTGACATGGCTTTCCAGATGGACTGTTTCCTCTTTTCTACAATAACTATATCAATCAAAGATAGCTACTCTACCTTCAGCTAAAAGTTTATCCAAATAAATTAAACGAAGGATTCTCCCTGCCTCTCATACAACTAAATATGTCATTCCACGGGGAACAATATTAATTATTGTAAAGCTCTAACCCATCACAGAATGTCCCATCAGATTCTTACCCATCACTTCTTAGGGAACATCTGCTGATGTGAGAATTTTGTTTTTCATTGATTTCCTCTCCAAACAGTCGTGTGTGTGTGTGCATGTGCATGTGTGTGTGTGTGTGTGTGTGTGTGTGTGTGTGTGTGTGTGTGTGTGTGTGTGTGTGTGCGTGCGTGTGTTTCTGTATAAGCAGGTAAAATTTATTGCTAATAAAAAAAATATATGATATGAACAATTACAATGTATATCATATGCATGTATACATGTGTGTATAAACATAGTAGCTACTGTCCTTCAAGCAATGCTCAATGATAGACCTTTTAACTATAATAGTGAAACTCGTGGAAACAAACTTGATTGATACAATACCTATATACATAATCAACTCAAATTATAGCTATATACTTATAGTTATATACCATGAACAAAAAATAAAAGGAGTAGCAGAATAGATATACATATGGGCGACATTGACAAGAAAAAAATAATAATAAACCTAAAAAAAAAAAAGACAATTTCTGGTGTTAAAAGAAGTACTTCTTTATTTTCTACAAAAGTGATCACATTTTTTGAATGCATTATTTCGAAATATAGGACATATTAAGTCAATGTTATCACTTTTTTCATTGGTAACATTTTCAACTAATCTGAATATTTTGCTCTGACCATGACTTAAATTATAACAATGATGTGAATTATTTGTGAATAGTGTGAAATTTCATTATGGTGGCTTGAGAGAAAGCTTGGAAGTTGAATTAATTTTTCAAGGACGAATATACACCAAAGACATTTGTTAATCTACTTAAAAATGAGCGCCAAGTGTATATCCATATAGAGACAGTAAGTAAGGGATGAATAAAATATGTAATAAATGCTGATCTTTGCCTTTTTTGTAATGATGTGACGGTTTCTATATAAAATGACATTTATTTTTGAATGTCTAGTCAATGTGGCACTTCCAATTTAAATTTTCGTCAATTATGACCTGTTTTATAATTTCCAAATCTAATGACAGTAAAGGGATGGAACTTTTCATTTATCTATTTTGAAATACGTTATCTTTTTTTAAATATCGTTTTAATTTGTTTACTTCGATCCATAACTTTAGCTTATTTAACTCGGACAACAAATTTATGTACAGTGACTCAAAAATTTTCATTCTTCAGAAGGCAAGTCGTATAATCAACACACATTAAAAAGTAGGCATCAATGACCTGATCAGAGATCTTTGTTTCATATGGTCAAATGGTGACCTTTTGACGTCAAGACTCAAACAGTGGAATTTGCTAGATGAAAATGTTCACATACCAGGTCAAAGAAAGCGTCACCAGCACTTTTCAAGCTTTTTTCACTGAAGATGAGGTTTGTTGTTTGCCATAATGTGACCGATCTGTTTGAGGCAAATGAAATTACCCTCAACCTCAAAGAGTGGCAGCTCTCTATCAACAGCTCGTGCAAGAAGCCTCAAAGCAGTGTTGCTTCATAACGAGATATGTATCCCTTCGCTCACTCTGTCCAGCTCAAAGAGAAATACAAGAGTGTCATATGTAGTTAGATTCCTTGAAATATGAAAAGTATTGTTGGAAGGTTACAGGAGACTTCAAAATGATAGCTTTCCTGATAGGTCCCCAAGGCGGCTTTACCAAATATCCTTGTTATCTTTGCCTTTAGGACAGCAGGGACACCGTGGGGCACAACCTCAAGTAGGGCTGGCCACAGCTGACCGCCTTTAGTGTGGGGAAGGACAACCTCAAATGGGAGCCTGTTGGATTCCAGAGAAGTGCTGTTTCCTCTACTGTGTCTTATGAAACAATTCGTCAGACCTCTAGATAAGGAGTCCTCAGCTTTCAAGCATTTCCAATTTTTTTTCTTTAACCTGTCTGCAGTAAAAATTGAAGCCGGTTTCTTTATTGGTCTAAAAATAAAAAGAGGCCATGGAGTGCTAGGAGTTTCCTGAAAAATCACAAGGATAGAGAGAGCATCATGGGATAGCTTTGTCGCAGTGATTCTTAGCTTCTTGGGGAATCGCAAGACTGAAAACTATGTGGTGCTTGTTGAAACCTTGGTGACATACTACGGCAAGATGGGTTGCAGGATGTCCCTCAAAGTCCATATCCTTGACGCTTAACTTAATTAATTTAATGAGAACATATGGGCATACTCCGAGGAGTAAGGTGAGCGCTTCCACCATAATGTATTAGTTTTTGAAGGCCGTTACCAAGAATAGATAAATGCTACTTTTACATTGTAGTCATTTTCTATCTATTTCGTGCAAATAAAACTTCAAATTTGCCATTTCGTCCTTATGAGAACAGGTAAGTTTCATGAATATCATTATCGTGAACACCAAAGCAAAATTAGAAATAATACAAATATTTGTACAGGTTTTTTAGACATAAGCAAATAGAAAATAACAGTTCCAACTCATGGGCAAGAATTTTGTTACAACGTGTAATTCAAAGGCCTCATTAGTAACTGGTGCATTTTAGGTAGGAGTCCAATCGGCTAGAAAATTGTCATTATAAATGTTTTAAATGTTTGCTGTATTAATTGATCTTTTGAATATAGATAGGATTTCTTGATTTACATGTTTAATTCTAATTGAGAAATTGTAGGAAAATTATCAGTAATGTTATTATTAATTTCGTGTTGTTATAGCCATATTTGAGCTATGAGTGATGCGGAGGTACCGGAGACTCGTAAGGTTTGTTATTAAGGAAAGAGTGAAAAAGAAAACCTAAGATTGATAAATTCAAAGCCATTAGTTTTACTAATTTTCAACATGTACAGATTGAAGCCCCCCAAAAAACAGATGTACAATGATATCTTTTGTCATATACAGAAGAGAGAATATCTGCCATATTGTCATGAAAACAATTGTAATTGCCACTCGGAGGTCTATAAATACACAAATACTTTGTTGTTAGGACTATTTTCAATACCTATGGACTAAAAAGTCTGAACTTTCGAAATGATTTAGCACAGATAAGTTACATCAATTTGACACATGCACGGCAACTCCACCGCCGTGAACGTTTCTGGAATCAGTAAACATGTGATAGTCAGGAAGTTCATATAAAGAAGAGAGATAGAGCAAGTCTAGCTTCTGTTAAGCTAAGAACATTAACATTTTATCTATAAAACAGTGCAGATTCCTTGGAATAGACCTAATGTTCATATTTGATATTGGTAAAGCGTTATTAGAGAGTAAAGAAATTTTATCAGGTAAAATCTACTGATTTCGGAACATTCATGAATCGATTGCAACTGAATCTTTTTTTTCATATCTAACCTTTATGTCTATGATCATTCATAACGAAAGAATCATATTCTAAATCTTTAAGGTTATTTACATTACAGTAAAAAATCAAATCATGAACATTATTGTGAAATACTTCTCCACTTCATGGAGAAAAGGAAAATTCATTACATAACAAACATCTACTATTAGAAATCAGTGAAAAACACAAGTAATATCAAAGAATCAATGGAGCTACATTCTACCTACGGTTACGTAGGTTTTTGGATAGCACAGCACCGTCATCTGCGACCAGGTCACTGACACACCTGCCATGGGCCTTTACACCAGCAGCCGCCGCACTATCACCACCACTGGTGGACGAGAACATAGCACGAGCCTCAGCAGGAGTAGGATCCGCCGCAACACTGACATCAGCAACGGTAGCAGAGGTCGTAGAAGAGGCACCCATTGTAGCAGGAGCAGTAGAGAAGAAACTTTCCCTCCTCCCCACGCCGACGCCAACTGCTGCACCGGCACGAGCGCCTGCCGACAGCCCATGACCAACACCGCCAACCGTGACGTCATTACCAACAACACTCGTCGACAAGTAATCACTGCCAGGCCTTGGTCGTTGGTTTGTTCTATCCTTTTAATGATCAGCTTGGTATATTTGAAGAATGCTATTTTTCCCTTCTCACTGGCTTGCTTCAATAAGTGCGACTGGTTTTTCTTCACCTCCTGTGAGGCCGGACACAAGTCTTTAATAATATAGATGCCAGTATCCTTAAGCTTCCTAGCGTTCCGAATACCATTCTCATGGTTACCAAGCCACCCAAACCTTGCAATAATAGCGTTGGGTCGAGCAGAAGTGACTGAACCTATCCGGTGCACATATTTTAGTTTCATTGGTGGTAATTGCAACTTTTTTTTCTGTGATCTTGGATGCATTTTTAGCGGTTTCTTCCCGTGTTTCATCACCAGGCTGCTCCTGAATCCTGGATATTTGAAGATTGTTTCTTCTATTGTAGTCCTCTTGGTAGTTAGCTCTTTTATCCGAGTCTTCAATTAAGCAGTTTCATGGCTTCAATGGTGGTTTTGTCATCAATAATAGCTTTCTGAGTAATATGACTTTATTTTTACTTCCACAACATCTTGAGTAAATTCCAAGCTTTTTCTCAAGCTCTCAATAGTTCCTTGACTTCAATTGACCACTATGAAATCAATTGCAATACTGAAGGCTTTGTCCTGGGCCTCAACAAGCCTTTCATTGGATTCGAGGTCCAAGGCTATGACAACTGTAGTTCAGTAGGTAGATATTCCAGAGTAAGGAGCATCGTTCAAGCACCTCCGTTCGTTACCACGGCCAGATGTGCGATCCAAGATTTGTTTGTGTGTGTGTGTGTGTGTGTGTGTGTGTGTGTGTGTGTGTGTGTGTGTGTGAAAGAGAGAGAGAGAGAGAGAGAGAGAGAGAGAGAGAGAGAGAGAGAGAGAGAGAGAGAGATAGGAGAGAGAGAGAGAGAGAGTAAGAGAGAGAGAGAGGGGGGGGGGGGGAGCATAAAAGCCTACCTGCTCATTTTGTTGTCTGCCGGTATGCCCTTCGTCATCATTCCCCCCAACACGCACACACACACACACACACACACACACACACACACACACACACGTATCCTTTACTCTTCTTCAACTACATTGCCCTTCTCAGACACATACACACCATCCAATAATTTACGGATGTCCTTCCTCTTGACAATCGTACTCTGCTGGATGCGTGCAGACGTCTGAGGCAGCCTCCACGTCATTGCCCTCAATGACAAACTCGTCCTTCATTTTGGAGAAAACAGCGATGGTAACACCAGAAGCCATCTCGACCTTACGGATGTACTTCTCACCAAGGAAGCTACACACACACACACACACACACACACTTTTTGGACACCCTCACTGATACTCGGTACAATATTGGAAAACATGTAAATTAATAAAATAAATCACAATTTATTTACTTTTGCTACAGGCGCAAGGTCATGAGACTACAAAGAAGCAAATTGGAGTCCAAATTGACACATATATCAGCGCTGGTTAATATAGAAAAAAAAT
>CM035205.1:13241255-13246255 GCA_020233015.1 Callinectes sapidus | reverse complement strand
AATGTTCACATTCAAGTCCATGAAAAGCCAGGCCAACATCCAGAACTAAGCAAGTCTTGAAAGAACAAAGCTAGCCGGAGAAGATTTACTCTAACGAGGTTCAGAGCCTTAGTCTTAGTACATCGTAAGTTCTGAGTACCGAATTTACATCCGCAATCTATCAGCCCCATGACAAATGAAGGAGACGTAGGCAGCGGTGCTATACCGCGGAATTATTGCCAGTCCATCAAGAGTGCGTCTGAATAAATACAAGGATATTACACGCCTGCCTTTGCAGTGTTTGGGCGAAAATGTCATTAGTAAAGCTGAGAGATGGTTGTTAGTGAGTGGAGATGGCGGAGTTGGGGAATGTTTGGAGAGAGAGAGAGAGAGAGAGAGAGAGAGAGAGAGAGAGAGAGAGAGAGAGAGAGAGAGAGAGAGAGAGAGAGAGAGAGAGAGAGAGAGAGAGAGAGAAATGCCTTGCTAGGAAGAAAATACAAGGGATAAATGGTGATGGATCTTAAATGCGTGAGCGACACAAGTAGCGCAAAGGTTTAGCTGCTCTGAAGAAGAGAAAAGAGAAGTGAGAATGGTTGAAGGAAGCAAGATTCTCCTGGGAAGAACGAAGATGAGCACGAGCAGCAGAAACTTATGGTTGTCTTAGCACGAGAAGACATGATTAAAAAAGGAAGAGAATAAGCGTCTTGTTTGAACAGTCAGTAAAGACGGTCAGAGAAGGGGGTGGAAGAGTAAGATATATGTTGGAAAGAGAAGATACAGCAGACTTACGTATGTTTCTCTGGTTCTTGAAATCTCTTCGGTCGAGGGTGTGTGACAGGAACTGATTGAATGTTTGAACACGGCGCGAACAGCAATAGATAAAAAAGATGGATAAAGAAAGTAAAAAAAGAAAAATATTAAAAAAATAACATAAATGAGATTTACGAGTCCGTATATCCTTCTTGAGATCTACATGCGTCGAGAGTGTGTGACGAAAGCTAAATGAACATTTGAGTGTCTCACTAATATCATTAGTTAAGAAGATGGAGAGGATTGAATTAAGAACGCTAGTAGAACTGTGCCGAAGAGGTGTATCGATTTGAGAGTCTCTGAGAAGCCTTTCGGAATTTTTTTTTATTAAATCCCTTTATTTTAAAGGACACTTTGATCTGAACAAAAAGGTGGTGTGGTCGGAGAAAGGTTTGAAGGAAGGAATTTAGGGAAGACGGAGAAAATGAAAGATTGGGAATAAGTGGAAAGTAGAGGGGATATACAACGGGAATATGGGAAATATGTATGAAAAAAGAATAATGGGGAATGGGTGGAGGAAGGGGGGACAAGAAATATGAGGATCAAGAATAAGATAAGATAAAAGAATAGATGCAAAGAAGAGGGGAGAGAAAAATGAGAATAGGTTGAGGGAAGAACGAGGAAGGGTATAACAGAGAAATGGAAGAAGGAATGATAAAGAAAAGAAAGATGAGAAAGAAGTTCAGAACTAAAAGTGAACAGAGGATGGGGTGTGGTAGGTAGTGAGAGGGAAGGAAAGACAATGTGAATGAAAGAAGGAAGAGGGGAAGGTGGAGATGGTGGATATGGGGAGGAAGGAGTAGTGTTTTCTGATACCTGTGTGTAATTACAATACATTGCACCAGTAATTACCTTGTCTTACCGTCGTCTTGTGAGCTAGGTAAACTCATAACCATAAGATCAACTTTATTCTTCTTACAGATAATCCTGTCAAAATTTAGAGCATATTTAATTATGACCACCGTAGAACAGTAACTTCAAATACTTGTTAATGGGAACGCGGTAACTCAGACGGTAGGATGTTGAGTACTATGCATAAAGTCCTAGATTTTAAATCCTTGTCAAGGCTTTTTTCTGGGACGATTGCCCACTTCTAGCTAAGGCATTCTCCAAAATGGATACCAGAACACGGTGGAGAAAGAGACTGGCCATCCTACTCCAAGTGCTGAGACTCATATTTAGTGGTGACAATACTAGTACTTCACCTACGTTCAGTTGAGTATGGCATAATTGTATGTGTTTTATTTCAATATTTCCATCGCTTCATTTTTTTCTTTTACTAAAAAACTTAAATGAAAAATACCTCACCTTTCACTCCGACATCCACGGTCCAGTATACAATTATCCACCTGCATCTATTGTATTGGCACATTCTTCGCGGCAATAAAGTCACGTCAATTTCTTGCCACCCGCCTCTGGTTGTGGTAGCTGATTCTTTCAGACTTATGGTCACTACTTTTACTCTATAATAGCCTCAGATATAGTGTCAGGATCTCATTAGTGTTTTTTTTTTTTTGTTTTGTTTCATAAAGCAGAATTCATATATTAAACTTATATACTTAAATTATCATGTTTGTTGTTCAAAAAGAAAAAAGACAAATATTAATGCTTTGTAGACATAATCATTCAAACACTGGAACGTCCTAGTAACTATCACTTGAACATGTTAAATACAGTCTATATTTATAATATTAGATTAAATAACAAATATTGTGAATAATGTGATAGTGGGTCAACTTTACCGTTAGCGTTTGTTATTCCTTTATAAAATAAATTTATTTGCTATACAACATTAGCTTAGCAAGAGGAAAAAGGACACTCAAATTCAATGCATTCAATTAGAGATTAGAAACTGAGATCTCGACTGTGAACTGAGCGCCGTGTGCATTACATTGCAAAGCTCCAGATTATCTATCATATATTTTGTCTTGTGTCGTCTTATCATGCCAGCCCCACAAAAGTTAATCGTGTTTTCATGTGTTTAATAATAGCTATTTACCAATTATATTATTCATCAATGGAGAAAATATTAATGAGAACTAGATTAATTATATTCATGGCCTAAAGTTCATTAGGAGAGCACTACAAAGCATCTCAGCATACTTTCTATGACTACAATACACAAGGTCCTCAAATACAATAATCATCTTTAATAATGCTACCCATCACGAGTGTATCATTATAATAACTCTCTCTCTCTCTCTCTCTCTCTCTCTCTCTCTCTCTCTCTCTCTCTCTCTCTCTCTCTTTTAACTACTACACAAATCTGTCTCGCTAAAAATAGTCTTCAGTATCTCCTTCCTTGCCCTTAAGACTCCAGCTTCTGTCCTCTGGGAACACACATTCTCTCTGGAGAAAACACCTGCATCACTTATCTCGCCTGCCGCATTCTTTCTCAGATTTATATTCTCACCTCTCGTTCGCTTCACTGATTAGTTACTTTCATCTTCCGCAAGTCACTCACTCTCCTTATAAACCTCACTCTGTGCACATGTATCATCGTACCATTCATTCACGGAGCATTCACGGACGAGCTATCATTCACTCCAGTGTTATCACTCCAGTGTGCCCAGACATCATCACATCAACAGCCACGTGATATTCATCTCTTGTCCGCCTCGTCACTCTCTGGCTGTACATAAGAAAACATATGTTCTGAATCTAAGTAATTCTTTCAAGACACCCACGCAATCCAGCCTTGTCCACTCCTGCCTCCGCCTGCTCCAGTACCCAACTCCACGCCACCCATTACTCAACTCGTACCAGCAGCAAAATCAACTTCAATTAAAACAACGGCGACAGCTAAAACATAATTATAAAACACGAGAAACCAACTGCCGACCACCAGCTAGCTCGTCCACCTGCCTGTCTGTAAGAAACATATGGCACAGCATAAATCACCCTCTCACATAGCATAAACTTGGGAAGACAGTGTCTGCCCATATTCAGTCAGCACTAGGCAGATAGCTTTTTTGGCGCATGTCGTTTTGGGCCGTGCATAGCTGTATCCTTTTCTTGCAAAAGCTTTTCAAGTATTTTTTATGTAAAATCTTAGTTCAAGTATGAATTGGTTTTAATGAGATTAGACGGTTTGAATATATATGAAATAATAATGCTATTTGGAAGTTCTACAATCATATTTTTACATATAGAACACATGATTTTAGTAGTTATGCAGTATTTATTTATGTATTTATATATATATATATATATATATATATATATATATATATATATATATATATATATATATATATATATATATATATAGCGAGAGAGAGAGAGAGAGAGAGAGAGAGAGAGAGAGAGAGAGAGAGAGAGAGAGAGAGAGAGAGAGAGAGAGAGAGAGAGAGAGAGAGAGAGAGAGAGAGAGAGAGAGAGAGAGAGAGAGAGAGAGAGAGAGATTTGATATTGATATTTTTTATTGAATGCCTTTTTATATTTATATTACATGTAGTACATCATATATAAATAATTGATAATATTAAGGCAAGGTCTATTAAGCCTAGGCTTTTATATAGACCTATTGTATAAAACTATAATGCACTGTTGTTTTACATCCAAATGTAAAAAAAAAAAAAAATAATAATTAAAGCAAAAACTAGTCCTTATTTCAATATGTAAATACACATATGCATATACATACACATACACACATATATACATGTACACATACGCATACCAATATATACATGTACACAAGATATAGATACAAAAATATGGTTAAGGCAAATACTACTCCAATTGGTGAATTTTAGTGCTAACATAATCGATACATTTTTACTGTTGGTAGTTTTGAAATAATGAATACTTAATTTTATTTCTAAATAAGTTTATGGAAGTAATGTTTTTGGTATCGTGGGGAAGATTGTTCCATTCCCTCACTCCTCTCACAGTCACACTTCGTTGTGCTTGAACAGTTCTACACAGGGGAAGTCTAAGATCATTGGGCCTTCTGGTGTTAACATTGTGGGATAGTGATTCAAAATTTGTGTCATTGGGATATACATGAATGGATTTGAAAACAAATATACAAGTTTGTAAAGCTATTATATCAGGAACTTTCAAAAGACTGTACTGAGAAAACAAAGGCTTAGTATGATCATATCGTTTACAAGAAAACATAACTCTAACAATTTTTTTTTTGCGCAACAAATATTCCGTCAATAAGTGTACTAAATGCTCCCCCCCATATTTCTGAACAGTAAAGT
>CM035205.1:13239775-13241235 GCA_020233015.1 Callinectes sapidus | reverse complement strand
CAAATAGGATTACTTCCAAATTTATGGGGTTTGTTCCCAAATTTTACGCTCAAATCCCCCAGGGGTCAGTCTTGAGGGGCTCGACCAGAATGAACGAAACATTAAGGTGAGCGAAGTTATAAGATACAGTGAAGTTTCTTGTTGCATTAGTTTTTCTTCTCAGTTTCTTTAGTTTTTTTCTTCTTTGTTATGGGTCTTGAAAACGTTGTCCTTTTATGGTTTGTGTTTCAGTGATGGGTGGAGTTGCATCGATTTGATTTGTACACTTGTAGCTGTTATGTATTGTTCCTATGGTGAATGATGTGTTATGAAAATGTGCGAAGGAGAGAGAGAGAGAGAGAGAGAGAGAGAGAGAGAGAGAGAGAGAGAGAGAGAGAGAGTCTAAAAACAGGATATTTCTCTCCTTAGGACACAGTCTTAACAAAAACAGAGAGGCAATAGTAGACCAAAGCTAACATAATATAAATCCCCTTTTTTAGCAGAAAATCAAAGTAATGAGGTAAAGAAAAGAAACACTATAAACGCTTCATTAATATTGAAAAAAATGAAAGACTATACTAATTGCTTTTTGTATATACATATATATATATATATATATATATATATATATATATATATATATTACCAGAAAGAAGCATCATACTCTTTATGATATCACACATAGTACATATTGTTTGTTAATAATTTTTTTATTTTTGTTTGATTGATGGTGATTCAGTCGAAATTAATGGTTGTTAGGATGTTATATTATTAGGATGTTTAAAGTTAAGATTTTGTGTTTGATTTGATATGTGTTGTGTAGATTTTACTTGACACTGACATTTAATCATTCTGATTTGAATTTTGATGAGAGACATGATGAGAATCTTTGATCATAATGTGTGTTAGGTACAATGAACGTTCATCAGCTAGTTGCTGAAGTAAGAATAAGATGAAGATAACTGTACTTAAGTAGGGGCGACATGGAAACACATAAACTTGTATCAGTAAGTGGAGTTTTGAATGTTGGTAATGCAGTCTAATTTATGTGTTGTGTTTATGAAATATAAGGAGGAAAATAGTGGTTAGGATGTTATATTAATAGGATATTCAGAGTTAAGGTGTTGTGTTTGATTTTATATGTGTTGGTATGAATTTTACTGTGACATTAACATTGAATTATTTGGAGTTGAATATTGAAGAGAGATTGATGAGAAACATTGATAATATCGTGTGCTACGTATATTGGCGAGAGATGTAATTCGACATTGATATTGAATTATCTGGAGTTAAATGTTGATGTGAGATTGATGAGAAGCGTTGATAACATTGGGTGTTACGTACATTGATGTGGGATATATTTGACATTGATATTGAATTATATGGACTTGAATTTTGATGAGAGATTTGATGAGAAACTTTGATAATATTGTGTGTGAAGTATATTGAGCTGAATTGTGAGGAGAGACTTGAAGAAAACT
>CM035205.1:13227275-13237275 GCA_020233015.1 Callinectes sapidus | reverse complement strand
TAACGATACAAGACACTACGATTGTGTATGTAATCTTCTGTTCTTTATCAGGAAGTTCTCCACACGCTGCACAGTGACCTTTTGATAGAAAAGACTGCTTCTGAGCATCCATCAATATTAAAGCTCATAAGAATAAGATTACTGAGAGAGAGAGAGAGAGAGAGAGAGAGAGAGAGAGAGAGAGAGGGGAGGGGGGGAAGGGGGGCTGCTAATTATAATAACTTTACCTGGAATTTATTCTTTGGATTTTTTTTTCCACACTAGGTACTGCATAATTTCCTTGCAGCTCATAACCAGACTGAGCGATGCTCCTCCACCTACCAGACATGTATTTGCGCTACTCGATCATCCTCACCCCTGATTAGCGTTGCCCTTGTTCACTGTACGCTCTCATTGAATAAACGTGACATATATATCAATTATCGAGGTGGTTCGTGGTCCTTCCCTCCCTTGCACTGATGTGTTGCTGATGGTTTCCCCTGATCCTTTGTCTTTACTGTGTTTCCCATCCCAGACCTACTTCTCTTCCTTTTGCTATTTTTTTGTTACATCACCATGAGCTGTAGTCCTTGTTCTAGATATTCTCTCACATTTTTATATCATTCTGCTTGTTGCTGTCCTTTTTCTTTATTACATTTGTTATAAATGCTGCCTTGGTTTTATTATTTATTTATTTATTTATTTTTTTTTTATCCTTGGTTTTCTCCTCCTCCTCTTCCTCTTCTTCCTCCTACTTCCTCGCCTTACTTTTGTTATTTTATCTGACATGTGTTTATATTCCATTTAGTTCTCCATTTCTTTGTTATCATATTTGACATATTTTTATTTTACTTAATATTTTTCCTCCCCCTTACTCCTCCCTTTCCTCCTCTCCATGCCCTAGTAACACTATTGCCGTCACTAACAGCCTTTAACATTATCTTTCTTCATGGCTTTAACTACACGTCTTTTTGCTTTGATTTCCTACACGCTATTCCTCGTCTTTGGTAATCTCTTTTAAGAACTTTTACCCTAACTCTCAGCAATCCGCCTCGTTTTATGATGAATGTGCACTGGTTTTGACTCATTCTTCCGATTTCTCGTCTCTCGCCTACGCACACACTGATTTAGTTATTGAGTGCATTTCCATAATCCAAGTTTTATACAGTGCAAAATCTTATACTTCTAAATCTTTCAAATTTGTCCGATTCTTATCTTATGGTTGTAAGTCTGTCTGTCTGCCTCTCTCTCTCTCTCTCTCTCTCTCTCTCTCTCTCTCTCTCGCGCGCGCGCGCGCGCGTGCGCTGTTTGTTTACATCCTACTCGAGAGCTCCACCGTTATATCAAGATATTCAGTGGTTCGTGAGCTTCCACCGGTCCACAACTAAAACAGCAAATTACTAAGCATACACTTGACGATCTAGGGCAAAAATAGTTCAGCAGTACTTTTGAACTTAGACAAAATAGCCAGGTGAAATTACAAGCCTGTGGGTAAAGTCCTCCCTCGAACGGCAACTCAGTGTTCGCGCATGCGTACTGATACCCATCTGACGTCATAGTGCTTGAGTTACCATACACCTTAATACTATCACCATGGATTCCTCGATGATGAAGGCGATGCTCGAGTCACAAGAGCGAGCATACAAGAACGCCATGGATGTGGTTGTGAGACAAATGAATGAACGCATAACTCAACTAGAGGGCAAAGTCTCGGAGCTTACAACCAGTCTGGAATTTACCCAAAAGGAAGTTGATGATCTAAAGTCACTAACCAAGGAGCAAGAGGAAGAGAGGAAAGGTGCCAAGCTTAAAATAAACACATTAATCGAAGAGGTAAAAGAGAAGGATGACAAAATTAAAGAATTGGAAGAACGGATTAATTATCAAGACGATTACAGCCGAAGGAAGAACGTGAGAATCAGCGGTGTGCCGGAGCCTGACAGCAACGAGACATGGGAACAGACAGCGGCTTCGGTTACCTCGATGCTTCAAGACGCAGCTTCCTGGACTCGTGTTAGAACGAGCTCATAGGGTTGGGCTGCGTCGGGATGCCAAACCTCGCACTATTGTGGCACGATTCTCTAGCTACTGTGATAGAGAGTCTGTTATGAGAAATGCGAGAAAACTCAAGGGCACGAATATTTTCGTCAATGATGACCAGCCTCACAAGTCGTTAAGAACGCACAGATGCCGCTCCTTAAGCAAGCAAGACAGCAAGGGAAAATTGCGTTCTTCCGACATACCAAACTCATCATTAAGGAAAGGTACAACAATGACGACTATAATACTGGACGAAGAGGAGGACAACGGTGGGCGAGTGCTGGTGCAGCTACTGCGGGCGTCACGGCCGCTACCATGAGTGACGCGGTGGACTCCAGCCCTCTCCTTGGTGGTAGTGGTGGTGTTGGTGCCCAAGGGGCATCGGATGATGTCTTGTCTGGTGGGTTGGATGAGGCTCCTGCTCCCACCTTGATAGATAACTCCAACAGGCATACGTCCTCACTACCCGCTACCAGACCTAAAAAAAATCTACGCAGCAATGCCAAGAAATAGTGGCTACCTCATACAACAGTTTGTATACTGTAATAATACTTTCTAATTAATTCGTTATGGAAATAGGACAATATCTTCCCTTTCATGATATTAGTGATGTTGAACTTGTTAGTGTAATCAACAACGATAACCAGTATTATTCCTTAGACGTTCTTAATACATTAATTTTCAATAATGGTAATGATAATAATCAAGACATTCGTACCGTAGAGTACCTAAGTGAACCTGTAATTAATGATCCTATATGCGAATACATTTTTAGTGATGAGTCACAAAATCAACTATTTCCTAACAATAGCTTAAAGTTATTAGCATACAATATTAGTAGTGTGCCTCAGCACCTAGATTCTCTATATGATCAATGTTTAAAGGGTTTTAGTGTTTCATTAGATGTTATTGGATTATGTGAAACTCGACTAAATGACAATATTTGTAATTTGTATCAATTAGATAGTTACTTACCACATTTCCAAAATAAGTCTACACAGAGTGGTGGCTTAGCTATCTATCTCCACAACAAATTTCAAGGTGTAGTAATTGATAATGTTTCTATGCAATTGCCTCACATTGAAACGCTATTCATCAAAATTTTCCAGCCAATTACATTTCTCGTGGGTATGATGTATAGACCTCCTAACTCTTCATTTAACCATTTTTTAGAGTCAATGGAAGAAATTTTGCAAACAATATCAAACTTGAGGCTGAAATGTTATGTGATGGGTGATTTTAATATCAACTTGCTACATTCCAATGATAACTCAACCAACTATATTAACTTGTTTCAAACTTACAATTTTGCCCAAACCATTACAAAACCAACAAGAGTGACTAGCAGATCTGCCACTCTTATAGACCATATTTGGACCAATGACATGCAACATTACATCAGAAGCGGAATATCATACAACTCAATTAGTGATCATTTTCCTGTGCTTAGCTCATTCTCTGCATTTCATCAATGTAATAACTCATTTATTAGAATAAGTAGAAGAATATATAACCGCAATAATATTGATGACTTCAAAGAAGACCTAAAAAACTTTGATTGGATATCAGAATTGGCTTATGTTAAAGGAATTGAAAATCTTTTCACATCATATATGGAAAAATTCAAATATTTTTACAATAACAACTTTCCCTTAAAATCTTTCTCAATTAAAGAAAAACATTATGGAAAACCATATATAACGCCTGGAATTATAAAATCTATCAAACATCGAAATAAGCTGCAAAAACTATATGTTAAATGGCCATTAACATATGAAACAACATTTAAAAAGTACAGAAATATGCTAACAACAGTAATTAGAAAGGCCAAAGAAGATTACTGCAAATCAAAACTAATTGATCAACAAGGCAACACGAAAAAGACTTGGGAAACTCTTCATTCTTTAATGGGGATAAATAAATCTAAACTGCCAACTACCATGGATTTTGAGGACAGATCTTTCTCAAATAATAATGACATCGCAGAAGAATTCAATAATTATTTCAGTAATATTGCTAGCAAACTAGCAGCAGCTATCAACCATCAAGACACTGTTCCAATTGACTCTTTCCTTCCTTAACCTGTGCCATATTCTTTTTTCTTAAGACCAACAACAGAACAAGAAGTAGGAAATATTATTAAAAATCTTAAAGTTACTTCACCAGGATATGATGATATTAGTATCAAGGTTATTAAAGAATGTAGCTCCGAAATTTCTCCTTTTCTTAGTTTCTTTATAAACAAATGTTTTAAGGAAGGATCGTTTCCAACTCATTTGCAAATTGCCAAAATAATCCCAATTTTTAAAAAAGGTGAGAAATGTAAGCACAGCAACTACAGACCTGTTTCTATTCTCCCAAGTTTCAGTAAAATTATTGAAAAAGCTTTCGCAATTAGATTAAATGATTATCTCACAAATTTTTCTTTACTTACAGAAAATCAATATGGATTCAGACCCAAATACTCCACAGATATAGCTATTCAGAATCTTTGCCAAAGCATATATGATGTACTTGATAACAAATGTAATCAAATTACAGTTTTTTGCGATTTCAGTAAGGCCTTTGATACGATTTCACACAGCATTCTATTACATAAACTAAACATTTATGGAATTCGAGGTAAAGCTAAGGACTTTTTGAAGAGCTATTTATGTCATAGAGAACAATTCACAGTCTATAACATCATATCCTCAACATATAAAAACATTAATTATGGTGTTCCCCAAGGATCCATCTTGGGACCGATCTTGTTTTTTATTTATATCAATGGTATTGTTCGTTCAAGTAATAAGATTAAGTTTTTGTTGTACGCTGATGACACCACTGTATACATTCAGGGAAACCATATGGACGAAATAGTTGACACCATGAATAATGAATTGGCTAAAGTTTCAGACTGGATAGCGAGCAATAATCTTACATTGAATGTATCGAAAACATGTTACATGGTGTCAAGCATTTCAAACATAAATGAAGATCATGTTCATATCAAAATTGGAAATAATTTGTTAGCTAGAATCAAGCACATTAAATTTTTGGGTATAAATATTGATGACAGATTAACCTGGAAACCACACCTCAACCAACTATGTAATAATATATCACAAATGACTGGTATCTTCTATAGAATTAGAAATAACTTAACAGTCGACTGTCTGAAGTTATTATATATGTCCATAGTTTATCCACATTTAACTTTCACCTGTATCGGGATTCAAGGAGATTGTTTTCAAATCTCAGAAGGCTCTTCAGAAACCATGCAAGTTGACGTTGTGGAGCATATCCATGCATGGTCTTCAGTACCAGGTACTGGTCCCATTTCTCGTCCTCTATCCGTTGCTATACCTTGGCTACCATCTTGTGGAGGCGGACGTTGAAGACTGGGATGGACGCAGCCTTGTGGAGCGATACCGAGCTGGGAAAGTCGTCCCACCTGGTGCCGAAAGCAAACCTCAGAGCGCTGTTCTGGACTTTCTGCACTCTGCTTATGACTGTCTTAGAGAGAACGTGTAAAGGGACAGGAGGGTAAGTTAATATAAGCAGAGCTAGAGCTTTTATCAGATGGTGTTTTAGACCAGTGACCAAATCGCTGAAGCGATAGAGCTTCGTGAGAGCTGCTTTCGCTCTTGACACCTGCTGGGACACATTGGTCAGTGTATCCCCTCGAGGATACCGAGAGCCCCAGGAGGGAGCCCCTCATGCTGAGGCCAACGTCGTCTCCCTCAACGATCAGCGAGACGGGAGTCCTGGTGGCAAACGGGATCACAGAGAACCTGGCCAGATTGGTCGTGATCTTCCACTCCTTCTCGAAGGTGTTGATGCAGGCGACTTCCCTGCCGGTCCGGGCGTTCGTCATACAACTTGAGCGACCTTGGTGGAAAACTACTTGGGAGGCATCATCTGCATATAGTGCATTAAAACCAGAGTCTGAAACAGGGCAGTCACTGGTATAAATGCTGTAGAGGGTAGGGGAGAGCACACTGCCTTGCGGGACTCCAGTGGCAAGGGGGAAGGCTGGGCCAGGATGGTCCCCAATTCT
Source organism: Callinectes sapidus (assembly GCA_020233015.1). Classification (NCBI taxonomy): domain Eukaryota; kingdom Metazoa; phylum Arthropoda; class Malacostraca; order Decapoda; family Portunidae; genus Callinectes; species Callinectes sapidus. The sequence continues at coordinate 13,231,214 of CM035205.1, read as the reverse complement.
TACCCTGGCTGTCCCGTCTTCGAAAAAGTCACAAAGCAGGCGCTCCACCAGGGCAGGCAAGCTTAGGCGAAGGATTTTGTACCTCAAACCCAGGTGCCATACACGGTCGAACGCCTTGCTCACGTCCCGCAAAACCAGGTTGCAGCAGAACCCGTTGGCCTGGTGCAGGGTTATGGTCTCGGTGGCCAGTGCAGCTGCATCAATTTGGCAAGATCCAGAAGGCTGAGAATTGCGGGTTGCTGGTATCAGAGACCAGGGCTGCACCGCTGGACTTGGTATAACAATGCCAGAGGGGTAGCTAAGGAGATCGACCACATCTTTGTCAGTACTCGTTGGAGGATCCTCCAGAACTGCAGGGTTTTTTGGAGTCCCGAGTTGTTTGCGACCGATCACAGGCTTGTTGTTGCTTCACTCAAGCTTCATGTCAAGTCCAGAATGCCTCCAAGATGTAACCACAATGTGTTTCATCTTGAGAAACTGAAGGACTTGACATGTGCACAAAAGTATGCAGTGATAGTCTCCAATCGGTTTGGAGCGCTCGACACCCCTGAGGACCCTGAAGAACTATGGGATATCTTCAAACGTGAGGCTCTTGAACCTGCCAAAGAATGCATTGGGGAGCGCCCGAGGTCATGGAGTGGCTTCACTTCGGTAGAGACACTGGAAAGTATTGAGGAAAATTGCGCTGCCAGACTTGCTGGGGACCATGACCAGTACAGGGCTCTGTCACGTAGGACTAGAACTCTCCTGAGAAGAGACAAGGAGAGGTAAGTCATGGGGTCTCGCTGAGGATGTCGAGTGTCATTTAAATGCTAATGACCTCAGACCTGCCTATCGAGCTCTCAAGAAACACGGCTCCAAGTCTACTTCTTAGTTGAGTGCTATTCGAACAGCAGATGGTTGCCTCATATCGGACGCAGATGGGCAGATGGCTTGCAGGGTTGAGTACTTTGAGCAGCTGTTCACGGTGGATCCTCCAAGCGGACAGCTCCGGATTGCAGGGTTGCAGACGCTGGATGCTGATCCACCCACTGAGGAAACTGCATCCCCCATTGACAATGTTAAAGAGGCTGTGGCAAAGTTGAGAGGTGGAAAGGCAGCTGGCGTCTGAAACATCAGTGTGGAGTTGCTCAAAGCTGGAAGTGAAGCCATGATCCGTGGGTTGCATGCTGTCTCTAGTGCTGTATGACATTCAGGTACCATTCCTTCTGACTGGAAAAAGGTCTTGGTCGTCCCTATCTGGAAAGGGAAAGGGGACCGTCAAGACTGCAACGACTACCGTGGAATAACAATGCTCAGCGTACTAGGTAAGTTGCTTGCCTATTTGCATCTGATGTGGATTCGCAGTCACCTGATGAAGCACCAGAGACCTGAACAATCAGGGTTCACACCCGGTAAGTCAACAACTGACCATATCCTAGCGCTTCACGTACTGGTGGAGCGCTAACGTGAGTTTCGACAGGGAATGCTTGCAGCCTATGTCGACCTCAAGAAGGCGTTTGACTCAGTGCTTCGAGAGACACTCTGAGATCTTCTGCGTTTCCGTGGGATTCCTACAAAGATCATTTGTCTATTAACTGGCCTGGGACTGGGAGTGCTGTGAAGTATGGAGGAGGCGTGTCCAGCTTCTTTTCTGTGAATTCGGGTATAAGGCAGGAGGGCTGCGTGCTTGCTCCATCACTTTTCAAGACATGCATGGACTGAGTTCTAGGCAGAGTTGTAGAACAAAGTCATTGTGGAGTATTTGTCAGCAATACTAGGAGTACAGATCTTGTTTTTTCTAATGATGCAGCAATCTTTGCCGAGTCACTGGAGGTTCTAGTAATGGCTCTAGAGACACTGTACGAGGTGAAGCCCTTGGAACTTAAGGTATCCTGGGCCAAGACCAAGGCGTACTTGATGAAACAGTACAGTCTGTCCATGCGTGTGGAGAGGACATTGGGCTTTTGAAAAACTACACATACCTTGGTAGTGTAGTGCATAACGATGGTGGGTCGAGCCAAGGAGTCACACGGCTAATTTGCCTGGCCCACAGCGTTATGGACTCGCTCAACACGAGTATTCCGATCTTCAAGTCGTTGGTGATCCCTGCTTTACACTATGGTTGTGAGACATGGACACTGAACACCGACCTGAAGAGATGAACTGATATCTTTGGTACTATATGCCTTCGCAGGATCATAGGATATCGCTGGTATGACTTAATGTAAAATCAGCTATTGTTCTTTGAGACCGATTCCAGGCTTTTTACTAGCATAGTCCGTCTGCGCCAATATGGGCATGTGGCGCGATACCTGGAATCCGATCCTGCTTATCAGGTTGTTTCCGAAAGGGATAACCCAGCTTGGAGGTGGCCAAGGGGACACCCACAGAATTCTTGGCTGCGGAAAGTCGATGCCTCCTACTGGGAGCCACTCAGCAGTATGGGAATGGAGCCTGCATGGGGACTCGCGAGGCGTGACCGCCAGGGGTGACGCTGTAGGGTAGGCGAGGAAACGTGCCCCCCGGTGTATGCCCCCCATGATATATATATATATATATATATATATAATATATCTTCTATCTAGAGATATATATATATATATATATATATATATATATATGCGCCGCCACGGTGCAGTGGCTAGCGCGTCTGGCTAGGAATCCGTGGGCCCGAGTTCGATCCCGGACGAGGACGGCGCGGACCTCACCCAGGTTTTCATCCTTCACTGGTCGATAAATGGGTACCTAGGGCAACCTAACCTTCTGTTTTTCTTGTTTACCAAGACCTGTATCGACCATTCCTTCTAAACTCCCACGAACGAAGCACTGCCCTTTCTTTTTTATCCCACAGAACTTCCAGCCTCCGCCGACCACTCTCACCACTAGTTCGAGAACGTGTTTGTCCCCTTCTGCTTTAAGTTCATGAATGAAGGAGCCAGCACCCGATGGAGTATGGTACTGATGGATCTGCCAGGACTCATGGCGTCTCAGGGCGACACCGACGGCAGCCCCTGTGCCGTCCCCTTCGACGTGTTTTCCACCTCAGCCCTGCGCCCTGAGTTGTTGGGATGTTGGTCTGCGTCTCAGCAAAACACGGCATCCAGGCAAGCCTGCAGAGCTCCCGGAAGCAGGACTGAGCTGCTGGGGCACACAGTTGGGGAACATGCCGGAACTGAAGGCTATTCTCAGGTTCCGGTCCTACACCATCTACCCATTGAGACCTCCTACCTAGCACGATCTACCCAACGAGACCTACCTGCCGACTCCAGAGCTGCAGGTATCACCGAAGAAGACCCTTCCACCAATGAAGAGACTTCTCTGGATGTTTTTAACATCCGAAATGTCAATGACTTTATTGAAATTACTTGCGACCTTTTACTATGTCAGCAAGGGTGGTGTTCCTCCGGGAGCTCCGGTTTCCACCCAAGGAAGCATCTAAGCTGCATGGTTCTTCAATTTCTTGTCTATGTATTTTGAAATTCATTTGTATATTCATATTAATATTACTCTTTACAAAAGTAAGCTGTAAAATACAAATGTAACCCTCCAAAATTCCCTGTCTCACAGCAGTATGGGTGATTTTTCTCCGGGAACTCTGATTTCCACCCCTTGACCCGAAATATACTGCCTGTGACTTTCACCACTTTCATGCAGCTGGCCGAAGCGTCCGGTAACTTTCTACTCCTACTTTATTTCTGTATTTCCTCTCTTTTCCTTCCACTGTACCAGTCACGGTACACTCTTCCCTTCCCCCTCTCACATTTTGTAACCCAATTTTTCTAAATAAACTTTACTCGACACTTTGCTCGTCTGTCACTCACTCTCCGAAGAAGACATTCTGTCGAAACGTTGGAGTAAAGACCCTGACCCAGCCTAAGTTTTTCCTTACCATCTTTACACTCATATATGATAAACTTCCGCTGGCAACATGTTTCTAACTACCTAAATTAGTTTCGT
>CM035205.1:13195419-13210854 GCA_020233015.1 Callinectes sapidus | reverse complement strand
GAGAGAGAGAGAGAGAGAGAGAGAGGGGGGGGGGTCACGCACGGGGTAGTTCCTTGTTCATAGTGCTATTATAGCAGCTCAACAAAGTGCAGTGCTTAGAAAAGTTCAGTGCAAAAAGTGTCAAGTGTCCCTGTGTCTACAGTAAAGTGTAAGGTGTGGTAAGCCTTACCATAGTGCTCAAAAATTACTTGGAATGTTTTTGTACCCGTGTGCAGCGGCCGTGACCCTTGGCCTGACCTGACGCCTCGCTAGGCGTGTGGCAGCACATTGTTGCCAAATCTCTCTACAAGGTTCGTTTCTAAGAACCTATTTTCCTCTCTCCGACTGAGTTTGACTTGACTTGTGTGTGACGTAATTGGTTCTGGCTGTTCATGTGCTAGTGGGGAGGTGCTCAGTGATTTCTGTCAGTGTTTACGTGAGGTGTGTTGTGCGTTTAGAGTAGAGTTGGCACACGCAGTTCGTCCACTCATAGTGACATTCCTAAATCCTCTCCCTCAATTGTCAGGCCCCGCCCATCGCCTCATTGCCAGGGGTGACCTGCCTGGATATCAGCTGCAAAACTGATGTTGCATTTGTGGCAAGGCAACATTAAAAACCCAGTATGTGAGCTGTGACGAAGAAACCTGCCGTAATCTTTGTCATAGAAGTTGCCTTAGAGACATGCCAGTTTTCAAGTGTAGCTACACAGAACAATTACGCCTTCAGGCATATATCCTTGACCCGGTAAGCTACATCAGCGTGGAACCTGACATACCTCCACTGCCTCTGCCGGACGATAGCGGAAAAGTCAGTGGGAGAGCTTGGAGAAAGTGGAGCTTATCTCGCTATGAGTATGTATGATGAAACACTAGGGCTTGAGGAAGAATTTTGAGTAAACCTTTGATCTTTTAGAAGTTTTAGAGGCCCTCTGATCTGTCTACCATATAGTAACTCGAAAGGTGAGAATCCTATAGAGTCCTCGGGGCTTTCTCTTAATAATATAGCAGAGTAAGAAGTCATTTTTTTCATCCCAATCTCCTTGGTTTTCCAAACAATATTTCTTAAGCATTGTTTTGAAAGTCTGATGAAATCTCCAGACAGCCTTGGGATTTTGGGTGGTAAGGCGATGAGGTCACGTTTTCGATATTTAACTCGTCAACTATCTGTTGGAAAAAATGGCTGGTAAAATTGCTGCCTCTATCCGATTGAATAACCTTGGGGATGCCTACAGAGGTGAACAGGTGGAGGAGCCATTTTACTACATTCTTTTAAGAAATATTCTTAAGAGGATAAGCTTCAGGATATCTGGTATAGTGGTGTCCATGATGGTGAGCAAATACTGATTGGCCTTTTTGGTTTTAGGTAAAAGATCCACAGAATCAATTACAAGTTTTTCAAAAGGTTCAGTGACTACCGGAATGGGTTTAAGAGGAGCTGGGACAATATGGTCATTTGGTTTTCCTACTAGCTGACATACATGACATGTTTTTACAAATTTGGAGACATGCTGTTTTACACCTGGACAGAACAAATGTTGAAGGACCTTTTTGTAAGTTTTCTTTCTTCCTGGGTGTCCTGATATTCCATTATGAGCTAATTCTATTATGGCTGATCTTACAGAGGTGGGGATGACCAGTTGGTGAGTTTCCACCCATGAATCGAGTCGTACCAGCTCAGGGGGCCTGTACGCTCTCATCAAAATTTTCTCCATCCTGATAATAAAAACAAGGAGATTTATTTAAATCCTTATCCTCGTTGGCTACATGTGTTATTTTGATTAGTGAAGAGTCCTGTTGTTGAGCAAGAATTAGGTTGTCTTTTGAAATTATAGTATCATATAGTATATAGTATAATAGTATCATATAGTGCTTCAGAAGGAAAAACTGTAGTTGGGGCAACAGGAGAACATTTATTCTTGTTTTTCTGAGACCTGGTTACAGCACAAGAGGGAAACAAACGGGGGGGATGATTAAATCTAAGGTCTTAGTTGGAATTTCATCAAGGGGAGATTCCACAACTGTTAAATTTGGTATTACTAGATTTCCTGCTAGGTCATTACCTAATAACATATGAACACCTGCTACTGGTAATTCTTCAGATTTTATGGCTACTTTGACTTTTTTTTTGACAAGAGGACACTGGAGATGAATGTTAGCCAAAGGATAGGAAGGAAGAAATGAAAGATATGAAAGGATTACTTTCTCATCAGTATAAGCCCTTGTTATGTAGGGAATTACGTCTTTACTCAGGATGGTTTTTGCGGCGCCAGTGTCTCGCAAAATTTGGATGGGATATGCCCTGCCTTCATTATCAGTCAGAGAAACTTTTGCTGAAAAGATGTAAGGTTGGAAATGTTTCTGGGGAGAATCATGAACATTTGCGTTGGCCACTGGCTTTTTAGGTCCAAAGTTGGATTTGGGAGGCACAAATGGCTTCTGACTATGAGAAAATTTACAATTAGGATGTCTGCAATTTTGTATTGTATGACCAGGCTTCTTACAGTATGAACAGTAATTGATATTTGGGGAAAACCTGGTCGGCCTACCACCCACGCCTCCAAAACCTTCCCCAGGATTAGACCTAACAGGGTACTATGAGCCACGACCCTGACTACCAAGAGATCCCATTAACAAGGCAAAGCCATCAGCCACCTTGGCAGCTTGCATGAGTTCACACTCCCCCCGTTCCTCCACATGTCTTAGGATATTAAATGGCAACTTCTTCCATTCCTCCATAACAATTAAATTTAATAGTTCAGAAAAGTGGTGGTTTTCGTTGCCTCGAGCCATTTCTTAAGTTGTTGCTATTTCTCACTGACAAATTCCACGAAAGTATGCGATTCTGGTTTTGTGTAGTTCCTGAATTGTTGTCGGTACCCATCAGGTGTTATAGAGTAGGCATCTAAAATACTACTTTTGATTTCAGCATAATTGTTTTGATCACCTAAGCTATTGTACACTCTATAGGCTATACCCGCTAGTTTGGGAACAAGGAGGGACACCCACTGAACTTCAGGCCACTCATTACGATTCGCTACCCTTTCAAAAGCTTCATAGGACCCGTCAACATCTGATTCATCAAAAGTGGGGACTAAGGGAGCAGCAGCAGCAGGACTAAAAGCTGACAATTTTCTCTTCAAGTCAAACTCTTCCTGCCTAAACTTGGAATCATTATTTACATTTAACTCCTGAATCCTGAATTCCCTCTCTTCCCTTTGCACTTGTAATTTAAATTCCCTTTCCTTCTCTTTTCTCTGACCCTGTAACTGCATCTCCTGCATCTTTATCTTCTGTAACTCCTCTCTCTCGGAGCCTGTAACTGCATAAATTTAAATTCCTTTTCCTCCTTTTCTCTGAGCCTGTAACTGCATCTCCTTTTCCTCCTTTTCTCTCTGTAACTCCATCTTCTGCATCTTTAACTGGTATACTAGCTTCAGTCTTTCTAACTCTAGCTGGCTGTTAGAATTACAGTCGCTATCACTGACTGAACTACGAGCTTTGGCTACTCCAGAGGCAGACATCGGGGTAAGCTGTTCAATTGTCTCCTCCTCTAAGACATTACTATTCACTAGGTACTCAATTACCACATTCTTAAGTACCTGCTTAGTCATCTGGGTGGTAATTGGCACTTCAAAAATGTTTAGCAATGGCTTTTCAATCTTCTTTCCTAAGATTATGAGCTCTAAGTTGTTCTAGAGAGAGAGCTAGACAAAAGTCACGGATGTTAAATGAAGTTGAAGCCATGCTAACAAAATTAAGGTGAGCAAAACGAAAATGATAACAAAAAGAAGCTTGAAGTTTATAAAGGTAAGTAAATTACTTAAATGAAAATAAGGCAGTGAGATAATTGTGGCAACGCTTGGAAAGTTCCCAAAATTATACTTAAGTAATAACTCACGAGTACAATCACTGAATGATTGTACTCGTAACTTTAAGATCCGGGTTACTTTAATTTATTTGACTTAGATAAGAGAGTGAATTGTACGGGATTGTTGAGAAAATAGATAAAATAGATAGAGGCGGATGAATATGAGATTAGTTAATTTGTTATCACTAACTAATGAGAGAATGATCCGCTTGGAAAGATTAGAAAGGTGGTTCAACAGACCTCCCTATCGAGAATATCACTTATGACACCTCCTGCATAAAGATATCTAAATTATGATAAGTGATATTGATGACCCACGAACTAATTTACCACTTTTCCTGAACTATTAAGTATAATACTAGTATGTTATTACCAAAGTCCATTTAACCACAAGCGGAGCAATAGATATTCGACACAAGGTAAATTTAAATCACACTTTGTATAATCACAGAAAAAAAAATTACATTATACACACGAGAGAATACATGAAAATGAGCACCGAAAAAAGTATAATAGACAGGAACACTGATTGAAATAATGATCACTTAAGGAAAATATGCTTTGGAAAGTTCTGTCACGGTCGCCAATTTGTCACGTTACTGTAAGTTAAAGACCGTGTAAATGTAACGTAAACAAAAAAAAAAAAAAAAAAAAGTGCAGGTTGAGGGGAATAATATGGAAAGTAACTTAACAATTACCATAATTGCTAAACAATCCAAAGCTAAACATGAACACGGAAAATGGGGAAAAAAAAACATACACAGAAAAACACAGAAAAAAAAACATGAAAAAACACAGATAAATATTCCTACCTATCCTGAGACAAGTATGGGGGAAACTAAATGGGTGCAATACTTATCCTCGTGTAGTGTAATGGTGATCCAGTGGTAATCCAAGGTAGACGTGGTCACATTGGAGAAGGCCTTAGGCGACTGGTATGGTTCTTGACGATGAGATTATATATATATATATATATATATATATATATATATATATATATATATATATATATATATATATATATATATATATATATATATATATATATATATATATATATATATATATAACATCGGTCGAAGCTTGCTTTCCATCTTCTGAAACTTGCTCCGAACCAGTAAGCAGTGTTTCGGCTCGAGTGAAGTGTGTCGGTGCTCCACTAGTCAGACAAAGCCCTGGAGCCGGTGCTAGTAGTGGTAGTCGAATGGGAAGGGTGTTGGTTGTTACGGCCGTAACACCTCTTAAAGTTAAACTTGGGAGGGTGGGGAGTAGAGGGGGTGTGGCCTGTATGAGAGATACAGATGGGCAGGTGGTCACTTCCGTGAGAGTCGTCGATGACTTCCCAAAGAAATTCGGGGAATATATTTGCTGAGGCCAAAGACAGATTAATGGGAGTAGCGGTGCCAGTCCGATCATCTACACGAGTCGCACTACCATCGTTCTAAAGACAGAGGTTTGTTTGTAACAAAAGGTTAACTATCTGTTCGCCTCGAGGGCTTGACCTCTCACTTCCCAATTGCTGATGATGGGCATTAAAATCGCCTAGGATTAGCCTGTTCCCCGGAAGCTGGCTGATTTGATTTGTAAATTTATTACGCCCATGAGCGACAAACCAACAGAATTTACGAAAAGCGTAGAAATGACTATAACAGAAATAAAAATAAGACAGTGCAAACGAGAAATAAGGGAACATAGGTACATATACAAAGAACTAAACGCGTTTGTGTGTGTGTGTGTGTGTGTGTGTGTGTGTGTGTGTGTGTGTGTGTGTGTGTGTGTGTGTGTGTGTGTGCGTGTGCGTGCGTGTGCGTCTGTGTGTGTGTGCGTGTGCGTCTGTGCGTATGCATGTGCGTGTGTGCGCTTGTGGTCCGCCAGCCTGTCGTGTGTTGAAGAACAGGGCTGTGTGAATGGCGTGGTTAAGAGCGAGTGTGCGCGTGTGACACAGGCCCTTAGGAAATAGCACTGACATAATTTTATACTCAAGCGGAAAAAAACAAAAACAATGCAATGAATCTATAAACAATACATAGACATCAACGGCCGCCAAACCGAGGAAAGCGAACAAGCAGTTCCTTGAGATTGTCGTGATCCAACAGATGGCGACAGACATCGAGGAGGGGCTGGTCCTGTGGCAGCACGTCTCGCACCACGGGGCAGTGCAAAAAGTAGTGGTCCAAGGTGTCGGCACGTGGGGAGTGACAGAGAGGGCAGGAGGAGAAGCGGGGCTCGCTCTCATCCCCAGCAACCTGCCAGACGGGTCTGTAGCCCAGCCGGAGACGAGCGGACACCACATTGTGCCGCCTCACAACAAGGCCCCGCCGACGATACTTGAAGCGGTGGCAGCGGAAGGCATCGTAGTGACGGATGGAGACGCTCCCGGCCCGCTGGTGGTCCGTGAGATGCGTTGTGGGGAGGAAGGCGGCAGCACGGATCCTCGATACGTAGCATGATAGGGAGGGCGACGGACGAGCATCACGGGGATCGAGGCGACAAGCCACCTTGGCCATGGCATCGACGGTGTCACTATGGGCAAGTTCAATATGAGAGGGTATCCACAAAAATTTAACCTGAAGTAAAGCCAAAAAAAGAGAGAATACGAAGGACTACTTGGCGGCATGTAGGCTTAGCAGAGGAGAGAGCAAAAAGAGCAGATTTAGAGTCGCATATAACGACCCCGCTGAGGCCGCGCTGACTGAGGAGACTGACAGCATCTAAAATACCATACAGCTCACAGAAAGTAGAGCTGTAGGAATTAGGAAGTCTGCAACCCACCCAGCCCCCCGGCGGCGGGTCAGTATCAAGGGAGAAGACTGCACTCCCCGCCCTGCCATCTGCCTGCACAGACCCATCGGTGTACACATGATGGGCCTCAGGAACTAACGACGACAATGCAGCAATGATCTCCAGCGCCAGTTGTCTCTGCAAGACGGGAAGAGCAGCCTTTGAGGTAGGAGTGTAGCAGACCTCAGGACTGGACTGCAACCATGGCGGAGGGCCAGGCACGTCATCCTCCTCGGGCACGTCGATATCCAGGCGGCGAATGATGGACCAGATTGTCCTGACAAGTGTACGGCCGCCAGGCTGGATGGGAGGAACACATGGACGCTGTCTTATTACCTGTGAATAATAAGGAGTGATCCGTGGGGAATGAAGGCATTTAAGAGTGAAACACGTGACCATGGAGTATATCCTTTCAGTGATGGGTGGCAGATTTAGTTCGGTGCGCATGTTTACTATCCTGGTGGACATGTGACAGCCAAGGATTACTCTCATAGCTTCATTCTGAAATGTTTCAAAGGGCTGTAATGAAGCTCTAGGAAGCTGACTCAGGGCTGGTGAAAGATAATCAACAACCGAACGTATGAAAGTTATGTATATGGCTGTTGCGACAGGAATAGATATACCAGCAGCGTTGTTGGTGAGCCATCTGAGAGGAGACAGACGTTTCTGCAGCCGATTCACAAGGTCCTGGACCACGGGATGACTCCGCTGACCCGGTGTGGCTCGAGGAATGTGCACTGGTGCGCCAAGGCAGAGGTATTGCCTGCACAGAGGGATGACACACTCACCAATGGTAAACTCTGGCAGTAATGTAGGATTGATGGTAGAGAATACCCTGCTCTTGTCCGGGGAGATGATGAGACCGCAGGCAGAAGCGGAAGCATGGAAGGCGTCAAGGTAGCGCTGTAGGGTAGCTGAGGAGGTAGAGTGAATACAGATGTCATCAGCATAACAGGTTATTGTAACTCCGGGGATGTCAGGCAAGAGCGAGATCAAGCGATGCATGCACACATTAAAGAGGAAGGGACTAAGCACCCCATCTTGCGGAGTACCGAAATCAAGGCTACAGGAAGTACTGCAAGCACCTTGAAAGAAAACCCGGGAAGTTCTGTTGCTGAGATATCCACGAATCCACCTCAAAAGCCGTCCTTTGATACCAAAATCCACAAGTTGATCGAGGATAATGTCCCTATTGGCTACATCAAAAGCACTTTTCAAATCTACAAAGGCAACCACACTGCTAGAGGAAAGGCGGGTGTACAGCTCAGCGAGGCAGTGATGTGTGCTTCGTCGTGGCAGGAATCCAAACAGCCCAGGGGAGAGTACAGCATCCAGGCGAAAGAGGAGGCGAGACAGGAGAATGCGTTCCATCACCTTGCTAAAACATGATGTTAAAGAAATCGGCCTAAATTTGTCTGTGCCCGGTTTAGGGACCGGGACAATAGTACTTCGTGTCCAGGCTGCAGGCACATAACCCTGGCTATAGCAAAGGTTATAAAGGGTAAGCAAGGGATTACCAGGCACTTTCTGCAGGAGCCGTAGCACAGAATATGTGACCCCGTCGTCACCAGGAGCAGTTGCCCTGCCCCACGCCAAGGCACGACGCATCTCGTCCTCAGTGAATGGCGTGGCCTCCTCGTCATCCTTCTCGAGCAACGCTCCCACAAGACGGAGAGCTCGGTGACCTGCTTGGGCAGAAAGGGACTCCTGAACGTGGTCTGGGAGACTACTCACCCGGGACTGTCCAGCCCAGGCATCAACTAGCTGCTGAGCATACTCACCCGGGCCGTGATGAAGAGCACTGGAGGGCTGCCGTCGTACACCCTTGTTGATAAGCCGCCACATGGATCTCACGCTCGTTTGTTGGTTGATCTTATCAGTAAATCTCCGCCACGAATCCGTTCTCACACAGCCCTGAAGAGCAACCAGTTCATCTCTGGAGGTCCGGTACCGCTGTAGGTTATCCTCAGTCGGGTCCCCTTGAAAGATGACGCCCAGCGCCACCGCTGTCCTCTCCGCCTCAAGAATACGGTCATCGAGGGTCCAGGAGTAGGAGTCGGGTCCATGGGGTTGCTTGATGTGTGGCTTGGAAACACAGTGGGAATAAAAGGCATTTGTTAAATCCACCAAAACTGATAGAGGGCCTCAGGGGAAGAAAGATCGAGTCGGGATAAATGGGCAGCTACGTACGTAATGTAGGTTGGGCAATACTTGGGGAGAATAGCTATGCGTGCACGGTGATGGACATGAACAGGTTCTGCCGCAAGGCTATACTTGAAATTGAGGGCAACACGATCGGAGAAAAGGCCAGGAACAGTTGAGCACTCAGCGTTGGCAGCCACCAGGCCAGACGTGATGGCGTGATCAAGGGTCCCTCCAAGTGAATGAGTTGCTCCTCTGGTGGCCCAGTGAGTGAGGTGATTACATCGGATGTACTGCAAAAGGCGGCGCCCACTTCTGTTACCCACTGGAGACGCATCACCTAACTCCGGATGACGAGCATTAAAATCCCCGAGGTACAGCATCCCGTGGGCCACCGGAGGAGGTAGCAATGTAGTCAAGAGCCCACCAGGAACACAGTACACGTTGCACAGACGCAGTGTGCCAGCCCCAACAGTTACCTCAAAAAGCTGGTATGTCGTATCGGCATCATCAGAGACACAAAGCAACCTATGCTGCAGAGAGGAATGGATATAGCTGACAAGACCATTCCTTACCTGGTGCGTGTAGGAGACGTATCCCGTGAGCACGGGAGCGTCCCTATGGATCTGAGGTCCACCCACAAAAGCTTCCTGAAGAAAAACAACCTGAGGATGATGGCGATAAACATAAGCCTGAAGAGCGGTAAGCTTGTCAAAGGAAGTGACTCCACAGGCATTCCAGGAGATGACATGTAACAAAAATCTGTTATCGAACACTACGTTTCCCTATATGAGGACCCTTAGAGGAGTGTGGGAGAGGGCGAGAAGAACTGGGAGAGGGGCGTGGAGAACTGTGTGAGAAACCCTCCTGAGAAGCAAGAAAGGTGTCTAGTCTCTCCGTGAGCGAAGACACCGTAGCAACGAGGGTGTGTTGCGCCTCCATCAGGGAAGAAATGGAGGCGTCCATGCCGGCTTATCCGGTGATTAAACTGGCGGTGTTTGCCTCGATGGTGTCCAGGCGAGACTCAAAAGCGTCCAGGCGAGATTCGAGGGCGGCACAACGTTTCTTCAACTCCTCCACAGCACTGCGGAGAGCCAAGACTTGTGGAGAATGAGATGCAGGACGGGAATCCAGAGTCTAGACGGCGTGTGTCAGCTGTGATGGGTGTGGAGGCCGCTGAGGAACCGAAGCGGAAGCAGCCCTGGGTTGGAGCCTCGAACAGCCTTGTCAGACATTGACGCCCGGTTCATGGCAACGAGGGCACCGCCAGTTAGATGTGACGTCAGCAGGTGGAGGTGAAGCCGAGGCCGAGCAATATGTAGAGATGTGGCCAACACCCCAACACTTGTAACACGTAGGCTGGTCCACACGCATTTCACTAACTCCACAGGGAGGGAGGCACGGCAGAAAACTGAAGGCAACCGTTGGCGGTGGTGGGTCCGGAAGAGTCCAAGTAACAACAATTCTGCTGAGAGGTTTACCATTGTGGTGGAAGCGGCAATCACTGTACACGCCATCCAACTCCTTACTGAGGGATGGATCAATTCCCACTGGGATACCGCGTGACCAGGTAACTTGGAAGCTTGCGCGGCCTGACTGGAGAGTCCTGCCTCGCCAAAGGCATAGCAAATAACTCGCCAGCCTCTACCCTTTTCACAATATCCTGACTGGTCCTCGCAATGTACACAAAACGAGAGGTGACCGCTGACATCTTCACCTCAGCTAAACGGTGGTCAAGGCTAAACACCCTCGACACCTCCGACAGCCACCGCAACTTGACATTAGCACTAAAGGTCCCTTCAAACATCAGCTTCACGTAGTCCTCCCAAGGCGCAAACGCTGGGAGTGCAGGACCGCGCGGGGCCGACACAGTCCTGGGAGGGGTCACGTGATGAACCGGCAGAGGTGGGAAGGGATCACAGGTAGCACCCCTCTGAGCCCCAACACGCACAGTCTTCGAGGCAGGAGCCAGGGACTCCTCACTGAGGCTCAAGTCCCCCAGAATCCTTTTACCTTACGTAGGCGCAGGTGTAGCCGAGCCAGGAACATCAGGAAGAGGTGGTCGCTCCGCGGTGCCTGGCGGTAACTGGGGTCCAACTAGGTCGTCATCACTCATGCGAAGGTCTTCCTCCACCATCGCAAGAGTGGCCGGGCTCGAGAATTCCATGTCGAGTAGCCCCGACGGCAGCTGCAACACCAACAATACAGTAGGTGCAGTGCCCTGCCATGGCTGTATCTGCGAGACAAGGCAGGGAACAGCTAGCACAAGCTAACCACGAAGAGAGCGCCAGGGAAGGTCCTCACCCAACCAAGGTTGAAGTGGGACTGGAAGCTGGCTAATTAGTGATGTTATGTCATCATCAGATATGAAGGTATTGTGAGGTAAGTAGTGAACAGATAGCCAGGTACGCATCGTTGAATTTTACCCTGCACGTGACAGCTTCCAAAGGCGTATTCAACGCTACTTCTTTCTGTATCAGTGTCTTATATGTGTAAATGGCAACGCCATGACCATCATATCTTTTGTATGGATGGTAAGGTTTTAGTACTCAAGGATCTGGCTGATCATCCAGTCTCGTCCCCTTTAGACAAATAACATGCTCACTAAAATTGACAAATATGGATCTTTATTCCGAAGACTTCTACAGTTCCACTGTAGTACTTTGAACATTATGGCTTAAGAGTTGCGGGGTTGGCCGTTTTTTTTAGTCTTTTTGTGCACGGATGCTCTACCGGTAGACCTCTCCCGGCCCTTACCCAAGGAGACGTCTATATCATCATCTAAATTATGCTCCCCAGAGCTAGTTGAGAAGGAGCGATAGTGCGAGCCAATCCGCAACTGCGCGGGAGCAGTTTATTAGAAATGTTCTTCCGATTAAGAAATGTAAAATTACTTTGATTTGTCTTGCCAGTCTTTTAATTCCTAGCTTTAGTAGAAGTGATAGCATTTGCATAATTAGTTTTTGATGTAGTGGTGGTAGAGTGGTGGTACAGTGGAACCGCTTACGCTCTGGGGGCCTTAGGATCCTCCAGCGCATAAGTTCGAATACTGACTATGGGCGTCCACTCAGGGTAACGGCCCTCTAGTGGGTGGGCTTTCTGATAGGAGGTCTCCATTAGGTGGTCCCCTTTAGCCCATAAATTTCCATGAAAATGCCCACTGTGTATAGATAAAAAGAAAAAAAATGACGGTGTAATTCTGTTGGAGGCAGCAGAGGAAGCATTGGAAGTAGATGGAGTAGAGGTAGGTGTGGTAGATGGAGACTCAGTCTATATGGCAACACTGCACATCGCTGGTCGGAACTTTACTAATGAAGCGTATGAAACGTTTGAAGCCGGAGCGGCCTGCGCCACCTTCACTCGCTTCCTCGCCATAAGAAATCCCATCAGTTGCCTTAACTTTGCAGATCTCTTTTTCAAGCTTCCAGGCGGGGCAATCCCGCGAGAAGGTTGAGTGAGCCTCTCCACAGTTACGACACTTTTCAACCATTGACATACATTGCTCCATAGCATGACACTCACTAGCACACTTAGCACAGTATGGAAGCGAAAACCGACAAGCATAAGCGTGATTACCAAACAATTGGCATTTAAAGCAATGACGTGGGTTTGGAATATACGGTCGAACATAAATATTCCCATATCCTACCTCAACCTTGTCAGGAAATTTAGTCGAGCCAAAAGTTAGAATGACTGAGGCAGTGTTTCTTCTATTACCGTCAATAAATTTTGTTATTTTCTTTGCTCCAATTACATTTTGGTAAGCCATTTCATCAACGATTTCAGCCGTCTCCATATCAATGAAGTCAGCATGGGTGACAACGCCCTTACAGGAATTCATTGACACAGCAATCGAGGCTTCAATCTTGATGTTATGGACGTAGCGGCGCTTTAACAAGGACTTAATCTGGGCCGAATTTAATGTTTCAACGAGTAGGTCTACGCTAGCAAGTTTCCTAACATTAGCAACACTACCTACATTAGCATCGATGACCTTTTTAATTATGAATGAATTTACATTGGAAAGGCGGGTCTATCCCTTAGCGTGTAGTGTCATAATGAAGCTTTGTCTTGGTTAATGGGTCGTAGGTCCGTCAGGGGAGGTCTGTCAGTCGTTCCCCCTTCCCCGACCAAGAAGAGGGGAAGAGGCACTGCCCATCATGGGGTAGACCCTCCCTCCTACAGGAGGGGAGCGGGGCACAAGCGGGAGGAGGTCAGGGAGGAGTGACCTAAGTGTCAAATTGACCTGCCAAACCCCTCTAGGGAGGCCGGACGGTGTTGATTCACCCCAAATGCGCTATCACTGAGGCGGATCCCCCGTAGGCAGAGAGTAAAAACAATTTGACAGTTGACAACAGACACTTAATGTTGTCACTAAGTAGAGGCTAGTGAAATCACAAAACTCAATTCAGGGACAACGAGACACCTAACTTTATTTAACTGAGCCTAGGCCTGAATGGCGAACAAAAAAAAACACCGAACGGTGGAAGTGCACAGACTGCAGCAGATCTTGTGCGTGTTTCCACGACCGTGTCTGAGAGAGAGAGAGAGAGAGAGAGAGAGAGAGAGAGAGAGAGAGAGAGAGAGAGAGAGAGAGAGAGAGAGAGAGAGAGAGAGAGAGAGAGAGAGAGAGAGAGAGAGAGAGAGAGAGAGAGAGAGAGAGAGAGAGAGAGAGAGAGAGAATTATTTGATTTGATAAATTTATTACTCCCGAAGGCGACACACCGAAAAACACTTATTAACTATTTATAAATAATTAGTGTCACGCAGGGCACTCTGAACACACACATACACACACACACACACACACACACACACACACACACACACACACACACACACACACACACACACATTCCTATATTAGTTTCATTGGAAGCAACTGGTGGTCATAAAATGAGCTGTACACATACGTACACACATACATACAGACTAGGAAAACCCTCCAAAATGTGGATATATAACCAGAATTTCTTCTTATATATCATCATTACACAAAAGATATTTACAAATATCGTGTAATCCTAATTCCTGAGGCAGTAGATCACGTACAGTGGGACAAGTTAAACAGTAGTGCTCGATTGTGTTGGAGAGCGGCGCGTGGCACAGGCGAAAGTCGGTATATGCTGGTTCCCCGTCCACCCCAGCCACCTACTAGTGTGGCCGATAGCCAAGCCGCAGACGTGCAGACACAACATTGTGCCTGCAGACCATGACGTCCCGACGACGGTAGGTGTACTTTTGGCGGCACACTAACTCGTAGTATTGAATGGTAATGCTTTGAGGTCTCTCTGCATCTCTGCGACACCCCACAGGAAGAAGACTTGCTGATCGAATCCTGGAGATGTAGCAAGGCAGGGAGAGTGGACGCTCATCACCACGTGGAAATAGACGGCAGTGTTAGGGACATGATAGGTACAAATTCATTGTATTTATATATGCAAATATAATCTGATGCAACATCTCTATGAGATGGTGCAATACTTCATAAATGCTGACACAGCTTTATCCTCTACAAGGAGTTGCATGTGTTTATATATATATATATATATAACTTGGCATTTCAATTGTTATTGTATCCATAGGATGTTACATTTACTAAAATGTAATAATATAAACTCTCTAAGTAGGATGTAGTTTATAAGACATCACTATATGAGAGAAGATAATGTACTTGAATACTGAGGCATCACACACACACACCTATCCCTGCATCACATGACCACGCCTCGGAGTCAGCAGTTTCCTGCGGCGTGAGGCGCGGCGGGCCGCACCAGGAGAGAAGAAATCGAGCTGCGGTGTGAGGCAGTTGGGGGGGAGACCCAACTGGGCCGCCGCTGGCCGGTCTTCCCCCGGTTTTGCTTGGTGTTTGGGGGGTGTGAGGACTTTTGTGTGTTGTGCTATGAACGTGTGTGTTCTCGAGACTCAGAAGTGTTCTCTAAGTTGTCTCCCAAGAGACAGACTAAACACTTCTCCGAGAAAGACAGTGACATTACGTTCTTACCGTGTGTCTTGAAAGCATTGTAAATATCATCCCTAATATATTAACTTTTATAATCTGAGTTTCCTTCCAAACCTGAGTCTGAGAAGTATAACATATATAAACTAACTAGTTGACCGCTCGCCACAAGTACCAGACTCACTTGGACAACTTATGTTGGTGAAGCTACCTCTAGCCAACAGCAGGACTCCTTTGCAAGTCTGTCAGCTGTTGCATTATGGTGTAGTCCTACATGAGATGGAATCCATACAAATTTTACACATAAATTTCGATTAGTCATTAAGGCCAAAAAGGACACAATACGCTGGACGATTATAAAATTAATAAGACGTCCTGTGGTAAGTGATTGAAGTGCAGGCTTAGAAGCACATATAATGACAGCATTTACTCCCTTTTGGCTGACTAGACTGACAGCATCCAGAATAGCATAAAGCTCGCACAGAGTAGAACTGGACGACCAACCTGGAAATGCTTACCACCAATGGCCAGACAACATTCAATTGTGTGGACTCCCCTGCCTCTACCCAATTTTCTGGCTCCCGGGACTCTCAACCAGCAACACCGCCTTCACTACGACGCTCCACTAGAGTTAGACACGCTCCTGAAAGACTTACTTATTATTGATATATAATGTATGTTTTAGGGTACATGTATTTTTTTAGGGG